>OY998142.1:14321027-15521027 GCA_963921925.1 Sphagnum tenellum | reverse complement strand
CTCAGACCACAGCGGCTCTGATGAGGAGGAAACCTTTTCCAGTCTTTAGGGCAAAAAAAAGTTAGGAAATATTTTCAGTCTGTTTACCACCTCACACTTTCAAATCAGCACTAACGGAGTGTATATACATCAATACGCATGTCATCTCCAGCAGCATACAAAAGGTTTCTCCCATTTGCCCACTTCAAGTCATGGTACCTACCAATGCGTCGGTTGTCTTTAAATGGCTCTGCCAGTCGGGCTGTTGGCCTTGGATTTGAGAAGTCAGCAAGATAAAGGCCCCGTAATGTACTCACTGCTGCACAGTTTGGCCGACCTCCCAAAGCAACTTTCAATACAGCACTGTCGTCAAGCTGCAATGATGCTACCGGTGCACTCCCACCCTGCTTGACAACAACATCCTTAAATTTTTGAGATTTCAACATGCTTGTGATCAAGCTACTTGACAATTTATAACCTGGAGTCTGTGGTGGGTTGGGTTCACAGCAAGGCATGAATAAAGTTAAGCTTACCTGATTGGCCAAAGTTCGAAAATCCCATCGGAGTACCCGTGTGTCCATACCAGCAGAGAGAATGAAATTTGTATCAATTGCATCAAGACATGTAATCATTGCATCATGGGCTTGGAGTCGTCCATTCTTTGCAACAGTACCAAACATTCCTGTGGCCCATCCATGTCAACAACATATGAAATTTCAACCTTCCAAACACAAAGCACAACTACTACTACTTGATATAGGTCTTTTCCTAGCATCCACTTCAATAATCATTCACAGAATACCTCCCAAGGAAAGCCTTTGTGCATCACTAGCTGGAGGTGTTCATTTGACTGGTGGTCATTTCAGGTGGGAAAAACAGATACTTAGAGCACTCACCAACACAACGCTCCCTCCGCCGATCCCAGACACGTACAGTAAAATCTCGGGAGCCAGACATGAAAATGTTGTGATTCGGAGGAAACAAAGACACACATGTGATCAAATCCTGGAAACAACCAAAATATACCAAGACAGTCAGTTGCATACTGCAACATCACCTTGGAAATTGAGAAAACATCACCACCAAAAAGGGTGGGGTGCTCTAGTCAATTGTACATCCATTTTGCCTCTTAAAAGAGCACTAATGGGCCATGAGCTTGAAATCACAATATACAACCAACCATACACATTAGCACTTGCAGAGTTGAGAGAGAAACGGCAAGCAATACCTCATGTTCTGCATATTGTCGAACAGGTTGCAGATTGGCAAATGAGGAAGCAGCATTGATGTCATAATAACACACCCTCTCATCAAGCCATGGTCCAGACCTGTCAATTGGAAAATGGTGCAGATTCTCATCTTTAGTCATTGCTAGACCAACATCGTTACAATCAAGCACCTACATCTTCTTCAACATCTGCTGCTAACTTCTCAAGGGTGATAAAGGACTTACCCTTCAGGAGCTGATGTGTGCACTGTCTCCCCCGTGACAAATGCATGCTCCATTCCACCCATAGCCTAGATAACATAAAACACTAATTGTTATCTAGAACCCAGTTAAGAGAAGAGGTCACCACAATTTCCCACCTAAGAATTGGGTACTACCAAAGACCAATTGCATATGTTTCATGATTATGGTTCTGGTATAGGGGTCGGTTAAACCTTGATACATGCAACTAGTTTAGAAGAATCTTTTGATAGCATGCCCTGCTCCTTCCACCCATGACCTGCTGCTCCATAGCGTTGGATACAAGGTGGGGGTAACAGGCGATTTCCCCCTTGGCCAGATGAATCCTCCTACACACCACCCACCATATGAGGTCACAAACCAAGTTAATACATGCCAGTGTTTTTTATACGAATTTTTGTTTGCATCCAAAGTGGTAATCAACATAGGACGATGTAGAAAAAGTGGCAATAACCCCTAGGAAGATGTAGCAAAATCTGGCTATAAACAACATACAAATCTTTAATCACTGTTCTATAGTTTTGGCTACACAATGAAAACCAAGTATATGAATCTGGTGATTTTTACTTTTCTTTTCCTCACTTCTGGCAACTGAAAACCTGCAAAATCAATTCTCTGACTTTTGAATTTTTGTTTTCATTTTCGGGTGAAATTTCACCAGTAAGAAAAACTTTGATACGCGCTTCAAACAGATACTGAAAAATGGAATGTCCATGGGTTTATGGAACTAACTGAGAGCTTTAGACAAGGTAAACAAGTCCACTACAGAAACACTGATTGCACAGATAATGTAGATATACGTGGGCTACCTTTGCGACACCACAGACGAGCAACATTTGGTGGGAAGAATTGATGTCCATGGAGCAAGCATAGTGGGAAGCCATATCCACTGTCTCGGATACCTACATTATCACTGTCAAGAATGAGCAATAACATAGAAAGGCAAAGCAAGAAGTCATCCAACCTGGAAAAAGCTCAAGACTTACAACTGCATGCATGTCTTGGCTATGCAACAAATTTTAGTTGGAAATTTGGTAAGTAATGTTCATACCACACAACAGCATTTCTGAAGCCTACAAAACAGATGAGGTGTAAGTTGAGGCTTTTGTGAGAGTTGAGAACCTTGATAGTTTAAACAGTTTATTCAAATTGGTCATGTAAAAACGTCAGTAAAAACATGGAGAGATGATGAAGCAACCATGATAACAAATGGGGATAGGAACATACTTTTCCATCTGCTGTCCACACAATGAGAGTGCCATCTTTCGCCCCACTAATGAGCTGATTGCGTTTATCATCTGCCACATGCCCATCAAGGATTAACCATGTGAGAAAGAGTCCTTGCCACTTGATCAGAATCAAAGGAAGGATAGAGAAGTCTACAACACCCAAGGGGAGCATAAACAAGCTGATGGCATCAAGATAAAAGAAAGTTTGTAAAAAGAAGTTCAGATGCCAACCATAAGCCATTGCAAATATGGGGTTTTGGTGACCCCTGTAGGAGTCTGCCGCATGTAAACCTGGCAACCCCTCCTCAAGCATACAATAAGAAATCAGTATGAAGGAAAATGGAAGAAGCCAGGCTCACTGAAAGTCAAACAAGAATATCCAGAATGACATGTTGAATTTGGGATCAGTTGTGCCTCAAGGTTCAGAAAAAGAGACCAGATGAGGCAGGAGAAGCATCAAGAACGGATCCTTTGCCAGAATCTCCCTGTAACGACATGGTGGCTGGTGTGGGTTGCTCAGGTTTTGGGACCACTCCTGCAAGCATAGGTCGACTCCAGTTCATGCTATCCTCAATGTAATTTATGTCATACCTGTCACCACCATGCAGGAGGAACTACTGCACAATTTAGTGGGTGAAGTAGGCTATTGAAGCCACAACATACTCGCCAGCAAACATTCTTTCTCTTCATCTCAGTTTACTGGATGAAAACCAATAAAAATCTAGAATAAAAAAGACTTACTGAAATGCATCTTCAGTGACATTGTGAAGCACTGCATTAAGTTCTGCCATTGTATTCACATCACATTTGTCATTCAGCTGCAACACCCATTGTAGCCAAGGTCAAACACACAACTCCTGATCAAAGCTGTAAAGGTCAGGGAATCACAGAAAAAAAAACCCAGCCCTAACTGTACTCCACTTTTTGACTGCAACATAAAGGACGCAATACAGAAGCAAAGTTGCAGCACCCAATTGATCATGCAAACAGCTTTATCCTCAATGCAGCAATTGATGTGTCTGAATGTAAAGTACCTGTTGCACACACAACTCAACGGTCTTCCCCAACATGGTTATGGCTGCACACCGTGTATCCGGTTTCCGTAGCAATGTAATAATGGTAGTTACAGCGCCTGCAAACACATGGTGTCCGAAACCCACTCACTTAGTGATACGTATCCACAGTTCAAAAGAGGCAGATAGGTACTACACACATGAAAAGCTTCCATCAATTACGTTTGGAGTGCCAAAAAAAGACAAGAAGAACAAGCAGGTTTACCACTTATGGAGACAAACTCCAGGCTAACTAGAGCAGCAAAAGCTTCTGCATGTGCAAAAAAATCCATGCGACTCGCCTCCACTGGTCTCTTCAATGTCAAGTGCTTCAACACCTGCAAACTCAAAAACGCACAATCCACTCAGAAAAGGTGATACTTTGCTGCCACAACCACTAAGTAAACCCATGGGCTTGCTTCCATTTCAAACCCAAGTAAAATGTGTCACTTGGAATGAAGCTTGAAAGCTGCAGCTCTTCAACAGAAAGTCAGGTGCTCAATGACATTTGGCATACCTTCGGAATCAGAAAATCACGCATTCTGGACTTTGCAGGCTCTGGAAGCCTGCAGTCAAATCAAACCAGACACCAATAAGGCAGAGCTCATAGATGCAGTAACATGTCTCCCTTCAGCTAAAAGACAGAATAGGCATGGAGACATTTCAACATGGCTTGACCTAACTCACCACAGCTAACATAGATACGAATACAGACAGAAAAAATGCAGACCAAAAGATGGAACAGAGAGGAAGTGGAAACATTGAATAATAAACATGTGCATGTCTCTCAAGAAGCAATCCTTTTATTTTCTTTTTTCTTGTCATGGACCTGGGTAGAAGAAACATGAAGGGCACCACACTTTGTTGCCGCAGCACCAAGTCATGACTGAAGACAACTGCCACAAAAGCTGCCTGAAACTCATCCAATATCTGCACCCACAGCACACTTTCACTACTTCCCTGTGCAACCAAGAAGCTCAAAACAGATCAACAAATAGATAGTCTCTAGAGTAAAGAAACTTATGAATTCCTTTTTTTAGGGTTTTGAGCCTGCAAAGTCAGGATCACAGCATTTTTGGTGGAAGCCAGAATTGTGCAGTCATCTTCTTCTGTACCAGGCTTCAGCAACACAGCTTTAGAGTTTCTCTGAAAGACTATTCTCAAGGTATTTTGTAAGAGAAAATGAGCCACATTTTGCTACTGCCCTAATTCAGAAACTACCAAAAGGCAGTGACCCCTCACCACCAATCAAAACCAAAAAATGCCTTACAACTTTTTTTCTTTTTTTTCCAAGTGTTGCAGTTTTCAAAAAGCAAAAGAGGACTTTGGGATTTGCCACACTGACTGTTTCTGATGAGAGGTTCTCTGTGAGAAGAGTTGCAATTTCTGTGGCCACTCTGTCAAGTTGGGAAGCATCCTCAAGCCTTGATATGAGAGTTTGGAACAGCTTCCCTACATCCCGAGTCTTCACATGTTCTGTCAAGACCCTAAAATCCCCCACAACATCCCAAAATACAAACCGAAAAAAAACCCCCGTGAGGTTAAGAGGGAGGACCCATCAAAACTTCCCAAAATGTGAAGAAATTGCAAGACCATCAAAGATGAGAAAAAAACAAAAACAAGGAATTCTTCTGATTCCTCCATCCATCACTTCCTCCTTCGTATTATGACTTTCGGAAATGTGGACAACTTGCAGGACCCTCAGAACAGTAAAAAACAAGGGATTCTTCCGATTCCTCCATGTCACTTCCTCCTCCCCATGTCTGCTAAATTTCATTTATGCATCATAGAAGCTCTTAAACCGCAGCCAAAAAAAAAATACCACACCCCGCACAAGAAGCTCTTAAACCACAGCAACAAAACACGCATCCACAAGAAGCTCCCTTAAACAACAGCAAAGAGGAAAAAAAACTCGCCCACAAGAAACTCTTAAATAAAAAACACCCACCCACAAGAGCTGCCGAGTTGGAAAACACAAAATCGAGCTCATCATACAATCTTCTCGTCACTTCATCATTCACATCCCAAAAAGAAAGAAGGAATAATACCCATTGGATGTATCTATACATACCTCATGGTCCGGAAAAGCTCAGTGGCCAGGGATATCTCATCCGGACCCAGCTCAACTTCTATAAAGAGCTTCATCAAAGCCCCTCCTCCTTGGCCTGTCTTTTCGAGCTTTCTTCTTCTTCTTCTTCTTCTTCTTCTTCACAACTCTTCCCACAACAATCCCAAAGCGACTGTAGCTGTCCTGCTTCGATCCCGTGGCGATGGATCCGCAAGCGCCCTGCTCCTCCTCCTCCTCCTCCTCCTCCTCCTTGCAGTGCACACAACACTCGCTCTCTGGCCTGCCCTGCGCTGCGGTCGCTCGTCGCGGTAGTCTGCGCGGTGCGACTTCCTCGACCGTAGCAACACCCGCGTGGGTTAAACCCAAACCCTAGGTCGCTGCAGGTACGGTAAAACCATAAAACCCTAGTGGACTTACCGACCCTGCTGGACTGGACTTAACCAGTCCTACTGGGCTTAAGCCGTCCTACTGGGGTTTTCCCATTACACCTTAAGTGGGACCATTAAAATAGGGGCACATGGATTTATCCTTCCTTTTTTTTTTCTTTTTTTTTTTTTGGGGGGGGGGGAAGAGGGTTGGGGGAGGCAAGTTTGTTTTTCTTTTCTTTTTTGTTCTTCTTTTCTTTTTCCTTTTAGGGTTTTTGATGCCCTATAAGACTATAGGGAGGAGGAGGGGAAGACCTTGTAATGCATGGAGATTATGGACTCTAGAGATAAGCCCTGGGATGGATGGAAAGAAACTTGACTTGGGATGGAAAGAAATATACCTTAGGATCGAAACAAACTTGACTTGGGATGGAAAGAAATGTGCCTTAGGATGGGAACAAACTTTGCCTTGCTATGGAAAGAAATGTGCCATAGGAGGGAAAGAAACTTGACTTGGGATGAATGGGTACTTACACATATGCCAATCTCTAGTGTGGGGAGTCATGGTTAAACTAAAGGTAGGGATGTAATTTTTACATGTCCATATTAACTTGGCAATTTGGATGAATGGAAAAAGGGGTGTTATAATGCATGTATAGGTAGATCCTTGTTAAGGGTCCCATGCTTCCATGCTTTATGCAACCACATTCTTTGGTTAAGGGATGAAGGACTTGGGGTTGGTCAATTTGACACCATCCTTGTGCTCATGACCATTTCAAATTTCAAAATTTAAAGATTCCTCTTTCATGTCCCATGCCAACTTTGACACCATCTTGGTACACCCCACCATTCCAAATTGTTGTTGCTTTTTCCTCTCTCTCTCTTTTTCATCTACCAACTAACCCTAATTTGCTTCCATCCATATTGAGGACACAACTTGTGTATGTACATATTTCTTCCAAACATTTTCACATCTAGATAACATGGAGAGTTAGTTAAAAGTTCATTTTCGAACTACCATATTCAATATCTTTTCAACAAATGTTATTGTATATATATTTTTGAACATATGAGTTGAAAATATCACGCTTGGGGCTGGCTTTATCAATTATTTTCTACATACATCTTGTAATTTTAGGTATTTATACATGGCAAGATTAGGGTTTAAGTTGATTTCAACTTTCATTGATTCCATTGTGGTTCATTTCTAAGTTCATTCAAATTACCCAAGTTCATTTGTAAATGTTTGGTCTATTTTACAATTCATCCAAAACTTGGTTCAAAGGTTCAAAGATTGATGTAATGCTTTTTTTTCTTGGGATTGGTGAAGATTTGTTTATTATGTTGGTGGTATATGTGATCTTAAAATGCAAAAGGAACTAGGAATGAGTAGCACATTCTGAAGTTTGAATTTTTTTTAGGTGTTTTATTTGTCGTTTAGTAATTGAACAAAGGAAACAACTTTGAAAATGATGGTTATGACATTTTCACAAATAATCTTATGTCATACACCAAATATTTTTTCCCTTTTCAATTTTGTTAATGTTTTATTTTTGTAATAAATGATGCAAGTTTGAAACTTCCATACGTTAACAATGGTCGCTTAACCAATGGTGGAGAATATTGAGAAACTAATATGAAGTTGTTATGTCAAATGTTACCAACAAAAGGTATATGGAATAATTTTAATTGAATGGCTTGGGTGCATAAGTCTAGGTTCATAGAATGAAAAGACTACCTACTACCAATATAATTAAAGAAAAAAAAGGACATCATGTTAGGTGTGTTTCCCCTTTAGGAATGGGATGATAAGTTTCACAATGGTTTGCAACCATCCTTGTTGCAAATACTCAAAAGCTTGCATCTTAAAAAATTACTTTACATCTCCATGGCAAGTTAGGTGTCAAGTTATGAACCAAATGTAAACACAAAAGCTTCAATGAAATAATAATAGCCAAATGAATGGAAAGGTTTAATTCAAAGTGGCAGTTATACATAACAAATTGCTTTAAATTTTAATAGTGCAAGGTTGAAACAAACTTTATTTTGGAATGAGGAAATTGGGGACATTTTAAAAATAAAATTAGTAATTTAAAATATATATTGGTTGGAAAAAAGTCATAATTTTTAGCAACATTTTATCATTGAATAATTTTAAATCAAATGTTAGTAAAAGTTGAAAATTACATGTGGAATTACCTAACGACATCTATAATTAAATTCCAAAAAATAGATATAACCAATTAGTTGTTAATTATGACATTAGTTTTGGAATGGAAAATAAGTTTGGGAATGAATAATGAAAATAGAGAAATCAATATTGTATATTTGATTATCATCAAAATTTAAAAGCTTAATCCTAATGCAAAATATGTGAAACTCAATCATGATTATGACTAGTTCATTATGAGAAATGAAAACATAACAAATTACATGAACACATGAACCATTATAAGCTGAAACTTTGTTTGCAACAATAATTTATATGTATATTCTTGATGACTACAAAATGTGGTTGCTTGAAAACTAAAATTACATATATCAATTACCATAGAATTCAACAAAATGGGATTCATTAACATTAGTCAAACAATTGATTTCTTTAGGGTATAATGTGCAAAATAGTAAAATATTCACAATGCAATTAACAAAGATGGAAGAAAATAATCATAATAGAAGAAAATAATCTAGTGGTATGTGGTATTATAATGGTAGTATTTGGTACATGGAAATGAATCACCATGATATACTATTTCACAAAAAATGAAAAATCGGGATGGAGATATTGTATCACACAAATAGAATTTGATTCATAGTATTACGGAACACTAAAAACAAAAATTTTGATAAACTAAAAAAATATCTAGTTCTTCCATTTATATTGTATCAGATCATAAATATTATACATGTATAAGGCGGAAATGAAAGATAGATATCACCTCCGCCCCTAATAACTAAGCAAAAGAGGTGATACAAAAAAAATTTAATTACTTACTAATAAAAAGAATGAAGTTTATTATTTTGTGATCCGGATCATCATAAAATATGAATAGGAGAAGCTCCCTAAAAAAAGATCGAGTAATTAGCGAAAACTTACGGAAGCTTGCCAAATAAAAGGTAGAAGGAAAAAGAATAAAGGTATAATTGGCATTACATCTACGATTGGATCAAAAATAGCATAAGCTTCTGGTAATTTAGCCAAAATGATACCATTCGAGTGAGACACGTTATCTAGATAAATATGAAATATAGCTAGCATTTATGTTCTCCAACAAAAATTATTATAGGGATTCAAGAAAATACAAGAAAAACTCTATTAAAGAAATTTATAAAGTCCCTTTGGTATATCTTACTACAGGTTGTTTCGGCTCGAAAGAGTTTTTTCCACTTCCTCCACTACCACCCCATATTTATTTTCTTTCTACATCGAGAGAGAATCCTTCTTATTTAGTAATAAATATATTTCTATTTAGTGTGACTGGACTAAATCTAAATAGATTGACAAAAAGAATAATTTCAGGATTTATTAATACTAGATATTTATGGGGCGTGGCCAAGCGGTAAGGCACCAGGTTTTGGCTCTGTTATTCGGAGGTTCGAATCCTTCCGTCCTAGACAAACTTATTATTTCCAATAAATAGAAGAAATCACGAAGAAAAAAATAAACAAAAAGATTTGAAACGAATGCTCTGTTCGAAATCTACTTATCCAAAAAATAGTCTCCATCAGAAATGGGTATTGTAACAATTACATCAATATGGAATTACATAAATATGGCAAGGGTTTTTTCTATGATGTAGAATAGGAAAAGATCATATCATTGATTGTTTAAATTTGTAAAGAGATTATTACTTATGAAATTAGTTTATTGGATGTATGCCGGGCCTGCTCATATTGGAACTCTCCGAGTAGCTAGTTCTTTCAAAAATGTTCATGCTATCATGCACGCTCCTCTAGGAGATGACTACTTTAATGTAATGCGTTCCATGCTAGAAAGGGAGAGAGATTTTACCCCTGTAACTGTTAGTATAGTAGATCGTCACGTATTAGCACGTGGATCCCAAGAAAAAGTAGTTGGTAATATAACTCGAAAAGATAGGGAAGAACACCCAGATTTAATTGTATTGACACCGACATGTACCTCTAGTATTTTACAAGAAGATTTACAAAATTTTGTAAATAGAGCATCCGTTACTTCAGATTCCGACGTGATTCTCGCAGATGTAAATCACTACCGAGTCAATTGTGAACAACATGTTTTCAAAACCATTCCATCATATGTTAACAAGTGGATGTTACAACTTATTTCCATGTTTGTGTATGTCAATGTGGTGCTTAAATTCATAATTTGTGTGCACATTTTGATTTTGCTCATTAACTACAATATAGTTGGGGTGCCTAGCCTCGTAACATGCATTACAAACTTCACATATAATTTCCTTGTTTAGAAATAAGAGAAATTTAGAAAGGTAAGTCTTTCAAAAGTTGACTAAAACAACAAAGTGATCACTGACATGGTTCATTGTCTATAAATAATTGCAACACTTTTTTTGCAACTTTTAGAAAATTGAATGATTATGAAATGCAATTGAATGTAAATGTTTTTAAAAATAAGGCAAATCGAAGGGAATTTCAAGGATGTTATGACAACTTTGAAATTAATGAGTCATGAAAGAAATGAATGGCATCCTAGTAAAATTAAGAGGTGAATAAGATAGCAAGTCAATGCACCTTTAAGCAAATGGAAACATAACAAGAGTTCAAGGAAGTGGAGATGTTGATATAAGTTGAAGGGGCATCACTTCCATGCATAGACATCATTTGATTATACCAAATGTCATATATATGGTTAATTGTCATCAAATCTTGTTGTAGAACTTAAATGCATCACCATTCATGACAACTAAAACAATATAAAATTTTCAAGTATGATGAAATTATAATATAGTCCAAAATTGAATACCTTGACCATGTCATACTAAATTAGTTTTTTGTACATAATCCTTTGAACTTTTTAATTAATTCTAACATGATCAATTCTACTTTTATACTTTTTTTTTTAATAGTGTAAATGAGATAGGTACAAGAAAATTGATGCAACCACAACTTTATTATCATATCATTGATTTTCACATGTTTTAACACGAGTTAATAGACATTGAACCTTGTCTCAAGTCCACATAAAATAATGAATGAACTTTTTAGTTTGCCCACAATACATTATGTTTTGTAAAATATGATACATGTGCTTACATTACACCCATGTTCCACGCCCACCCAAATAACTATTGATATTACAACACAATATATGCATAAGCAACCTAGATAATTTTCAACTATCACATCATAATGATGGAAAATATGTTATAGATTCATCCATTCGTTGATGGTTCGACATTTATAGGGGCACAATAGTCATTGGGATAAATAATTTACTAGCCTTTTAATTATCGGTGTACTATTGGTTTAATTTGAACATTGAAAATTGTCTCACCTTTTTTACACAACAAGATGTAAGCCAATTGCTTGCATTTGTAGGCCTATTGAAATTATGTGTGTGAAGGCACTTAACAATTGTTTGTAATAGAAGGGTGAAAGCACACTAAGGTGATATACTTTTCAGCATATGTGGAATACATACCAGTGTTAAAATAAAAGTTCACTTTACATTGTAACAGAATAAATTATATTACACAAGTCATATGGTAGGGCTAACAATTTTTTTTACTTATAAACTTTATCAATTGTAGATAATGGTAGTAAAATTTTATAGTAAAAAGTTTAGAGATTGAATTATTAATTCAAATAAATAAAAAAAACTTTATAAAAAAATCCATATTTCATCACATATCTCAATTTATAGGTTTTAAAATCTTTCAAAATCGTCTTCCTTTGTATCAATGGCATCACACTACTTTTTATGTCATAAAAATCACTCAATTAAACATTTTAATAAATATAATGAGTACATAACCATATCATATGAACTATGATGTTAGGGTTTTGGCACTTCAAAAGTTTAATATATTATGGTTACTCAAAATTTATTCATAAAATTCTTACAATGTGATCATATCACATGTAATAAATTTTTTTGAATCTTTTTCACATTATTCATTTATATTTTGTTTAATGGCTCATAATTAATAATTTAACAAGTTGTGAGATGATTATGTACTCCACTTTAATGTGTTTTCACACAAAAGGCTCACCTCCAAATAGACTCCAAGGATTATTCTTATGTTCAGAATCAAAGAGAAACCCAACTTCTTCCAAACATGATACTTTCTTTTGAGTTAGGTTGACACTATGTCGAATGACCATATAATTGAAACTTGCAACTTAACAACCACAAATTTTTGTGCAAACCCACCCACACAACAACTTAAGTCATCAAGATTGAACTAGTGTTTATGGTGTTCCAAAGTGCTAGTTTAAAATTAAACCCAAAAATGAGAATAAGATGGAGTTGGAGTCTCATTTGTCGTTGTTTGTGTATTGATTTTGGATGCACACTTGGCACCTGTATTTTTTTGCAATGCAAAACATTACATTGGAAATTAAGTGGGCACTAATCCATATGCCACATGCCATCCTCATATAATTTTTATCGCCTCTAACCCACCTTGAGAAACCATAAAATATATATTATGTGACCTGCATGGCAACTAATGGGGAAAATGTTCTTTAAATTCCCAAGAATTGCAATGCTCAAATAACACAAGAGACAAAAAAGAAAAAGATACCATGAAAAGCAAGTGAAAGAATGCAAACAATAGAGAAACTAGACTTGTAACCTCAAGAACTAAAACCAAGGTTAAACTTTTTACTCTAAACCCCTAGACCCTTGACTTTGATAATCAAATTTAAGGTTAACTTTTTACCCTACTTGAGGTTCAAGATCAAAACAATTATCATTTTACTCAGTTTTCTCTTGCCAAAGGACCAACACTTCTAACTTCTCACAAGGGATGAGAACCATCAATTTCAATGTAAGAACCTGCCTAAAACCCTAGGGGTATCATGGGAGATATAATATGCACCCAACATTGATCTAAACCCTTAATCTGCTCTCTCCTATGTAATCATCATCTATTAACTTGATATTTTTTTCAGTACCAACTTCTTCAGCTTTTCAAACACGCTTTAATACCAATGTTGAGAAAAGGGTCCTTTTTGTGCTAATGAATTCTCGAACCAAAAGATGAATATTGCAACACAAATTCTTGAACCAAAAGATGTATCTGCTATACGATTGCAAACACATATTTTGATATGTTATCTCAAGCACTCACAACTACTGCAAGCAGATGGACAAGAAACGCTTTTCCATTGGGTTCCAATTACCTAGCTAACCACGATGGTTAGATTAGGTCAGTTGTTGCTTTTACCTACCTCCCTACTAACAACACTCCGGCCCTTTACTTATGTGTAAACATCTACATCCATTCCTACTACCTACCTACATATCACACCAATACTATACACAAGGTTATCAAGGTGAAAGCCAATGTCAACTCAGTTGAGGTTCAACAACTCACAAGCCTGTGAATTAACCATCTAAATGCATCTATTCACCTAGTATCCACCTATGACCATACCTACCTATATAGAGCTACCTACAGGACCTATCCTTTACAGGACAGTTCATCCAGGTGAAACCCCAGATCTACTCGGTTGGGGTTTCATCCACAACTGAGTCATGACAGGCTTCAAACAGATGGTCCTTTCTATTATGTCATAAAACAAATGTGACACTCAGTTTTATGCAATCTAGAACAAGGTAAGGCGATTCACTGATACAGTTGATAGTTCAATTTACATCTTAACAATGCATCTTTGAAGTTTATGTTAAAAATTGCACTGGCTTGCCAATACCAATATCAGAATAGCATTTTCCACTTCAGCTATTATGTAACTTGATTTCTGGAATTCACATTTCTCAAAATGAGTTGCCAAATTAGAACCTTATACAAAAAATCAGAGCAAAAAACTCAGGTTAAACTTCATAACCGTCTTTAGCATTTGGTAGATAGTTAACTCCACCTATTAACATATATACACAGATGAACTAAAGACTGTAAACAAATATAATGTTAGATGTAAAGTGCCTAACAAAATTGGAAAAATGTCAGGAAATACTCCAACTGTGTATTCAGAAATACCATCTCAGTATTCAATATCATGGTGACAAAACTAAAGCTCTCAACATCCAGTAACACATTTGAGTTGGGTTGCCACCAAGAGCCAGACAGTGTACACTGGCGCTCCATATTTCCAAGAAATCTTATTACATAGCACAAGGCCTGATGGGATCCAGGATCTAGGTCCACACCAGAGGATGAGAGAGTGCCATAGAGATGACTGTCCCACTTCCAATTTTTTCTCAAACCTAATTACATTAGGAGGTACCTGGTTTGTAATAATCTGTTGGAAAGGACTCATTCAAGTGTGTTGTGGCTTGACAAAATCCAATCCCTTCTGTATTGAAGACTGCAATTCCTCCTTCAAGGCCTCAAGGCCTTTCTGTTCATAGTCAGAAAGACTGCCCAACTCCAGCACCTCCTCAACTCCATTTCTCCCTAACCGCACCTGCCAACCAAAATGTTTGCCCTCAAGAAACTGCAAAAAGAGATCTCAACGGGGTGAAAAATGGCCATCTCCAGCTTGGATGTGAAAGTATTCTCTATTTGATTTACCAATTCACTTGGAGAATAATGTAAGTCTAAGTAAGATACTCCACATACACATCTAAAGCAAACCAAAATCAGCCAAGAGCAAATGACTAATGATAGAGGAATAGAAGATTAAACCAAATAAACATAAAATTTGCATTGAATTGTAATCAAAACCTGGCTATCTTGATACACATGGCTAGTAAACAGGACAATATAATTCACATAATCAAAAAACCTCTTAGCCATGTGGCTGCTTGCACAGGGAAAGATTGCTGAGTTTTGGCTGCAAGTAGGAGAGAAAGGTGGCACCTTTGATGAGAAGAAAGGCAGATTAGTGATATCAGATGCCACATAGCTGCACTGGATATTCTCCACACCATTTAGGCCCTTGAGACAGGCTTCTGCAAAAAGAGCTCCAGCATAGCTACACCATTCCCAAACCCACTTACTCTAAGCTGGTTGTTCACCTGACAGATTTAACTTCTATAAACAATCTACAAAATCACCTTTTCATGATGAGCAGCACCACCAAAAGATGAAGTCAAATATTTTTTCAGGTCTATTCAGAAAACAGTGTCACAATAGTATCAAACGAAACTGGTCTGACATGGTCCTGAGGTTTTATTTGTGAAATCACCAGAACTTGAAATAGAGCCAATCAAGAACATAAAAGAGAAGAAACTTGAGAAGAATCAAGGGACAGGGAACTTACGCCATAGATAGAGTAGCAGACCCTTTACCAGCCTTTGCCTGCACAACTTCAGTACCACCATCTTGTGTGCGCTTGGTAAGTGCTTCAATCTCCTCATCTGTCAATTGAACCTTTGGAGAGGCCTGCAGTGACCATAGACGCATAATCCATATTAAGTACTGACAGAAGAATGAAGCAAGAGGCAAGATGAACTTCCAACTAAAAAGCTACCCTGCTCCATAACCAGCAGAGGAAGCTTAAAATAAGCACATTCTTTAGCTAGCTCTTGGGTAACAGCCTTCATCATCATACATAGCAAGTTACAGTAGGTCATGAATACCTAGGCATTTTCTGACATAAGGTAGTCAGCACCCTCCTAACCAAACAAATGGTCTTCCAAAGAATAGTGCTCGCCAACAACCACTATGTGCTGCCACCACTTATGCATATTTCTAGCACCCTTAGATCTAAAAAGTGTCTGGGTGCTGCTTGTGAGGTGCCATCTTCAGGGTTTCCAATGCATCGTCAAGAGGAAACAATGTTGACATTTATATACCCAACTTCATGCCAGACTCAACCAGCACTAGGTAATGAGAAGAACCAGGAGACAGCTTTAACAGCTAGAGAAGCAGTAATCAGAAGTTGGTTGCAAAAAATGAAGTCCTGCTATTAGACAATTTGATCAGAACTATCATCCTCACACAACCTTGGTGTCTGTAAGTGGAAGATAATATGTCAATGTCAAGACAATGCCGCCATGCATTCTCTGCAACTGACACAATGCACTCTTCATCCAGACATGGTAAATTAAACGCCAGCATGTTACCTGAGAGAAAAGAGGAAGAATGGTGATTCCAGCATGGCCACCCACAACAGGGACATTCACCTCTGCATAATCCCCATGTAGAAGTATGTTGAAACCAATGAATAACTATTGACACCATTTTCTTGTCCAGTAATATATGAAGTTAAAAGGCAATGGACCAAGTCAGTTAAATTTACAATGAGGTTTGCAAAAACCTGCCTAGCCAGATTACTACAGCTTTAATAGCTACTGCAACCTAATTGTTCAATATGACATTTCAACTGAGAACAACATTCTATTAGCCTTCCTTACATTCAGCAGTTGAGAGGACTCTCAAACAAACACTAGGAGAGTAAAGCACATACCTCGTACTGGCAGTCCTTTCAATACTGAATAGAAGGTCCTTGCTCGTACTACATCCAAGGTAGTTACACCAAAGAGCTTCCTTGAGTCATAAGTGCCGTGCAGCTTGAAGACTTCAGCAGCTATTGGCACAGTTGAGTTCACAGGATTACTGATCATGTTTACCAGTGCCTGCATCACAGTTGATCCAAATTTTCCATTACTAGAATCAGATTACCCTGGCCTGCACTTTTAGAAGGGGAATGTCTGATTCACAAAGTGAATAAAGTGATCTTCCTGGATACAGAAAAGAAACTCCTATCTGATCAGATTGATGGAATCTTTATGGCCAAAGTGATTGATGACAGAATATATATACAAGTTTCAGGTTAAAAGCTCAGAAGATCATCCTAGCAGGTGCATAGTTACTTGTGAGCACAACTACTAGTGAGTACACACCTTCACTGGAATCCACCTAATGCTTCCCGATCCCATACTTGAGACCTAAATCCACCAAAGGCAAAACCTTGAAGAGGTTTAAGTGTGCCATGACCACTAATGATTGATTTCAGTATGCTACCATCTGTTGTGATAGAGCCACAGTGAAAGAGTGAGACATACCCCTGGACAGTGTTCAGCAATGGCAGTGCAAAGGCCCTTCACAATTCCAGCATTGATCTTGAACAGATCATCCCGAGTCATGCCAGGTTTGCGTGGCACTCCAGCAGGGATTATGACCAGGTCACACCCTTTCAAAGCCTTTGCTAGATCTGCCTCGCCAGCAAAGCCCTCCACCTGAAAAACCAGAATTCTCTACTAAGAATGACTGGGTATGTAGTGTTTAAATCAATGACGTGTAAATGTCCAGGAGCAAAAGTCGTATTCATATTCTGAACAAAGTGGCAGTTAGGAAGCTGAACCTACTCAATGCCCAGGACGAGACATGCAAACAGGTTCTGCACAAGATACAAGAGTTCCTGACAGGACTTGCTCTTTATCTATGCTGTTGACACTTCTGCTAGTCAGAGCCAGAGGTTCAAAATTCAGAGATGCAATTCAGACGTTACTTCCTCACCTTAATGCATCAGCAAGAGCGAAGGATATCCAAGCCCTAGATTAGATTCCACAAGTCTTTCTCAATGCGGACCACTCTTAGAGCTTACTTCAATCAGGCTTAGTATTAAGTACAATTCTCCACTGTCTGCATCTCATCTAGCGCATTACGCCGTGGAACCACAAAGCTCCGAGTAACCTAACCGATGACCGAAAGACTGAACATACAATGAGGAATGGCCATGAGAAGGAAAAAGAGGATCGGCCGCTGCCGATCTCCGCTAAGGAGGGCTCCAATTTGCCATGAAGGAAAGAAAGATTACAAAAGAGAAAGGAGGCCGGAGATATATAAACACTGCGCGAGAAAGATAATACTCACCGTTGCGGTAGTGTCGACATGGCTGATATCAGCAGCGACGCCAGGAGTTCCCGCAATATCATACAAAGAGAGATCGGTCACCAGGGGATTGAGCTTCATGAGAAGCCCTAGAGGTTGTCCAATTCCTCCTGCGGCTCCCAACACCGCCACCTTCCGCCTGGGAGAGCTGGAGCTCGAAATGCATCTCGTTTGCGCCGGGCTTTTGGCAGCAGACACGACGGATCTCTTCAAGAGAACAGCGACCGATCTTCTTGCCGCCATTTTCTTCACGGATCTGACTTCGACGACGACAACCGCGACAAAAAAAAATCTCCGGCAGAAAATGCCAACAAAGCCTCGCGTTCGCTAGTCCCCGCACCACACACGCAGGCGCGAGGCGAAGCGCAAGGGACATCTGTCGTCTGTCACAGCCGACGCCTCAGATTCTTCGATACCATTTCATCCGCTGCACTCCATCACGCCATGTCATAGTTTGAGAGGAGGTGCATTCACATTTGCAGTGCTATTCCCTGTACTGATTGCTCATGAGGTTTACCTTCACCCAAATGCAAGGAATTGTTTGAAGGTGGGTAAATAGAGGGTATATGAAAATACCATCTTGCAGCTATATATATGTGGAGTTCACAACAAGGGAATGTATTTGATATGTTATGTATCCCTAGTATCTGGCATTGGTCGTTTACATTACTTGTGTTGCATTCACATTTCATGTCATGTCAATGTCAAATGAAAATCTAGGTGGCATGCAATGTTAAATAGGTGATGGTTTAATGTTAAGTGCATGTTAACTTACGTGTCAAATGAAAACCTAGATGGCATGCAATGTTAAATAGGTGATAATTTAATGTTAAGTGAATGTTAACTTACATGTCAAATGAAAATCTAGGCGGCATGCAATGTTAAATAGGTGATGGTTTAATGTTAAGTGAATGTTAACTTACATGTCAAATGAAAACCTAGATGGCATACAATGTTAAATAGGTGATAATTTAATGTTAAGTGAATGTTAATTTACATGTCAAATGAAAATCTAGGTGGCATGCAATGTTAAATCATATATGTTAATTCAGTAAGTTTGTTAGTCTGTTCGGGACGGTATATTATGAATTCGTGTGAATAGGGTGTGGTTTCGTGTTCAACGTACCTTGTTGGATGTGTATGTCTGTCTGTGTGGACAAAAATTGGGCAGTGCTTGGAAGATTCTTCCAATCACTGCTCGTTCCCTGTGGAGCAGCTGGTCATGGTTTTTATTTTTTTCGTGGAGGGGGGAGGGGGGAGGGTGGGGTTTTAGGGGTCTTAATAGGTGGAAGTGAGAAAGAACACATTGTAATATTATGTTGGAGAACACATTGGGAACCAAAGAAAAATGAAAAGAAACCCTCCCCCCACCCCCCCTAGCCCTTTCTCCCAAAATTTAAAAGGAATAAAATGAAGGCACCTTGACTGCACCTTTGGGCCTTCCATTGGCTGCATGAAATTTTTATTCCCAAAAGAGTTTGTCGCCGTTTAGAACGAGAATGGGAAATGCGAAGGACCGGGTGGGGGGGATCGACGGGGTGCATTATGCACCGGGTTCACACTAGTTAACTTACGTGTCAAATGAAAACCTAGATGGCATGCAATGTTCCATAGGTGATAGTTTAATGTTAAGTGAATGTTAATTTAACATAAAATTCTCATTGTAAATAGGTTTAGGGTAGAGAGGCTGATCATAGTACATTTAAGAAAAGAGAGGCTATTGGTAATCTCATGAGAATTTGGTTGGATCTAAGGTCCAAATATGGATTGTAGAGGAAGTTTTGGCGCACCTAGTGTGCTTTAGATCGCCTAATTTGGACTTAAAATGCAAAAGTTATAGGCTCTAGAAGGTTTAAGCTTCATTGAAAAAAAAATCAAGAATCATCAAATAGCAAGCCTCCCTACCTTCAAACAATGCACATCCTATAAACAAACATTTTAACATTGACACTTGTCAAAAATCTACTTTATCACCAAACATGCACGTTCTCAAAATGATCACAAACGTTGAAAAAACAAATCTTTTTTAAGCAATGGTTCAAATTGAAACTTCGAAAATGGCAAAAAAAAAAAGTCTAGTTACCAAACCTTAAAGGAAACTCTAACTAAGTAGTTGTTCTCCTATGTGGTGCCACTCCAAAACCTTGAAACCAATTCCCCCTATTCTTTCTTTTTTCCACACTTAAAAGCATGACTCCCACTCTCTCGTATTTCACACAAATTCAAAGGCATTTTCTTGCAAAGCTCTTTTGATAATGGTGACTAGCTTCTCTCTCTCCCTCAATGTTCGTGTTTCTTTGTTTCAATTTTGTACATTACCTTTGACCATCTCTAATGTCACATGTTTCGTGTGTGTGTAGGTGGTGGCGTAGCTCGAGGCATTTCTTGAGTTTGTAAACTCGTGTAAACACCTATGTTTGATTTCCCCACATTATCTTGCGTTTATTCTAATTAGGACATTGCACTTCTTGTGTTTGTGTTCTTTCACAATGTTGCTAGTGATGTTTGGCTTGTGTTTTTTGCATGTAATTTCCTTCGCTCCAATCAAGACATTGATTTTTTTACATTTTTATTCCTTATAGTGTTGTTGGTGATGCTCTTGTTATACCTTTTGCTTCTATCCTCTAACAGTGCCTATGCATTTGTGATTATGCTTTTAACATATTACTACAAAAATGGGATGCAATTAATTAACTTAAATCATTACAAGACCTTAAAAGTGAAATAGGTTCATTGTATTTTAATTATTTCACCATAATTAAAGTTATTTCATTATAATATCACTATGTAAACATCATGTTTCATTACTACAGTAGAACCTGTCTAATTTAATATTGCCGAGACCAGGGTTTCTGTATTAATTTAGACAGGATATTAATAATGAGAGAGTTATTAAATAATTCTCCGCTTGCACCATTTATAACATTTGCAAGCCGTGGCGTTCACGTTGGGATAGCAGCAACCCACAACCACAACTGCAGCCACAACCAGAACCACAACACAATGGGTTCAAAGAGGTCCACCAATACGAACATGACCAACGAAGTTCGGATAGCTCTCTAGCAATCTTGTGCCGGAAGATGAAGTGGAGGCTGACGACAGTTAAGAATCCATTCCTGTGAAAGCAACTGAAGCACTGCAGTGTGCAAGTTTGCTACAGCAGTTCTGGATGCAGCAAGACATCGTCTACCATGAGATGCTTGCTGGCATCCAGATAGTCAAGGACAAGATCAACATTATGAGGTCTAGCAAGCTCGTTCAAAAGCCAATCTCGGAGTATTTCTCCAAGGTTTAGCTGCCCAAATGTAGAAAAATTTGTGTCAAATCTATGTTTGCCATAGTGGTTATCAATATAAAAATTTCAGGACCGCTTGTGGAGTATCAATTATTAACTTTTGGAGGTTTATTAATAAATGTATGGGGCCTGACTTGGGACTGGACCGCACATATTAATTATCACAGGTTATTAATTTAGGCAATATTAATTTAGATAGGTTCTACTGTAGTTGACATAATTCATTATTATAATTTATTGTAATAAATAGATTATTTTTATGTTGTTTTAAATACCATATATTATTTTAGGATATTTTAATTATTTTAACTTATACCCTATGTTATTATAAATTATTATATTTGAAGTATAATAACTTAAACTAAAATAAAAATAAAATAATCTAAAGTTAAATGGTCTAGAAAAGCCAATAATAACCTATAATAAAATAGTCACCAATAGTCGTAATATAACATAAAATAACCAACAATAATTTATAATGCAATAATCACCAATAATCGTAATATAACTTAGAATAGCCACCAATAGTCATTAATATAATAACCATTAATAATCACCAATATCCACCAATAGAATATCCACAATAACCATAAATAGCCTATGACAATTTAACCTAAAATAATAACTAATAAAAATTAATAGAATAAATAGTAATAGCCATTAATAGAAATAGCCACCAATAATCATTAATAACCATTAATAACCACTAATAACTATATATTAAAATTGTTTAAAATTGTGAAAAATGATTTACAATAAACAAAAATAATTGAAGAAGAAATAATTTACGATAGACTATAGTGCCAATAATAACATAAGGTGAAATAGCTTTCAATAACCAAAAATAACTTAGGGTGTAATAATAAAAAATAACCATAAATAGTTTTTAATAATGTAAGGTAAAATAATTTATGTTAATGAAAATTAATCTTATAATAGTTGAAAGTAGCCTAATTTAAATATTATTATTATTATATTAACAAAAATTTTATCCATTAATTGAAAAAATTCTCTTTCAAAAAAATGGTCATTGAAATGTTTTTGAATAGTGATACTCAAAAAAAAATTGTTCAAATGATTTTACAATTTCAAAAGGAAATAATGTAAGTATGTACATTATTGAATTTTTAAAAAATCAATTTGAATCATTTCATTTGAACAAAATTTCAATAAGATATGAATTTTCAAATTTTATGTTTTTGTAATGTTTAAAATGATGTATTTGATAAATAAAATGCAATGTAACATATTATCATAACAAATGAGGTGGTTTGATAGTATGGGTGTGTGCTTCCATTTTAAAGGTCAAGGAATCAAACTTCATAAGTGGTGTGTGCATGGTCAACAATGATGTTGACTGAATATTTTCGTATTTAGTTAATTCCTTAGAGTGAATACCTAGGTTGATTATGTGGCATACATACCTAGGTTAGGTTTTAACCTAGCTTAGCTAGTGACACATGTCAATAACTCATAGGCTGATAATCGTAAGATTATCAATGATATTATATATTAAATAATGTAAATTTAATTGATTTTCATGTTACCTAGGTAATTAATTAACAAGTGAATCACTTGGTAAATTTGTATTTCATTTGAAAATAACTTTGTTTCATTAGGTATTAATGAAACAGTGTCCATAACAATTAATCCCCGTTCATTAGGGGGTTGACCAATTTCATTCAAAATCTTATGAAACCCATATTGAACTAGGACGCATTTTGGTGAAGTGACACTTGGATCAATTAGTTGCTCCTCAATTCTTCAGCTTCGTCTTGTGTTCTTCTCCAGTTCTTGACCCTTTTTGTGCATGTCCTTTTGCACTGCTGATCCCTAATTCTTAACACCTTTTGTGCATATCTTCTTACATTGCTCTTGAGCTCTTGACCATCTTTGTGTTTATATTCTTGCACTATTCATGAGCTTTTACTCATTTGTGCATATCTTTTTACATTGCTCTTGAGCTCTTGACCATCTTTGTGTTTATATTCTTGCACTATTCATGAGTTTTTAACCATCTTTGTGCCAAGGTCTTTTTATGCTACTCCTCATTAGCTACCCTTCCTCTTCCTCAACAACAACTATTGCTCATCTTTCTCTTCTTCTTCTTGTCATTTCACAATAGTTATTGTTGGTCTCCTCCTCCACTTCACTTTAATGTTGTTATTTCCTAACAACTATTGTTTTTTATCTTTTTTAAGTATCCTTGGTACTTCTTAACAACAATTATTCTCCTCCCCTTGATTTCCTTATTAATTCTCTGAAGCAATTTAATTTAATTTTGTTATTGATCCCCAACAATAGTTGTCCTTCCCCTTGTTCACCCCAAATAGTTGTTGTTGTTTTTTTTTTTTGATCCCATCAATAATTGCTCCTCCCTTTCTACATCGTTAACAATTACAACAATTGCCATTTAAATTTTTTTATTTTCAATAGTAGTTATTTTTCTTGTTCATCCACAATAACTCTCTTGATTTTAGTCCTCAACAATAGCTTTTTTTTTTGTTCATCCATAACAATTGTTGTAGTTGTTTTCTTCTTCTTGATCCTCAATAATAATTCTTTTTCTTCTTGATCCTCAACAATAGCTCTTTTTCTTCTTCATTCGCAACAACTATTTTCTTTTTCTTTATCTTCAATAGTAGTTTTATTTCTTGTTCATCCCTAGGAGCTAATGTTGTTGCTACAAATGTTCTCATCTTCTTCTTCCTTAGTAGTAGTTCTTTTTCTTATTCATCTTTAGTAGTTATTATTACAGATACTCTTTTATTTTTCATCCTTGATAGTAGCTTTTATTCTTGTTCATCCCTAGAAATCGCTAAGTTATCTTCTTCTTGATCCTTAGCGATATTTTTTCTCTTATTCATCCCTAGCAATTGTTATTGTAGTTGCTTTATTTTTCTTGATTTTCAACAATAGCTCACCTCCCCAAGGATTCATCCCCAATAGTTTTTGTTCTTTTCTTCTTAATCCTCAACAATAGTTCTCATCCCCTTGTCATCCTCAATAGTTGTTGCTCCCTTCTTCTCGATCCTTGGCACCTACTCCTCCCCTTGTTCACCCTTAGTAGCAATTGTTCCTCCTAATCCTCTTGTTCATGCTCAATCCAACCCCCTATTGCTCATTGTCACCTTATTCTACCTTGTTCTATCTCATTGAACAACATACCCCACCCTCCCCACCTATTCTAACTTTAGTTGTTGTATGTTTGAAGTTGTTGCAAAGATGGTGCAATTCCTTTTCTGGTGACATTCAAGCCATGGCTCATTGTTGAGCTTATTTCTGCACTTGGGTTGTTGAACCAAGATTCACACCCTTGTGTCCACAAGGGTGAGCTTGTAAACATGCCTTGAAATTGTAGTGAAATTTGTCTCCTACTTGTATAGTGGCCTGTGTTATAATCCAAGACCTCTTCATCTGTGACAGACTTTGAATGCAGAATGAGTGAAATGCTCAAGAGAGTTGTTCCAATCCTCTTTCTCTTGCATTCAACACAGAATTGAAGATGTAAGTAAAAATTGAAGCTTTTGACCTGCTGTTAAGACTTGGAACACAAAAGAGCTGAAGTCTGACTCAAAAGGATAGGATACAATTAGCCAACAAGAAATGCAGACCAGCAATGTGTTGATTTCTTCCAAATTGTTTTAATCACAATCTAATTACCTTAATTTAAACTGGTAAAGGCACTGCAACATTTCAGGGATGGAAAGAAAAGCGTAAGGAAGTGGAAGGAGAAAAACTAAAAGCTCAGAGAATGAAAACATAAGGAGAAAGAGAAAGCCCCCAAAGATTGGAACATAGGAAAAAGAAAAGAAAGTAAATGGCCACAAATCCTAGCACACTTGTCTATATCAGCAATGAAATACATTGTAGAAAGCTCAAATGCATATTGCTTGTTCAACACATCCTCAGCACCCCTGATGGTAAAGTATGCCAATCACAATCAACCCTCTTGGCTTTGAGTTCTGGATGACCTGAAATGACAAACAGGTCAAAAAGGATTGTTTCCACATTAAAAAAAAATCAACAGCTTCTTCTCCTTGCAGTATACAATGTTGCAGACCTGAACATATACATTTTCATGTATTTAGCAAAGCAATGAAAGGAGCATTGAAATAACGACCTGTACAAACAATGCTACTTCACAAAAAAAGTTCCAGTCGTTAAGTCATAGAAAGCCATGTGAAAATACCAAATTTCTCTGTAACTTGGAAGTGGCAGATTCTTTACAGAAGAAAAGAGAGTTTACTTTGAAGCAGAAAATTTGGCCTTGCTTCAGCACAAACCACCTTCTGCACAATGTCTTGATACACTCCCCTGTACCTTGGAAAACAATGTTGCTAAAAAATGACCCCACATGACACCAAAACACACAAGGAAGAAAACTCTGTTCGATGGAAAGTACAGTGCAGCTAGTGTCCATGGAGTCCGATTCACATTTGTCAAGGCAGAATGTGAAAGTGAAGAGAGAGCCACCATGCTTCATAAGCCAGCCCCAGTGCTCTGGTTTGTTCGAAAATTGCACCTGCCAAGAGTCCAATTGGAGGCCTCAGCTTCCTCCCTCCCATTCCTTGCCCCCTTTCCTTTTTCTTGAGGCATTATCCTCTTTGATCAGGCCCACACCTTCCTACAACACCCAAGCTCTTCATGAAGGAAGCCCCTTAAACAAAACATGCACTTCTCATCTTCCATAAGCTCCTCACAAACAAAACACAACACTTCTCATCATCTTCCACTGCTAGTTTACTCTTAAGGCTTAGGGGGGTAGATGAAGCCACTGCTTATGAGCGCCTTCTTCAAGGCTCAAAAAACTATGACCATTTTCTGCTTCAGGATAGGGAGATCAACATTTTGTTGGCACACAATACAACAGAGGAACCTCCAATGAATTGAAGCCAGCTTCATGACACTAGATACTGAGGACCTCCAATCCTTCAGCCTTACTCTGAATTGGAGTTTGATTAATTTTGGATTTGAATCAATTTTCCAACTCAAATCTGCAATTGATGGAACTCCTCTCCTGTACCCTCAGTGTTTTGGGTTCCAGATTCACAACTGCTCTTTGATGAATGACATACAAACATTTTTCCCTGACGAGAATTGTTCCCTATGAGAGACCCAAGATGAGAGTTGCAAGCACAAGGACTGCTGTTCTAAACTCTGGAAAAATGCAGCAACAAAGCATCGTGTAAACCCACAGTTTGTAATCTACCTGAGGTCCCAAACCTCATGAATCACACAGAGGGCAGAAAAAGCCAAGTTTACCATCTCTGATCAGAAATTAATGAAGATGGGCTACACATGCAGCTGGTAAACAGATGCTACCAAATGACTGAGAGATTGTGCTCATCAAAATCTCACCATGATCGTGCTCTTCACCATGTCACCAACATGTGTTCCTAGTTGAGAGCATAGCATGATGATTTCAAGAGTAAGCAATCTTTGAGCATCTTGGTGATCCATGAGAATTCTGATCCATAGAGGAAGAGTTCATCACCATGTTTGTTGCATAAATCAATTGCTGAAGATCATTCAAGCACATGAAATTTGGGGACTCACTTGTACATTAATCTGTGCTGTGCAGCAAACTTTTCAACAATTGAGGTTTGCGGTTGGATTCACAAATTCTTCATGGATTCTTGAAGGACTCTAGTATGTAGACTCTTATCTGAGTTTGGATCTGACAGTAGAGCAATGGGAGAAGGAATAATGTAGGAGGAAGAGACAGAGACTAAGACAGAGGCAGAAAGGAGAAAAGCATACAGGAATGAGAGAGGTTCAGAAGAGGAGGGAGCTCGGAGTGGGATTAAATAGTAATCCCAGGATTAGTATCTAACAAGAACAGACAGGGAATGAAGGATAGGGCAAACTGGGAATGTAATTCTAACATTCTTGGACCTAGGCTATTGCAATTGAGGTATTGCAAATTCTGTGGAAGTTCTGGTTCTTATGATGCACACTCCCATTCTTCCCATCAGAAGACTCTTGGAATGCAATCTGTTCTAGGACTCTTAGATCTCTCTGACATGTAGCCTCAAAACTCTCTGCCTACAGATCACAAGAAGCGCTTTGAAATTTCAGGCCTGCTGCAATTGGCTGGCATCATTGTTTGCTGAAATATGACACTTTCACAGATATGTGCTGCGGCCCAATAGGAGAATTCGGTTGTCTGAAGGACAGTCCTGAGTTACATTACACAGAGAGATGACTGGCTGGAGGGAAAAGAGAGTAGAGACACACATGCAACTCCACAAATCATGTATATGTAAACCTTTAGTTACACAGATAGAGAGAGACTTTCAACAACACACAGCAAAGTGCAACAACAATCATAAACTCCAATCCCAGAAATTTCTTTTTTGCAGGTATTGCAAATTTCCAGAAGGTGACAGATAAGGTCAAAAGGCAGATATTCTGGAAGTAGTAACACTATAATGTCTTCAGCCTTAAGCTAAAGCTCAGACTGCACATCCAGAACCCTGAAAAAACAAATGCCAGCCCATTACTAACCCTACATGTAACAAATCCAGTGAGCAGAAGTACGTCAAAGCTTTGCATCCAGCTTCCAGCTGCTGATTCATGGAGTTCAATGGTTTCTGTGAAAAAGGTTTTGAGGATCTACTGCAAAATATGTACATCCAGCAAGATCCAATTTGGAACAAGATTGCTTGCATCTGTCCTGCTTCAGCAATGGCTTGCCTAGTTCCATGAAAGCCACAAATCCTTCTGCCATGAAGTCACTCCAACATTTACACACAAAACTACACGTACATGCCTGCACTTCAAAATAGAAACCTGGCACAAAAAACATTTTCAGAGAAGCTCAAGATTTTGACCTTCTTCTAAGATAGACTCTCTTCTGGTCTCCTATTGAACTCCCTCTTTCTTGCAGTCTGAAATTGAGCAATCCTTGCCACTATCTATGAAGACACTACATGAAGCAATCAAACCCATTGAACAGATTCTCTAATTGGTTGATGTAGCTAGAAACTAGAATTTTTTCTGTTGATCTCTTTAACTTACAAGAAAGAATCCCAAATCATTCCATACCATGACGGCTAAAAAAATTCAATCCACATGAAATTCACAACAATCTCCCTCCTGCAATACTCAGATTGCTTTCAAAGATTGGGGTTTTGTGTCAATCTGCGCTCTTTGTCTGTTGAGGAGCGTGAGTCTGTTGATTGGCCTTGAAGAAATTCAAATTGAAGCAGGGAAGCAGCTTGGTCATGTATATTGCAGGCAAATCTGAAGCTTAAGCAGGCACATGAGAGAGCTCTTTTGCTGCTGGATCCCTGAGGAAGAAGATTGCCAGGATTCCATTTAAGCTCGGATATTCCCAACAAGGTGACGCTTCAAAACAGGTATGACAACGTCTGGTGAACTGAGCTGTGGCAAATGACCTTCCGTCTGAAGAATTTCAACGATTGTGGGACCTCCAAGTGCGTGATGAAGGTGATCCGACACTATCACAGGGACTGCTAGATCCTTGTTGCTCTGCAGGATATGGCAAGGTACAATCACCTGCACCCAGTTGTCGTTAGTTTCATTGATTTTGCACTTGGGGTAGAATTGGTTTTTGCTGCTCTTAATAGATGCTCATATGCTTTGCAAACTACATCGACACAAACAAAAGGACAGAATGCTCCTGAAGGAATTTGATAAGAGAGTTAGTACTTGTGGCAAAATGAAGCGCATATCAATCTCGAAGATTGTCTTGGCGACGTTAAATGCTATGTCTGGTCGAATGTTGAAGAGAGTTCTACCGAACTCCTGAACTGCTGTGGAATCTATGTCTGCCCCTACAGCCAAGGGTGCGAAGCCGGACACCCACGCCTTGAAGTTGGACTGCATTGCTTGAAAGAGCTGGCTCAGATCCTCTTGCTCGAATCCGCCGAAGTACCCTACGTCATTCAGATACCTATAAGATCACCACCACCATCACCACACACCACGCCAAGCTACAACAGTGATTCTTCTTCCCTTCTATGTACAACGTCATCCAAAGCTGCAAGCCTCAAATCATCTACACATTTAATGACGTGTCCCTTCTAGATTCTCTCCATGTGTGCCCAAAAAAAAAACACCAATACTAAATTCAAGAGAAGCATTGGATCTCCACACACACACACAAACCTGGGAGATGCCGACAACATGATGATTTTGGAGAAAAGGAACGGTCGCTCGATGGATGCAAGACAGCCGACCATACCAGAAACCGAGTGACCCACAAAGATGCAAGAGTCGACCTCAAGCTCGTCCAGGATGGTCAACAAATCATCGGCGTAACCATGCAGCGTGGAGTATCTCAGGACGCTGAAATACTCCGGGTCGGTTGTCCCTGCGCCCATCATGTCATACAGAATCACACGATACTCCTCCACTAGGTGCGGCAACACATGCTTCCACACGGATTGATCGGTGCCGAATCCGTGACCCAACACAACAATCTCTTCGCCAGTGCCAACTACGTGTACATTGTGCGCATCCAGAAGCGTCGGAACTTCATAAGACATCGTGATAATCTCTCGTCCCCCCCCCCCCAAAAAAAAAATCGCAAACTGCCTTGCACGCGGCCTGAATGAAATCTTAGTATACAAACAAACGACTATACTGCTTCAAATCTTTCCAGGTTCCAAATCTTGAAACCCAGCAGCAGCTCCAGATCTGCGACAAGATATAACGCAAACTTCCTCATCAACTTTTCCACATACCACGCATGTGATTTCTAGCCCATTCTTCCGAAATTGTACATCGCCATTACTTTCTCATTTCCTTCAAAAGCTCTAGAAACCGACATACAAAGACACACAATAAAGTTTTGAACGGAGATTCCGCTCAATCAGAGAGATCAAAGTGTAAACATTCATCTTCATAGCCAGGTCAAAGCTGTAAGCTCCACTTCACTCTTGATTCTCGAAATTACACGAACAAACCAAAAAAAGCACAGTCATGGCGGTGACGACCAACACGCGCATCTCGCAACAACCAAAACAAAATAAACACTACAGTATTAAACTGGCAACGAAGACCGCAACAAAAAAAAACACACACACACACACACACATTAGCCTTTACAAACACCCTGGGTCACAAAATTCTCTCCTGATCAGTTCTCCCCCAGAAACAAAACAAACTATTCGAAGCTCCTTGAAATTCATCAGTCACAGGGCAAAAAATCATGTGAAAAGGAATCTCACGAAGATTGAAATCAGCATGATGATTCTTTGATTACCACCAGCAACAAAGATCGGATCTTCTCGCAAGTGGCTGCAGGAATTGCGGCTTGTTGTTGCTGCTGCTGCTGCAGCAGTGTGGTGCACGAGAGTAGCGAGCGAGCAGGATGGTTGCTATTTTCTATACGTACCTAAAAAAAGGGGGTTTTTTGTTTGTTTCTTTCTTTCTTTCTTTCTTGGCATTCTTTTTGCTAAATTCATGACTTGGGGGTTGGGTACATTTCGTGGGGAGCAGCAAATTTTAGGGTTTAGAATTTTTTTCAAACAATTATTATTACTTAGGAGTTAGGTTTGAAAAAAAGTAAAATAAATTGCAAATTGAGGTTTATGGTAATCTGTTTCCTCAAACCTTACATGTTGTGTTGTTGCTTTATAAGAGGGCCCATTAAATTTTTTTTTTTTGGGGGCTCTTCTTGTGGTGTTCTTATGTTGTTTTGTTTCGCGGTTTGTTCAATCGAGTTTTTGCACTCCTCTTATTATGCCTCTCTTTTACATTTGGTGGTGCTATTGATGTGCCTTTCATGTTACTATTGTTGTGTCTTCTCTTTGTGTTTCTTCGTGTTGTTGTGTCCTCCTTTTATGCTTTGATTGTCACTTTCACCCTTGAGGTACACGCTCCTTTGTGCTTCATGTTGTTGTTGTGTTCATGTCTTTCCTATTTGTAGCTTGTAATGCCTGTTTTTCTCATTTTGTAAGTCAAGGTTTGGAGCTTTTCTTCGTAATTCTAGTTCATTTCTCATGAGGTTTTTTCTTTTCCAATTCTCTTCTTCTTCTTTTTTCTTTGTTTTGTATTTTTATATTCTTTTTGCTTGTAAATGTTTTCATGTATTTTAAAAGTTATCCATAGCAACATTACATTCCATATATAATTCCTTGCAAAACATTTATTTGTTTGAATTTTTCCACCTTTTGTCTCATTGAGAATTTGTGTGAAAATAAAAAGTTCTAGCAGAAATAAAAATGCATTATCCAAAATGAAGAATGTGAAATATTTTTTAATGAGGTTAAATTTGAAGATGAAGCAATGGAAGAAACTCAAAAAAATGCAAGTATGCAAACTCAAGGAAGCACAAATCTAAATAATAATGAAAAAAAATTAAGTAGAATTTGAAATTATTGCATTCTCAAAGAAAAAAATGAAAGTTGCATAATAAGATGCCTTATGTTGATTTTTTATGTGTGAAATTATGCAAAAGTTACACTTGATGCACTTCAAATCATACATTTATCTTGTGTTATTCAAATCATGTGTTTTCCTTAAACCCAAGAAGAAAATTAAGGGCCTAATACCTTGTTATAAAACAAATGAAATAACATGTTTAACAAAACATGTTCAGATTCATTCAATAACTTTCAAAAACAATGGAGGAAAAAATCAACTTTTCAATGAAAGGAAGTTTGGATAATCAACATGTGATAAAAAAAAATGTTTGTTTTATCCATTTCAATTTTTTTTATTTGAAAAATCCTTTCAAAAAGGATGATGTGCGCAACACAATTTGTTTTGGAGGATCTTGTATTTTTGGTTATGAAATTTTTTTTGCGTTTGCAATTCATGAAAATGTTTAGTTAAAGTGTTTGATTTTTCATTTGTATCTTTGAGTTTAGTTCTCTTCATAAACTTTTTTTCACATGTTTTGGCTACCTAGTGGAGAAAACTAAGCAAACATATGTTTTGCCTTTCCTTGAAGAGTGATATTTTACCACTGCTAGTTTTGATTTTTGGATGTGCAACAGTGCTACTATTCATGATGTTTTTTCCTTTGTTATAATTATTTTGGGATTTAACTTAGCTAAGGTATGTAATTCTAGGCCTATTTAAGGTCTTCAAAACCATAAGATAGGCATTAGCAAAAGACTTGATTGATTTTTGGATGAATATGGTTTTAAAATAAAATTATAACACATGTTAAGAATGAGGGTTTAAACTTGAACACAATGACAAGTGCTTTCAAGTTTGTTATGAAATGTGAAGCTTTGGGCTTGGAGGAGAGGTTTCAAGGGACATGTTTTTGTCATGTTTTATCCAAAGCTTACCAATATGCCACCAATGATGAAATTTTTTGTATGGGCCTGAAATATATTTAGATAAAATTTGCCCAAGAAAATGAATAGAAATGAACATCATTAGGTCAAAATTTTGGTAAAAGAAAATAGGAGTGGAATAAGGCTTACATTGAAATTGATTTGAGATCAAGAATTTGACATTTTAAGGAAAATTAAGTCAATTTTGATTTCATACATTGTGGGTTTTTGTTTTTATGTTTGGTTGTGGAAATTATAGCATGATTATTTTATTTATAATTAGTGAATTTTTCACTTAGGTTCGCAAGTAAAATGATATTGTTTTGGGAAACATTGTAATTCAAACAACAATTATTATTTGTTACAATCACCAAATATTAGTGGATTTCAATGGATGTGTGTGTCCACCTCTAACTTGGCATATATCTCAAATGATTGTTGATATTTTTTTTCGAGTTGTGAATGATAAATGATCTTTGTTTTTAATGCTATTGAAATGCCACCATGTACCACACCTTGTGGTAGAATCTAAAATTATGGCATATCAAGATTCTTGTCTCGACATTTTTAAAATAATAGTTGGGACCAATAAGCCAACCAAGGAGTTGGTGAATAGAGCATTAAAAAATGTTCAAGGGATACCAAGTTGATGCAAAGAACCCTAAATGTCTTTTGAAGTGGTGGGAAAAACATGAATCCTTGTTTTCAATTGTTATTTTCTTTACCAATCAAATCCTTGGGATTGTGAGATTTCAAATTGAAACTAAAAAGAATTTTTCCTTGGTTGGGATATTCCAATATTACAAATCATGATTTTTTAAGAAGTGTGAGTTGATTAATTTGTCATTTTTTATTATGGACATGTACATTTTGACTTAAGGTCAGAGGCTTGAATGACATGTATTTGATCAATCAACTTAACTACAATGGTTTCCTAAACTAAATACATATAGTCAAATTGTATAACTTTAGTAAAAATGACCTATGATTTTTAATTAAATTGAACATTTAATCAAGATGGTCAATGATTTTTAATCAAAATGATCAATGGGCTTTAGTCAAGTTGAACATTTAATCAAGATGGTCAATGACTTTTAGTCAAATGTGACATGGTCTATTACCCTAAGTATCTACCTCTTATTTATCCACCCGCCTATTTACTTAACTACCTATTTACTTACTTATTACCCACCCATCCATTTACCTATTATTTACTTATGGATGTATGTACATATTTATCTACCTATACATTTTCACCTATCAACTTACTTACCTACCTATATTTTTTCACTTTCGTACAACTTACTTACTTACCTACCTAAATTTAACAATTCAATGTAGCCATTAGCTTTAGCCACTAAATTTACCCAAATTTTAGCCATTAGGTTTAATTTAAATTTAACCACTATGTTTAGCCATTATGTTGAGTCATTAAATTTACTAAGTTTAGCTTCAATTGAATCATTAAATTTGGCCATTAGATAAAACCATTAGGTATAATTTATGTTTAACCAAAGTTTAATAATTATGTGTAGCCATTAAATTTAGCTAATAGGTTTAGCCAAATTGTAACCATTATATTTATCAACTTGGTTTAGCCACTACATTTCACCATTATATTTAACCAAAGTTTACTTATTATGTTTAACCATAAAATCTAACCACTAGGTTTAACCAAAAATTTGCCATGAAATTTAGTCATGAAGTTTATTAATTAGGTTTAACCACTATGTTTAACCATTAAATTTAATCATTAAGTTTAATTAATGTTTAACTATTATACTAAGCCATTAATTTTAGCCACTAGGTTTAACCTTTTGATTTAACCACTTAAGTTTAATCACTATGTTTAATGATGTGAAATAACATGTGAAATAAAAAAACTTGAAAAAAACTGAACTCCTTTGATGTTGTAGTCCATTGGTTTAATATTGTGAAGGTTTCGGGTTCAATTATTTATACTTGCAACCTATGTGCACGCTTAAAAGGTTAAGATAAGTAGTTTATACTAAAGTAGTTTAATGAGGTTAGGTAGGCTAGGCTAGCACCTACCTACCTATTAACTTTTTGAATAATAATCCAAAAAATGATTTTAATTTAGGTATAAATTTGACCTAATCAAATGGTCCATTGTCCATTAATCAAATAGACAAGGTAGGTAGGTCACAAATACCAATCAAAATGATAGGGTCCAAATTGATTACCTAGTCAAACTAACAAGTCCAAATCAACTTGTCCAAATTGACAAGGTGGTTTTTTTTTACACCTATCATTTTGGTACTTTTTGACTATGAAACCTAGTAAAAAAAACCATGAATCATAGTAGTGTCCACAAATTTGAAAAGATGTGGGCTAAAATTAAATAATTTAGATAAGTTAATATTAAGAAGGGAAATTGGCCTAATTATCTCAGGGTGGGTGCACTTTACCCTCTAATTTGATAGAGTTGGTTGAAGGTGATGTTTCTTAAAACAAAAGTTACAACAATATGAAAGTGAGTTTGAACAAAATGAACTTATGGACATGTAATTTGTAATTTCATTCCTTTGTATATAGGTTTGTAATTTTTTAAAAAAATTTTGCTATTCAAGCTATGATAATAAGCTTAAGTGTCCAACAAATATTATTTTCTAGGATATCAAAAAACATGAGATTCAGAAATAAAATAAAATTTTAATAACTTTATATATTTGGCAGGTATTGTAAATGAAAAAAATAAAAAGAAATAATACATGAATTCTAAGAATACTTGAAAGATATTTTTTTAAATGGAGTCAATGGATATCATAAAAAAATTGATATCTACCCTACATTGAAGAAAACCATGCAAGTGTCAAATAAGATGTTGCACTAACACACCATTTTTTTTGGATGATGGTTAAGTATGAAACTTTTTTTCATAAGGTTCCTATTTCATCATAGCTATTAAACTTGGTTAGCATAATTGTAAATTTAAAATTTAAAAAACTTATTGATATTTTTTTTTAAAAATCTTGTTGACAACTTTGGCAACAAAATTTCAACCCTAACCATTAAGGTAGTTAACTATTTGTTATGATTTATAGTGATAGTTACATGTCCCACAAGTGTGAAGAAAAGGGGGTTTAGCTAGGAGTTGATCTCTTAGATCTTTGACTTAACAACTCACAACTTCACACCCCTTATTTATTGGGTAGCCCCTTCATCCTTTTAATTTTACATTTATATAATATTTAGCCACTAAAGTATTCTCTCAGCTACCAATGAAGTTTGAACTACTAACCCATTGAACATAACATACATATTGATTATATTTCTACTTACTTTACCTTGGATGACTTATTTGCACCTATGTACTGATCACCACGTATGCAACATTGATGTCAAAAGATAAAGGTAAATTGCAATATGCACAATAGTATTATTTTCCCCTACACTTACCTAGCTATTACCTACCAAAGTTTGCTTATAACTTACATGGCCCCACCTTCCTATCAACTAGCCATTTCATTATGATTACTTGAACTTATGAAGTCCTCATTATGTGAAACAAGATGTGGGTTTCTAACCCAAGTATTACAAAAACTTATGTTTTTGAACTAAGATGTTTTTGCCTTTTATTGATAATGTATCCCACATGTAGGTATTGCAAAGGCACCTACATGTAAATTTAAAAAGTTAATTAAAAAGGGTTAAAAAATTTCTTGCATCACATGTACATTGGACAAAACAAAAGGTAGTCAACAAGCTTGCAATAAAAGGGCTATACATTTGTTCCAGGACTCACAAAAAACACCCATAATGTCTATTTCAAAGGTTCATAAAAATTCTTCTCTCAATATGGTATTTAGACTAGGTAATCATATTTTTTGAAACCAAATACATCATGGCTTTTATTGACATTTGGTCATTAACAACAATTAATCCAAATCACCCATTCATTAAACCTTTTTTTGCAACACCCATAAGCTTTTGGGCAAACAATATTTATAAAATATAATGTTTAATGACAATGTTGTAATATTTTCATTTTTTTGGAAACAATAATTCTTCCATTTAGATTGAAAATATAAGAATACCTTTAGTTTTTTACAAACCCTAATTACATGTGTAACAATGAAAACAATACCTTCATTTTTTACAAACAATCAATTTTTGAATGGGAATAGGGTTTGTTATATCATAGTACCTTAGCCATTTCAACACATGTTTATTGAACAATTAATTAATTTTGAAATATTCATTTCAGCAAATGGAATATTCTTAAATAATCACTATTTTCCTTCACAATATTTTTTGATTTGGAAGATATAATTTTTGAAATTTCCAACATTTTTGAAAATAATAAAATTAGTGTCAAATTGACCAAGGTACTAAAGTAATGTGTTTTTTGTAGCTAGAAATGTGATATATTACATCATTTAGATTTCATCTACCATCATTTGTGATGTTTCAATATAGATTTTTTCTTTCATTATTTTTTTCATTGAATTTAGATATACTTTCTAAGTAGATAATTTGATTTTACACAAAACGACAAAAGAAAATGTATACAAATGTAACATCTTACAAAATCAAATGAATGGGAAATATTGATTTCAATTTTTAAAAAAGGCGACACATTATATTTAACTATAAAAAATAAATTAAAAATATTTTCCCTAAGACATATCATCAATAACATCACTTACAAGAGTTGTAAAAAAAGGCTAAATAACGAGCAAAATCGGTGGCAATTGTTCCTCAATGCATGTTTGATGAACACTTGCTCTTTAACAACCTATGCCATAATTTTGATCTTCAATAATTTGTGCCACTTGTTCATTAATACAAAGGGAACTAATAGTGTTCATTCTTTAGTTGCCACAAAATTCATTCAAGTACGAGAGTTTAGTGATGTGGTAGACTCTTTCAAAAAGGCATGCATGCTTATTACAAGGATTGAAATCTACAACACTTGATGATTATATATATAAGGAAAAGAGGGATTGCAACTAAGAATATCAATGCCAAAAACACAAGATATACAACAACAATCAACAAGATAATGACATGGGTAGCAAAGCAAAAAGGGGAAATAGATGGAATAGTGTATTTAGTACTTGGACTTCTTAAGGACCTTAAGGAAGATGATTAGTAATGAGAATGACAACATGGAATTCCCCTTCAATAGAACTTTTCCAAAAACACCTTATACAACTTACAAGGTAGAAGCAAAGATTTTATGGTCATAGTTTTAGGTGTTCTTTCAAACTCCTTATTTCAAAGGGGCAACAAAAACAACAAAGCCACAATGAGTAGCAAAACCATGATGACTATTGTTAAGGTCCATAGTAAAAGCTTAAAAGAATGTGATTGAGGCATTAGAGTTTCCATGTTCATGGTGAGGGAACTTTTGCAACTTACACCCCCAACAAATAGGATTAATTTAGACCAATGAAGGCTAGAAAACAAAAAGAAAACTATGTTGGCATGAATGCATGGTAAAGTTAATTGGTATTTCAATCCTTGTTAGCATAAATGAAAAGTAACCATAAAATAAGTTCTGATATATTGAACTAAAGATATTATTTATTTCAATGATCAATATAAACATGCTTTTTCATTTTGTTACAATTAATCTATGAATCACAAGTTTAATTAGGTGCATTCATGTTATTAGGAGTCAAAAGTGCCATAAGACAAAGTCTTTATAAAGAGTGGATTAGATTATCAAGTTGATGTGACATATTACATGATTGGTCATTGGGGAGGGGGCTAGGGACCTTAGAGGTAATAAGTAGGCCACTCTACTATCAATTAGTAAATTTCAAACAAATACAAAATATGTATGAAATATGAGGTCACATGCTAATAGGTAGAATGTTATAATGAATAGAAAAGAATATGTAGATGCAAGTTCAAGTGGAACTAGGGTGAACCCCATTCAAGTGGGGTTTGTCCCAAATCAATTGGAAATGGGATTTTTTGGATGGTGCATTAATGGTGTTCAATCGTGTATCCATGTAGTCCTCAGAAAAGATTTTGTCCTTGGCACCTTAACTTATTTTTATTATGAATGAACCTTGTGACGATGTGCATAAAATTTCAAAGCAATTCAAACTTTAATTAACCACAAAACTAATTAAACCCTTGTAATAAAAGTTATCCAAAATCAACCAATCACACAAAACTAGATCTTGGTATTGGGAGCTCAAACCTTGAAAAACATTGCCTAATCATGTTTATTATAATGTTAGAAATTGAACACACCTCAATGGTGCAATATCTTTATAAGATGAAAGTTATTTGATCACATGTGATTGAAAAAAAAAAAAGTTTCCATTTTAATCCCATCAAGATAAAACTTTAACCCTTTCATGTTGATATTTATTAACATTGACTAACAAACAAATATCATAATAACTTTCCAGGTTTGAAGTTAATTAAATAAGTTTTTGAAAAACCAAACTTTGTAGAAATTATCTATTTGAAATTAAAATTTTCAATGAGATTACAAACAAGGAAAAACTTTAAAAATTGGTGGAAACCCATGAGCTTTTTGTTTAAAGCCAATCCATTATTGCAAATCATGTATCCAATAATTAACAACATTTTTGTATCCTATAATTTGGTGGAACATTGTCTTGTCATTTTTGCGAAAAAAAAGAAATAAAAAATGTTGTGAAAGGTTTCATTATATTAGAGGTTCAAATTCAAGAGAATCATTGAAAAAATTGTTTATGTTTATTGCCAAAAAATTGTAAAATATGTTTTTGATTATTGAAGTGGATTTTGAAAAATAAATTGATTATTCAACAAATGAGTGTGCCAAACCTTTTAAAGTACTACAATAACCTTCCAAGAAGCATTCATTTTCATGAATTTAACATACAATAAGTATGATTAATGTTTTACATTAATTAATTCTCAAAAGGGCCTATTGAAAAAATAACTCAATTTTTTTTTGAATTGCAACTATCAAAATTTCAAAGAATTGATCGTAAGACCTTCCCCATATAAGGACAATCCAAACCAGTCACCGCACCAAAATGTGGCATGATTGATTTGAACATATACAACTAATGTCCCAATTTAGTCATGGAGTAATATATGTTTTATGACTACCATTTTTATGGTTATAGTCAATTTCATGACTACATGATTATAGTCATATTTCTAAAATTATTATGTGTGCCATTGACCTTGTTTGACCAATTTTTCAAATTTTAAAAACCTTGGGGGGGGGGGGGAGGATTCATATTTGCAAATTGAAAACTCTTAATAACTTTCAAAACAACATAATGCATTGATACTACATATTCATTTGGATGTAATGGGTTTTTAATGTATTATGAAAACTTTTTCTAAATTTTGGTGTAAGATTAAGTCCACAAAATTGAGCCTAGCTTGGATTTAATGGTACATGGTAATATGTTCTAAAATAAATATTACATAAACTTCTACAACATAGAATTTTTGTGAAGCTTCTATTATGCTATGGCTTGATTAAAGTTTTTAATTATTTTAGTATTGTGTTTTTGAAACTTTGGTATTTTTCTAATAGTTTGGGATTATTTTCTTCTAATTTACACATAAACAATGAAAATGTTGAACTTGCTCCAATTTTATTTGAATTGTAGTGTGAATATTCATCCAAAAAACATTCATGTTGGGACTAAGGTTTTTGTTTTTCAAATTCTTCAAGTAGGTGCAATGGCTAGGATCCCCAACATTAGTAACAGTAAATGGCGATTATCCTAGTGGACAAGTAGATATTTTTTGGAATCCTACCTAGTTCTGGTGACTTATAGGAACACATTGTCTAAATATGGTGACATTTAGCTTTCTTTTCCTCAAAATGTGGTGACTTAAAAAAACAAATCCCAAAAAACTTTTTGTTGGATTTGCCATGGTTTTGTTTCTCTCACCAATGTGCGAAATTTTGCCAAAAAATAAACACTCATTGGAACTCTTGTTCAAAGGTTTATTTTGATGAATATATATATTTTTAATTTTGACATTAAATACCAATATATAATCCTATTAATTGTATCCAAACGATTCCAAATGCCCCAAAATGGCATTGGTTTGCAAGTCTTCGTATAATGGGTAGCCAAAAATATAAAGTTCAATCCAAAATTATTAATTATTGGTTTACAAAAATATTTGGTCATACAACTTGGAAAAATGTTAAAATTGATGTTAAATCACATTTAATGAATTGAAAATACCATTTAAAAGTAAGATAAAAATTTAATATTCATAATAAAATTTAATAATGTATATAAATTAGTAATTATAAATTTTACATAACGTTAATAGTTTATATGAAATTTTAATATGTTGTACTTAATATTATATGTTTAATAAAATGCATTTTTTATTTTTAAATTGAAATTAATTATTTAAATAAACATAAATAAATATTACACAACATTTATGCAATTTTTATTGATTCATTACATGTTTAAAAGGTGGGGAAATTTTGATATTTATTTTAATATATTTTTTAACTAAAAAATCATGTTGGTTTTAAATTGGTTTATTTACATTTTTGAATGGAAAAAAAAATCAACATCATTATCAAGATTCAAATGCATTTTTAGTCAAATTTCCTGATTGTTTTTCTTAAATTTTTTATAAATGTGTACATCTTGGGAAAAAACTTTTGAGAATGAAGTTTTTTTCTTTTTTCATTTGGAAAAAATATGAAACATCATTATAAGATATTCATTTTAATTTTAAAAATTAAGATTACCTAAGTTTCAGTGTGTTATGACCTTCAAATTAATACATAAAAAAATATGGCTAGTCATTTCATCATGGGCTATTGAAACTATTAATCAATGTCCATTTTAAAATAACCAAACCAAATCCTAATTTTTTATTTTTTATACATATAAAGACATCCTATCAGCTACAAGCATGTTTTTTACATTCATTAGTCATGCCAACAGTTTAACCCCATGTTATTACTAATTATTAACATCAACTCACAACTTGAAAAATGACAAAATGTTGATCAAAGAAATATGAACAAGTACCTCAAAATTTGAACATGGTAAGAAAGGTGCAAAACACTTTATTGATTATCACTCAATATAAAACCATGCAATACACACTTCATGATGAAAATGAAAAGGCAAGAAAACCTTCCTACAAAAAATGATAAGACTTAGAGATTTTAGTTAGGTACCTTTGAAGACAAGATAATGGAATATGAATTGGAATTAAAAAAGAAATTCATATGTGAGTATTAATGCATAATTCTCCAATGATTAAGTAATCACATACTTGATGGTCGGATTACAAAGCAATTATCATAGAACCCAAAGGAAGGTGTGATTATGAGCACAACTAACTAAAACAATGAGCTTTTCTCAAGACAACATTAAATCAATACATGAAAGACATCACAAAATGGCTCACAACTTCACCAAAAAAAAAAATGGACTTACTAGCAATGGAGGGATGGGAATGTTTATAAAGCACAAAAGAGGAAGAAGTTTTGTGACTTGCATGTAAACGACAGAACACCACAAGAGAATGGTGCTCCAAGTTAGGTTATAATGGTTCACCAGGTGTGTAAAGCAAGAATAGTTTGAAGCATAGGTTCACAAATGTGCACGCCTTAACTTCTGGAGCATAAGATGATGCAATGAGAGGAATAAATGATGCAAACGATAAACCATCGAAAAAGATGAAATGGTTTTCATTGTTGAAATGGTAAAATTCACAACGAGCTTCGTGCATGGGACATATGACCTAGAAGGGAGTGGAAGAGGTTGCCAAATGCCTCTTTGACACAAAAAGCTGATGGAAAAGGGTTTGCCATAACACAATGTTGCGAAATAACGCTCAATGGAATCAAATCAAAGAACTTACCCGGTAAAATGTGTCGATGGTAACTAGGCTTTCTTTTTCACTTTTGTGATGTAGGCACATTGGCAACCATCCACACGAGGATCTAGCCAGATTTGACTACATGATTGGTAAATAATTATAAAAATTCTGTTGTTGTTTCATGACCTGTAGGAGCAGGCACTCTAAATCTGGCAAACATAGTCCATAAACCTTTCCTTTTTAGCGATTTTATTTGAAATTTTATATTAAAAAAAAGTCGTTTACCAATTGTATGAGTTGTATGGCACTTAAATTTGTTGACATGGTGCAAAAATTAGCCGCAAAAACACAATTGTTGTATTGGACTAAAGTTGATATTCAAGGTTGGGATAATCAAGTGATTAATTATGGAAGTTATCAAGCTCATGTTGCACCAAGCCCTCCACTCTTCATATGAGGTCCTTTTAGTCCTATCTAAAAGAAAAAATCATAAGGACCCCACAAATTCAGTTCAAAGAACCCCCAGAAAAGGTGAAGTTTTCTTTGTAAGGGCCTTGCACTTTGAGTAATTTTCAGGATTTTCAATACAAGTATTAAAAATTGTGTTGCTCACAAACAAACACACACCCTCCCCAAAAGGAGTCAGGACTTGTTGATAAAATGATGTGTACATATAAGCACCAAGGCAGAGGGATGGATCAAATGGGTGTCAAATAGAGCGAGTTGGAATGCTCACATGGGTGCTTTCACTTTCTCTTTCATTTCTTTCTTTGTGGTAGTGTTTTTATATGCAATCAAAATGGGAAATTTTATTTTATTTTATTTTTGTGTCACTTAGCAATTTGCTAGGAGTTATATAGCCCATGTGCATAGCTCTTTTTTTTAATATGGTATTCTTCAACATTCTCTTCAACGGTTAGGAGAACCCAAATCTTGGCCACAAAGATTTCCAACATGGTGTCTGGAGCTGATTCGTACAAATGTCAATAATAGATAATGCACTACAAGATAGATATCATAAGCACCCCACCCCACCCCACAAAGTGAGATGTATAAGTAGTGCACTATCTTTCGGGGAAGTTGGGTGTATCCAAAAGCCATTGAGATATTTGTTGATTGTTGTCCTCCTTTCAACTATATAGGTGGGCCAAAGGGGAGGAGCAATATATTTCATAATAGGACCTTTTATTTTGGACAGCCTCCATACTTTTCTCTTTTTTTTTTTTGAGTGATGGGCCAATCAAATTGGCTTGTTGCCCCCATTTTTTTTTAAAAATTTGAAAAAAAAAAAAATTCAACCTTGAAAAGCATCTCATCAAATTAATAGGAGAGGTGTATAGTGAGTACATGTGAAACTCCAGTTATTTCAGTTTGATAAGGCACCCCAAATCTCCAGCATCCAGTCCCCATTCCTACACCAAACCCACTTTCAAGATAACCACTTGAAATGGCAAGTGTCCCACCAAATCAAAGTAGGGTATCTTGGTCGGCGTCCAAGACTCCCATACTCACATTCAATAGGATTTTTATCTTCCTAGATTTGATTTGGGAATCTCATGCTACCACAAGGTGTCAAATTACTTTCATTCTAGAAAGTTCGCCATCTCCACTTCACATTGCAATTTTGTTTTGAGGATTCCTAATGTTCAGAAAGCTTAATAAAAAAATGGTCCAATTAGACATCACTAACTTGTTGTTATTGGCAATTGTCTAAGGTATGTTATCTCTTCTTATGGAGACTAAGCAAGTTAGGAAGACTAACAAGTTTTGGTGTCAAGTTGCTAGTTATGAGGCCCAATTGTCTAGAGGTTTTTTTTTCAATTCCTATTTTAGCCATTCATAATTAAACAATAAATGATGATGTGAAATAGGATGGGAAAGTACACAAACTTCATGAGAGATGATATGAAAGAGCCTACAAACTTCATGGTAAGAATGGGGTTGTTCAATTTCAGTTTGAGAGAATATTAAGATAAGAAGGACTTAACATTTTATTGCAATGGAATTGGTGCAACTAATGCAAGGTGATAGCATCTTCCTAATATGCAAGAATTTGGTTTGCTTTTTGCATATTAAAAATGCCTCTAGCTTTTTCAAAAGTGCAAAAGTGGGAAGGTATAAGGGTAATTTCCTATCCAAGCAAGAAGGTACAAGGGGAGTTTCTCATCCAAGTGGAAAGATACATGGGTAGTTTCCATCCCAAGTGGGTAAGGTACATGGGGAGTTTCCTCTCCAAATTGTATAGGATCAAGCTAAATGGAAAAAATATCAATGTCTTTGTTGGGTGCCCAATATTGTGGTTTAATAGGTTTTCATATGCATTTTTCATTTTCATCCACACTCATTCAATCTCATTCAAATATTCACTTGGGATACTCAATAACTTATTTGCCCCATGGAATATAACTAGACCTTAAACTTAATTAAGCAATCAAGCAACCAAGAATGGAAGAACTTTGAGGACCTTCACCAAACCCTTCCAAGTGCATTCCTACAAGATCACTTGCTTCCTAATCAATGTTCTATGGGCTCCTTTTCCAAGAGGATTATATGTTTTCCTTTAATCGATGTATGTTTTACTACTTTCAATTGTTATTTCCTCTCGCTCAACACACACAAATTATGGTGAAAACTCTCTTGGAAAAAAATCCAATTTGAGAAAAGTAAACTTTGTTCTGCCATAAACTCCCAATCAAAAGCCAAATGCTGTTGTCGGTTGCACCTCCTTAATGCTCAGCCTAATACAAATATATCTAGGTATTTGTTTTGAAAAATAGAGTCATTTGCCAATAAATTGTGACTAAATTAACAAATTTCCATAGTTGTTAGGTGATTGCCTCTTCTTTCAAGAGAAATGATGGCCATTTGTAACCACGATAAACAAGGTCGACGTGGTTCATAAGATTGATGCCTCCATGTACACACATGGTTTTCAATGACTAGGTTAATTAATGATTTCTTAGAGTGTGTGTGTGTACTTGGATGCATTGTGCAATAGGAAACAATTATCACAGCTTAGTGATGAATTAAACCTACAATAGCTTGGGAGGAAACAGGAAACCCCCAAGTTGTTGGTTTCCTCCCAAGGACGAGCATCCACCACGCTTGGTTTGCCCCCATATTTTCCCATTGGAAAGCACCTTGGCATCCCAATTTCATAAATTTGTTAGGTATTATGATGTTCTCACAAAAGAAAAAACTTCATGGCCAAAAGATTTTTTGGTCTTTATGGCAAGTAATAACGTCAGCAATCACACACGCAAATTTTGATTATTTGAACTTTTGGTAAGGAATAACTTGGGCCAAATCTCTTAGCCCCAACAATCCAATGTCCAGTAACAAAGCCCTTTGATATCCTCTTAGAGCATCTCCAACGGTGCTCAGTATGTGATCTTGCACATTGAAATTGGATGAAGAAAAGTAAAAAATATACGGGTTTGGCTTAGGAAAATGGTTTTGGCTCCTGAGAGCAAGATTGTGGCTCCTGATAGCAAGATTGCACCGTTTGCTCTGTGGCTTGTAAAAGGCCCAGAAAGCAACGCTGTGCACCTGCAGAAAAAAGAGTGTAATAAATAGGACCTGACTACTGTTGAGTGTTTATATGATTGACCCATCGTATTGATTGGTCCAGGTGGTTTGTTATTAGTATAGTTCCTCACCTATTTGACGTCCTAGTTTCAAGTTTCGTGGGTGGGGTTACAAGAAAGTAAAGAACTAAACTTGCAAGTGAAAAATATTTTTGCAGGGTCACATATTGAGCACCACCATAGGAGCTTGATCCAAGTTCATTTCCAGCTTTGCTCAGTATGTGTCCCTGCAAATTAGAATTGGATGAAGAAAAGTCCAAACATGACCAGTTCAGTTCAGCTCAGCATGTTTGATGATGGGTTACCTTATAACTCAACATTACATATCTTCTTTCTTTGTCTTTATTCTTTTTGTCCTTTCTAAGCTAATTTCATGGTCATGGGTGTGCCAACTGAAGCTCTACAAAAGCTGTTTAAACTAGCCTACAAAGACAAAGGAGGGGAAACAAAAAAAAACAAGAAACAAGAAAATGACGAGCTTGTCCAGGGAATAAAACAGAACATTTAACCCCCTCACTTCCCAATTCTATATCTTCTTCAAACTTTGTTTGTTTTAAATGATTTAAAAAGCTATGGATGCTGCATCACTTGAAGTTCTACAAAAGTTTTTTGAACTCTATATGCAATAGAGCAATTTTCAAATATCTTAAGCTCCAAAACATTAACTAGTTTTATGGGCTAATATCTGAACAATTACCCCTTCCAATTCCAAAGGTCATATCTTGTTTATTTCTTGATGAATTTGAGCAATTTTTTATGACTTTGGATGTGCCAAGCAAAGGGTGACAACATTTCTTTGAGCTCCAAAGGCAACAAAAGGATGTATATGAACTTTTACAAGGTCACATACTAAACATTGCTAAAGCTAATCTTAAGTCATTTTTCAAAATTGCAATAATCCTTGATGCAAGGACCATGTTTTTACTTAGCTTAAAAGCAATGTTTGTGCACAACAAGAAAAACATAGTGACCATAAGATGTACTCAAGGTAAAGCATGATTTAATCTAATTTTTTTCAAAAAACTTTTTAGTAAAATGAAATTTCAAATCTAACATTTTGACACAAAAGTTTCAAAAAAGGCCATGAAACCTTTGAACCATTATATCTTTAAAATCTAGACTCCTAGCTTTAACTATGAAATGTTGAAGTTCTTTTTCATGCCCTCGATCCCCATTATACATTATTTAGTTGTAATTATGGTTTCATTCTGATTATTCTCTACAACAGTATTTCCACAACCAAAGCCTTTTAACTTGCATCCAAACTTCCCTTAAGTCCCATTGAACTTACGAGCTTTCAGTGCAAAATTTGGGCTTTGCTACAAACTATAACATTTTCTACTTCACCAATTTTACATCTCATTTTTAATCTATTACAACTTAGTTTTAGTTATTGTAGTACATGGCAACTTCAAAACATATATTGGAGCAATTAATTAATTTTGAAGATTCCATGTAAAAACACATAAATTCATGGATATTCTAAAAGATTTGCGATTTCCTTCAACATTTTGTGCATGCTTTCAAAACAATTGTGTTTGAAAAGTTCAAGATCTCTTCAAATAATGTTATTAGTCTTCAAGCTACCAAGGTATTACAATATAATATATCTCAAACATTGGAACTTCATGGAGCTCCCATGAAGAATTGTGCTATGAAACCAATAACATATCCACTTTCACAATTATGTGTGTTGGTTTTTATCATTAAAATGACTCCATGCTACCTTATGAAATTTTGCTTGAATTTTTTTTGTTGTTGGTGCTTATTGGATTCCCTAGACCTTGGTTGGTAGCTTTGACACAAATCATATTACTTGTAGAAATGGTGAAAAAAGAAAAAAAAGTTTTCTCTCAAAAAACAAAAATTTTGTGAACAAAATTACAAAATCTTTTGGAACATTCATTTTTTTGACATGGAATCTTCAAAAATATTCAACAAATATATGTTGAAGCCACCCTTATAATATGGACACCCCAAATTTCTTTGTAATTTTCAAACTTATGTTGGTAAGACACTAAAGCAACATTACTCAAACATGGCTTTAATGTTAATTACCTCCTTACGAACCCCCCATCTTAATCCTTTAGTTTTGAAATTAATATTTATGGCCTTTTACAATTTGTTATTTTCAACCATAAATTGATAAACCATCATAACTTTTGTGATTTAGAGATTTTTTTAACCCAATTATTTCACTTAACCATGATTTATTGCACACTACATAAAACTTGGATTAAAAATAATTATGAAAAACCCACCAAAATTACCCAAGACCAAATCTTTTCTTGTTAAATTCTCTAGGTTGTCACACCCATCTTTTGTCGCAACCCCACTTTGGCCAAGTGTGGGGGTGAAGCCCAACACTTCCAAAGTTGGGGATTTGGAGTCCTCCGAGATTCCAAAAGGTTTAGAGTTCGATAGCAGGACCCAAAAAACTTTGCATTGACATGTTCTTAGTGTCATTGAAAAGGTCTTAAAGCGTAGATATCGAAAATGGCCTCGCATTGGCCATTTGAAGATCTGTAGCCCAAGTTATAGGCAAAAGAAGGGTCCCGACCACTAAAAGTCGGGAATCGACCTCTTGCCGACCTTCGAATTGAAAGTGCGATACGTCCTTGGAAAGATCTCGACAAGGGCTACAAGTTTGGTTTAGACCTCATTGCGATCAGACTTTGCAGTTGGGAGTTATGAGCTCCCAAAGTCTCGGGACTCCACCCAGGACAATTTCGGGACAATTTCGGGACTCCAACTTGGGAGTCCTGGGAAAAAGAGCTATTTGGATGTAGTCTCGGTGGGGTGTCGCAGAGAATACTATGTGGGGGAAGGTGGTGGCTTCCCCCAAGTCTGGGCCGTGGTGTGTCTTGTGGTCCAAAGTGCCCGTGGTTTGTCCCAACACCCAAGGGTGTCCCGGAATGTGAACTAACCATTTTGTGGTTTGTTTTGATGCAGATTCAAGCTTGATCTACTAAACCCTCTTCCTAGTTTAATCCCGGGACTTCTAGCACGCCCCTCTACCCTTCTATAGTGTTAGAAGTCGCGAGCGCCTTCCGAGTCCCAACTTTCCGCAACTACACTTTGGTGAACCCTCAAGTGGGTTCACCCCGAGACTTGGGAGTGCATCATCTTTGCAACACTTTAGAAAAGCAAAATCACCAACAATAAATATTAACAAAAATGCCAACTATTTTGTCATATTATTGACATTAACTTCCTTTGTCTTTGTCTCTAAAAAAAATCCTTTAAAACCTCAATCCCAATTACGATTAAACCTAATGAATGTTAATATAAATGTTAATGCAATATGAATCAAACATTTGACAAAAATAATCCTTCTAAAATGGAATGTAATAATAGGTGTCAAGGGTTATTCTGTATTTAAACCCAAGATTTCAAACCAAGTTTCAAGGGGACACCATATTACTCTCCTTCAACTAATGTAAGTTTCACTAATCTCAAACAAGTGCACACAAAACATAACATGACTTGTAAATTTTCTTGAAAAGTAAAAAGTTCAACTTGAAAAAAAATGAACAAATATCATAACCAAGAAAACCTATAATCATGGTTCAAATCCATGTCTAAAAGTTGAAACCTAAATTTTTTTAGTTCTCCCATTAACACCATGGTGTAATAATCTAAGCAACCTAACAAATTCATTGCCTAACTTCTAAAGATGCCTTCAAAGGTTAAACACCCATGAAACATATGATACAACTAACTAAAATTACAATGATATCTGGTACATTTATGTTAAGGATTAGACTCTTCATTTAATATATCATTGCCAATTCTTTTATTATCAAATGAATAGCACCAAAGTTTTTGGAATCATCATACTATGTAATCAAGATGAATGGATGGGCAAATAAAATAAGGAAAACATTCCATTGTGATTGGCCCTAACCTCAAAATTGGCAAGTGGAGTTACATGGACATGTTTTCCAAGTTTGAAACAAGGTTTACACCTTTGATGTTGTAAGAAATGTACAATGAAAGGGGTTGTGATGTTGCATTTGGGTGGTTTCCTAGCCCATAAGAAAAGCTTGTGGGTGGGCAAAAGTTTATAAAAAATGGAAAATGTTAATGGAAAATAATAACCTTTTTGAAAGGCATTCTATTTCATGAAATGCCCCTGACCAGGGTAAGCTTGTATGGTAGGGCCTCCTATTATATTAGCCTAACTTGGTCATTATGTCAAGTCATTCCCTAGCAACAGAGCATTACACCCCCAAACCTTAGGCTCCACCCTTAATTCACAAGGCACAATGTTTTGTTGTAAAGGCATAATCATACTCAAAACCCATGTTACCCCACGTAGTGACTATGAAACACTCTATGATTGCATGTTCATAAATCTTTAAGTAAGTTCACATAAAAAATAAACACATTCAAAGTATACAAAGGAAAAATTACTTTGTGTGTTTCAATCCATGGCCAAAACATTATAATTCTCACCCAAATTGCAAATTTCATTACAAGAGGTTGGTCATTGATTTAGAGCTAAAAGCAATCTTGAGATGATTGGCTTACCACAAGAACATCCCCAAAACAAAACCCATGTCCAAAAGGAAGCAAAATTTATAGCAATAGTAAGGGAAAATGTTGCTTTTAATCGCCATTCAACTAACATACAATCAATTTTTTTCAATGTCATACATCTCTCAAGATTGTAGTTGTTCCATTTGTGAATTGAATTTGAGTTTGGAAGAACCATTGTAGGAGTGATAACATTATTGCAACAACACAATTAGTGTTAAGTATTTTGAAATACTCAAATTATGTATTATCACCTTGGAAAGTAATTTGTGAAAACTAAAAGAGGCTTAAGTTTATTTGGAAAACATGTTTCAGTACTTGGAAAGCTCTAGATTTCAATTCTAGTTTGGAAAATTTGTTTGAATATGTTAAAAATTCAATATTTCAATTTTGGTTTGGAAAATTTGTTTGAATAGGATGAAAGTTCTAGATTTCAATTTTATATTGAAGAATTTGTTTTGGTATGTTGAAAGTTTTAGATTTCAATTATGTTTTGGAAATTTATTATGTTTGGAATATGTTGAAAGTTTTGGATTTGAATTTTGGTTTGGGATATCATCATGATGGAGTATAAAACAAAGCAATAGACCTACACCATTTCATCATGCACATTTCCCATGATTAATTAGGATATTGTTTGCAACTAACAATGTAATATTGTAAGTGCAATTAATTCTTGCTTAGAGAGTTTGCTTCCCCCTTAACTTGTTTTACTACATTGGCAATTGCATATTTTTTTTATTTGTAATTTATATGCACTCCTTCAAACTTCATGGAAGTTTTAAACTATGTAAATGCATGTTTGTACGTATTTAAAAGTTATGGATAAATTTAATGATTTGCAAGTGTTCAAGCTTGTGGATAAATTTTATGATTTATAAGTGTTGAAGGTTGCATGAGCTTGAAAAAGCTAAAAGCTTTTGAAGGTTTTACAACATTGTTCTAATTCTTTTCAACTTGGATTTTCCAACTCCAATCTAGTGATCATCTTTGATCTTGTAAAGATCATTTGCAATTTAATGTTCAACACCGAATGTGAGAACCTCTTTTCTATCTTGTAACTTTTTGTTAATTGAAGATTGTTTATCAAATTGCACAGTTTTTGTTAGTTTCACAAAATGTTAAAGATTATGTGTTGCAGTAGCATTGTCTTCCATGTTTTGTTGTCCTTTCCAAATTTGTGGGCAATGTTTTCTTTCAACAAAAACATGTGCAACAAATCAAGGAAAGTTGTTGTCAAATTTCCTTTGTACACAATGGCATTTAAGTACGGATTTATAGCGGGTTAGAAGGGAGGAAAGGAAGAAGATGAAAGAAATGGAAGTAGAGAAGTTCAACCTTGTGGACTTTTCCCAAGTGATGTCATCACAATAGATGCAATGTTTAACAATATTGTTTTCCTAGATTTAAAAAACTTATTCTTGAAACTCTAACAATCACTATTTGTTTTTTAAACACAATTTGTTGAAATTACTAACATAAAAACCTTATGTGCAAGTGAAAGTCATTAATGATAATGTTTACTTTGTTTTTCTTGCAAAAAAGTTGTTTGACAAATTAATAGTTTGAATTTCCACAATAGTCATCTTGTCATTCAAAGTAAATGCGATTCCATCATTGTGTTATGGAATTTTGCAACTTCTACCCACTAATTTTACATAAACCCTAAACCCTATAGAAGAGCTAGCTTTCATGCTTTTCAAACACCAAGATTCTTAAATTTCATCCACACAAGTCTTAGTGTGGTGAAGTCAAGTTCTTACAAAAAACAAAACACTTTATTCCAATAGTTTACAGATCAAAACAACATGTTCATGGCAATTATTTTGTTAGCAATTCAATTGTATTCTTCAAGCCAATGTGATGACATAATGCCAATTAAAATTTTCACTTCATATATAGTTGAAAAAACTCATGCAAAAAAAATGCCAAAAATAGAAACAAAAAATTCAAATAAGTGAGGACGGAAAGTTTCCAATCACAATCACGTACTACCCCCATCAAGTCAAGACAATTTCATTTGCTTACATAATAGATAGAGATATAAAACACATGGAAACAAAGATGAAGACCTTGTGTTAAATGAAACATCAAAGAAAATTTGTAAATCTAAACTTCATCATTTAAAGATCTTCACATGAAACTTTAAACCTATAATGTCTTCACTTATGGTTTTCAACAAAAAAATCACAAATTTTCCAACTTCATAGGTTTGTACAAATTTTGTATGAAATCTAATTTTCATAGGTTTATACCAAAATCACATAGTTTCATGCAAAATTACATCATGATAAATGCACAAATTTAATTAAGATATAAATTGTATATGCTTCACATCAAAACTTCATAAGCAGAAAATACACATCATATATATATATATATATAATTTTCATGCCATTTTTACATTTTGAAGCCCATGGATTTTGCATGGACATATTATTTTACAATTTTCGCATGGATTCTATTGAAAGTTTTGTGATGAACTAATTGCTTGTCGTAAGAAATTTGTAACAAGTAACTATTGTTGGTGTAATTTCAAAGATTGATTTCAACTCAAGTAGGCAACAACATTCAAAACTCAAGATATTATCATTATTGAGTAGACCACTATACAACTCCCTCGAAGAAAACACTTGTGATGATTTCCATGAATGACAAAAATACAAAGTGAAGAAAACACATCAAAGAAAAATCCATTGACTTGTACATATGAAGGTTTCAAATAACATTGGCAACCAAAGTGATGAGCTTAGTTATGAAAATGATGGAAAAATCATACAAATATTTGAATAAGCAATCCCTAACCATATCTAGTAACCTATGTAAAAGAATTCAAGAACAAAATTTAATGATCAAAGAATTTCCACACGTATTGAAAGACATAATAATCTAACATGGTTTTAAGAGCTAGTGGCAAAAATAACCCAATATTTTCACATTTTTAAAAATACCTTGAATTGGACAAAAACCAACTTCATTTTCATCCTTCAAAATGCCATTCCATTTGGGGCCATGGGCCTTTGAAATATTGATGATATTTATCAAGCTTGCTTAAAATGAATCCTTGTCCATGTTTGGATGTTGATTAAGCTAAGAATGTACTCACATGGCATTTCAAAGTTATCTCCAACTCTAAAATAAAACAACCAAACAAACACACAAATTCACATTAAAATTATGTCAAAGCCAAAACAACAAACTATATTTCAAATGTACATATAGCCTTCTCACAAAAGAAAACTAAAATTAAGAAATGAAATAACAAATCTCATACCTTCAATTGTATTCCACAATTCAAACCCAAGGTCATTACAAGTTAGACAATGAATTTTTAAATAAGATGTTTGGGCCAATGTTAACCCACAAAGAATTGGGAGAAGCTTGAAAGCTTATCCATCACAAAACACAAATCTTCTCCCAAAATGTGAAGAATATTATCATACTTCGCCTTAAACTTTGCAATTACACACACAACATCTTTTGGCTCTTCAAAATGGATGTGAATTGTAAAATCCACATGAATGTTTTGTGTGTTTAGTTTATTTTATGTGTTTCTATTTTGTCTTTCTATTGAGTGAAAACAAAATGAAATGGAAAAAATTTGTACCTTGTAATCTACTTGAAAAGAAAAGTAGCAACAAAACTTATCATAAGATTATTAATTTTTGATGACCATGTCAAAAATATAATGATCTTTCTATCCTAACTTAATATAACTTTATAAATATATTTCATCAAGTATTTTGTTTTGAGGTCTCCCCAACCATGAAATTGTCGATTAATAATTAGACATACTTTTGATTTACTTTTCAAAGTCATTTTTTTTTTTTTTCAGAATTAAATTCTTATAAATGTAATAGACATGCCCAAAAAAAAAATTATTACGTTTCCACCCTTGTTAGTGCTACTTTACTGCTTCATATCCACAATACAAGGTAAAAGTTAACAGATGAAAATATGCGTATTTTTCTGTATTTTACTATGTTTGCACATTGTTACAAATCTGAAAACAACGGGAAGACTCAACTATGCTATTGCCTAGCAACAAACAACAAAACAAGAAGAAAACACATAACAAAATAAACTAAACACATAGAAAAGGACAAGGACAAAAAAGAAAATCACCATTTCGTTTGTTGCAAACTCAACTAAACAAATTGCAAAGGTCATCTACACTCCACACTTTGGCATTGGCCATGGACTTGAACAGTACAAAATCCAAGTCACAAAAAGCTCTTTCTCTCCGAGATTCTTGAACTTACCAATTGCAGGTCCCTTCTTGAATTTATGTTGAGGGCCTATGTCAAAGATTTGTAACATAAAGCTCATTAGCCATTGATGCTTCACAAAATCTTTTCGAACTGGCTTCAATTTTTACGATGATGCTTCACAAAATCTTTTCGAACCGGCTTCAATTTTTACAAAGATGCAACATAAAAAACTTATTACAATCTCCCTTCAAATTCCTACACACATTCCCCCATTTTCAAGAGGCACAATCATGACCTTGAACAAGCTCGCCAAGCAAAACAACAATAGAATACCTTAAGCAATGCATCTTGCTTTGTAAGGAATTTGCCTTACTCTTCAAGAAACTTGCCTTGCTCTTCAAGCAATTTGCCTTGCTCCTTCCCTTGCTCCTAAAGGTCTTCAATACTATATTGTAGTTTTTTCAAAATATCTTGCACAATTGAAAGGCTCCCATCAAATCCCTTCCTCTTCTTTGTCATGATCCCTTTGTATAGGGTGCTCAACTACAGCTGTGTATTTGTGACTAAAAGCAAGAACTCTTGCTCCTACCATGCACAACTATTTCATCGATACAAGCTCTGTGTGATTTTATTGGTCCAACCAATATACAACCAAATGGTCTTTTCTCAGCTTGATCAACAAACTAATTCCAGAATCTCAGAGATCTGAGAACCTTCCCAGTCACAAATTCCTAAAATTCCTTGATCTTCTCTCTGCACTTTCACTTGTGATCATACCCAAGTTCTGCTATGAATAATCTTTGTAGCTGCAGGTGCTCTGAACTCATCTTATATCAATTTGTTTGACCACAGCCATATTTGTGATTGTTCATTGGCATTCTTAATTTCACTAACATGTGTCCTGAGCTGCATTGCCTTATATCCTGCATCATGCTACATCTGAGCAAACTCCATTCAATGAATGCCATCTCTATGCAAAATGGGACACGAGACCTGCCAGATCATTCATCTCAAGGGCGACATCAAACCATAACAACTACCCAGAACTGATTGTAAGATCTTGCTGTCACTTTTGCTCTGTGCATACTATTGAATAGCACTATCAAAAGATGTCTCGCCTATTCAATATCAAAACATCACACACATCATTAATCCAGATGGAGTGGGAAGAATGTATACACTAGTCCAGAAGACCAAACCAGATGTAACAAAAACATTTTTGTGTAGCTGCACTTACACAAACATGTTGTAGTGATCCAGCTATGTTGTCAAACAAATTGGAGTGAAATATTCAGAAAAGAGTATACCTCTTGTACAACATTTTACAGATACATCATCCCAGGTCAAAGGGTTGTTCAGCAGGAGAATGGGAAAGGACCTTCAATTTAGCTATCAATTGCCAACAAACAAGAACAGAATATGATGGTTTGAGTATGCATCTGAAACCTGCTGCAACACCTGTTTCATTTGACAAGCTCCACCTCAATCTCACGACACATACATAACTCCAGATGACTGTCCAATAGCAGACTGGTTTTTTGTTGGACATGTGAGATTCATGGGGAGCTTGTCAAATGAAAACCACCTGAAATATTTCCCATTGATATTGTTTGCTTTGTCACCAACCTGTTGACCTGATCTGCATCATACAGCTTCTTTCCTACATCTTGCTACATCATCTAATAAAACTCTGTCAGTGACATGCAGCTTCTTGTTTTCCCACTTGACTAGGGGATCTGGATCTGGTACCTAGGACCAAATTCATCGCTTAACGAGGAGGGACAAGGAAGGGAAATCTGGCATGGAGAAGAGAGCTTGTAGTTGGGCACATACTAACCTGCTTCATTTCACTCATTTGCCACTTTACCTACTACTTACGATTAAAAAATGAGGCACCTTAATGCAAAACGTCTAGGTAATCAATAAAACTTACAAAAATTCCCTGCAGCTCTGTGAGATTCCCAACTTCCCTCCTTTTTACTTATAATTATCTAACCTTTCTACTGATTTATTTATTTATTAAAATATTTACAACTATTATAAGTTATTCCACCTTAGCTATTATAACTATTATTAATTATTCAAAGGTTATTTTATGCTTCTAATCAATTTCACCTTCCACTATTTCAGGTTTTTTTAGTTTTTTATGTCGTGACCCACCTTTGGCTATTTTAAGTTATTACACATTTGATTATTTTAGGCTATTTTAAATTATTTCATCTTAGTTTATTTTTGGTTATTTTAAATTAGTCCATCCTAAACTATCATAAAATAATCTACCCTAGGCTATTCAAAGCTATTATAACTTATATAAATGACTTAGGGTAAAATAATCCAAAATAACTTATAATATAACCTATAATACATTATAATAACCTATAATAGGCTAGGATAAAATAACATCAATAGTTTAAAAATAAAATAATCTTAGAGGGTATAACTTAAAATATAGTTTTAAATAACTTGAGGTTTTTTTAAAAATAACAATGTTAAAAAACCCTCTTTATTATAGTGAATTATTTCAACACATAAGCCAATTGGAACATGGTCAAAATTGTTTATGGTTCAAGGGACCCTTCTATAAGGATAGTTGGTAAGGAGTGCACCTGTTTATTCCATTGGACTGAATCACGCAATAAGCATTATCAAACCTGAGTTGCAACACGAACACAAATTTTTTTGCCACTAGTGTATAAGAATGCAACATCCCTTGGGGATGTCGACAGTTGTTATGTTCTAATTCGTTGTTAATGGCTTTCATCTAGGGCTACTTTTGACGTAGGTGTCCATGAGCTTAGCAATTAACTTAATTATTGGCATTTTCATGTCAAACAATGGGGAGGTTTCATGGTCCATGTGAATACTTCTTTTATGAACTTCCTATGACTCCCCTTTTCTTCTATGCATCCAAAATTGTATGGTGTCCATTTCCACTCAAGTTCCATTTGTAGTTCTTTTTTCATTGTAACGTTTCAGATTTTTCTAATGCTTCCTTTCCTTTCATCTACAGAAGTTTAATGATGAAGAATGGGTAGACATGCCCACTTACAATCTAGCTAAATTGTGCATAACATTTGGTTACAACAATTAGGGAATCATGGCACTTGTCTCTACACAATGATGTTTGATGCTTATGTTTTGGTTTCAAACAATCTACATTGTATAGACAATACCTACAAGGTGGTCCAACTAATCATGGACCTGATAGGAATGAATTATTGTTGAGGAGGGCCCAATAGTTTAGTGATCATGCTAGGCTAGCAATTGTTGTGGCAAATTACACATCTAAATCTTATTTCTCTAATCATGCTCTGCATTTCGAAGGGAGGAGGTTTTTGGGTTTGCCAAGTGACCTATTGATTGTCCTCTTAGTGCAAACAATGATTTTCATTATCTCGACCATGTGAATTTTTCTCGTTTATGAAAAAAAATTCTTACTTCTCAACCCAATATTGTCAAGGATAGGCATGCAACAACCACCTTCTGGTTCTAATACTTGTTTACTTTTGATATTTCAAGGTAGTCGGAATTGAAGGAAAATATTTGTGTTGATGGCTAGTGGTGGATTGAATGTTGCCCACCTAATTCTGCAATTCAATGTTCTATGCTTCAAAAAACCAATGGGCTCAAATGCAAAGCAAAGATCAACCCTTACAAATTTGTAAGTGGAATTCTTGCTCCATGTTACTTAGGGTTTTGGGTACAATTTCATAACACAAATCATTGGAACACCATATGCATTGGTTTTGTCCTAATGAATTGAATCATTGTGTTGATGGGATAATGCAAAATATGTAGTTGCTAGGCTTTTAATTCCACAATATGGCCAATATAAGAAGGTAGTGACTTAATTCAAAAGGAGGTAACAACTCTAGAAGAAAAGTGGGTTTTCCTTTGACCGCAGTCCTATTTGAAATCTATTTGGTTCCCAATTGTGTAGTTCAAGCATTTTGCATGTGCTTGCTATGAATGCTCACACATTGTGTAGTCGGCTAATGCAAGTTGTTGGCCTACAACTCGTGGTGGTAAGAAGGTGAGACAACCTTCCATCTTCAAACTAACACAATAGCACACCAACAATTAGGACATTGGCATCTTACTTACCCAATGCACTGTTTTCCCCACTATTGATGTCCCCTCACCCGAATATGGACAAATTTATAATATTTTTTTCGGATGACAAAAGATACAATGTGACTATTAAAAATTACCTTAGATGTTCATGTGTCTATTTTGTCACAATGTTGGAAGGTTCTTTGGGTGGTTGCGGGATGTTTGTGTAATGTAAACATGTGTATCGTCTTTCAGACAATTATGTCCTATGGGTTCACAGAAGAGTTCATTCATCATTACACATGGAGTTGGGATGAAGTTCAATGTTTGTTGAAGCGCTCTAAAGCCTTTGAACTCATGTGATAGTACATCAAAATCTCATTCATAGACCTCTCTGCAATTAATTAAATTATGTAGGAAGTTTAAATTCTAGTTTTGGCCCAATGGTTTTTTTCTCCATTTTGTAACTTTTCAATCATTGTAAAGTGATGTATATTGATGTATAATACCTTGGCCATTTCAACACATGTTTGTCAAATATTTAATATATTTTGAAGAATTAATTTTCATCTAATATTTCTCAAGTATGCAATTCCCACCCATTTCAACATTTTTGAAATTATTGTAATTATTGTTTGAAAGCATTAGTGGTCTCGACGGCTTTCTTGACCAAACCCATGTTCAAAATCAGTAAGCCATTGTTGATGTTAGAACAAACCATGGATGTGACATGGCAAAATATTATACCACATCACTTAATAATATCCATGTGGCAAACAAATATACTAAGAATATTCCATGATGTGGTGTGGAATATGTTTTTTAAAATTTTATTACTCACCTACTTAGGTTCACCTGCTCATTCGCTCACCTATTGACATCATCAGATATTGATGAAGAAATAATGAATTTACTCTGAACTATTGTGTTTTTCTAACTAAAATTATGAGAATGGTAGAAATGAAATTTAATTCCTTCATAATATTTCACATTATTGTAACAACATATTTATATTTCACATGCATACGTTTATTATTCCTACCTTAATTTTCAGCATTTTTAACACCACAATTCATTAAAACACCATATTCATGGTTATTTCATATAATTAAAATCTACACTTCAAAATACATTGTAAAACAATACTCCAGAAACAAAATTACATTAAATTTTTTGATATTCTCATACTGAAATAATTCACACAATAATATGAACATAAAATTCATTGTAGAGGTTTGTGCTTCTATGTATTACTATAAACATGAATCAAAATTATAATAGAATCCCATGTTTTGTTGAAAAAAATCCCAAAACAATAATCAAAATTTGTGATATATCAAAATAAAGTTTGTGGTTTTCTCTTGCAAGTACTTATAGCTTCTCACTTTTTTCTCCAAAACTCTGTGTCTAAGAATTTCCCTTTGTTTTCTAAAACTGTTTCCTTTTGAACAATCCTTAGTCTCCTCATCATGATCAAAACCAACAAGAATTCAAAATTCAAACTAACAAAATTCCCTTATCAGTCTTTATTTTAAATGCCTTGTTCATCCAAAATCATGTAGTCATCTTACCCCTTTAATAGAGAATTAACCACAAATTTTTATTATTGATGATAATAAAGAATTTGGGAAAATGGAACAATAAGTATAATGAAAAAAATATGTGAAAATAATTTATAGAGAAATTAGAATGAACAGAACCATAATTTGTGAACCTTTCAAATATAGTTTTGATAATATGATTCTATTATTTTGTCAATAAGCATAAAGTAATTCTAGATAGAATTTGTGCCTACCACACCCACACCTACTATCAAAAGGGTTTGCATCAACAAAATGAATCATAGTAAAACCCTTCATTTGTTTGTAAAATTAATCAGGCCTTATTTGAAGGTTTGGTTGATACTAGTGCCTCAATATTTGTCATGGTTGTAAGTGTAGTGAGAGAGCTTGGCATCATGCATATGGTTTTAGGTCATGAAACATATAAAACACTTCAAGCATGGAAGAATCAGGGACATTCATGTTATGGTGGGCAAGGTGGTCTGCTAAATGATTTTTTTTGTGGTGGACATTGACAACTATGATGTATTGTTAAAGCTAGATTTTTTCATGAAAATTGGAACTATTGTTGGTGTTGAAAAAGGACTAATACAGGTTTGGAATGGTCTAGGTGTTACAATGGAAGTTTTGCCTCAACATTCTCAACATGCTTTAAATGGTTACAAGGCCAAAGGAGGCCTATCTTGACAAATTCAACTTAACATGAGTTTGGAACATCTACATGCAAAAAAACAAAAGCATGGACTTCCCAAGCTCCTAGTTTTGACAATCGCTATGATTATTCTCTTTTGGAAGAAGACATGAATGAATCATAAGATGATGTAAATGATAATCCCGAAAGGATTTTGCCATTATAAACAAATCAAATTGAAGAATGAAGCAATCGTGGAATGAACCAAGTCTTGGATGATGAAGCATCGATGCAAATGTTCAATTTGGTATTATAAGAACAACGACAAAGTTTATTTGAAGGACAATGTGCAAATGATTATGAATTTTCATATTGGATATTATGTGTTCAAACAAAGGATGAACAAAAGATTTGGCAATTTGCAAATAATCTTTGAACCCTACATCCCATTTTTTTCGTGTAATGATGCAAGAAGGCAATACATTTGAATACCCAATTAATAGGTGGGCTGAAATCAAATCTAAAATCAAGTTGGGTAATTCTTTGGATGAAGAACAAGCTTGCGTATTGTGGGATTTGTCGGAAGAATTCTAGGACATTTTTGCATGACACAAAGGTGAGTTAGGTCATTACACCATTGGTGAACATGTACTTGACAGATAGGGGTTTCCACCTTGTCAAATGACCCCCAAAAGATTATCTTACTAGGAAGAGGTTGAAGTAAACATGCAAGTACAAGCTTTGGTGGATTTGGGCAAGATGCATAAAAGCTCATCAAAATATGGATGTAGATTGATGTTGCTAGTGAAGAAAGATGGCAATAGGAAATTAGGTGGTGACTATAAACCACTTAATGCATAGACATGGCGAGATTCATTCCTCATGAAGCTAATTGATGATGTGTTGGATTAGTTGGGGGAATCAACATGGTTTATTGCCTAGATCTTTGATTTAGGTTTTGGCAAATTTTGATGGCACTTGAAGATATTAAAAACTTCGAAATCATCAACAAATCAAGGCTTTATGAATGGAACATTATGCCATTCAAATTGAATCAAATGGAATTGATAATTTTTTATGGATGATGCCTAAGGTATTCAAAGATTTGGAACAGTGAATTTTTGAAAGTCTTTGTTGATGATGGCAACATACACAACCTAAATTGGAAGGATCATCTACAACATATTCGGCCGGTGTTTCAAAGACTTAGGGAAGTTCATCTAGAACAAAATCTTAGCAAGTGTTGCTTTTGTCAAGAATTATTATTTAGCTACAAGATTAAGTCTAGCTTAATTAGTCCTAATCTTAACTAATTATGTTAATCCAATTTTGCAATTAGTCTAGTTGCAAATTAGTTTTAGTGTGAACAAGTTCAAGCTTTTTCACATTTGGGATATAATCCCTTGTGTCATCTCAAATCACTTTCTGTGATTTGAAATTTCTAGATTGTGTTTTTTTGGTTTGTAGTTTTTATGTGTATTTATGTGTTTTCATTTTGCACATCTTGTGTGATTTCATGTTTTTCTATGTTATGGACTTAGATTCCTATGTTTTGTTGTATGTAGGTGAGTTCTTTTGAATCACCAAAAGTTACAACTAATTTGTGTTTAATGCAATAGTTAGTTTTGTTTAACATTATTTATGTTCAACATGAGATTTTGTTACAACTATTATTGGGGTTGTGTGGCGTATGTATTTGTTTGGTGTATGAGTTTGTAGTTAGAGGCACACCTTGAAGATTTTAACCTTATTAAAGCATGAATACCTTGGAGTGAGGAAATTTTAGCTTGGTGTAATTAGATGTGGTTGTGTGGTGGTGCATGTTTGTGCTTGTAGTCAATTTTGGAGTGTGATCTTCAACTATCCCACCAAGTCCCAACAACTATCTAACAGGGCATATGCATCATGATTATGATGTGTGGCTAGTGGTAGGTGCCAAGTTCCCAACTCTTGTTGCTTGTGTGCATTTTATTTTGTGAAAAAGAAAACTCACAAAAGAGGGCCCTTACCATTGTTGCAAAGAGACCCTCCCTTCTCTTTTATTTTCTATCTTTTTGTAGTTAGACTTTTTTTTTTAACATTAATAGGAGCAAGTGGGCGAGAAGTGTCACCGCTTGTAGGTGCCGAAAGTTTCAAACTTTTGGACCTTTGTTGTTTGTCATGAACCAGACAAATGGGGGAGTAGGATGCAGCCCCCCTTTTGGTGTTGTCAACATAATAACACAACTAAGAACAAAAGGAGGGGTGAGGAGGGCCTGCCCCTTGTCATCCTTTCATGTTGTTGGTAGTGGCTATAGTACTTGTTGTTATAGAGCTTAGGAGGAACATAGGCGGTGGGGAGAAGAGCTCCTTGTTGTGGTTTTGATGGTGGGCGATAGTGCCCACAACAAATAACAATAATAAGGAGGAAGGAGAAGAAGAAGAAAAGGAAGAGAAGAAGAAGGAGAAGGAGAGGAAAGAAAAAAACAAAGAAGAGGGAGGGCAAGCATGAGCGTGAAATTTTGCTTTATCATTGTCATTTGTTTTCAAGCTTTATGAACTTATCAAGTTCAACAAGGTTCAGAGGCTTGCATCGTTCGAAGGAGGCTTGGGATAAGAGGGCTTCAAGGGGTCCAATCCGGGCCTCCTTTTTTATTTTTCATTTTTCCGAACTTAAGGCACAGGTTTAGCATCAATTCAAACCTGACAACATTTTTATTTTCATTTTTCATTTTCCATCCATGTGGAAGTTTTTCATCCATAATTTGGATGATTTTTTAAACCCATCTAGTCAGCGAATAGTGATTGGTGAACATACTAATGGGTTGGTTGTTGAACAACATATTAATGATCATGCATCAAACCAAACACATTGACCCTTACAATCGGACAATTTCATACACTTTGAGGCCTATGACCAAACATGGATACTAAATTTCAAATTTCAAATTTGATTTTGGAATTAATTATGAATTTTGTCAAAAATTCATAACTTTCTCATATGAAATCTGAATTAAATGTTTTTTGTGTCATTCGTTTTTTGGTGATTTTAACATTGTGAATAAAACCTATAATAAATATTTGGAGACAATAAATTTGGAGGTCCAGAGGCTATTTTCCCTATTTCTTGAATTAATTTCCATTAATCATGGGGAAATTCATTTTTTTGGCATTTGGAGGAAGATTTAGGTGTTGTCTTTGTCAATGTGATTCTCAATGGGGAGGCCACGTGTGTAAGGAGTTTCAACGTGTTTGGAGTTGAGAATTTTTGGAGTTACAGATTTGGTGTGTTAATAATTTTTAGCATTTGAATCTTTTCTTTGTTAGTAGACCTGATTTATCCCTACCCATACTTGAAGGAGTGTTACACCATCAACAAATTTTCATATTTAAAATCTTGTCATAAATTTTGAACAAAAATAACATAAAAGTGGGGTTGTGTTGTATGAAAGTTACCCCACTTTTGTGTCATTAGGATTGCATAGGTTTGTTCCTATTTCTGTGTTGGTTGGGTTGTGGATTGCCTAGACATAGAAATTAGGGTTGAATGACAGTAGATTGTTATTTCTGCATTGTTGTTAAATTCAATGTTATTAGGTTTAGATCAAAATAGTGACTGATAAACCTTTATGGTGGTGAGACTGGGTTGATGGCCAGTAAATCACATTTGTTGTTTCCATAGTCATGAAGGCCCCAAGTGTGTTTTGGCCTTGTGGAACATTTTTGTGGATATAGGTGCCCTAACCTATATACCATATAGGTGCAACATCCTCAAGTTACCATGTTATTGGAATTTGGGGGTTAATTATAAGCTGCAACAAGTTCAACATCCTTATAGATTAACTTAAGCCATAAGTACATCAACCTTGTGTTATGGTGGTTTTAGTGTTGGATACCCATATTAAAGTTAAGGTTCACCACATACAACATTCCAGCCTTTGAAACAAAGAACAAGTTCATTAGTGGATTCACAAGGTGGGGGGTGAGGTTTAAACTGCCCATGCCACCTGTAATATTAGTGGAAGAGGATTCCTCGAATTCAAAGGTAGACTTACCTTTACAACCAATTTTCTACACCGTTGTTAAGGAACATGGAAGACATGTATGGCACCTCTAAAGGACCTTGCCAATATTTGGGAATGATTAGCACCATCAAATTGGATGATTTCATTTCGGAGTTCAATATTTGGTGTGATATGCAAGAGCTCTGAATCCATCATGCTTACCATTTTCCTTGTAAGGAAATGTTTGTTTCAACATTTGGAGGGGCCACCCATGGATGATTACCATGAGTTATGCCAGGTCCATAATACTGAGATTGAAAAATGGCATGTTTGTTAGTCACCCCATTACTTTTTTATCACAATGGGGTAGACTATTACCTTTAATAAAATAATATCATGGAACAGTCATTTTAGGAATAACATTGTACTCCCTTCCACCCCTAGTGCTAATGTAGTAGCATCAAACAATTGTTCTAGGAATAACACTACAACTCCTTCCACCCCTAGTGTTAATGTAGTAGCATTAAACAATTAAACTACGAGTAGCACTATCTCCTTCCACCCCTAGTGCTACTATAACTATGGTTCAGGTTTTGCATGTGTTTAACATAGTTGTAGAGTTCTTCAGGGAGTTGCACACCAACTATCAAGGGGTGAAAGACTGAAAAACTTTACACTTTGCAAAAGTTTCAGTGCAAACTTCATGAATTTTTTTGAAAGGCCTGTACTTGTATGCAACGGTTGATCATAATGATTCAAGGAATCACAAAGGCCCATGTTGTTCAATTTTAGTATGGGATTTTGGACAAGGATCTCAAGCATTAGGTGAAGGACATTGTGTTGAATCAGCCCACAAAGTTGACTTTGACTAGTGTTTTCCAAATTTTGGAATGCATTGAACTGAACATGATTGAAGAGAATGTGGCTACTTTTGGTTTCGACAAAGAGACCCCAAAACCCTTTTGATGCCATCTACCCAACTAGCATGTGGCCAACTTATTAAGGTCTCACCACAAAGGCTAAGGGGCCTAAACATGGATCTTGAAGTGGTTCTTCATCATATTCTACAAAACAGGGGACAAAGGACAAATGTTTGAGATGTGGTGGGCTTCATCACAAGAAGGATTGTCCTAATTCCCTTTGGTGTACCATTAACAATCCCAACACCAACCAACCTTGTGCTCATTACAAGGTTTATGGTCATGACATGGACCATTACTTTACATTGCACCTTGAGCTTCAATAGGCTTAACTCCTAAGTGAGTATTGCGATAAAACCCCAAGATTCTAGTAAGGTCCATAAGGGAAAAGGTGCATCCAAGGATGGATCAACCACCAAATTAGCTCCAAATTAACCTAACACCATGGAGGCACGATTTGCACATTTGGAGGCATTGGTGGCAAGTATGGCATCCGACATGGTGGCATAGATCAAGCCCCATGCACCTGGGTCAAGAGGATTTGAAACCATGAAGACACACAGTCTTCTGGTTTAGATCCAAGTTTTTTTTGTGGAGTTAGTTTTTCAAGACCATTCACCCCAAATGATGTTATGATGGATATTCCATGCAATCACATTCTAGGGTTAGCTAATGATGGAAACCTAATCATGGTTTCAACGGTAGCACCGGTGACTATGGCTAGTTCTTGTGTGCCAAAACCACAAGGTGTTGATGAAATGTTGGATCTTTAACGTGGTGAAGCTAGACACCAAGTTCGCCTTCCATAGTCTTTTGTGTTGGTGGACATAATTTCCCATCCTACAGGGGTGTCTATTTCCTAATACGATGAGGACAACACTTGGTTTTCTTTTTGGAGCCAAGATTCAAAGTAGTATGTTAAGGGTGGCCATGATGGTGTGTTAGACACCATTATTTTTAGTCACGACATTGGCTTTGTTTTCAACTGGTAGTTACATTATGTGATGGGGGAAACACCACAAGGATGTCAAATGCATTAGTATATGACTTAGGTCCAGTGAGGGCTTTTGAAGGTGTTCCCAAGGCCAGTCCACCACATGTTGTGGAGGTGCCAACTTGGCATGTCGTAGTAGCCAAAATTCCATGAGCTTCCAGCACGATTGCTTATTGATAAGGCAAGTGTCCTTCTTGGTGTGGTTGTGGTACATAATGAGGATGGAATTTTCCAGTTGAAGGGCGTATCAGGATGACATTATTGACCCTAGAAGATCATTTTGTTGGATTTAGGTGTTCAACCTTTGATGTTGGGCAAAGCAGAAGTGGAGGGTCTAAGATTGATTGATGTTGATTTGGAACCATGCCCATATTAGATTTTGACATCCATGGGAATATCAAAATAAGCTCGGGGATTCACCAAACATGAGGTTGTCATTCAAATAAATCCCAACAAACCAACATATTACACGATTGTGTGAACTTGTGCGGTAGTTACACATGTTACACCATATGATGTGTTGGTTGGAGTGACAATTTTGTATCCCTTGGGGGTTACCTTGGACTTTTGGGAAGAAATTATCCACTACCAACCATGATGGCAAACATGAAATAACCATATGATTTTTCTTCCAATTTCTTTCATTGGGGGGCATGTAGGAAAATCCACAAAGTTGATTATGTTGGTTGGATTTTTAAGCTTTCCTCATGGATATGATTTATTGGAGTGCAACATCCATGAGTAAGACATGCCTCCTAGTAATGAATTGGAGATGTTAGGTGTTAGTGGAAGACCATCCATTCAAACGTACCCACTTGATCCCACACCACCATGGGGGACTTTGTCAAAAATATAGGCATCAATTAGTCACTACATTCATTAGGCTTGGTACATTCTACTATCACCAAGCCCATTGTCACTTGTGGATCCAATTCATGGACCACCAGATGTAAGGCCATTGGATAAGTTAGAGTTGTTTGGTGGATTATTCTAAAGGATGGGATATGTGTATTGGAAGTTTTTGGAGGAATTAGCTTTGGGCTTGATGTAGTATTTCAATCAAATATCAAAGTATGGCAATATTACTATGTGAAAAAAGATCCACAAGCTTCCATGCACCATGTTATGATGTTGTGACAATAATATATTCATTTATTCACTACTACAAAAGTGGGGTGTAGTTCACTAACCTAAATCACTATGGGACCTTAAAAGTGAAATAAATTCACTGCACTTTAACGATTTCACCTTGGTTAAAGTTATTTCACTATAATATCATTATGTAAACATTGTGTTTCACTATTAGTTGACATAATTCAATATTATTATTAAATGTGGTAAATAGGTTTTATTTTATGTTGTTGTTCTAAATACCTTATGTTATTTTATGATACACTCCATATTATTTTAGGTTACCTTGTTATTTTAACTTATACCCTAGGTTATTATAATTTATTATAAGTTATTATACATTATTCTACTTGAATGTATCCTAGTTAATTTAATATAGGTTTTATTTTAATTTATTTTTAATTAAATTATTCACTAATTTAAGTTATACTTTAGGTTATTTTATTTTAAATTAATATATTTTATTTTAACTTATACTTTAAGTTATTCAAAATCATTATACTTTATGTTATTATAAATTATTTTATCATAAGTATAACATTTAAAAATAATCTGCAATATAATATTGTCGCAATCTTATCTTGGCCAAGTGTGGGGGTGAAGCCCAACACTTGGAAAAGTTGGGGATTTGGAGTCCTTCGGGACTTCCAAATGTTCAGAGCTCGACAGCAGGACCCAAAACACCTTGTATTGAGGTGTTCTTGGTGTCATTGGAAAGGTCTTGAAGCATAAATATCGAAAATGGCCTTGCATTGGCCATTTGGACATCTGTCGCCCAAGTTATGGGCAAAAGAAGGGCCGGGAGTCAAACTGCCAGTTTGACTCCCGACCACTAAAAGTCAGGAATCGACCAGTTCCTGATGTCCGATTCAGAAGTGTGATACGTTGTTGAAAAGATCTCGACGAGAGCTATGACTTTGGTTCAGACCTCGTTGCAATTGAAGGTCAGGGCGAGGAGCTATGACCTCTCAAAGTCCCAGGAGTCTGAAACCGGGACACTTGGGTGGCTTTCGGGACTCCAACTTGGGAGTCCCGGGAAAAAGAACCATTTGGATGTAGCCTCAGCGAGGCGTCGTAGAGTATACTATATGGGGGATGGTAGTGGCATCCCCCGAGTCCGGGCTGTGGTGAGTCTTGTGGTCCGAAGTGCCCCTGGCTTGTCCGAACACCAAAGGGTGTCCTGGAAGGTGAACTAACCACTTGGGTGGTTTGTTTTGATGCAGATTCAAGCTTGATCAACTAACACCTCTTCCTAGTCTAATCCCTGGGCTCCCAACTCGACCCTCTACCCCTTTCTAGAGTTGGAAGCCAGGAGTGTGCCTCCAAGTCTCAACTTCTGCAACTTGACTTTGTGAAACCCTCAAGTTGGTTTCACCCTGTGACTTAGGAGCGCGTCAAATATGATGACTTAAGTAAAATAACCTTGAAAAACTAATAATAATTTATGAAAAATAATTTAAAATATCCTACAATAAAATAATTACCAATAACCTATGATATTTTAACTTATAATATCCAACAATAACTTATATTAGAATAATCACTAATAATCATTAATAAAATAACCAATAATGACCACTAATCGTCCACAATAGAATAGCGAACAATAACCACAAATAAAATAGCCACTAATAACCAATGGTAATTTAACCACCAATATCCACCAATAACCATTAATAGCCTATGATAATTTAATTTAAAATAACCACCAATAGCCACAAATAGAATAACCAACAATAACCACTAAACTAATATCCATCAATAGAATAGGCATTAGTAGACACCAATAAAATAGCCAGAATTAACTTATGGTAATATATATTATAATAGCCGATAATAATATAAGGTGAAATAACCTTCAATAGCCAAAAGTAACCAATAATAACCTCACATAGCCGAAAATAACCTAAGATGAAATAATTTATAATAATTAAAATAATTTATAAATAGCCACAAATAACCTAAAATGAAATATTTTACAATAGCAAAAATAACATAAAATAATTAAAAAAACTTACAATAGTAAAAAATAACCGAAGGTGAAATAACTTCAAATAATCAAAAGTTACATGAAATAACTAAAAATAACTTAGAATAATCGAAAGTAACTTGAAGTGGAGTAATTTAAAACAATGAAAAGTAACCTTATAATAGTTGAAAGTAGCCTAACATAGGTAATATTATTACATTAACAAAAATCTTATCCATTTATTAAACATTTTCTGTTTCAAAATAATGGTCATTGAAATGTTATTAAGTAGTGTTATTAAAAAAAAACTTTGTTCAAATCATTTTACATTTTCAAAAGGAAATAAATGTAATTATGTACATTATTGAAAATGCTTTTAAATTAAGCTTTAATCATTTCATTTGGACAAAATTTCAATAAGATATGAAATTTCAAAGTTTATGTTTATGTAATGTTTAAAATGAAATATTTGATAAATAAAATGCAATGTAACACATTATCACAATAAGTCCGGTGGCTTGCTAGTAGGGGTGTTTGCTTCTATCCTAGAAGTTCAGGGATTAATCTTGACAAATGATGTGTTGTGGTCAACCGTGGTAAGTTGACTGAATATTCTCCTATGAAATTCCTTAAAGTAGGTTGATTACATGGCTTATGTACCTAGGCTAGGTTTTTAACTTAACATAAGTAATGACACGTGTTAATAATTCATAGGCTGAAAATCAAGAAATTATCAATAATATTAAATTAAATATTAAATAATTTAAATTTAATTTATTTCCATGATGCATAGTTAGTTAACTAACAAATGAAATGGCTTGGTAAATTTGTATTTCACTAGGTAGTAATGCACCAATTCAATGTTTGTAGTAATTGGTCCTCATTCATTGAGGGGTTGACTAGTTTCACCATGCTAAAAATGTCCAAATTCATTCAAAATTTAATGAAACCCAAAATGAACCAAGACACATTTTGGTGTAATGATTGTCCACATCAACTTGTATTCAAGGATATTAGCATTCCTTGCCCAACAATATCACATTGTTGGGGGTGTAGGATTTGGATCACATTTCAAAGTAACCATGTTAGGGTTTTTTTTAGGCTAGCACAAATCATGGCCTTTCATATTCTAAATCAGCATTTTTCTAGGAGTTGATTTATGTGTTGCAGTATTTACAGACCACACAAATGCACCTATGTGCATAGATGTTGGAAAATGTCCCACCTCTTGGGGATTCTTAGCTAGTTGTAATAGCAAGATGGCAACAAATTCGGGCTTGGATCGAAGAGCTAGTGTAGGTGGATGTTACATCACCTAGTTCATATTCCCATCAATTTTGATAGATGTTGATTAACCTTACACCCCCAAAAATATTTTAGCTTACATATTAGTTCATTCCAAGGTCACCCACATGTTTGGTGGATGATATATTGGATTTAAGACGTCATTCACGTGTCGTTCATCATGATGTCCAATCAATAGGGTTAAGCTTCCATGAACAACCCTTCCCACTTTTACATGCCTTTCAAAATGGAAGACCCAAAATGATTTGGAACTCCCATTCCTTATAGTTAGAGGAACCCAACGTTGATGAGAGGGAACGGGCTATGGGCTTTCACATTGGTAGGTTTAGTATATCAAAAGGAGTTCATGAGCGTATATTGGGGCAAGTTATCGATCTTAATTATGCCACATGGATATTTAGTTTGTGTTTGGCTGAGTGAACACACTATGCCCAATTTTCCCCACCCAACTTTTCCCATGTTTCTATTGTTGCACCCACATCTAGGACATGTATTTTGGTGCAAGGGGGGGGACATCTTTTAGCAATTATGGGATCTTTTACATGCCAAGGAGGTATGGGTGTTGGGAAGAAGTTTTGTGACAAAGGGGGCACTAAGACATTCCAAGAATGCACCGCATTCCGTGTAGTAATCACAATCATCATCTTCAACCTTGAGTACTAGGGATACTTTGTCACCCCAACCCAAGGTATAAATTTTTGCAAAGATTTGGGAATTGGATATTGGTCTTACAATTATAAGAGGTGAAGTTCAAATAGTATGATGATTATTGTAGGAATATGTTGGTTGTTTTGCTTTCAGTTTGAAAGATTTGGGACAATTGAGAAAATAGGAGGTCCATATCATATTGAAGGATGATAATTTAATTTTCAGACAACCTTATAAGTTTAGTGAGGTGGAGAAGCCCTTGGTTTAGGCTTGGACAACAAAGTTGATGGATGTTTGATTGGTAGAATTATCTAAGGGTCGATATGCCTTAACAATGATTATGCAAGCCAAGAATTTTTTTTTTGGTAATTGGATTGAACATTACATGTGTGGGGATTATTGTCAGGTGAATAAACGAACTTATTCAAACAAATATGTCATGCTATTGTCGGAGGAGATTTTTGATTCCCTTGGACAAGTTAAGGTGTTTAGTACCTTGGACCTATAATCTAATTACCATCAATTCCCATTGAGGGAGGGTAACAAGGTTAAGATGACATTTTGGGGGATTAATCTTCATGGGAAGGATTGTTTATACCAATGGTGGTTTTGGCCATTTGGTGTGAAAAATGCCCTTACAAAATTTCAAAAGGTGATGGGTAGAGTGTTGGCATTGTAGTTTTGCCAAATGTTATATTGATGACATTATTGTCTTCAATTTGACCCTAGAGGACCACATGCATCATCTATATGAGGTGTTTGGAAGACTTAAGGATCATAACCTTAAGCTTCATCCAAGCAAATGTCAATTATTTCAAGCTTAAGTGGAATCCCTAGGTCACATGATTTATCCATGCAGATTGGGGGTTCAAAAGGCCAAGGTTGACACCATTTCACTAATTCCCCAACCAATGGATGTTAGTTGGTTACAAGATTTTTATAGGCTTGTGTAATTTTTATTGATGATTTGTTAAAGAATTTAGCAACATAGCTAAAATTTTGATCAAGTTGACATAATTTGATCAAAATTACATTTGGGGTGAGGCATAGCAATAGGCTTTTTAAGAATTGAAGGCTCGACTTTCATTAGCTCCCATTTTGTGACAACCCATATGAAGATGACCCTTCAAATTACATATTGACTAGAGTATTTTAGGGTTGGGAGTTGTGCTTACCTAATTTGATGATGATGGTAGGGAGTTTGTGGTAGCATATGCCAATCAATTCAACAACAAGACAAAGGCCAAGTACAATTCATATGATGGGGATTGATTCACAATTATTTGGGCAATTTCTTCATTCTAATGTTATTTTTATGGTAGCCCATTCGTTTTGGTTATAGACCACTAGTAGTCTTTGAAATTATTGATGGATTGAATCAAATTAGCTCACTGAAAAGTTGGCTCGTTGGGCACTTGTCCTGCAAGAATATGACTTTGACATTGTTCACAAGGTTGGTAGGGTTAATTGAAATGTTAATGGATTGAGTCCAAATCGAAATATCAGCAAGGAAGATAGCACTGGCATGGGGATATAGATTTGAAGGTAGCTAAGTTGGCATGCTTCTACATACTTGTGCACCATGTTGGGGCATTCTAGATATGTGCCCCATAATAACATGGGTAATGGGGAGTCCCAATATGAAGATATTGAGTTCAAAGGCAATGGTGCCTTGGACATCCATGTGGATGCACTTGTTATTACATATTTGCAAGTAGGTGAAGTTTCAATTGGATTAACACCCAAGGAGTGAAATTACGTTATGCATAGGGCCAAGTGGTTTAGATAGGAATGTAATTCCTTACTACATGTGTGGACATATGGACGAATATGAATAGTACTTGGCCTATAATAGTGTGAAGGCCTTGTATGGCATGCTCATGAGGAATTAAGTCATTTTGGGATTGGACACACACATAATTTTCTCTAAACATAATATTGGTGGTGAAGGATGCAACTTTTAAGTTCAACAATTTGTTTATTGGTGTGTGGTGTGTGATTGAGTTTGGACATCATTTAATGCACTTACACCTCATTTACAACCTTTATCGGTTATGGGGCTAGGTTACTGATGAAGTTTAAATTTTGTTGGCCCATTGTGTTTAACACCTCGACATAACTAATATGTTTTGGTTATGATCAAACATTTTTCCAAGTGGTTGGAGTTAGTGCCATTGTTAGATCATAGTAGTGAAGGAGCCACATATGCATTTCTGGATAAAATGTTCATTAGGTTTGGTGTTCCAGTTGAGGTTTTCATCAATCAAGGTACTATCACAACTTTAACATTGGGGTTTATGACTATGTGCGGAATGCAAAGGCACACAAAGCCAAGAAAATGTGTTTACGAGTGAAACACATTCTTACAAGTGCGGGACAATGCATGAAATTGAGCCCTATAACTCCCAAGTCCACTCCCACTTTGGTTGCATTCGAACAAGAGTCCCAAATATTTAAAGCCTTGGTTGAAAAGGCAAACAAACACCAAATCGGGCCCCCAAAATATCATTGGAAAGGTCTTGAATTGTAAATGCCTAAAGTTCCCTCACATTATTGATTTAGACATGAAATGCATGAGTTATGATCAAAAGAAAGGTTCGGAGTTAAATTGGGAATTTGACTATTGACCAGAATTCCCCATGGAACAAAGGCCAAATGATTTCCAATTGGAGCATGCACTATACCGTTGGAAAAATAATTTTAAGGGCTATAAAATCATTTTTTCACATACTCCAAAAAGGTTTGATTTGAGGAAGATACGAGCGTCCAACATTTTGGGACAACAAAAGTTCGAATTTTGGAAAAATTGTCATTTGGATGAAGCCTCATAGAGAGTCACATAATATATTATAGGGAGGGGAGTGGTTCCTCCTTCCAAAGGTTGTGGGTCATGTAAAACTTGTGCTTGATGTTGTCCTTACTAAGTCTATTGCACCACTTATGTTCAACTTGCACTAGTTGCTTTCTTTCTTTGGTTGTGCAAGTTGATTTCATCTTGAACTTTTGCTTGTGAATTGCCTCTAGACCCATCTTGGAGTTCCAGCACGCCCTTTTACTTCAAAAGTGTTGTGAGCTAGGGAGTGTGCCTCAACTATTTTCTTTTTTCATTGTTTCACTATGAGATTCACATTTGGGTCTTCTAAGGAATTGGGGGGTGCATTAGGTACAAAATTCCATTGGGATTCTCAAAAGAAGAACAAGGTTATGAACATTGGGAGAGTTCAGTTCATAAAACTTGTTCTGGATGTGCTCCAATTGCTCACCTTTGAAAAGCTCCATTGTGCCATTGTTAGAGTCATGAAGCAAGTAACTCACTAAGAAGGTCTTGCTAGCATTAAAGGAAATTGTAGAGGTTTTTGCATCAAGTGTGCGATCCACCTTTTCTGCAATCAACCTTCTAATCTCCTTAACAAACTTCAGACACTTTCCATTTGTAACAAGATGGTTTGAACACCAAAATAAATCACTATTTTTGACATAGATTAAAGTCTATGCACAACATAATAGATTCACCCATTATAATTTGTAACACATAAGGGAGGAACATGAAAAAAATTGCATCCAAGTGAGGAAGTGGAAGGAATCATTGTCATTTGTCCTACGCTGCAATATGAACGCACCCACCACATTAGAAGGTTTCATTGCGAAACGCAAAGTGCACAAAGTTTTCACAATCATCTTACACACATCACAAGTGACCCAAGCAACGAGCCTTCTTGAAACTAAACCTAATCGAATTATTTATATTGGTTGTCATTAGTTTACACCAAGCATGACCATTGTATTTTTTGTCTATGCCTTACATTTGGGAAGGGTTTTGAATGGTCAAAAGCATTAGCAACAATTCAAATAAGACATCCCCATTGAAAGTAATTGGAAGGAATTGAACTTTTTGCAAAGGGATATTATCATGATCCAAATTCCACAATTTGTCCGAGGTTTGTCTTGGTGGCACCATCATGCGTAGGTAAGAGACAATGGACTGAATACTCCCCACAAGGGTGGTTGGCTCGGACAAGAAAGGTGCATCAAACTAAAAAATGAATTTCGGTGATTCCATCAACAAAAAGGAAGGGGTGTCAAGTCCTCACCCAAGGAGGAATCATATTGTTTAATGAAAATATAAGATGTAAGAACATTAGAAATTTGAAGGAGAATGTTGTCAACTTCAAGTTCTTGCTTCACATTCTTGACCACAAAACTTGTAGTTTTTATTGAAAGGATGGTTTTTTGAGAATTATGAACCAAGATATCACCAACAATGTGATAACGGCCATAACCAACCACCCACTGTCTCCTTTATGAAAAGGTCGTAGGAATCTGGTACCGATAATTTGAGACAAAATTATTAGAATCATACGAGACATCCTTAGATATGTGTAAAGAACCTGATTAAAAAGTAAACATAACGCATATACAATGTTAAAAAAAAACAGCCATCCTTAAATTGTCTACCATGATGGTGAGGTTTGAACGTCTAAGAACATGAAATGTTGCCATGTTACAAGGGGCCCAAAAATAGCAGTGAAGGAACTCAAAGGGATTTGAAGCAACAAAAACATAATAACACACCATGAATTTTTTTTAAGGGTTTGGAGGAAGAGGAAGAGGAAGAGGAACCTGTGAAATATAATCCAAGCAGGGAACGAGACAAATATGAAATTTGACAAAACACAATAATAATGGAAATCACAAACAAGAAAATCAAAAAATGTATTAATAAGTGTAAGACTAAAATTGTAAAACTCATGTGCTTATAGCCAAGGATAATGTTTGTTGATGGAATTTGATAAAAAAAATAAAATTTGGGACATGGTGATCACTTTGAAAATTGTTGAAGTGAAGACCCAACCTAACATTTCTATAGGTTGCAATACATTATGTCATTTACATAAATGTAGTGTAGGCTTGGAAATAAACAAAAAAGTGAAGGACAATGTAGAGAGTCGTTATAATACAAAATTATGTTTCATTCAACAAAGATTAGTCTCTAAAAGGACAAATGAACCAAAAAAAGAATGAGCAAGCATTAAGAAACTTTGACAAATTAGTGGCAACAAGATTTGAAAAAAAATTAATATTATATTGGAATTGGTAGTTAGGTTAACATAAACAAGGTTGGTTATTTGTACAATGTGCAAAAATCCAAAAAAATGCTACAAAAAGAAGGGGTCGAAAAAAACATAACGTGATAGGGTAATAGGTTCATGCAAGTAGGTGGAGGACAACAATTACATTTGAGGTAAAAAAAAACACATTGGAACATGACAATAAATGTCAAATCAATGATAAGATATGTAGTCCATACTCTCCATTAGTCAAATCATGTGAAATATTTTCATGATAAAATCTTGAGCAAAATACCCCACAAAAGGCCAACCCACTGATCCCCTAGAACCTGTCATTTCTTTCATCATAAGGTCCCTATTGATTCCCTAATAATTAGTGTTCTGTTCACTAATTTCAGTGTAACGAAATTCATGAAACTAACATGTAAAACATATAGACATTGAGCGTAAACATTCTTCCCAAACTCTTATCATCAATTTTTTTTCTACAACAAATTATAATTTAATGATGAAGAGTAAAAAAACAAGTGTGTTTAGTTTTTCTAATCATCTTGTATTTATCCCCCTCAATAACCAAGCACCCCGTCCTCCATTAATCAACTCTAAGTGTCGCAACCCCACTTTTGGAAGAGTGTGATGATGACATTCACACTCTCGAAATGGGGATTTGGGAGTCCTTTAGGACTCCCAAAACTTTAGAGCTTGATCGCAGGGGTCAAAACACCTTGCCTTGAAGCGTTCTTTATATCATTGGAAGACTATCAAAATGTAGATGTCGAAAATGGCCTCGCATGAGCCATTTAGACATCTACAGCACAAGTTATGGTAAAAAGAAGGGTCAGGAGTCAAATTGGCAGTTTGACTCCCGACCAGTAAAAGTCAGAAATCAACCCGACCCCAATGTGTGCAGTGGAGTGTGACACATCGTTGGAAAGCTCTCAAGGAGAGCTACAAGTTTTTTTTAGACCTCATCCCAATCGGAGGTTTGAGCAAAAAGTTATGAACTCACAAAGTATCGGGAGTCCAAACCAGGATAGTTTCAGGACTCCTACTTGGGAGTTTGGGGACAAAAAGCCATTCGGATGTAGGTGCCGCGGAGTAATGCAAAGAATACTATATGGGGGAAGGTGGTGGCTTCCCCCGAGTTTGGGCCGTGGTGAGTCTTGTGAGTCCAAAGTTGCTCGTGGCTTGTCCTAGCATCAAGGGTGTTCCAGAATGTGAATTAACCAACTTGTTGGTTGATTTTGATGCAGGTTCAAATAAATAACTAAAGCTTGTCACTCTTCCTAGTCGCATCCCAAAGTCTCAGTATGCCCCTCTACCCCTTTTTGTGTTGAGAGTTGGGAGTGTGCCCTCAAGTCCCCACAATTCTGTTGTTTTAGAAACCAAGGCCCATCTTGGGTCTAACTTGGGATTTGGGAGTGCGTCACTAAGTCACCTCCATCACACATAATAAAAGAAAATCACAAAAATAATGGTTTGTCGCAACCCTAGCTTTGGGCTCACGACCAAGGCAAAGGTTTACAAGGTTGCGGGCCGAGAAGGAAGCCCATGAGTGAAGGAAAGTGTGAGGTAATGAATTTTCACACTTCTAAGGGAGCTTCCATTTTGGAAATTGGAGTCTCGGTGGATTCCCAAATCTTTGAAAAAAATTTACAAGGGTCAAAACCTAGTGGATTAAGGAGTTCTTTATATCAGTAGAAAGCTTTTGGAACGTAGATGTCTAAAATGGGCTTGAACCCATTTGAACATCTAAAACACAAGTCAATGCCAAAAAAAGGGCCGGGAGTCAAATTGGCAATTTGATTCCTAACCATTAAAAGTCAAGAATTGCTCCAATTTCCTTGTGTGTAGGAGGCGTGCAATATACCATTAAAAAGTTTTTGACGAGGACTACAACTTTGCTTTAGACCTCATTTCAATTAAAGGTCTACATGCAAAGTTATGGGCCCCCAAAGTTGTAGGAGTCTTAGTTGTGAGAGTTTCGGGACTCCCATTGGGGAGCTTAAGACAAAATGACATTTGGGTGCTAGTTCCGTGGCTAGCCATAGAGTATACTATAAGGGGGAAGGTGGTGGCTTCCCCCAAGTTCGGGCCATGGTGAATTTTGTAAGTCCGAGTTTGCCAATGGTTTGTTCTAGCACCAAAAGTGTTCCAACCATGCAATAAACAACTTGTTGTTTGGTTTTGTGTAAGTCCATGTGAGTGATTAAGTGCTTGTCATTTTTCCTAGTCCTATTTCAAAGCTCCAACACGCCCCCTTATTTTCAAAGTGCTACGAATCATAGAGTGTGTTTTCAACTCCTTACTTTTTCACTATTTACCTTTCAAATTCACATTTGAATCTATCAAGAAGCTTGCGAGCATGTCATGCTCCATCACCAACCCTTGATTTGAATGTTGATACACCATGAAAAGCAACAAACCAATCTCCATAACTTGTAAAGAACAAAACACAAGAAAAATAAAAAAGAAATAAAGAAGAAAAACGTAGTTCTTCCAAATGTTCATGATCCCCAACCGTCTCTATCTGGCATTTTCTGCAAGTCACATCAGGCGCAGTAAATCATCCATTAGGGCAAGCTTGCCTTACATCATCCAGTTAGGGCTTAGTCATACAACCGAATTTGCTGACACAGGTCCAGGTCACTAGAGCCATTTCTGCTGAGAGACAGGAACTCAAGTGTGCACTCACAAATTTGCACAGACAGGTACAGATCTGCACATGAGATAGACATTCAGAGAATGTGTGTGTGTGTGTGCGGAGTTCTATCCTCATGGGTCCCACAACACAATTCTTTCAAAGGACTTGTCAGCATGCTTATCGTGTATGTTAGGTATCGTGCTGTGTGAAGTGTCGTGTGCGAATTCTAGCATGAGGGGCTTCTTCTTTTCGGGTTTGGATGTTGTTGTGCAGCAGAAGTGCAGCATCAGCATGTAGTGAGAGAGGGGATTGAAAGCCCTAGAGACAAGCAGTTAGTACTCTCAGGTTTTTCTAATAAAACCACAACGGCCTGATTGATGATGCTTGGCAGATCTTGGTAGTCAAAAGAAGAAGCTCGTTTGCAACCATGGTGGTGGGTTTTTCTTCTTCTACTACCTAGAGCTGGATTGCTTCTTATTCTTCTGGCAACTTCCATGGCCCGAATTCTGCAGAAAAAAAGTTGTCGCTGGACATATAACCTCTGGGAAGATTTTGCAGCAGCAAGCTTGAGATCATCAAGTTCCAAGCAAAGACATTGTGTCCAGACAGAGGGCTGTTTCCATGATGAGCAGCACCATGCGTTGGCAAGTAGTAGTGGTAGCAGTTGTAGTAGTAGTAGTAGTCATGCAGATACAAGGCTCTGTGAGAGATGGATAAGCCTGGAAAATGATGGCTTGTGCCGGAGACAAGATTCGTCAGTTGCAACAGGGCTTGGAGAAGCTGATAATCTTCAAGCTTTTCATCAACTGTACAAGGAAACACCCAAAGGTATTTTGGGTGTGGGAGGTTTTGGAGCAGAAAGGCGGTGGTGGCATAAATCCCAATTTGTGCGTGCCATCAGGTATAGTGGCAATGCTGCTGCTGCTTCCTTCGGTGGCTGGAGGAGAGGTTTTATGAGCTTGGATCAGGACCTGAACATTCTCCGAGATGATGTTGACAGCAAGAGTAAAGACTTTGTTGAAAATCGGAATGCCATGGAGGAGCTGCTGCTTGACCTCCGCCAGCAAGTTGAAAAAGTAATAACTCCATTACAAAGACTGTCATAATTATTTTTCCCTGAGTACAAAATGGGAAAAAAAGAGAGAATTGAAGAAGGATCGTGTATTGTTGTGTCAAAAGGACTGACAAAACCTGGATGCATGTACCATGTGATCAGGTGCGGCTTGGAGGTGGTAGCAAAGCACTTGAAAGACACAAGAAAAGAAATAAATTCTTACCACGTGAGCGCATAGATCATCTCCTTGACCCTGCATCCCCCTTCGTGGAACTATCACAGGTACAATAATGTCCTTCCTCTCATCCTTCTGCTGAGTCTTCAACATCAACCATGTGTTGTTGTTCACTTACTTTTGTCTCCACCCATCTGCAAGTATCGAATGGAAAGTGAAATGATGGACCTTGTCTGAATCTGATGTGTAGCTTGCAGGGCTTGAGCTATATGACGAGCCACTAGCAGCTGGAGGTATTGTAACTGGCCTTGGCTTAGTTCATGGGCAGCTCTGCATGTTCATTGCAAATGATCCGACAGTGAAGGGGGGCACATACTATCCCATTACTGTGAAGAAGCATTTGCGGGCACAGGAAATTGCAGCACAGTGCAACCTGCCTTGTATTTACCTTGTTGATAGTGGGGGTGCCAACCTTCCAAGGCAGGCTGATGTTTTTCCAGACAGGGACCATTTTGGGCGGATTTTCTACAATCAGGCCCAGATGTCTGCAGCAGGCATTCCACAGATTGCTTTGGTTCTTGGTTCATGCACAGCTGGGGGTGCCTATGTACCTGCTATGGCTGATGAGAGTGTGATTGTGAAAGGCAATGGCACAATCTTCCTTGCAGGCCCGCCACTGGTGAAGGTATTATTGTGTTCAGGGCTTGTTTGACTGACCCAATTCAGTTGGAACTGTGTGACTATTTTCTTATAGGCTGAAGATCTGTGGGCTGGCAGGCAGCAACAGGAGAAGATGTGAGTCCTGAGGATCTGGGAGGTGCTGCTTTGCATTGTAAGGTGTCAGGCGTTGCAGATCACTTTGCAGCTGGTGAGTAAGAACTCTTTTTAGAATGTCAGGCATGTTGTTAATTCACACCACTACTTTTTGTTGCTCACTTTGAACCTTGACCAGTGTCTGCACTGCCTACATGAGCTGCTTCCTAGGAGCAGGTGAACTGCAACTGTGGATGGGTCTCTGTCCCATCCTCAGTGGGGATTAAAGCAATTCTGCTTATGTCATTGATTGTTGGGGTGGAGATTGACAGATGAGTTACATGCTCTTGCTATTGGACGCAAAATAGTCCAAAACTTGCACCTTGCTGGTGTCACCAACAAAGCTCCACAAGACTGTTTCAAATCAGTTGATGAGAAAATCAGGGAACCCTTGTACAGCACTGAAGAGCTTCACGGCATTGTTCCAACAGATCGACGGAAATCATATGATGTCCGTTCTGTGATTGCCCGTATTGTTGATGGTAGTGAGTTCAATGAATTCAAGAAGTTATATGGCACTGTAAGTTGTACTCTTCATTTCCGTGGCTAGAAATGGGAACAGACAATTTCTGCCTTAGTGTAGCAACTATCACAATGCTGGACCTTTGGCCAAGCGAATAGTGACTTGACCTATTCGTGTATGTGATGCAGACATTAGTCACTGGCTTCGCAAGAATAATGGGTCAACCAGTAGGGATTGTGGCAAACAATGGCATCCTCTTCACCGAGTCAGCGTTGAAGGGAGCTCATTTTATACAGCTTTGTGCACAGCGTCACATTCCTCTTATCTTTCTCCAGAACATCACAGGTTTCATGGTCAGATATCTTTGTATCCCAAACTGCTACTTCAGAACCTCTGAATTTACTGGAACATTGGGTGGGAGAGGAACAGATAGTCTCTCCCTTGATTTTGAAATGGGGCTTCAGCATGCTAACTGGAGCAAGATCACAGTTGCACATGAGATTTGACCACTTTTTTCACTCCATTGTTGTCTCCATTGGACTTTGGCAGGTGGGGTCTAGATCAGAGGCCAGTGGCATTGCCAAGGCAGGTGCCAAAATGGTCATGGCTGTTGCTTGTGCTAAGGTGTTTGCTTTTCCTCTCAGTGATGTCTTTGTTATCTTCAAGAAAGTAGCATCTCTCTGGGTTTAAACCTATACCTGGACAATGAGAAGTTGGGTCTGAGCTTGAGGGATGCATTATTAGCCTCGGAGTTTGCAATCACCCCCTGTTTGATCAGTTTGTCATCTGCAGCATCACCTTTTGTATACACTGCAACAGCACTTGATCCAGAAACAAATGAATGACCAATTCTTTGTTCAGTTCATGGATATATGCTCACATTCCTACACAAACATGTTTGGCAGGTGCCAAAGATTACAATAATTGTTGGTGGAAGCTATGGAGCTGGAAACTATGGAATGTGTGGAAGGGCCTATAGCCCCAATTTTCTTTTCATGTGGCCCAATGCTCGTATCTCTGTAATGGGTGGCTCTCAGGTAGCAACTTGTTTTCACAAAATTCAAATCTTGAGAGTCCTCAACATCGCTCTCAGGGCATATGGTTGTTCCACTCCAAATAGTCGGAGACATATATATATATATATATATATATATAGAGAGAGAGAGAGAGAGAGACAGAGAGAGACAGAGAGCAAATAGGATTGACATCAGTGAAACTGGAAGTCCCGCAGTTGTTTATTTTTCCTGATTGTGATGCAGGCAGCAGGAGTTTTAGCACAGGTTGAAAGAGAGAAACACAAACGAGATCACACTATGGTTTGTGTACTCAACCACACTTCTATTCTCATTTGATGATTCACAACTCTCAGATCAGCTAGAAATACCAGTCTCTTAAATTGTTGGGTGTAGCGCTTTATGTTCCTGTTGGTATGTGCATTCCTCTCTCTGTGTGTGCAATGTCTACACTGTTTCATCCTCATTTTGTCACCAGAATCGTTTAGGTGAGTAGGTCACAGCTGACATCATCTGCCATGAGAATGCAGTGGAGTGCTGAGGAGGAAGAAAAGTTCAAAGCTAAGGTAATGGATGGATATGATAAAGAAGGACATCCGTATTATGCAAGTGCGCGGTTATGGGATGATGGCATTATTGATCCTGCAGATACTCGTAAAGTATTGGCACTCTGCCTTTCTGCTTGTTCTCAAACTGCCCCTCAGGTATCAAGCTATGGTGTGTTTCGCATGTGATTTTCTTCACAATTTCATTTCATTTCTGATCACGAAGGTACATTAGAAGTATGCTTTTATATTCTGAAAATGCAAAACATTTTTCAATTCTTCATGTGGCTCACGTAGTTCTTGCTGAGCTCACGTAGCTACGGTTTCCCACTTCATGCATTGCTTGAATGATGCCTAAGTCAAACCACAACACAATACATTTTGTGTCCAGTTTCCAACAAAACAGATGTGACACTTGAATAATCTCCAGTAAAAGCTGCCAGTTTACATGCTAATTGTAAAATTTTCTGCTGGAATATGGAAGAACTGTTATATTAATTAGAGGTGGTGTAAGTGTCCCCACAAAATTGTGTTGAGATATGCACATCCAAAGGGTTGTATTCTATGAACTCCTGTCTTGGAATCCCTTGTTTGAGGGGTGATCTCTGCAGTAGATGTTTTGCCCTTTGAGAAATAAAATAACTCAGGACTTTTTTTCTGTCCCAAATTCGCATTTTCTGAAAACTGAAATTTGATTATCTGACAGTGTATTTGTATCATTTAGAAAATTTTCGGAGTTCAATAATATCAGCAGAAGAAGAAACCTGCTCTGTATTGCAAAATCCAATTGTCAGATCACAAATCAGTTGAACATAACATTTTTAGTTTCACTAGAGTGATGTTGGATCTGAGATCCAATGGTTAGATCTTCAGCTATGTTAATACTTAATATTGTTGGGTATGAAATGGTGTTAGGGTAGGGTTTAGGGTTTAGGGTTTAGGTACTTTGCTAGCTCCTGCAAGTGCTCTTTTGAATTTTATTTACCTTTTTGTTAGAGTTTGATCTTGGCAACTTAGAAAGGCTTGTTGTGATTTTCAATTTAAAATTGTTTATAATCATGTTTTTGTGCATGAGAATATAATATCTTTCACCTATATGATTACACATAAACCTCAAGTCCATTAATGTACTTCACAATAGGAATATGTGTTTCTTGAATTATTGGTGTGAGTATTATTGCACAGTTCTCCAGCACAATGAAGTCCCTTCATGACAATGTGAAGGCACTGCATTGAAATGATTTATTTTGAGCTTTTTGTGAAGATTAGACCACATGGTTAAAGAGAGATCGTTTGTGTCTGTCATTTTACCAGGACTTTGATCTTGCAATACTTCAATCTTCTCTGGATTCTGTTGTTTGAACCTCCTCCTCAATTAAAGTGTAGAAAGGCGTGGAAAGGAGGGTTCCCTATGTCAGTGTACGGTGTAAGGGCTTTGTTCCATGATCCAATTTAGTAGGCTATTTCTAAAAATCTCATAGGGTTAAACCAAAGTGTAAATGGTGTTGACATTTTGTCTTTACGGCCATTACAAGTTTCATAACTTTCAGATCCCACTACTAAGTGGCCCATGAGCCCTAACTCTCTCACAGTGCTTGTTCACATTCATCACAAACTCCCAGGCAAGGAAATAGTGATCTTTTCAAAAAGAATTCTGCAAATCCTTAAGGGTGTGTCAATTCTGTTGGTTTTGCAATGTGAAAGTCACACATGATTAACCACCACAATTTAACCACACACTTTTGTCATGCTTAATAATAGTGTTAAGGAGGCACAAAATAAGTGTGATGTATTTCATGCCATTGATGTGTTGAAACAATGCACAATAGTATTCTCACAATAACATCCAATTAACGGTTAAAGATTTTATGTAACAGTCACACCAAGTTGACAGGCCTGCCTTGTGTCCATTTTGTTTTTAATCATGTATCTGGCTCCACATATATGTTGCAAGAAACTAGTCTAGATTATTTTGTTAACATATCTCATACAAGATCAATGTTAATCTGGAACTTCACTAATACTTATGCCTTAACAATGACCAGTATCACTACTTGGTTCCAAAGTTACAACTAGAAAGAAAGTCATTGTGATTAGAATGAACTTTCAAACATATCAAATGTGACTTCATCAAAACATAATATATTCCATAATGAACTTCTCATGCAAATCCAACAAAAGATGTGTTGGAAAATCTTTCTAGATCTAAGAAGATATAAATTCCCAAGATTTGTACTTAAAATTTCAAATTAAAATGGTATATATACTAGAATGGTCATATTAACACATACTAAAGTGATCTAGTGACCAAGGAGATTTGTGAGCTTACTTGCAACTAAATTAAAATGCATTGTCTTGATCTACAATTCCCAAAGGTCACTAGATGGATAGACCACCCCATGTGGAGCGACCAAACTAAGATCCCAAAAAGTGTGTGAAGTTTCTCCAAATTGAAGGAAATCAAATGCACCACAGGAGCTAAATTGAAAAAGAGCCAATCCTTACCATGTATGCAAGTGTGGAGAGATACTATAATATGACATCCTTGAATGAATTGTACTTGTAGGCAACAAATGATCGCTGTGAAAGGGAATGTGTACGACTAATGACTATAGAGCTAATACAAGGTATGGAACATATTGTCAAACCACACTCTCATTTCCATTCAATTGCAAAGGCACACTTGTCTTATACACACTCCATTGATCAAAAGAGTTCAACTAAAATCTAAGGACAACAAAAAGTCGACAACTCTACTTTGTCATGCAAACAAAATTATGTATACAAATGCAATAACTACATCAGTTGCAAGCTCACAACTTATTGTTAATATTTGCCACACAATAGTTCAATCATCCTAAACAGGAGCCCCAAATTAGAAATGAACATTACCATGCATAATGTGCATAACCAGACATGGATCGCAAATCTGAATTTGCACAAGAACTTATGTAGATAAATTGAATCATGTTGACACGTGCAAAATTCTCAATGTCAATTAAGAGTTGTTTGATGTCTTCACTTAGTAACTACTAACCAGCATTTTGAAATGAGTCAGGACTTCATAGACATAATTCCAATTATGTAAAAAAACCTATAAATCTAAAGATGTACAATTGCAATAGAAGAAATTAACCATGCATCATAAGAAAGTTAACCATAGCCCACTTGATGTGCATGGTGTTACTTGCTTGGAAGTCAATGGTAACCAAAAGATGGTGAACGAGGAGCAATTCAATTGTTACTTTCTAATGCACATTTCAGTTGTTACTTTGAAATGTGCACACTATCATGAAAGTAGGGTCTATATTTGGCTTAGGTGAATCAACACCCACACTAACACCGTGGTAAAAACCTCAAGATTCATCTACATTATTTCTAAATATTACAATTATCTTTGGGCATAAGGATTATTGGGTGGACCCATTGGAGATATCAAAACTTCATTTTATTGGAGCCATTGAACTTTAAAATTAATATTAAAAACAAAATAATACTTTTTGCTAGAATTTTTTGGTGGGTACATTTATTAAGTTATAAAAAATTTCAAACTTTGGTGATATATATATATATATATATATATATATAATTTTTGAAAATTATCATTTCATTGAAGAAAAGCTTTGGAAATGTCACAATGTTTACATTCTTTGAACTTTTGGTTTAAAAAAAAAAATTGAAACATGTTTGAGGTTTTAAAAAATAATTTAAAAATATACCTTGGACGGCATTTTATCTATTTTCAATTAAGTAATTAATTGAATAAGTATAACTTAATTATGAAAATTCAAAGTTCAAGAACGTGATTCTAAAAAGGGCCATTGAAATTAAGAGCATAAATTTATAATAGTTCTCACTGTTTTTACTCCAATGAAGTCATATATTTTGGCATACAATGTATAAACACCAATAAATAATGAAAATAAATAAATAAATAAATATTACAAAAAGATCAAAAATATTATTTGATCAATTTTATTAGTATTACTATTTGTAGAAACGGTTATTAGTGGGTTCACCCAATGATGCTTTTGCCCCCCCCCCCCCCCCCCCCAAACTTACATTAAATTAAGGTCTTTGAGTCCAAATTTAACATTCTTTAGGTTTAATTAATTTGGCTAGGTTTTCTAGTCTAAGTGATAACATGCTAAAATACTCCTTTTGCAACTTCTGGGAGCTTCAAGACGGAAACATCCTTCCTATGTTTGTTGCATCTGTTCAAAGATCAAAGAGCAAACATCCTTCCTATGTTTGTTGCATTTGTTCAAAGATCAAAGAGCAGCCCATTGCTACAACTTTGAAGATGACACATCTTTAGGTTAAGTAGATCATGCCAAGGCCAAAAATATACAAAGGAAAAAATGTGACAATGCATTACAAGCTTGTGCAATATATCTAGGCCGTTGCCAGTTCATGTGTGGGGCTAATCCAGCAGCCATGCACATAAATTTTTTCTATGAATGGCTATGCTTTTGCCTACTCAAACTTCATTGTACATATTGCCCCCAGGTTCTGAGTATGGGTGGGGATGTTGTAAGTACTTGGTATTGTTGGTTTACATGCATATGTATAAAAGTAAAATAATCTAAAATGAAGTTAAACAATATTGGAGAAATGCTTTGCTAGATGTAGCATGCTCTTTACCTACAGAGGATGAAGTGTTATCACCCTTGCAGCAACCTGGGCTTCAATCAGCACTAATTGAGGGATCAGAATTAATTCCAAGCCATACAGGATTGCAATGTCATCTTTCAGGACCACATTGAAGTGTGACAATTGTCAATGGAACATACGTATATATGTTTAAATCTTTGTAGTCGGTTTTCAACAGATTTGATTGACTTCAGTACAATTATTGTGAGCTACCTGCAAACTACAAATCTGTATACTGAAAGGTTTGGATTATAAGCCGGATATGGTGTTGCAGCAACTTGGAAACTGCACTTGTTTTAACTCATGGAAAAGCCAGGATGATTCCAGTGTATTCTTGGAAGTTTCGACGGACAACATTAATTTCTTTTCTCCTTCCAAATTCCATCTTCATAGCAGAACTCTAGTACAGAGCATGGATGTATCAGGAAGAGATGGATTAGCAAGGTGAAACCCAACATCAACCCCCAGTTGGGGTTCATCTGCAACTGAGTTATAACAGACTTCCAATGGGTGGCATGACAGTGGCTGTTGGTTCACCATAGCCTTGCAATTGTAGATGCAATTTTATAGACAATGGCACAAGTGTTCTCATCATCTACATTTGTTGAATTTCCTAACACAATTATCTCTTCTTGTTTTACATGCACAAAGCCATTTCCAGGGTGTAGGTATTTGGTGCAGTTTTCTTGTTCACAATGCCTTGATGTTCTTCATGGACAAGCATGTGAAACACATTCTCTAAACATTCAGAAAAAGGAAAAAGGAACATAAAAACTTTTATGTATATGAGGTCAAAATTCCATTGGCATAAGCTACTGTCTCTTGTATATATGGCAGAACAGAGGGCATGGCTTGTTTTTGATTACAGAGGAAGAATTTCTAGTAAAAAGTGTAGTGGAGATATTTGCGTATTTGCACAAAAGGGGCAATGAATGATTCACAGAGATGTTTTAGTTGTAGAAAAGTCTAAAGTAGTGCAACTCATGGAAGCAACTATTCTATATGCAGTTAAATAGTACGTGCAATAACTTAAATGAGAGGCACGTAACGCACGCCAATCTCTATTTTCTTCTTAATCGTGCCATCCAACAACTTGTCCACGATCACAAGATCCTGAAAGTTTCCCAACACTTTGATTTGTTAGATAGGAGGACATAGTGAAGGGATATCCTTCTTCATACATGGTTTGAGAAAAACCACCAACTGTGTTATGAATTTCTCAACCAAGCAAGGCAGAACAGGAAGATGTTGCAAACTATTATTTTTTAGAAGTTTATATGGGATACCTACTATGCTGCACCAAGATTTTCAAGGAATAATTTCACATGCAAAATGTAACTGCATGGTTTGGAACTAGTAATTTTCAGAGACTAACTGCACTTGAAAAGTTTTCAGCATCATCCTTAATCAATTTTGAGCCATGCCACATTTGACAATGTCCTCAGAATTTCCGTGTTTCAGGATTGAAAGGCTTCCTGCCCAATACTGAGTCTGTCTAATTGTGAGCTCCAGTTCAGAAGTATGTCTCTCCATCCAGAGGCTACTTTGTCATACATTTAGCATCTGGTATGTTTAGAGCTGTGTGTTTTATGTCATAGATTTGGCAAATTGTTTGCAAAATTGTTTAAAGAAACAGACAATGAAAATGCTTACTTGGGCCATTGTGCCAACAGGTATGACCATGCGGCCACCAGGCTTCAGCTGCTCCACAAGAGCTGCTGGCAGTACTGATTCCCAAACCATATGCCCAAACACCGCATTCCAAAGACAGAACGTCAATACATACAACACCAGGCATTGATATTTACTACAGGAGAAAAAATAAATCTGTAGGATTTATGACAATTACACAAGCTGGAATGTGATTGCAATAAGGAGTTTGAGGAACTTCTGACCTGCAGCAGCAGCTCCAACATGTATTGCATTGTAGGGTGCTCCTTCCTTATATCCCAACTTGCCATCAGCCACTACAAAAACCACACATCGAGTGTTTGAGAACTTAGGGAAAATAATGTAACTTAAAAAAAATCATGAATCAAGTAAAGTTCACTTTGAACTATCAAAAATATGGCTCAAACAGCAAGGGTGCAGAAAGCATACGGATGACTTCAAGGCGGCCCATGTCCATGAGAGAGCCAGCAGGTGTTTGCTTAATTGCATCAATTGATCTATCAACAAGCTCTGGAATGTGTTCAACCCCTACTGTCCTGCCTGTCTCCCCAACCTGCCATTTTTGATTCCTTCAGAAAATCAATCCCACAATTCCATCTCCAGAAACTGATAATCTGATACCTCAACTTGTTCATAACAGAGTCCAGCCTAGTATAACAACAACAATTCTGGAGAATTAAGTGCCATAGACAGTCTCCACAATTGGTGCAGTAAACTCTCTTCTGCAGAGAATGTATAATTTCTATGCCTCTTTTATCTTCCTCCACAAATCCCTTGAAAAGACTTGATTCTGTGACAAATAATGCTATGTTCATACAGGGAATTGACACTATGTTACTTCTTTGAAGTCATGGGACCTGATTCTTCTTTCTTCTTCACCCTCTTTTCTATGTATTGATGCTCCCTGTGACTGAAAAGTGTCAACCTTGTTAACAGAAATGAGGTGCAGGTCTCAAAGAACCCCCAGTCACATGCTTTCAAGCATCCAGGTGTCTTTATGTTAGTTCCTTGAGCTTCTTCTTCTTCTTCATGCAAGATTATGATGATTTATGTGGGAAGTCCTCCATCGTGATTTCAATTGGATTCTTACAAAATTCCTGGCTTCTTTCTACAGATTTTTGCAGAGAAGAAAATAAGGGGAGCTCAAGAGTCTGTGAAATCCACAAACCATGAGGCCAAGCACAGCAGTCAAGTAGCCTGATCCAGAGCCGACATCCAGCACCGACATCCCGGGCTTCAAGTAATCCGCCAGCAATGACAGACAGTATGAATGCTACAATAATAATCCCCATCCCAACAATTTTTGAATCACACAAAGGAGTCAGGTCCAAGAAAAAGACAAAGAAGAAAAATGGCATTAATCCAAATCAGATTTGAAGTACATCAAGGATAATCCATCAACAGATCAGTCATCTCCAAGCTTACCATGTGGGGAGCTGAAATTGTTGCTCCAAATCCTGCAATTCCCAACCCATGATCACCATAGGCATAGGCATCTCTATCAGTCAGCCAGTCAGTCAGAAAATGTTGAACAACAAGAAGCATGGGCACTGCAAACCTTGTAGAGAATCTCATTAGGGTGGAACCCATTTTCCTTGTTTCTTTAGAACTCTTGAGTCCCAAATGCAGAGCATTACTACATGTAATTCAACCATGTCAAGATTCAACCATCATCGGTTTTTACTCTAAGAAAGATGTGCAAGAATTGCATGTGCATTCGTGGATGTATGGATGGATGATGACATTGTGGAGTGGCAAAAGGAGGAGCCCAGGGGCCACCTACCTATCACCTGTGGAGAATCATTGTAGGGCAATGCTGTTGGGGGTACAAACAGCTTTCGATCCACTTTGGACATAGCTGAAGCCGCCTCTGGTGATGTCAGGATTCCTCGCTCTGCAGCCAAACCCATGAGTCACCCACTAGCTAGGTGAGTACTTGCCACACCCCAAAAACACACACACACAAAGAGACATCCACACGCAAACTGTTCCCAGTCAATTAGCACAGGTTTGATTGAATCCCTGAACTTCAGAACTGGTTCTATTGAATCCCTGAGTTAATTCAGAACTGGTACTATTGAATCCCTGAACTTCAGAGTTGCAAAGAAGCAAGAACAGAAGAAGAGGAAGAAGAAGAAGAAGAAGAATTCTTGAACTCTTTGTCGCTGAATTAGTGCAAAAAAAGAAGAGGTCTAGTGATCCATGAATTCTTCTCAAGAAATTACTGCATTTTTGTCTTTGTTTTTTTTTGTTTTTGACATGCGAAGAACATTACGACGTACTTTGTAGATTGGAGACAAGCTCCGCATAGTTGGTGCCATGGCAATGCCAACTCATTTCATCGCCAGGGGATGTGGGTGCCGGCGGGTACGTGTATGGCGGCGCACACGCACACACCGGTTCAAACGGCTTCCCTATTTTCGCTGACTTTGTTAAACCCCCCAAGAACCCAACAACAAAGACCGAAAAAAATCAAGTAAAACTAAAACTAAATTGTTTCCCCCAAGTTCACACGATCAAATTACAGGTCCAGCTGAAGAACAATTAGACTACAAGTCACCAACTCACTGAACAGTAGCTTGAGAAATCCAGAAATCGATAGATCTAGGAGCTAGTATAGAGAGAGAGAGAGAGAGAGAGAGAGAGAGAGAGAGAGAGATTCTTGGGCCAGAAACACGATTCAAGTAAGAACAGACTCAATCTAAGAATCAAAACACGTACAGCCCTGCAAATTCAATCTAGACTTGTAGAGATCCAAATTCCAAAGCGCACACACCACACATAAACCCAGAACCCAAAACATCAAACAGATCCAGAGAAGGTGAAGTTCCAAAACTCTCGAGCTCTCTAGTCGATCAGACAGAGAATTTTTCTCTTCAGAACCTACCGATGAAGAAGAACAAGAGAGACAACGCTACAACACCAACCAACAACACAGTTGCAAAACTCAACCCCACACCCCAAAAAAGAACATTGAACACACCCGCGCGCTCGCGCGCGCGCAAGAGGAAATTTGTTGATCCACAATCTCTCACGAAAAATTGCCCCAAAAACCCAATCACAAAAAAACTCAATTACAGGAAAACTCGAGAACAAACACCAGTCTAACTCAAAACGAGGATCAAATCAAAGCAAAGCAAAGCAAAGCAAGAAAAAACAAACTTAGAACTCTATAATAATTGAACTACTAAATCACAAAATATAATTATAGAAAATTTTATAAGCTTGCAACTAGAAGGAAATCACAACAAAATCACTTGCTTTAATACTTTGATTGTTACGTACTACTACTATAACAAGAAGAAGAAGAAGAAGAAGAAGAAGAAGAAGAAGAAGAAGAAGTTGTGAATGAAGGAAGGAATCACAAGGCAACAATATAACAAGTGCAAATGGCCACAAACTCTTGAGGAGGAGGAGGAGGAGGAGGAGAAGTAGGAGAGAGGCGCGCTCGACGTTTGAATGTGTTGGGGCTTAATTAGCTAAGTTGGCAAAACAATGAGACGTGCCGCAGCAAGGAAGTCGATATATATAACAAGCCAACTCGCAAACTTAAGATTTTATATAATAAAAGAAATGGGAGTGGGTGATGAAGCTACGAGAACCAAGCTGACAACTCTGAAGAAAATACCAAAAAACAAGTCCTTCCCAACTGGATCAACATCGCGCCTCCCAAAAACACACACGCACGCACGCACACACGCACACTACTTGCAACAACATCAAGATTTCAATCACCCACCAATCCATAATTAGGTAACTAATCCATCTAAACCATGCACAAACCCTCCCCCACCTCCCCCCCCCAACCATCCCCCAATATTAACTTACTTAGGCCCCCTTTTACACTAGGAGTTAGGGCCCCAAAAAAACTTGGGACCAACTTTGAGCATTTTTGGGTTGCAAATTGGCCCCAAGTTACTAATCAATGCTAGAACTTAGGGCCCAAAAAAAAACTTGGGACCAACTTTGATGTCAGGATATTAATTAATAAATGCTGGAACATTGGCCCCCAAGGGTTGCAAATTGGTCTCCCAAATTTGATGGTACCCTTTTTTTCATCCTTTTTTCAGCCTTGGGGGTGATACAAGGCTATATATCAAGTTCAGCATTTATTAGTAACTTGGGGCAGATTGAAAAGTTTTTTTTTTCTATTTCAGCCTTGACTCTTACTTGAAAGCCCTTAGGGCTGATTTCAACTTTTGCACCAATAGGAATGCTGGATGGATTTGGGTTGAACATTGGCCCCGATTCCTAGTGTAAAGTGGGCCTTTGTCTCAACTCTAAACCACACACAATCCACAATTAGCCTTACTTAATCTAACCCACCCTCAACTCATGATTAGCTAACTGAATCTTAAACCACCCACAAAATCCACAATTAACCTTACTTAATCTAACCCACCCTCAAACTCATGATTAACTAACTGAATCTTAAACCACCCACAAAATCCACAATTACCACACCTAAACTCCTAATCTCCCAACACCAGATTGATAGGCACTCCCCCAAATTTCTTAGAGTATTTGGAAGGCACCTTATGTCCATGAATATACGAAAAGAGGAGTGATATAACACTTACTTCTGAAACTCCTCAACTCCAAGGCCCTTATCATGCGGAAGAATTAACACATGTTTTTTTTTATTTGAAAAAAAAATTTCCCGTGACACCGAGCTAATACCATTGAAGCCTCATTGGGTATCACCGGAAAGAAATTTGAAACCAGATAGCATAGAGAGCGTTTTGCTTCTCACAAAATGCCACGTGGAATTTTCTATAAGCATACCTCCAAAATGCCTCGTGGAATTTTACACTCTATAAGCATACCTCCAAATACACTAAGAAAAACCTTAGAGGGCTTTTATGTGCATGATATAGCATTTGTCTAATGCTTTAGTATGTGTAACTCTCACAAGTATGTAAGTAATATGAGGATTATGTGAGGGGCTTTACCTTGACACAAATGCCACTACCCACAACAAACAAACAAACAATTAGTGATTCGCTTAACCTTTGGCATAAAAGTCACCAACACTCCCAACCTCAACAATCCATGATCAGCTTAATTTTCATACCCAACTTTGGTCCTTTATATTCTCCCTTTGTTTCTAATACCTTTGTACATTTTTCCAAATTCAGTGGTGTGTTTATAAGTAAAGTTTTTTTTGTAGGGTTTTGATGATTTCCTTTCTTTCTCCTAGTGAGTGTCAAGTGAGGGTCCATTTAGGTTTGTTTTTGGAGGGTAGTTGTTTTTAGAAGTGTGTTTGGCTGTTTCTCGATAATCTAAGGGAGGAGAAATTAAAATTTGTTATTTATTAGGGATCTCCACATTGGGGCATGATCTTTCATTTCCCAATGACCAACTGGATACTCTCCAATTTGGGCCATTTTTTGCCCATTCTGAGGGGGGAGGAGGGGTCGGTGTGTGTGTGTGTGTATTTTAATGTTGAAAATCCTTTTTGCCATGATTTTCTTCTCAACTAGTTGATGATCATATTTTTAAAGCTCCAGAACTTGTTTGCAGCTAGATGATGAACATTTTAATGTTTTTAAAATAAAATTTAAGGCCATGATCTTCTTCACTCGGGACGATGACTCATTGACATTTGTGGCCATGATCTCCAAGTATACAAAATTAGTACTACTTCACTTAGTGCTCTTGGAGTGGGAGGAGAATTGTGGGGTCAAGTTACATGTGGGCTGTTAGGACATGTGGGGAGGTCACATGAACTATGAGGTTGTTTTGTGTGTGTGTGTGTGTGTACATGGGGGAAGGGCTTGGTTTTGAGGGATTGTGGGGTTGGGAGGGGAGTTGTGGTGGTGGTGGTGATTGTGGAGATCAAAGAGCTTGAAGATGTGAGTAGCTTTTCACAAATGCAACTAGATTGTGCACTCGTACCAATTCAAAAAAAAAGGCAAACCCATGTGACATATATCACGTGATTTGGTGTTGTTTATGGGTGGTGTGCCAATGGTGGGTGGGTGGGCTGGGGGCAGTGCTAGAGTGCTTCCTTAAGTTATCCAACAAGTGTAATTAGAGAGGTGGGGCTTGCTTCACCCATCATGGTGGCCATGACACCATATATATATATATTGCAAGACCTTGTAGTAGCTTCTAACTACTTTCCTATTGTCATGACAAGGGAAGAGATCATCTAGTTTTGTCATGATGGGTGGAGTTGAGATCAGTGTTTTCCATTTTGGGAAGATTTTTTCTCATTTTCATTAGAAAAGAAAAATTGAAATTTTTTCTCCTAGTGTTCATTTGATTAATTTTTCTAATTTTGGAATTTTTTTTCTCCTAATGTTCATTTGATTAAATTTTTCTAATTTTGGAAAATATTAAAAATTCAAAAAAATTGTCAAAATTTAGATATTACAAAATTGGAGTGGCTAAATAATAATAATAATAATAATAAATCCTGGTTGGGATGAGTTTTAGGGTGGAAAAATGGGGGAGCAAAGGGTCCAATTTGTAGGCTAGGTTGTATTTTCAGATTCCATGTCGGTTACATTAGATGACAAAATTCTTTATTGAGAGCCCTGGTGGCCAATAGGTGACCAATAAGGGGAGCCTGGCAGAATCAGTCACCGTTGGCCTTATAATTGTAATTATAATTAATTAATTAATTAATTTATTTATTTATTTATTTTAAATTATTTTTTCCCCATGACACTTGGTGTGTATTACATGAAAAACTGGAAAAACAAGGTGGGTATTTTGAAAAACAACTCTTTTGTGGAGGAAAGTTTCCCACTTTGATAATGTGCCCTCTGGATGCACTAGAATTGTTCTGCCAATGTTTTACAATGGTGTTATTCGATCGTTCTTGGATGTATTTTCTCCCTATGAGGACTTAAATCTTGATCCATTTGATTTTTATGCCTGTGGGTTGTGAAACATTTGAAGAGTTTTTAGGTAATTTTAAGCCAACAAATTGAAATTGGTTTTTCAAAGCTCCATGTAGGTTTGAGACAAATGAACAAACTCAATTTCAATTCAGCTTCAATTGCAAAAAATGGTGGGATATGAAACAAGTCACACCCAAAGAACGAATTCATCTACTTCAAATATCAACTATGGAATTGTTTCCAATTGATTGTTGACATGGAAACCTCCTCTTTGGCATTGTGTGATAACCTTGACTAGAGATTAAGCTACATCTCACATTTAGGTTACATAAGTAAAATTTAAACTTTGAAGTAAAGAACCTATAAGCCAATTTTTCAAGGGTAGTTGTTCTTTTACTACATCAATTAAAAACTTCTCCCTTTTGAAACCTTACTTTGATTTCAATATCAAGCATTATTACTTCAATGAACATGTATGAAAATCTGGTTACCCTATGTGACTTGCACATACATATGTGAAGAAATAATTATTGAATAATGTTATCAAAATCCATTTAAAACAAATCTAGCATACAATTTTAAACAGTTAAACATAATTTCATCCACTTAAAAGGGGGAAAAGAACTATTAGTTTGCATCTAATCCTGACTTAAGTGACTCTTCATCTATATTAAGGCTACTAAGTACTTACTTACTACCTCCTTTCCAAGTGTTGGTTATTATCTAATCATCCATGATGGGAGGTCATATTGCCCAACACTCCCTTAAGGTTTTGACCCCACATATACATACATACATACATACATACATATATATATATATATATATATATATATACACACCTAATTTATCATGTCTTGTTGAATCCATGACCCACAAGATAATTAGGTTAGCATTTGTTGTACCATGTAGGATGGTACAACAAATGCTAACCTAATTATGTGGTGAATTGACCCAGCACCATTTGCAAGGCAGCCACAAGCTGCATCCATTAGCTTGATTCCACCCACTTTTACACAAACAATTGTGGGTCATGACAACAAACAATAAGCCATTGACTTCAAGTTCACACTCAACACACCGACCAACTAATATAATTTGAAGCCAAAGTAATGCTAGGGATGGCCCAAGTTGGAAAATAACAAGTGTAGATAGCACACACATGGACCAAAGTGAATGGGCTGTTGATGGTCATAACTACTCTTTCTCATGTCCATATGATGCCAAATTTTTTTTATAAAAAATGTGTTCATTCTAATTTAATTAACTTGTTTGTTCATAAGTTGTTTTCTTTATTATGTGGTGTGGTTGTTATGTTGTTATGGAAATAGATCAGTTGATGAGTGTCATGAAATCATTGAAGTGTGACTAGGTTATTGGTCATGGGAATGGGTGCTGGTAGGGAAGGCAAGGCAAGGCAAGGATTGCACTAACATGTAATATGTAACTAGTAGGCCCATGACTATTGGGGATATCTAACCTGGAACGTGCTATGCATGTGAAAGGTTTCAATTTTTGTATTGAGTGCATAAAGCCCATGTGGGAACGGTAAAACAAAAGCTCATGGGGTCAAAAGTTTGTGGATAATTTAGATTCCCTAGGGGTACGTCTATTGATTGAATTATCTAATCTATTGACAATGGGGTGCTCACCTACATTGTATTGTAGGTGACATTAATAGGCATTGTCATAAAATTGACATCATGTTTCTATTGGGATTATCAAATAGGCGCTCTTGTTTGTTGGTGTATAAGGTGCAAAAAACTTGAAACCTAAATACCTAACTAGGCTATGCTATATAGGCTACTTAGGTACCTAGCAAGTAAGGCTCTTTAACTATCTAGCTAGATAGATTAGGCTACTTACTTACATTGGTAGCTAGTCCTTAGGCTAACTACCTACTTATTTCCTAAGTATGTAGCTAAACTAGGCTTTTTTATTTAGGTTAAAGCTATAATACTTAGATAAGTAGCTAGGCTAAGTTAAGAAACCTACAAGCATAGGATGTAGCCATAGGTTAGAAAACCTACCAAACATAGGCTAAGTTAAGTCAATATGGGTCTTATAAGTTAAGGCAAACCTAGTAGGCTATGTTGGGTAGGTACCTTTTACTTACCTACCTATTATTTTACTTAGGTATGTAGGTAGGTTACTAAGCTATGCCAAGTAAGGCTAAGACATTTTGCAACAGGCATCATGTGACTATTCATAAGGTAGTCACAAATGTAAGCGCAAATGTAATCGCAAAAACAAGTTTTATGTAAGCTACATGGGATTCATGTTCATCCATGGTAATGGATAAAAAAATGGACTATAGTTGTAAGTGTCTATTACAACTAAAATAAAATTGTTAATTTTCAATTTTCTTTTAGTAAAAGGACTACCTAACCAACATAAGAAAACCCACCACCATGCAATCTATGGGTAAGAGGTTTATCCTATTCCTTTCAAACAACAATTTTGCCTAAAAGAATCAAGGCCCACAAAAGAAAAATGTTTGTGAGAGCTTCTTATTTGTTCCTTTAATATATATATATATATATATATATATTCAATTCAATTTTAGAACAATCCATGAGACAATGTTGAGGGGTCCTAGTGATGTCTTTATGATAAACTCCTAACAAACTTCATTGTTTGAAGGAAAACCCATGCATGCAAGCCCCAATTTGACTACAACACCTTGGTTAAAAGTTTGCCAAATGAGAGTAGAAACCTAGAGGGGCCTAGAGTTGTGCTATAATCTTGCAATGATTTGCTCAGGAAAAATAATATTCAATTCAATTTGTTGCATGAAGGTCATCAAAATTGGCAAAGGAAGATTTTTGAGTAGCATTTGAGAGGTATCCTCTTTTGACAAAATAACCAAAAAGAGGTGCATTTTCAAGTGAAATTATGGTCTTCAAATACCATTCACCAAGATCCTATGGAAAATGATCAATGTATCCACCTTCAACTAACCAAATGAATTTTTTTTGGGGAAAGTAGAGTTGTCTATGTCCACATCAAACAATGTTATGTGTTTCTCTTGATTGAACACCCAAAACTTGTTTAAACCCATGTTTTGGTAGCCTAATGCAAATAAGAAAAAATCTAGAACTCAAATGTGGACATGATATGTGAAAAAAATTCTAAAATCTTGTAGATATTGGAGGGAAAAAGCTCCTTTGCTATAGTCATTTGGTTAACCCAATCCAATGTTTTTAAGGAAAGAAAGCATTGACCCTAAGTCCCAAGGGATGTGGTTGATGATAAACTTGTGAACAAGGTTGGTTGGACATTTCCAAATGTGCAGTGATAATAACAAGAAGCTACAAAATATATTATAAAGGAAGAAAGTGGTAGCTTTTTCCATGTTTAAACCAGGTAACCTTATGAATCTTTGATTTGTCTAAGCACCAATTTGGTTCCAAATGCATTGATTATTATTATTTTTTAATTTGTGCATTTGCACACATTCCTGAATTCAACTTTAAAATATTGTCCTTGTCCCATCCCAAAACTTTTGCATACCCATTTTATCTTAATGTGAGGTAGTAAGTAGCACACCCAAAGGTGAAAGCACACTAGATAGTCTAGTTTTTTGGTGTCACAATACAATTTTCACATAAGTATGTTAAGTTTTAGGTCTATACAACTTTGAAAATATAATCAAATGTTGGGAAGGACTCATTTTTTAGTAATACAATACAAGTTGATAATATTGTAAAAAATAGAATGACAAATAGTGATACTATGAATTCAAAGTGGACTTTCTAAGTTAGGGCAACAACATTGTTGCAATCCATAATTTGTATTATGGATTTAAAAGTGCATCATGACATATTCCAATAAATGTCATTTTTTTGGTGGAATGGTATCGTGAATGTAGATCTAGAATGGACTAATTCATAGGAAAGTAAATATTATTTAAAATAATGGAAATATATGAGCTAATTGTTGAATTTTATCCTTGAAATTCAAATATTGATGAATTTTGAATTACATTTCAAAACATAAGTAGTATGTAGGATTCTTGGGGGAGGCTTTTCTTGAAATTCACAAATTCTTAGTTTTAAAGGAAATAGCTACCATTTTGAAATAATAACTCCAATTTTACACTTTGAATAGGAATAATTATGGACACCGGATCCATTAATTTTGGTCCACCATAGTGTGTTTTCACCCCCAAGGCTTTCAAGTTTTCTATAGAACTATATATATTTAAAAAAAACTTTGATACCTTGTAAGCCTTTGGGGATGCATTTAAACCTAATTCTTCATACCACTTCAATAAAATGTTTGTTCAATTGTCTTAAGAGTAAAATGAATCTTGTATTATAAATACTACAAAACCATGTTTATTATGGCCCTGGCATTATGATTACAATGATTGATGTGACTAAGTTTACTTATTCAAAATTATTAAAGGAACATTCTTTGTTCATTTTGCCCCTTCCAAAAGTAGGGATGTCATATTTTACTACATCAACTAATTTTTTTAGTCAAATAAAAAAATGTCAATTGCACATGGATCTTGTGATGCTTATATGACATCAATGCCTATTATGGCATGACTAATTTTAGTAACCCCATGAGTGACATGGATTGTTACATGCTATATGTTTTAAATTTTAATCATTAATAATGTTACATATTTACATATGTGTCAAGTGTAGGTTGTAAGCCCCCTAGGCATGTAAGTGCCTAAGCTACAAAGCATGTGGATAGGTAGGTATGTGGTTTGGTAGGTAGATAATAGGTTGGTAACTAAGTAGGTGTGTGTAGCAAAATATTCACCATCTACTTACTTACTATCAACCTTGATTCATGTTTATAATTATACATTGACATATATTTATGATTTTGAAATTATAAAATGTGAAACTCAAAATGAGTATGTGTTTATAACTTTTTTATGAGATTATCCATCATCATGTGAACTAATGGTTGGCTAGTTAATGCTTTACCTTGTCACCATGAAAGTGAGGGGTTCAATTTAATCTAGTAACTATTTGTTCATCCTTTTAGGCTTACGATTGGCCTACATGCCTAGGGGATGCTTACAAATGGCCCAAATTTTAAGGGAGGCACATGCCTAGTAGGCTTACATCCCTAGGCTTACATTTTACAACCCTAGGAATTTTAACTAATAAATAATTTTAAATCATAATTACTTTATTTATGTTTTCTATAAATCAACACCATGTTAGTTTTTACTCAAATAAACTAGCCATGTCACTAGCACATGATATTTTTTAGTCAAAATGAACATGATAGGTGTTCACAAAATTAGCAACTTAGGTATGTTTTATGTGAGTAAAATGCTAATAAGTGCTATGTAAAATGACTTATCCTTTTTACTATGTAATCATATTATACATGTGTTTTTTTGTATTCATAAAACTCCATAAAAGGAACAACATAAAAGACAACATTTACAATAATGTATGTTACATGACAACAACCATATGAGATAGTCAACATGGTCAATCATGAATGCCATATGAATTCACCTCTTGCAAATAATGTAGAATGGGAGAAAAATTAATATATGAATTTCATTCATTAAAAAATATATCTCAAATAGACATGGAATATGATTGGACCCTCTTTGGAATAAGAGATAGGGACAACTAAAAAGTAAAGAACATGGAAAATCACAACTTCAAAAAATAAATGCCTTTGCATAACAATGTCGTAAACATCAAGGTGAAAGCTAAATAGGCAAAATATACATTCTTGATTACCAAGCCATGAACCATTGTTGTCATGTTACCACCATATTCATGTGTGACATTATCACATGTTACATCTACATGAAGATGGAACTAGATGATCAATCATTATAATCATCAAAAGCTTTGACAACATAACTTTGGTCACAACATTGTTTTAGCTTATAACCACAATGAGAATTCTCTTCCTACCAAAGCAACATCTGTGAATGTTTTTGATCCCAACTTCCCTTTTATCTTGTCAACTTTCTATTCAATAGTGATACAAATTCCTTGTAGAAGTAAATGATAATGTGATAAAGTTTTGTAAATATATTCTCTTAGGATGCATTTTCCACCTATCCATTTGCTTTCAACAACATCAATTGAACTAGTATTACAACTAGGATGTAATTGTCTTCATGAGAGTTTCAACTAGCCTTTAGCCTAAACCTCTTATGGTCAATTGCTAAATTTCAAATGCATATGATCATCACATAAAACGCCATGAGATCTCACAAATAGTTTATAAAATTCATAATGATGGGGCAAACATTCTTCCAAATGCAATGGATATTAAGCATTGGTCAAACCTATTTGATGGCCACCCATCCCTCAATTGGATCCTCCGTATGACCATACATAATGATAATGATGGGTGAAAGCACATTGTGAGACCTTTGGGGTGTTACATTGTACTACTTTACAAGGGTGTGCATGCTTGAATGTATCTCATGTTAAACTTTTGAAATAATTTCATAATATCTTTGCATATTATGTTAGAATATAACCTGGGCACAATTTCTTTTCATTTTATGAAGTGAAAGATTGGAGTATATTTGTGGAAACAAATATAATGTATTTGTGTATTCTTTAAAATATTTAAATGATTTTGTATTTTTATGAAAGTTGAAGGTATATTGAACCACCTCATTTTAAATAATTAAAACCATGTTTGTATACCATGTGACTAATTTGAGAATTTTTATTTCAAAAAATGATTTTTTCCAGCAAAGATGTAATAAATGTGTGGTAAATTGAAATTTTAACAAGTAATTACATTCACGTGGAAAATGACAAGCATAGCTAGATAGGCCATTTTTATATTTTCATTAAAATTGATTATTTCAATGACTAATGAAACCTTAAAATTAATGTAGTCAAAATGAAATAATGGCCCTACTATACCAATCAATGTATATTGTAAATATATTCATGAATCTTTCAATATAATTAATGAATTTTTTATTATTATTTAAATAATATTATATAACATTAGTTTTGTAAAAATAGTAATTATAGACCCCAAAAACCAAAATTGATACCAAAATTAAATGTACCGTATTTCTAAAACAATTATATATTAACATGCTAGATCCATAAGCACCCCAAAGGGATCATTGTAATGTATTTTCACCCTAATACCAATAGATAATGGTATCTTAGGTACCACAAAGGATTGTTGATACAATCTTTACAAAGTGCATGAAAAGAAATGCCATGGTGTAATTGATGTTGCTTTTCATAGATGCATATGTAATTACCACCAAGTAATAAAAAAATAAATTTATCATGCAAATTGTTACACTTAACCTCACCAATGTTGATTTAAATTACCATAACCTTTTTGAAGTTTTTTTAATGATTATTTAATTGTGTTAAACACAATATGATTATGTTTTCACAATAACATTCCATCACGCCCAATCATATTCATGCATTGTTCTCTTGTTTGGCCTTTTCCTTGTGTCTTGTCTTTTCTTGTCTTAGATTCTAATTCTTAAACAATGACTCAATTATGAATGAGCTTCTCACGATATCTTTGAAGACTTCCAATGTGCATTACAAAAAATGGTGTACATTATTTATTGGAATCGTTAATAAGATGTCAAATGACCTCCATATATTTTCATACAACTTGGTAACCTTCATATATGTAATATAAAGGAACCCCAAAATGCCATAGTTAAACCACAAGAATCTTATGACAACATAAAGTCATAGTGTTGCCAATAGTAAAAGAAACCCTTTTTTTGTATGACAATAAAAATCCTCAATTTGTTAATTCATTTTGTAGATTCTTCAATACACTTCAATTTATAATTTTTTGTATAAAATAAGATGTAGCATCCACAAAAAACCCCATAAGTAGAGAAAATAATTAATAAATAGATGGAAATACTTATGTCACAAAAGAAGAAAAAAATCAGCTCTACATATGTCAAATTAAATTTGCCAGTTCTTTTTAAAGTTTAACATGAATGACATATGTAATTATATATTCATGTAAATCCATAAAATCATATGAATGTGTTGTCTCAATTTATTTTAGTTTCCAACCCTTTTGATATGATTTTGAGTTGAAATTGAAATTATAGATTAAATACAATTCTTACAAAAAGGTTGAATGGGGAAAACCCATTGAAAATTTTAGCTTCATGATTTTTTGTTTCACCAATTTCTTTACACCAAATTCAATTTTTGTAACAGTGGAGCATGTGGTTTAATTTGATGCAACATGAAGAACCTTAGGGAAGTGGAGTGCAAGAGGGGAAAATAATGATTCATCAACCTATTAGTTCTTTGAAATTATTTCAAATTATAAAACATAAATTCTTCAAATTAATGATATTAAAATTTATTTTGACTCTAGAAAATGAATTTAGAAAAAAAGAAACAGGAAAAAAAATGGAAATCAAAAGCTTCCAACTATAAAGATGGCCATCATACGTATATCACCATATACATGTGCCAAAATTGAGTCAACCATAAATTTGTAAAAACATGGTTCAAATTGCTTGACATTGCATCAATGGCATGCTTCCAATCTGCTTGTCAAAATTGGTACATTGTGTATGTATGCATCAACAAATGTGTCATAATTTTCCTAACAACCCCAAAACATAAACATAGTTCGGATTTGACATGGCCATGGCCCTCATGTAATTTTACACCTTTCTTAACAAGAGCATGAAATCCCCAGAAGAAGAAACAGAAGTAGGTACCCAATGAGAGGTCCTATGTCCCAGTTGAATGCTTCATTAATAGAAGCACCAATACAGAGGAACTAAGGCCTGGGGTGGCAGATTCTACCATTTTCTTGACCACATTGTATGACATAATCTTGCAATGATGATCGTTCATTATTCAGTCATTTCAGTGTTCCTTAGCTCTCTCAATTGTTGTTGGGATCCTCATCTCTCCAACAAATTGAGAGAGTATCTCGATCGCCGATTTTGCATTTCCAGAGTTGCCATCTACAGCTTCCAATGAAGGAAAAGCCTTGTGAAGGACCAGCTCTCCACTTCTGGAACTTCTATCTACGGCTTATATGGCTGGGAGCATAGATCCAGAAATTTGGCAAAACTAATTTTGACAATCAAATCATAAACATATGATTCTGGGGCATAGAATTTGGGTATCAATAATTTGGCAACAGTATATAGATCCCAGAATGACAATTTTTTGGTGTATTTTGTCTTGAGTCATTGAACAGATTGTTTAGCTTTCTTTCTTCTTCTTTTTTACAAGCTTCTTTTTTTCTTCTTCTTCTTCTTCTTCTTCTCGTTCCACTCCTTCCAGTGATATGATCTATAAATGCATACTCTTTGTACACAAATCCATTTCACTTTTGTATAAGAAGACCCCTCACTCTCAATTTATGTTTGGAGTTTGATAATCTTCTCAACTATTTAAATGGCCGGTGAAAGACCCTGCACTCATGTAAGTGAATTCAGGAAGTAATCTTCTCCTCTACACTTTGCACTTCTGCTTGATTATCAGGTGCTGCAAGATGAATGGTGTTAGAATCCTGAAGCTGGAGGTGTTTTTTCGCTGAATTTTATCCAAATGCTTTGATATAGACTTTGCATGGGGATTTCAGCTAAGTACTTATAATATATGACATTGCATGTGAATTTCATCACCATGCTTTTTGACGTGAGTTTTTCATCCAAGTACTTTAGCTCATGACATTGCATGCGAATTTCATCACCATGCTTTTTTATGTGAGTTTCATCCAAGTACTTTAGCCCATCACATTGCATGCAAATTTTGATCACCATGCTTTAATGTGAGTTCCATCCAAGTACTTTAGCCCATCACATTGCATGCAAATTTCATCACTGTGCTTTTTGATTTGAGTTTCATACAAGCATTTTGGCCCACAACATTGCATGTGAATTTCATCCGAGTATTTCAACCAGTGACATCAATTGTGAAATTTCATCCACGTACTTTGACCCATGACATTGCATGTGTTTGAATAATTGTTTGCATTGCATGCTTCCAATGATACCCTCAATATCTATTTGATTTATTGGTCCTGAACTTCACAAATAATTTACAGAACCTTTTGACATTTACCTTGAACATTGGTCTTCGATCACGATTCCAGTAGTGACATAAGTTCTAAACTCAGAATCACATTTACTTATTGCTTACAAATACAACATTGCACTGATAATATGTACTGATAATATTAATGTTGATAAGAACATGCCCAACAATCAAGTTACCAAAATGCTTCCTAACAAGTACACTTTTGACCTACAACAAAACATGCACAACAATCAAGCTACCAAAATGCTTCATAAAAGTACACTTTTACCATATAGCTTCTAAAACCATAGTTGATCTTATAAAGCCTTGCAATATCCATTTCACACCCATTGACCATGAGCTTAGTAACCATACACTTTTGGGAATTTCCATAAATCGTGACGTCTTAATACTATGACAAGAAACACAAATGATGCTCCATTCATATCTTATGCTTCAAATCCCATTACTTAATCCTTAGATCCTCTGGTTACTGTCAATGTAGAGCCTCAATATTCCACCTTCTAAGAAACATTATATTCAAAAGTACAATATTCAATCTCGTTACACTCATGCACATCCTAAACATTCACATGTCAATGTACAATTTGTCATACAGTAACTTGTGAATCTAGAGAGGTACTCAGCACCAATCACATATGACCTCGACCCATCCTTTAATTTCACAAGCACAATTTGAAAGTGAAACATTCCACATTTACAATAGTTCATGAACAAGGTTCATTACCTACCTTTGTGACTGACCATGAAATGGGACAGATTTGGAAATTACACAAAGCCATGTATGCTACAGATTTGGTACTCAGCAGTAGCTGCTGGGCTTACCTCTGCTCTGCCCTGGCTGCCCCTTGCCCTCCCCCACCCCCCATCTTCTCCATTGACAAAGTTTCCATCAACTTCAAAGAAAAATAGCTGTGTCGCTATGATATAGATATATAAACTCATGTGGAGAATTCGTTTTAAAGAACCCATGTTGATGAATTTTTTAAGATGGAAGAAGAATCCCAGCTGTAATACATTGTTGCTTGCATTTACACAACTAATTTTTCTATGCCGGTCCTTGAATGATCTCTCTCTCTCTCTCTCTCTCTCTCTCTCTCTCTCTCTCTCTCTCTCTCAGCAAATTTGCAAGGAGCCATACAAGTAGCATGGCTCCAGACCACAAAAGAGGAGCCAGCCACTGCATGCAGTGGTAATCTTGGTCCCCTCAGAAAAGAGTAAGCCAGTGACCGCTTGATTAAATTTCCCCCTGTCCCAGGCACAACCCAAACAAAATCAACATCAATTTACAAATGATGCACACCCATCATCCATAAATCATTTGAAAACAAAACATTCCACACCTCAACTTTGACTACAGGGATTAGCAACAGTTTCAAGGTGATCCGTTTCTGATAAGTAAACATCCCTACAAGCTGCTGTTATTAATGGCTCAAAAAATGCAAAAACATTCAGGATTGGAAGTTTTACCAGCTGCTAGTGTGCACTACCCACACTTTCAACTGGAACGATGCCACCATCTTGCCACCCACTTCAAGACAGCATGCCTCATTCCTGGCTCCCACAGTGGTAGCACACACAAATATTAAAACACTGTACCACAATGACTAGCCATTCAAGATAATTGGGGGGAAATGTAAATCTGCCACCATCCGCTCCTCCTCTGTCCACAGTCAGAGCTCCACTTCCTGCATGTCATCAACTACCAAAGATTCTGTGCCTTGACTTGATGTATAAGTTTGCACCAGCATAACCCCATTTGGGTCCTTATGTGCTGTCGCAATGCCACTTCCCTCTGCTGAACCTAGTGGTGGTGGGATTGGTGGGGGAGATGGCAGTGAGGAACTGAAGAAATTCATGTTGTTCGTCAGTGGTGACCCCGAGACTGAAGCTGCAGGATGCGCATAGCGTGAGCCACGGAACTCATTGTACACGCCATAGGATGCTCTGTAAGAATCTTCTTCACTAGGAAACTGTGATGGGTGGAAGGAGGTTTGGTATCCATCCCAAGAAGCAGATCGAGTATGCGCTTCAGTGCTGAAGGTGGGAGGAACGGTCCTACTACTAGTGACAGAAGGGTAAACACTACCATCAACAGCAGAAGGTGCAAAGCCATTATCTGACATTGGCACTCCAGGTACCATCATGGAAGAGGTAGCAATGTTCAGCTGGCCTGTATCTGTTGAGTTGGAATATGAGTTTGCAGTATCCAAGTATCCTCCCTTGTTGGTGATCTCATCCCTGCTGCTGTTCATGGTATCAGCAAACTCACTTCTGCTCTCATTCAGTGCAGTTCCTGGTAAAGGTGTGGGGATAAACATAGCAGGCATGGCTGTGCCCACTTTGCCTGCTGTTGGAACTGGAACAAAAGGAGCTACTACTGGTTTCAGAGCACTTGCAGTTCCGCTGGTATTGAAAGTGTCCACATACCTGCAGCAGAACAATGATTCACACATGAAAAATCCCATGCAAGCAGAGATCCTTTTTTGGGTTCAAGGTTCAGGGATGTAAAAACGAACCAAGAGGCATCACATTCATGATGAACACAAAACTCCACAAAAACCTTATGAGACCATGAGCCAGTTTCTAAGACTCTGGCCTTTGAAAGCAATACCTGGACCGGACACCCTGTGACCGTGTCCGGGAAGAATGGGTGCCACTACTAGGAGGAATTGGAGGGGTGCCAGGCTTTGAGGAAACAGCTGGCGCAGTGACTTGACTTGTCTCTGGAGATGTTGACCCTATAAAGTTAGAAGAAATTGGAGGAGGTGGCAATGGCTCCTCGGGTGGGAGTTCAACACCTTCTTCCACCCATCTCTTGAGCTTCTCATCATATCTGAACTTGTTTGTGTCTCCAAGTTTAGCCTGATCAGTTATGAACCCACGTGTAAGATCACCTCTTCAAACTAGCAACAACCCATTTCCTTGTGAGAAGACTAAAACCATTTACAATCTCATCAGCAACCCAGTTGACACCATTCACACTCGCAAAACAGAAAGCATCTGTGGAAATATCTTCCTTTTGTGCATGGAAAGAAAACAATGGATATGCAACAATAAATTGGAGATATCAGGGTAAAAAACTGATTAGTTTTCCAAGCAGAAAATATATCTTTCATAAGAATAGAGAAATCTCCATTCTCACGATGAAGAAGAAACAGCAAGGTTAACACTTCCTCAGGAAGCCACAGAAAGAACCAAACTAGGGAAGACAGAAACAAACCAAAAGCAGAAAATTTTCCAAGCAGAAAATAGCTTAGACCTTAGGTATGTGAGAGGTGAACGAAACCAAGCCCACAGCTTTTTGCAGAATGGATGAGCCAAAACGACCCAGGTGGTAACCGCCGGAAGCTGCTCTAGATGGTGATCCCGAAATACCCTCTCCCTTCCCCTGCATGGCATCCATATTCACTTTCATTAGCATAGATTCTTGCCTACAATTACATAATATACCGAGCACATCTTTCTCTTTTAAAGTAACCCTCCCTTGAGTTGTGTAATACCTCCTTAGGACTTTTGCTAAAATCAGGTTCAGAAAAACTGCGGGATGACAGGTAGCGCTTAGGCTCCTTAGGTAAAAGCTCCATGGATGCAGCAACAGAGCCTGATGGATCTGAAGGCACCGGAAGTCTTTGTCCATGACTCGAGCCTGGCCTCACTTGGTTGGTCATGTTTTGCTCCCCGCCATGTTCTATTCCATGTCCATGGGACACTGCTGATGTAGATGGGGGAGGCCCACCAATCATACGTGAGATGCCCCTGTCCAGAGTGCTCAAAAATCGACCCACTAGTTTTCCTGGTGCCAAGGTAGACCCATGCCCATCCTGCCACCACCAAAACCAAGAGACAATACATGTTATCCACTCTGCTTCTCTAATATTGTGCTGAAAACAAATGAATGTTTGTTGCCAGAGTCATACTATGGCCAGACTACTAAGAATGCCAGTCAGATGTGGTAAGATTCATCAGGAAATTTTCCCTGAAGTTTGCAAGACCCAGGCATGACATAAACTTAGATTTTCAAAGACAATTTTTTACAGATTAGCCAGGGAAAAAAACTCTTTCAGAGATGTCAGAAAATCACGACCTGTGTGTGCATACGAAGACGGTCCTCCAAATCTGCTGCAGCCACTCTACAAGCCTCCATATCAGGAGAGCGGCCTGCAGTCTTTAGGGTTTTAAGCACAGCCTGACAATATCTACAGGCATAGATAGCACAACTATGGGTTAGGGATGGCTGCTTCAGTCATTCCTGCAACTATTGAAAGCCCGCTTCTTTGTCAGGTTTAAATGCTACACATTTTGTGAAACAAGGACTCAAAGTTCATTGGCCGAAAACAGGGCAGTCAAAACAAAACAATATGACTAGACTTTTGCAGCTCCATTTGCTTGGAAAAACTCAGAATCAAAGGTATGCATCGAAAATTCCACTGAGACCCTGAATGATCTACTGGAGAAACCTTAGCTTTAAGGGAACCTGACCCACAACTCTCATCATACAGCAGACCATGTGAGACATACATACCTGAGAGCTTCAGCAGACTTTCCAGCTTCTGCAAGCATGGAAGCATAGATAAGCTTGTAAGGTTGAAAAGGGAGGAGAACAAATTGTGGGTTGCCCAGCACTTTTGCATACTCAAAAATCTCAGTACGCTGTACACATACAAACACTCATCAGAAAAATCTAACCCGTACCATTCTCATCTGCCTGCATGCTATTAAGAAGTGGGAGGTGCACTTGCTCCACATATTCCTAACCCTCACTCTCAGGCCCCGCAAATTGCCTTTACTCGATGTAGTTCTAAAAACATGAACTCCAATTTCTTCTCACTGCCCCTTGTATTATCTGATTTCCCTGTCTCCAGCAATATGATGATGATGATGATGATGATGATGATGATGATTTCAAGTGCCATTTTACAAGTTATGTGAACCAAGGTCATCAGAAAGGCTTGCCTGAATAGCATCTGCAGTAACATATGTCCGTGGATTCTTGCAATGGTCAGCACCAATTAAACACAGCCTTGCATTCTGTGAATATGATTCCAGTGCTGCATCTGCAACCAGATAACAAATGTGTGCTGCATTCACCTGCCACACACACAGACAGACATTTGTCAACACCTTTTCCCAAAGCCTCCATATGAAAAGTAGGAAGACAAGAAAGCATAGCATGGTGATGTGCAAAGATTGATAAAATCCTGTAACCCACCTCACCACGAGCTCGCCAAAGGCAATCTCCAAGATGCAAAATAACACGCTCATCCCCAGCAGTTCGATTGGCAGCCATTATGGCAAGATTCTCTTGCCATTCTTCTAGCATTGCCCCAACTCCAACCTGCATCTGAGCTCCCACAAGTCTTACAGATTTGATTATATTTGCACCAAAACACACTGGGTACACATCTCCCCACCAGTCAGATTCTCCAGCAAAACTGCCCTAAAAACTATGAAGGTTGCAAAATGTTTGCTCCTAACATGAGGATAGATGACTACAAAAAACTGCTCCTGCAAGCTCACAACCAGACCTGTGTTAAATTGCTGATCTTGGTGGCATCCATTGTTTGCATTGCTCCTGGCAAAGCAGTCCCCAAGAAAACATCAGCAGGCTGACCTGCAAGCAGCAAACACAATGTACGGAGTGGTGATCCCTCCATAAACTGTGCTTTTGCCATCTCTGTTGCCGTCTCTGTATAGAACTGCACCCAGGTCACATGTCCCCAATACAAAACATGTGCTTCAGTCACCAGCAATGGAAAAAAGGTTTAGAACTTGTACTCAGAGTTCAAAGTGAGCTACCCATATCTAAAGAATAGAGGAGTACATTAAAGGCAATTGTGGTAGAACTCCCAAAGAACTACAGACACCCTAACCTTGTCACCAAGTTGGCATGCAAGAAGTAGAGCAGGGCCCCACAGCTGCCCTTGTTGTGCACACTTCAAGGCATCCTTCTGCTTGCCAGCAACCAAGAGCCTTTTCATCTCCTGTGCCGTGATCTGTTTTCAACCCAGCAACCCATTGCTTTCTTTCTCACTTGAAGGAGTCCACATACAAAAAACATCACAGAAGAATAAACTAGCACTTGACACCAAGCAAGACACACAAATCACGTCACATAAGCTTTCAGATGGGCTACAAGCACAAGATTGCTACAAGCACACCCATGTTTGTAAACAAGTGGACACAAACAGAGACTTTAGAGTAACTAAAATCCTGAGCTGCAGCCAAGCACGAGTCATCTTTTTTTACCTGCAACTGTTGTTCTGAAGGCAGGAGCTGTAAAGATTGAGAGTGTGCAGATGTACCCATCGTCCATGCACTCTCATTTGCTCCTGATGCAGCAGCCAACAGCTTCGCCAATGCTGCCTCTGGTCCATCTTCCTCCTGTTGTAGTCCCAAAGCTCACTGGCATCAGCTTCACAAGCATGAAACCTGCACTTCTGCTTAGCCGAACAAGGGTGTAAAGAAAGGAGCTAGTCAATTGTTGTTACCTTGGAGGAGATTCCAGACGAAACCATGAGAGACCTTAACTTGCCATAATGCTGACATGCTACCTTAAGCAAGCCCCATAGCAGCCGCAAAGAATCTTGTGGCAAGCAGGAGGAGATGCAGTCATCAATCCACTTATACAACTCCTTGGTGCTCATTGCACCTCCCATCAATGGGCCTGACCGGTTGTTTGACAACCCTGTGCAGACATTTAGGGTTTGAAGCTGCACTGGGCCTGGTGTCCAGGCTTGCCCACTTACAATTGCCTGTCCTCCATAGCCAAGACCAGTGCCACACCATGTTAGTTTTCCTGATTATTTTTCCACAAATAGATGACCAGCCCAAGAGAGAGCTATACACTCAAACAACAAGTACCCCAGAATTCAGTACCTGATCACCATTGCTTGTGTGGAGTGTCACAGGGTCCTTGAGCTTCATCATCATGAGCTTGCCACCAAATCCAAAACATGCAAGGGAGTGTGGAGGTCTACCAACAGATGTCTGCATGGCCTCATACACACTTCTGGGGGGAGAAGATGACAGTTGCAAAGGGCGTTCGACATACTGATGATGATGATGGTATGCATTATAATTATTATTATTATTATTACTGTTGCTCCATGGCTGCTGTTGAACATAGTTTGATGTGTGAGAACTGCCGGTGTAGTTGTAATTCATCTCTGATGGATGCATCTGTGTCATAACTGGTGGCCCTTGGTACCCATCTGGAGGTTGCACAACCCAGCTCTGACCCCCATTCATCTGGGGAAATGACACTGGGTTCATGAATTGCTGCTCAGTCTGCCATTGCTTTGGCTCGTTGGCATAGATCTGCTGTGCATTGCTGACACTTGGTGCATACCCAACATTGTGAGATTGAAACTGCTGCTTCGAGTTGTCCTGTTGCTCATAGAAAGATTGCTGAAATTGCTGAAATTGCTGAGGCTGCAGAGGTTGCTGAGGTTGTTGAGATTGCTGAAGTTGCTGAGGTTGCTGAGGTTGCTGAAATTGCTGAGGTTGCTGAGGTTCCTGTTGCAAGAGCTCTTGTTGTGGATAAAAGGATTGAGACTGCTGCTGCCAGGAAGCTTGTTGCTCATAGAAAGTTTCCTGCCCACTGTACTGTTGTTGTTGTGCTGCTGGAGCACTGCTAATCTGCCAAGGCTCAGAAGACACCTGGACCCACATTTGGGCCTGGTAGTCCCAGCTCCAACCAGGATATTGCTGCTCAATAGCAGATTGTGCTGTTCCTGTGGTTGATGCCCATCCATCTTCCCCAACCTGTTCCACCTCGTTGTTCTTACTGATAGCAAAGCTTGAGGGATCTGGTTCACCATTCTGGAATGCATAGTTCTCCTGCGTGGTGATTCCAGCAGTGTTGGCAGCCTCAACTCCTCCTTCAACCTGTCGCCATTCACTCACCTGGTAATCATAGTACCACCCTGGATATGAATTCTCAATCCCTGATGCTTCTTCTGCTGGTGCAGTTTGCTGTTGATCCTCCAGACCTAAAGCTCCATGTTGTTGCACATGATCCACATGCTGTTCCACATAATCTGCATGCTGTGAAACTACATCTGGTTGTTCTGCTGCTCCTACTTCAAACAGCTGAGATTGCTGTCCCTCCTTCTCCTGGGCCATTGTCGCATTGGCGACAGATTGTTGCCGTGCCTCCTCTTCTTCTCCTGCCATTGAATTCCAATGCTCAAGCTTCTGTGGAGCTGCAACTACTTCTCCCAGTTGAGGGAACTCCTGCTGCACACCAATCCCGGCAATACCCATTCCTCCTCCATCTCCCCGTGTTTCAGTTCCACTGAGTCCTACAAACTCATCACCACCACCATCTTGCTGTGGCGGATCTGTGTGCCATTCAAAGAAGTCAACGTCAGAAATCTCTTGTGGGTGGTGGTGGTGGTGCAGAAGAGATCCTTCTTCTTTGAGCTGTTGTTTCTCAGGCTCCGGCAGATCAGGCTCCACAACAAACTCCGTGAGAAAATCCGAGAATGACCCAACAGAGTTGAAATCACTCCAATTCTTGGTGTGCACCAGAGATCCTTCTTGCCCCATCATCCCTTGAGATGATGATGATACTACCGGAAGCTGCCGCTTGCCTGACGCTCCCTCTACTCCATCTTCCAGACCACCAACACCACCATCCACTGGAGATGCTTCTTCTTCTTCATCTTCTGTCAAGTGCCCATTGCTGTCGGGCACAACAACTCCAGCCACAGCATCCAGATCAAGAGCTTCACAAGCTTCAGTCAGAGGTAGCATCATCGGATCTGTTTCTTCTTCATCTTCTGCTGCTGATCTCATGGTGCCGACCACCTCTGCTTCTGTCTCCAGCCCCATCACTGACAAGCATCTCAAGGACAACCCATCAGCTTCTTCTTCTGCTTCTGTTTCTTCTTCTGAAATCCTGTCCAGCTACTGTCCTTTCTCCAAGCTTGCAATCCCCAACAAACAAAACCCGGAGCTACTATCATCCCAACCACAAACACCACCAAATGCAAAATTCCTTCTCCATCTCCATCACCCCCCAATCCCTCTCCCTTCCTTCCTTTCTTGCTTGCTTTCTTTCTCTTCCTTCTTCTTCACCATCTGCTTGTTTCCATCTCACAAACCCACAGATCCACAGCTCCCACTACCCCACAAAACCAAAACTGTTTGGGTGTTGTTTCTTTTCTCTCTTCTCTACTCCAACCAAAATTTCTCACACCCAATAGCAAACAAACAAGAAGAAGAGGACATTCAACAGACAACAACAACAACAACAAAAAACAACCCAAAAAGGTATGCACTTCACATCCAACTTTTTCATACACAAAAAAAGATTGGATTCAAAAGACTTTTACGCAGGAAAACAAACCCAACTTTCTTCTCCTTCCCATCAATCACCCTTCCCTGCATCTCTCTCTCTCTCTCTCATATCTTTCTCTCTCTTTCTGTCTGTGTGTGATGTGTCTCTCTCTCTCTCTCTCTCTCTCTCTCTCTCTGTGTCTGTGTTATGCGATTTGTACCTGCACAAAAATCTGATTAGGGTTATGACACAAAAATAGTTTTCTCTTCTTGTGTAGGCAAAAAACAAAACCTAAAGAACTTCATCTCATAATACACACATACATCTCTGTTTCTCTCTCTCTCTCTCTCTCTCTCTCTCTCTTGATAAGGAAGGAGATGGTGATGAGCATGTTGATGTGCAGGTAAAGAAATGTTGATGTGCTACTTGGTCATTGGATGCCAAGGCCAGATCAACAACAAACAACAGCAACAAAATTGTTTGTTGTTTCTGCCAATTTGTTCCCTCTGCTTCTTCTTCTTCACATTTTGTCTCTCCCTCCCACCCTCTCTCAAAGCTCCACTTGCTCTTCTCTTCCTCAAAGCCCACTTAATGTCTTCTCTTGCCCACTTAATTTCTGATTTCTTGTTCACGCCCACTTCCATTGGTTTTTTCAAATCCCACTTAGTCTTTTGCTGTTTCCAAATGACCCACTTAGTCTTCTTCTTATTTTTTTGCAAAGACCCACTTACATCTGTTTTTCAAAGCCAACTTTACATTAAATTTTTTATACACCACCCACTTAGTCTACTTCTTTTTTTCCAAGACCACTTACATTTGATGTTTCAACAACCACTTTTTTTTTTTCTTTTTTTCTTTTTTCAAGGACCACTTACTTGCATTTATTTTGCAAAATCCCACTCACATATAATGCCTCTTTGTTTAAATAGTCACTTACATTTTTATTTTTTCCAAAAACCACGTAAATTTTCTTCTTTTTCTCAAAGCCCACTTTCTTATTTTCTCTTTTTTTTTTTTTTTTTTTTTTTTTGGGGCTACTTAGCCTACTTACTTATGGAAGAAAAAGCCAATCAAGCCTTTGGTTAGGTCAATTGGTCTATTGTTTTTTTCATTCTATTATTTTTTTGTGTTTTGTCATGTAATAAGTAAGTAGGCTATAGAGAACACAACCCCCAACCCACCCCCCCCCCCCCACCCCCCCTCCCCCAAAAAAAAAAAGCTGGATGATTGGATGATTGGATGCTAAAATGCTAATGAAAGTGGTCAATCAGTCAGAAATATGTTCATCCAAAATGCGGGGAAAAACCTAATAGGGGTTTGGATGTGGTTTTGGTTTTCTACTACCTAGTCCTTTGGGGGTGGGGGAGAGAAAAGAAAAAGAAAAGAAAAGAAAGGAGAGGAAAAGAAGAAGAATGGGTCATTAGGTTAAGCTCCATGTATGCATCTGGATGATTTTCGTAGGAAAATTTCTTTTGGGTGCAGATTAGGAGCTAGAGGGTGGGGTGGGGGGGGAGGAGGGGATGAAAAAATGACCTGGGATGATGATTAATGAGATGGATGAATTAAGAAGGCAAATGTATGAACAAAATGCAACAGAGTTAATTGTAAAGAAAGTAAAAGTAGGTTGACTGGGTTTGAGTGAGTAAGTAGTTTGTGGGTGGGTTTCTATGGACGGATGCATGGATGAATGAATGGTTGGATGGATGGATGAATGAATGGTTCGATGGATGAATAGATGCATGGATGAATGAATGGTTCCATGGGTGGATGGATGGTTGGATGGGGGGATGGATGGATGGATGGATGGATGGATGAATGGATGACAAAAGACAATCAGGGGTCGACAATCTACCAGTCAGAATTGTGTTTGGGTCAGTGGACTTTTTGCAGACTGGGCAGAGAAGCAAAGGACATGAGGACTTAGTGGCAGTTGTAGTAGTAGTAGAGGTACCTTGGCCGATACAAAGACACTAAATTATATTATTTTCAGAAATATTGAATTTTTTTTTTAAATCAGTTCTTCCAAATTAGAAAATTATAGTGTGAAGGAAAATAGTGTGTGGATATTAAAAAAAATATTCCATTTGTTGAAATGAATGTTTCAAGTTTAATTAATTAATTAACTAATTAAATGTGTTGAAATGGCCACCAAGGTAGTATGGTATCATAGCAAAAGAAGAAACAGCCTAAAAACCCCACTTGTCATTAGTTTTCTCCTTTTTCTTTTTTAACCGTCCAAGTTGATTCGACCAGGTTACTTGGCCAAGTTGATTGATCAGGTTGCTTTGTATCCAAAGTGGGCAGAGGGAGCAAGAGCACTACTTGCCTACAACACAAGATACCCTTTTGGAAAGGGGGTGGGGTAGAGGCTTTTTGAGCATCATCAACAAGAGAGAAAGAATGCCATTCATTCATTCATTCATTCATTCATTCCATAAAGTCCCTTCTTCTTTCCTTGAATCATGCAAGAGACACCAGATTCTGTCTGTCTGTCTGTCTGTTCTCGATCGCAAAGTCCAGATTTGGTTCTTGGCATTAAAGCAGATAGCCACTACATCCTAATGTCCACCAGTGTCCAAATTTCTAAGTCACTCAGCTGGACTCTAGCATGATGGTCTGCACCTTCTTAATCTGATTTGGACCATCAGCCAGGGTTTCAGAAATCTCTCATGCCAAAACCTTGGAAAAGAACAATCTGAATTTCGACACAATTACACGGTGTCAAAAAGAATCAGGTTGCAGATTTATACACAACATTTCAAGGAGTTCTGTACATAACCAGCTGATGCAAACAAAAGGGCCTACATTACTTACAGTCAGTCTCTTAACATCCCCTTCACATAAATGTAACAGTCAACACAATAGGAAACACAAAGAAAATTACAACAATGTGTTTTGCAACCTTGAAAATAAATGCAAGCAATTTATGTTTTCAAAGACGTGGAGAGCACAACAAAGAGAAGGAACTTCAGGCCATCACGAACTTTTTCAATTGCAATGCTTGCAACTTCTTCCAAGTCGCAATTCACTGCTTGAGCTGTGTCTTCAATTGAGCCTTCCTGAAGCAGCCCCTGCTTCACATCCTCCTCTTCCCCGTCTTTCACAGTCAGTTCCTCACTCTTTATCGCTGCTTGAAATGCAGCAATCACATCTCCAATGCCTGTGGAACCAGAGAAAATTAGTGTAATCATATAATTATTCTGTGAACTCAGAGATTAGCCAATTGGAGGGGTCTTCTCAAGGACAAAAACTAGATCATATATGCCAAACCCACAAGTTGCTACAAGTACAGCAATTGAGACACCACTAAAGTCTTTCATCACATGCATAGAACATGTTTAAACAACAGTGCCAAACAAGTCATTGTGGCTACAATTGATTAAACAAAGTCAAATAGCAGACACATGTCCAGGAAATGACTTTCAAGGCAGATCGCCTACACCATTTTTGCACTCTCTGTTGCTATGATTCATTCATATTAAGATTGCTTAGTTCTGGCAAATGAATCCCGTAGCTCTTTGGAGTTCAAGACAAATAAGTGAGACATTTCTTGAGCAAAAAGCTCTGCTATTTTATGCCATATAAGATGTGGGACGTGCCTGTAATGTAGCTCTCTGAAATGACCTCAATGTCACCTGTCAAGGCTTGTGTTTGGGCTCTGATAATGTGGGCTTTTCCTATACAATCAGTGGGCCAATCAAGACCCTCCTCCGTCTTCTCACTCTCCTCTGTAGTTGTTGTCAACACTGATTTCCCCAGCTGAAGTAAATGTGCTATGCACAGGGCACACAGCTCCGATAGCCTCTGCAGTCTCTCCTAGGCCTCATCTCATCAGACAGCTTATATAGAAGCATTTAAGAACAACAAGTATGCCTACTTACAACACATCTATTCTTGAGAAGCTAAGAGGGATCTGTGGCTTCAAGAGCTAAAACCAACACCTTCAGCTTCAGTATATGAAAGACAAAGACCAACAATTTTGCGAACTGTATTTTGCAGAGTGTGACTGGTAAATCAGCAGGAGAAAATACCCAAAAAAACTCTAGGCCAAAGTCTAGGCTCATCAGATAGGTTTATAGACCCAACAGAATGAAGCCAAGGACACAGCAACAGAGTTCACAAATGCATGAAGGACTTAGATGAATACTCACATGAACACCTTCTGCCTTGATAGCATTGAGTCGGTCAGTTGTTTTTTGCACAACCTCTGTCATAGCCAGACCACCAAGTGCCACTGAAAACCTGCAAAAGAAGGTCACAAGGTAAAACTCAGATATCTACCAAAAGTGAAATCCAACTCCATATTCAAGTCAAATTCCAAAGAACTGGAAATTAGCCATTCACAGTCTGCAGACATGTACATGACAGTGCTCATAAGAGTGAGAAATTAAGTAGCATTTACTGCCATCTCAGCACAACGATGTCAGGATAGCGCAGGCCACACACATATTACTATGTCTAGTAATATTATTTCTGCTCCAACTGTGCTTCATCAAGTTCTAGTTGTTTCACAAGAAGGGTATCCCCTTGCTGGATTTCAAAGCCCAGGTGTGTAACCATAGATTCATGCTGTGTGGCTCTAATCCAGTAGGATGATTGATTAAGTCCAATCGTGGTTGAATTACATACTTCATCATGATTCGTTTTATACTCTCAGAGTGATACACTTACCCAGTGGCCATCTCAGCAGCTTTGCTGACACTTGAATCCCGAAGAGCTTTAATCTCACTCCCAGTGTTGGTGGCCTGTGCTACTTTCTTGCCCTTGCCAGCATCTGGAGAACTTGCATCACTCTCTCCACTGAAGGTAAACAGTTGTTGCAGTTGCTTTAGGAGAGCCTCAAATTCTGCTCTTTGCTCGCCTGACAATTTGCCTCTGGCTCGATTGCACAACAGAGTGTAGTGGTTTGACAATGCCTCCAGTTCCTGTATTGCCACAACTCCAAACAGAGTTGACAACCTCAGTTCTCATATCTCTAACCATACCAAGGCACTTATGAAGGTGCTAGGGCCCACAAAGTTGCACCAATTTACAAATTCTGAAATGAAACAAGCTCAAATTAATTCAGTAACAAACTGGATCATAGAGTTCAACAATATTGCACTTAAAGATGCGATGCGCCATTGGTAGGAAAGAGACAGATATTGGGAATGATAATGTGTCTTATAGAATTTACTCAACACCCTATTTTGGCCATTTTTGTACATAAAAGATTTTCTGTGAAGTGAAACAGAGATGAATGAGCCAGAGTCAAGGGTTACCTCCAAATGTTCTGGTCCCCCATAGACATAGAAACAACGGTCAAAAGTAACATCCTCAGTAAAGCTCTCTCCTTCACCAGCCACCTCCATCTCAGAGTGGACCTCATCCTTTTCAAGTTCAAAGCCAGTTTCAGCAGCCAACATGTCCAAGGTTTCCCTACCCACTTTCTCGAGAACTCGAATGCCTTTTGCAGTCAGCTCTCTGCTGCTCTGCACTCCTCGAACAAACCCAATGCAAATTTCAGAAAAGACACATCATAGCAAAAAACTGTCCAGTACCTAGCTTGATTCTGCATCATATACAAGAAGAAAGCAGATATATCCCAGCAAGGCATCTGATTAAGCCTGGTCTTCTACACAAAGACAGCAGCCACATGAGATACAGGGCTCTAACTGGAGAGCCTGGTGGATAAGTCACCATTTATCATCATTGATAGTGCTCACTGAACTAACTCATCTCCTCCAGCAGAGAACCTGTCTGAACTGAGAGTGATAAAGGTCAAGAATTAAGCACAGGTATGTGCATTCATGCCTGTATGAGACTTGGAGCAAGAGTCCCACCCTGATGTAGTGTAGTGCTCTCCAGCCTGCACCCACAAACCACTTCTCTCTTGTGAGTCCAATCTTGGCATAAATGGTGAAGGATCCTGTAAGAAAATCCAGAAGCCAACACCCAACCACAGTTCCAATGGCAAAGTGGATTACAAAATGGCGCCCCTACTACTGCCCCTACTGTGCACACGTGGGGTTAATTATTCCTGGCTGCAATGATTGTTCAGTTCAGTTCCTCCCAACAAGGCACTTCCTCGTGAAGCCTAGGACTGGCACATGTAGTTGACAATTAGGTCAGGGATTTGGGAGGTAGCCATAAAATCCTCTTGATCTCACTACCCACACCAAATAAAGCAAAAGCTCAAATGTTCTAGGACCTACTTGTGCACCAAATTGATGCTCCCTTTCCATGCATTGCCCAACGCTTGCCATGCCCCAGTGGTCAAATTCTCCACTGAGTCATCCAACACCTTCAAACCCTGCATCATTCACATTCACAAAACTCTCAAGAGACCTGATAATCTCTCCCAAAGACTTGGCAAAATCTTGATATTGTTGACAGATCACTGTTTAACCTAATGTACAGTAAGATTGTCTGCCTGAATGATGTTGCATGCATGTCCAAAATAAAGAGATCACCAGTAAGCTGGTGCAATCTTCACAGAACAGCAAAGGTTCTACTTTCATAAAAATACTACAGACAAGAAGATAGCCACATAGTGGAGAACCTGTCCAAGGAAAGAGTCTTCACTTGCCCCCTCCAGCTTCTCCAAGGCAGCTCTCCGCAAAGATTCTTCCTGAGAGATACCTTCAGAAGTATCTGTCACTTCCTCCTTCACCTCCTCCTTAGGACCATCATCATGACCTGCATCTGCGTGCACCGCGTCCACCACACTGCTTTGCAGATCTGACACTCCTTTGGCAGCAACATTCGCAGCAGCCACTGCCTGAAATTCATGATCATCTCCAAATCATCAGTTTTTTTCACAATCACAGTGAATGCCACATCCAGGCGCTTATTAGGTCAACAAACTTATCATCAATGCTTGATAATAAGTCCTCACAGTTGTACTGTGGTTGAACTCTGGTCATATCCAGACTCATTCCCTCATCAGAAATTCCTCACAAAAAGCATACCAAGATAACATGTACATCACATCATGACGATATTCCTTGCCATTTCTTAATGAGGTCATGATACAGATCTCACTCTCTTAAGAGGCATACATCCCTGATTTGAAATTCTCTATCCCTACCAAAACTCACTAGACTTCACTCTCAAACTCTATGCAACTAGAAGACAGCAGCCAACAAAGATCACAGTGAGTGCTTCTGAGAGAATTCGTCACCACATCAACCTAGCTTTTGAACATAAAATGAACAGCTTTTCTCACCCCCCCCCTCCCGCCACCCTTAAACTCCAAATCAGATTCCTGCAATCTTGCATCAACACTTTTCAATATGTCACACCGATCTGCTATCATCGTACACAGTACAAGTCTTCACATTCTGTGCTAACTGATACTGATCGAGAGCGGATCCGGAAAGCAGATCACTCAACAAACGATCATAAAAACAACAACAACAACAATAACAACATTCTAGCCACCTTCATCCTGACCTAAGACGGTGACACGGAACACCAGAGGGGAGGGGAGGGGAGGGGAGGAGAATGTGCGATTCAAAAGAACAGCAAACAAAAAACCACCAGAAGAAACTGCAACAAAGACTCACATTCTTGGAGATTTCGTCTGCCGCTTCCGTGGCCGCTTTCTGCAGTTCAGAGAGAACAGAGAAAGCGGATGTACGCCAGCCTCCCCAAACGCCCCAGCCCGATCCTCCACCCCCTTGTTCCGTTTTGCTCTCAATTGTTAACTGAGGAGGAGGAGAAAGAGAAACTCCAGCGCCACCATCATCCGGCCCCTCCTCCATCTCCATCATCTCTCCTTCGCTACTGCACTAACACAAAAACGCACGGCAAGAAGCAAAATCCGCCACACACACACCAGAGCTTCATTCACGTCTTCAACCCTCGAAGCTCAAAAAAAACCAAAGCTCCACCTCCGTATAAGTATACCACAGTAACAAAGGGCCAACGCTGCTATACAGTATATATACAAACAGTACGAAACAAGTATAATACCCTTTTGTATAAATACACAGTATTTACATGGGCCAACGTGCTGCTGTACAGTATATTCTAACAATACGTAACAAGTATAGTACCAATGTTCGTATAAGTATATGGTAGTAACTTGCTGTACAGTATACAACCTAGCAATAAATAACAAAGTATAATACCAAAATTTGCTTTTAAATATACAGTATTCAAATGGGCTAGCATGGTGTACGGTATACCCTAACAAATACATAACAATATAGTACTAATTTGCATTGGTAAGTATACCGTATTTAACTTGCTATACATTATATCCTATCAATACGTAGCAAGTATAGTAGCAAGTATTAACAAGGTATTTGTTACGTACATGCTCATGTATTTTGTACTAGAGACCAGGTCTATGAACTGCTCAGATTCTGCCCTCACTGGGGGAAGGGAGCCCACAGGCAGTGATTTTCTTTTCCCTACAAAATTTCTTTTTCTTTTCCCACCAAAAATAGGGAATTTTTCGAAATTTTTTTTTTCATTGGGGGTTTTCTAGTGTAAATTTGACTATTTTTGCATATTTATTCTCAAACTATTGAAATTCTGGAAAATTTAAGTTTCAAACTATTGAACCTTGGTTTTTTTTTTTTTTTTTAATAAATAGAATTTTGACAAAGAAATGTCGAGCATCAATCCTAGGAATAACAATCTCAAGATCGAAATCAAAAGTTAATTGTTGATTAACTAAATTCTTAGAAAGTTTTAAATCTTTGGACATAGGTTAGTTACCTTTGGAATTTCAAGAGATATTTTGAACCTTCACTCAGTATAACCATCACCACAAAGAATGTTCATATTGAACTAAAAATGAAAGAAGATATGGGGTTTGTAAATGGTGGTTGGTTTGACAAGGTTAATAGTTGGAGCTTAAAATTCTTGAACATAATTCAATTGCATAATGAGTTCAAAAAGGGATTGTAAAACTCAAGTTAACACACCCATCTCTCTTCACATCACTCAAAAACAAACAAGAAATGAGAAATATATGAGATATAAAAATTGAGAGTCAAATGCATTTTTTTCAAACATTTTGTTGTTTGAACATGTTCATTCTATTTTTACTTCTTCATTGGCCAATTGCTTTTGAACTTCAAAGAGGTATTGTGACCTCCACTTGATGCCCTCGTAGCCACGAAAATCACTAAAAACATTTTTTAAATGAAAAATATACGTATAAATGTTTATGCTTAGTGATGGCCATGTCTACCTTATTTGCCTTTGAGCCATTTACAAGAGCTTTTCACCAATGTTGTGTAATATATCTTTTGCATGGATATACCGTCCAAGTGCAAATAGGGTACAATATTTTTTAAACCTATTTTTCTAAAATCAACATACCCTAATGAAACACATATTCAAAAATATGTAAATTTGAAAAAATATATCCTATTCAACACCTTGTAGAAATATATAATATAATTATACCCAAAGTTGGATATGTTATAAAATTTGAGTGAAAAACATTAGGGTAAATGAACCTTCAATTTTTTTGATTTATTGATTAAATGGGGTACTTCCCAACTTCCCTTTTTCTTTCTTTCTTTTTATAACTAATCAATTTGATTTGCCATCACAAGAAATTACCAAAAAAATACTAAAGGTTTGGAAACTTCACAAAATTTAAATTTCTATGTGAAGTTATAATTCTTTCCCTTTGGCCCAAGTATGAAGAGGAAAAGGTAAGAACTTTGGGGAAATCATGTGTGATAAAATTGAAGATTGTTAACATGTTAAAAATTATAGGTGTGTGACAAAAATATTTTTCAAGTGGAAAAGGCTATAACTTTCACATTACTTAACAAAATTAAATGATTTGAAAGTTTCTTGGAGTGCCCAAATATGAGCTACAAATTATTTTTAATTACATCACCAACCAAAGTTCAACCATGATGCCATTGTCTTCTAATACATTAAGTCTTCACTTTGTAGGCACGTTTATCCTAATCAAAGATGAATCAAACACATTGATTCTTGCATTCTAACATTGAATTTAACATCTCGATTTTTTATATATAATGTCAAAATGTCAAAATTTTCCTTCATTTTTAATCAAATAAATAAAGATGCATACCTTTGTTTTACCCCAAAATGGTGTATATGATAGGAGGGTACCAAACCTTACCCATTTATCCAAAAAATAATCTTTGTATAATTAAACTCTAAATTTGATGGAAAAGTTTGAATGTTAATAAACCTTTATCCAATGGGTAAATAAATTGAAAAAATATGTATACCTTTACCCATGCATATATCAAAAACAATGTACTCACACAACATTGTTTTTGACTTGTTAATGACATGATGTTTTATTGTTTATTTGTTTATTGAAACCTATTAAAAATTAATGAGGCAATCAAATGTGTTATATTTCAGGTTTCAATTTAAATGTTTCCATAAACTTTAACCTTTTATTAGAATTTGACTCTAATTGTCTCAAATGAAATGAGGGAGTTGCAACCACATGTTCACCTAATAGTCATGCAAAATGTTATTATTTTGAAAGAAATTAATTTGTAAAGTTGTAAAGGATTTCAAACTAAATATTTTGGTTAAAAGATAATGGAATTTGGTTGAGGAGTGGAAGATCCCCAAAATTGAAATTGCAAGTCTACTAGTTATGGGCAACCTTCAAGTTTTCATAGTTTGGAACATTTGATTGAATTACCATGTTTCATTGATAGTAAAACTTTATGGTAGATAGAAGGCATGATATGAGCTCGGTGAAAAAGAAAAACTATTCCATTGAAACTTAGTATGAAGGGAAAATGAATGGCGAAAGATGTACATCCAATGAACATTTACACTCAATCAAAGAAAGGTAACCTTTTATAACAATTTTTGGGCATTTTGAGTATTCCACTACAAATAACATGAACAAATTGTCAAACTTGGGACATAATTGTTAAACCTTCATATCACATTGCGCAAGTTCAAAATCAAACTTTAATGGATCTTGAAATATATGAACAAGACATCAAAAGGGTAAAAAAGAAGGAATGACATGCCTCCTACAACATAGACATGTTAAAATTTGGCTAGGAATCTAGGAGTAATAGCGGGGTGTTACAATGTTTGAAGGTTAATTACAACAAAAAAAGTGTTATTAGTTTTTTAAAATACATGTTCAAATTTCAAATTTCTTTTACATGTGAATTAAAATTCATTATTACTTTCAAGGAAAATATTTATAAAGAATAATTTGATTTGGCAAGTGTCATAATTATTTTACCATTATGGTTTTAAATATTTCAATAAATGTTAAAAAATTTCGATTTATTGGCACTCATAATGGCAAAAAGTTTAAGAAATTTGTTTGACATTACTATTGATTACCTACCCAAAAGCTTGGTGGTGTGGAGCGCCTAGGTAATGCAAAATTACTTGGCATTTGTTTCCTTGCTTCAATTGTAGGAATGTTTTTGATCATCTCTTTTACCATTGAAATGAAAAACCAAAAAATAAACTTATTTGTTAACAAAGTGCCATAATGTTAAAAATATTACAATAATTCATCATGTTTTATTTTAAATGAAACTTGCTTTTTATAGGCCAAAACATTTAGGTGTATTTGGCATTTTTGCAAAACATGGGTCAAACATTATTTGAATAAAAATATGAATATTTAAGTTTTACCAAAAGTCATTTATAGTGCACCTTGCACTTTATAATAAAAAAGTCAAAATAATGGTTTTACATCAATTTTGCAAACTTCAAATATCCAAATATCCTATGGTACATTAATTTATTTTTAATTACATTAATGCATATCTTGAATGTCAAAAGTTTCCATGTGATGCTTAGATGCACAAAGGTTTTGCCATAGTTGCACAATTACATTTAACATATGATTCATAATTCCAACTTAGAATGAGAACTTGTGGTCATTCAATTTAATCTAGTTATGAAATAAAGGTCATTTGAGATTATGTTCCCTTATTGTGATGTGTAACTAAAGGTAATAGCACGTGGACTTGTGCATTAAAATGCATAGATTTGACATCATGCATTAACTTTGATGCCTTCAAGAATACTCGTTCATGCATCCATTATTTCATCTTTTCAATTCCGATTGAATCAAATCACATACATTATGAGTAAATGCATAATTAGGTGGACCAAAAGTGACATTTTGTAGCTATATTTGGAACTCCTTTGTATTTTAAACCTAAGGAATTGGTTCAACTTTCAAATTAGTTCAAATGATGTTATAGTTAACATCCATTTTCATATTTAAGTTCATACCACCATGTAGTTTATAATTTATAAATTTTATTTAACACATTGATTAAATGTTGATTTTGAAAAACATTAAACTTAATACCATAAAGGACTTTGCCAATCATGTATGCATGTTTATCTTATGGAACTTTTTTTTTTTGTATTTTGATTGATGTTTTTCAAGAACAATATTTAATTAAGGTGTTCTTAAAAGTTTAAACTATGGTGGAATGAACTCAAATATGTAATTGTACAAACACATTGTGAGAAAAAAGTTCATATTTCAAACATTAAAATGGACTTTGTGAAATGTAATAATCCATATTTAAATCCTAGGGTGCATGATTCATTACTTTGTTGTATTTTTTTCATTGTTGAAAGACTTCATGTGTTAGCTTCACATAAATGAATTTTTTGGGTGATAACTAACAAGCATTTAAAGTTATATAAAATTATTATTTTAAATTTTAAAACGAGACAATGCATTCTATGCAATGTAATTTGTAAATACCTTGCATGTCATCGACATGAAAACCATCATAAGGTCAAGGAATTCAAATGTGCATAAGAACTACTGTGACAAGCCTAAACCTAAGTCCAATCAGAAAACAAGGCCATGAATGACGTACTCCCAAGCTCCGTGATAGATTCAAATATGAGTTTGAAGTGAAAACAACAAAAGTGTAAGGAGTTGGGGCATATTCCTTGGTTCGCAGCACTTTGGGGGTAAAGGGGCATGATGGAGCTTCAGGATGGGACTAAGAAGAGTGACAAGCATCAACTATTCACATAGACCTGCACAAAACCAAACACAAGGTAGTTAATGCATAGTTAAAGCATTTTTGGTGCTAGGACAAGCGATGGGCAAACTCGAACTCATAAGACTCACCACAGCCCAGACTTAGGGGAAGCCACCACCTTCCCTTTTATAGTATACTTTGTGCCTTTCCACGAGGCCCACATCGAAATGACATTTTGTCTCGAGACTCCCAAATGGGAGTCCCAAAATTCCCAAAGTTGGGACTCCTGCAACTTTTGGGCCCCATAACTTTGCGTGTAGACCTTCGATTGAAATGAGGTCTGAAACAAAGTTATATCCTTCGTCAAGAGCTTTTTAATGGTATGTCACATGCCACCTGTACGCAAAGAAATCGAGTTGATTCTCAACTTTCAATGGTCAGTAGTCAAATTGTCAATTTGACTCCCGACCCTTATTTTGGCCATAACTTGTGTTTCAAATGTCCATTTGGGTTGTGCGAACCCATTTTAGACATCCATGTTTCAATAGCTTTTTAATGGTATAACTAAATTATCAATCCATTGATTTTTTACCCTTACAATCGTTCTCTGAACATTCAAGAGTCCACCGAAACTCCAACTCCTAAAATGGAAGCTCCTTTGGGAGTGTGAAGGTTCATTCCTTCACACTTTATTTCACTTATGGGCTTCCTCTCTTGGCCCGCAAGCTTGCAAGCCCTTGCTTTGGTCATGAACGTAAGGCTAGGGTTGCGACAATGAAATAAACAAAAATAAAACTTAACAAATTTTTTTCAATATTATTCAATGATGTGACATGGGATATGCTTCAAAGATTTTTTCTTGCCCCTTTGAATTGGCTCACCCGCTCACACGTTCGTCACTTGCTATTTGTTGTTCACATGTTAACATTGTTAGAATGCACATAAAGATTATTTGAAAAGTTGTATTTTTTGGCAACTTGGCAAGGCCCAACAACATTTTAGCACAAATGTCTTTAAAGTAGTGAAAAATCAAACATTTTAGGTGCATGGGATGCAAAGAACCAACCACATCACCTTGTCCATAAGCATTGCATTAACATTTGTATCATTTTGATTCATGACTTCCACCAATGGAGTAGGTGCATAAGCAACTTGAACCACATTTCTTTTCCATACAACTTTGAAGGTGAAATTTTTGCAACCTTTGCAACTTCCTTTTAGATGGAGACAAAATAAAATAAAACAAATCTTCAATTGATGGATTTTTGCATTTAATTTTTTTTCATCCATAATCAATTGTAAGCCTACAAGTTATTAGGCATGTTGAAAAAATTTCATCATTCATGAAAATCATGTGTGCAACAAATGCAGACAATTGAATATGAACCTACAATGCATGTTAGATTCAATATGTCTTTGAAAACAACATGAGGCCCTCCATTGAAAAGTAGTTCACCAATCATATAATGTCTTTCAAAATGACACAAGTTGCATTCCAATTCATCGCAATCACACTCACTAATATAATCTTCCACATCACAATATCCTTCTCCATCTTCCCACATAATCTTCGCAACCTTATTTTTCATTATTCATAACTTTGGAATATACAAAAGGTGAAGGGAATGTTTCACCTCTTGTCCTTCACAACAAACATAAATGCCATGATTCACTTAATCCAAATGTCAATCACCAAACCTCAATGTTTAAACATGGGATTATGTTTGGTTAGGTTGAAGCCCACATTAGATTAAGACACTTGATATGCCATCATAACACATGTATCAACTAATCCCTTCGAAGATTATGATAGATATTTTCAATCTTTGAAAGAACACAAAAACCCTTTCCAAGATTGGGATACACATATCCAATCCTTGAAGGAAACTAAGAGCAACATGTGATTTGATGTATAAAGAAGTGACTATACATGGCGAAGAAAGTATGATCATGCAGGGAAGGAATGAATGAGTCTTTAGTAAGGCACCTTCCAACTACATTGATTTTTTTTTGAGGAAATATTTACCAATGTTGGGTGATTCTTGACTTTCATGAAGAACTTGGGTTCCAATACTTTTAAAAGTTTAGAATGGTTTTGTTTTGGTTGAAGAGAAGGCCTTGAACGCCTTCTTGAAATATTGGATGTTCGTGAGGCCACATCGCCCTATTTTAATTTTAGGTCTCAAATGAAATTTTAAGATATGATCATTAGCTATCACTTTACATATCTTTCCTTTTCATCGAAGATGAGGTCCATAGTAGTAGAATCAGACATAACTTACAACAAACAACCATTTCCTAGCAATTTCCATCAACAATCCTCCTTCACACTTGAGGTATGTTTTAAGGGGTTAGTCATCATTTACATCCTGGCAAGGGTTATAATGGAAGGGCAATATGCCAACCATCTTGATTAGTTTGGTGTTGATTTAGAAGGTGAACAATTTGCCATGGATGGTCAAATTCTCAAAGAACATGTGAAAGACTTAGTGCAAGTTGTCCAACGGGTACTTTTTACACACCTAAGTGTAATTATATTTTTCCAAGTTATCTCATGTTGGTAAATTTGTGTAATTTTATTAGGATTCTTTGTCATGCTAATTTCCAACAACAAATATGAGACAATTTGTCTTGTTCAAGTCATTTAAATTCTCATTGTGATAGATTTCGAACAAGTGTAAAAACTCATTTGGAATGAGGTTACAACAAAACGAGGACAAATGTAAGATCTTGCCTACGAATGTGATTATAGTTGGACACTTGATGGGGCAATTTATTGCATGAATTATTGTTGTACATTCAAATTTAAGGAAAAACATAATGGACACATTTTTCACCTTTTTTAGCCCTCATAGGTAAGTTGGATATGTTTGAGCTTAGGGTTATTCCTTATTATGGTAGGCAGCAAAGTTGGTTTACAAGATTAGGTTTAAGTTTTTTATCCCACCTTCTAGATTTGTTTTGCAACTAAGGAGCAACACCTAATTCTTCAACCCTAATTTCAATATGTAGTATATGTTATCTTTTGTTTGATATGGTGATGGCAATTAAGTGTGATTCACCTTACTTGTCAATTAAAATGAATAATGAACCCATGGGTGAATAAAAAATGGGGAATGATATTTTTGTTGTATCCATTTTAATCATGAAAGACTCATAACGAGTTATTATTGAATTGGATCTTCATAGAAGCTATTTGACCTTTGGAGATGAAAAATTTGTCTAAGATTCTTGTGCATTGCAATTTGTTGTATGTGAATTTGTTTCTAGTGTACTATCAAACAATTACTTGACCCTACACACATCCTTTTACATGTTTAGGAAACATGTGTTTTAACATTGGTTTGCCAACCCAAGGGCACTGAAAGCTCAAGAGTCCAATGAGTTAAGTTCAAGCATTCCAACAATTAATTACTGGCAATGGTGTTACCCTTCAATGCATTAACACATAAGGGGATAGCTCACCTAATGCAAGATATCACTCTAATAATCAAGATTGGAGACATGTTGCTAAGGTTACCACTATTTTTTTACCTCAAGGTGGTCAAATGCAACCACCTAACCACTAATAATAGTGGTGAACTCAAATCTCCCACAAAGGTTGGCAAGGGTTAGATATGCACTTGTAAGTAAGTATCTTTAATGTGATTTTTTAATTTATTTAGGATATATTTACCTACTCTTATGTTCAAATAATGCGTGGTTGGGTTTCTTTGACTCTAAAGATGTTATCCACAATTGAAAGCTAATGATGTCTATGGGGAATATTAACATTTAGACCCAATAATAAACAAACAAGCTTGGTTGAGAATTTGGGAACAATTTTTTTTTCTTTTTAGAAATTCATCAAACACTTGTTTTTGGCAACACAATATGGTTCACTTCATGAACACATCATTCTTTCGGTTGTAGAAAATGACATTGAAAATATCACAAATGAAATAGTTGATTTTATTCCTACAACATTTCATGACAAATAAAATAAAATTATACAACCCACATATGGAATATAAAACAAAATTCACAAAATTGTAATGAAAAAACAACTCCATCATGTGGAAATAAATGTATCTTAAATAAACATAGAAATCAATGCAAATATGGATTTCCATTCAATTCACAATTGGATCAACAATCTAAATTTAACAAAGTTACACCAATTGTAGGGAATATTATCATCCAAGATATGAAAATTGCAATGTTGTGTTGTATCCTGAATCACTATTTTTTTATGGGGTGCCCACCTCAACATCCAACGCATTATTTCTTCATATTGGTCTTATTATATTTAAAATATACCATGAAATGTGAACCATATGAAACATTGAATTTAAATAATTAAAATGTAGAACGTTTAGGTTTACAAGATGTTTCACAAGTGCAACTTCAATTCATATCCTCCTTTATAATCAACATGTTTTTCTTATAGAAGCTACACTCACATGTTTATAGATACTAACGGTCCAAAAAGTACAACAATAAAATACATAAATTCAAAACCTCCTCACATACACACAAAAATCATAAAAAAATCAAGAGTTTTAAGATTCCATCTAATATATGTTTATAATAATCGACCTATTAATTTTGAAAAATGACCTTTATTCAATATTTAACAAACTTTGAATATGATAAATGACAACATCCCACTTAAAAATGTTATGGTCAAGATGACCTATAAAACTTCATTTGCAAGAGTAACAAATCAACCAAATTAAAATAATTCCATCCCACACAAAACATAGAAGGATTTTTTTACAACTTATTATTACAAAATATGTTTTTTTGAAATTAAAATTAATTATTCTCCAAATCAAATTAAAAAAATGGTTACATACATGAATGTTATATTCACCAATTTCTACCATCATTGGACATTTTACAAAAACACTTAATGAAATATACATATAGAAATCTCTTGAAAATTGAAAAGTAAACACAATTATCTGAATAAAATTTAGAAGATCATCCATACATTGACCCAAAATATACATAATCAAAATCTACAATTTTTTTTTTTTTTTTCAATAACAAACAACCAAATGAAATGTAAACTATTTCCAAACTTTCACAACACATATTTGGCACACACATTTCCGTCATGTAATTAAATGATGAATGAAAAAAGGTGTTGCATTCCATTATTGAAAACCCACAAGGTTTGCATATTATCACATGCACACTTGATAGTGACAATGTTTTTTTAATAAAATAGATCACACAATATTTGCAATTGTTTGGCAAAAATGTACTATTATTAACAATGACAGGGGTTGCATCACTTCTTTTGAATTCCACTACCATTACACTATCCACTACATTTCAGATTCCAACATGAAGATATTTGTCTATCCTTCCTAAACCAAGTGCTATCATAGAATGTTTTAAAAACACACATGTCATAATCATTAATGAAATGTCAATGATGACTAACAACATGTTGTGTGTAGCTGAACAACCACTAAAACAATCAATGCATTTTGAAAACATATTTTGATTCAAAAAAAAACTTGTACTAATTGTTGGAAACCTTGCCTAACTATGACCAATTTGGAAACATACTATTCGAAACAATGACATATTGAGCAAAAGTTGCCACATTAAATTTGCCCCATGTTGGAAAACAACAAAACAACATTTCCTATCCATTTCCATGTGTTATGCTATAGATCTTGAATACTTACAATTTCTCAACATCATATGAGAAAGAAAACCAACAACTAAAGAAATTCAAACAATTTTGTCAAAATGTTATTAAAATAAAATACATATACATTTGAAATGGACACAATTACAACAATTCCCTGTATAGACAAAACAAAATTTGAAGAAGACAATAACATTATGTTACATAAAAAAATTTCAATCACAAAAATATACCAAGTGAAAATAGACACAAATGCTACAAATATTAAACACATTGAACCATGGTTAAATGACAAGATTTCAACCACATAAACAAGATTAATATAGGTGCATTAGTCATGTTCACTAAGCATGTTAACATACCAAAAGGAGTTGTAAATGGTGCAACTACAACTATCACATCTATCATTCTTGATCCTCAAAACCATGTTACGTCAATAAAAGTTCAACTAAAAAATAACTCCACAAAAATGATTCTCAAAAAACATTCCTTCCAACACAAATACACATATGATGGATATTTTTAGCATTTCCAATAATACTAGCATATGCTATGATAACTCACAAATCACAAGGTGCAACAATTGCCACAAAAGTTATTATTGACATACAAAAAATAATTCACACCTGGCCTCACATATGTCATGTTTTCTATAGTTACAATTCAAAACAAATTTAAAAAATTCAAAATCTTATTTCAAATGATTTTACTCCCAATTTCCTAGAAGAAGAAAATTACAGAAAAAATATTTCAAAATTGAAAATTGAAAATATGTTCCCAACACCTAATTTTTTTCACATTTCATTCAATATTTTTATTAATTAAAAATGTATATGTGTAGAAGCAAACTGTTCAAAATCCTTTTTCATAACTTCAACATGTAAATATATTTCATATATATGCATTTCTAACTATAATACATAAATTACATTTCAAATTACATTATTTTCACACACATCAATTTAGCTTTAATATACACCTAACAAAAATATTGTTCCATTACAATCACTTCATAGTTAAAATGTCTATATGAAAGTTGGTATGTATAAATTATCTTCACACATATTTCATGTGGTTACTTGCCTATTGCGTGACTATAATGCTATCCAACTATCCCCATTACAATTTCCAATGCTACACATTACAATTCATTTTTCTACCATAATCCTCATGAGGTCCGAATTCCAAACACTCCATCTTCCATTTTCATAAACTTATTATTCTACTCTATTAAATTTTACTCTATAATAACATTTATTTCTTGGGTTGTGGGGTACTACAAAACACTTCTAAACAAAGACAATTGATCTCATATGGTTTCAATTTTGGGAATGTCATGTTAGAGACATAAATATTAAACCAATGCCACATTTCTTATATGTGATACCCATCCTTTATTTTTCTTAAGGCTTTTTTTTAGGTCTTTTACAACCTTCAAATTAGTGACAAGCTAATCTCAACTCATATTTTTAAGAAAGGAATGCTTGAATTTTGCATTTAGGCCAGAACAAGGAGCTCAGGAGTGCGCTTTGCAGAGAAAGGTCGTGGTGGTGTGGCATCGCGCCCTCGCCCGCGCTTCTCTCTTCTTGTCTACCGCTGCTCCTCAATTTAGGCTCCAAATTCAGAGACTTTGATGTTTACCAGCTTCATCCTCAAGAGAGAGTGATGGTGGGGAGGAGGCATTCGGGCGGCTGTAAATTGTCTGCTCCATCGTCGTGTCCAAAAATCCGTGGTGAAGAGAAATTCGGGCTGAGGTGATTGATTTCCGTCCTCGTAGAAAACAATACAGATATGGCAACGCTCCAGCAGGCTTGTTTCCTAGTAATCTCTCAAGTTTTCTCTGACAATCTTCCTCGGCGGTTGTCGGTAACATCTTCGGTTATCCGATGTTCGCTACGTCGAACTCTTGCTGCTGGTTTTGCGGTAACAGATTGTGTGGACAGGATGCCGGCGATTATCCTCGGAAGCCGTTGTTGTTGTTGTTGTTGTTGCGAGTATCCCTGTTTGCGAAGGAGGCGACTTGCGGGGAGGGTTTCCGTGAACCACAGGAGGACGAGGAAAGCAGTAGTAGATGCGAGTATTGGTGGAGAGTATGGCGAGCGTCGGATCGACTCGATTGCCACCACGACAACGGCCGCTGTGGCAACGACATTGGCAGCCACTACGAATGAAGACGGAGCCACGGTTCCCACCCCTCTTCCTCTGTCACTAGAAGAAGTACAATCCAGACCTCTTCTTGGAAGCTGGAAACCACCACGTTACTTGTGGCGAGCTTTAGCGGCATTCATTATTGCAGGCCAGGTTAGCTTTTGCTTCTTCCTTATCTCTCCGCCCTACTCACCGATCTCAGGCACAATTTTCCATCTTCTCTCTTTTTCATCTTCTTTTTGCAACATAAGTCTATGCAGAGGTAATCTGCATTGAAATGACCTTGAGAGGTTAGAATGGCTGGTCTCTCAAGGTCATCCATTTGATGGTAGCCAAGGTAATGTGGTTTCTTTGGACACACCTTTCCTTTCAGTTGCAACACAAAATTCCTGAGTTGGAGAGGTTGAATTGGAGAGAACTAGAGATGCTAACTATTGTTGGTCAATTGCAGGTAGTAATAAGATCCATTACAGGCAGGGTTCATGTCCGGAACACCTTACAGCAGCTTGAGCTTATTGGACCACGATCGCTTGGTGTCAGCCTCCTCACAGCTTCATTTGTTGGGATGGTTTTTACAATACAGGTACATTGAACTTTGTTCCATGCTTTTGTTCACTCAATAGGTAAAACTTGTACTTGTTGATGACTTCCTGCAAATAATTAGCTTTGGGTACACTAGCTGGCCATGAGGAGGCATGAGAGGGAGAGGAGAAAAATGACTGCCAAGAAGCATGAGTATGTGTTTTTCACTTAACAGTGGCTACTTCCATTCTGAATGAAAACATTTTTTACTCTTAATCTGGTGGACATTGTGGTTGCTGAAAACTTCCAGAAGGATTCAGAAGTGCCTCAAGTCTGACCTTTGGGTTTACTCATAGACCCACTTTAGCATAGGATAACAGCCAGGAGCTATTACTCACTGGGCTATTGATGCAAACCTAGTGGAGAGATAAACATTGGGAAATCCACGGAATCTGAAATTCACATTTCAGGTTGCCCTCAACAAATTCTTGCAATTGGAATTTGCACTTCCTGTTTCCAGCAAAATGGACCATCACAGCTAAGTTGAGATAATTTTTTAACCAGCAGTGTTCAAGAAACCAAATCTTTTCCTGGATCCAGTCTCAGTGCAAAACATGAGATTTTGATGCCTGGCATTTGCATCCAGCTTGCAATAAATAAATACAAATATTCAATAATGGCTGAACATTCTGGAGGTTTGGCTTACAGTTTGTGCGGGAGTTTGCAAGGCTGGGGCTGACAAGGTCTGTTGGAGGTGTGCTGTCTCTGGCTCTGGCAAGAGAGCTTTCCCCTGTAGTGACTGCCATCATCATGGCTGGCAGAGTTGGCAGTGCATTTGCTGCAGAGCTTGGCACCATGCAGGTACCTAGTGCATTTTTATTGTCTTCATGGAACAATTGGTGCAAAGTTGTAGTAATTTGTTGTTTTCTTTGGATGCTCCTATTACCAAGGGGTTTACACAGTATACAGGTTGTTGGGGCTCCTTCTTTGGCTTCTTCTTCTATGGTTTAGAGGACATTTTTCTTGTCTTAAGATAAATAATTCTGCAGTGGACTGTTTATTATCAACTTGGGAGTTGACATGCCCAAGTTTTCTGCACTAAGATTAGGAGGCCAAACTCTATCTAGGCTTTTGGAATAAGTTTCATCTCTCTCTCTAATCTTCCCTCAACCTCCAATCTACTTGCTGATCTACACTAGTTTTATGAAGGCACTTTGGAGAAGGAATGAACAAGTTGTGGATTTCACCAGGGAGATGCAGTGCCTCTGCTAGTGAGAACAACTAGAGAGCATATGGATTCTCCTTGGGCAACCTCATGAAGTTGGGAAATCGAGTGTCCTACTTCTCAGTCTGCATTCTGCAATTTCAAGTGAGGCATCCATGGCAAATGCCTGTTTTGGGATGGCCTCTTGTTGGCTGAAGAGTTTGGATATTTCACTCGTCACAAACTGTGTTACCTGGCTTAGGCATTTTGGTTAGGATAGAGCACTTTTGGTTCCAGGATGATTTATGCTATTCTCCTCTCTGGTCTGTTGACTCTTGGAGTGTCCCTGAACACCAATCGTGTTTCTTTTCTTCTTGCTTTCTGATTCTGTTTTGTTGCTGGTTGCTGTGTTGTTGGTGTTTGCTTTACACATTTTAGAACTGAAGCTGACTCTTTTCTGTTTGCATCCAGGTGTCAGAGCAGACAGATACTTTGCGAGTCCTAAGAACAGATCCTGTGGATTACCTGGTGACTCCTAGGGTGATTGCATCCTGTATCTCTTTGCCCATTTTGACTGTCATGTGCTTCTCAGTAGCCATGGCTGCAAGTGTGCTGCTTGCAGATGCAGTGTACAATGTGAGCTCCAACATCATCTTGGAGTCAGCAGCTAGGGCTCTGCAACCCTGGGATCTTATCAGCACTATGATAAAATCAGTTGTGTTTGGGGGTATTATCTCTGTTGTCAGCTGTACATGGGGTGTCACTACCCTAGGGGGTGCAAAGGGTGTTGGAGAATCAACCACTTCAGCTGTTGTCATTTCTTTGGTGTGCATCTTCATAGCTGACTTCATACTTTCTTGGATCTTCTTCCAAGGAGCTGGAGATGCATTGAAGGCTGCCATGGGCTAAACTTTTGCTTAGGTACTCAATTTACTACTCTTCAATTCCATTTCTTCTGGTGCTCTCAACTTTGAAATCTTGGTGTTCCAAAGTTGAAAAGTACCAAGTCTGACAGTTGTGCAGTAAGGAAAGCCACAAAAGTCCAGGCTCAAGTACATAACATTGGTCCGTTCACTTTCTTTGTCTTGCTCTTCTTCTCTCCCACCCTTTGTCTTCTGCTCCATTTTTGTGCTATGGCATACAAAACTAGAGCAGAAGGTATGGAGTCAACAACACCTTTGAATGCACCAACACAGTTACTGTGCGAGTGTATTTTGGTATTCAAATGCCTGGGAGTTGGCATTCACATACCGGTGATTTTCTGCCAGCACACTCCTTTGGACATTGCTTCATGATTTTTAGGTTTGAGTACAGGCCATGACATTTTGAGGCTGGGTGTTGCTTGCTTATGTGAAGCTTTAAGATGATCAAACCTACCAGGCTGTGCAGGAGAAGATTGCAGTTTTACATCAAGAGATCAGGATTAGAAAGTGGTTCCATATGCAGTGCAGACCAATTCATGAATCATTGAGGGATTAGGACTCCAATTTCCCTCTGCATTTTTGAGCGTTTGAAGTTAAAGAGAAGATCCACCCCCATCTGGTATGTGGGGCTCTACCAGGGTTTTTTCTTAAATAAAGTGTTGTGATGTAGCCAAACTTCAAAGGAAGATGTAGCCAAATTTGGCTATAAACCAGATGCGACAGTAGAAATTTTTTATAATCCTTTAATATTTTTTCTCTACCTGTTAGAAGTTAGAACCTGGTGTAGAATTCAGTTTACAACCAAAATTGGTGGAAAAATATATGCAAGAGCAGTGGAGGCGCTCAGGAAAAAGGAAAGACAGGATGCAACTCAGTTTACAACCAAAATTGGTGGAAAAACTAGTTTGGGTCCCAGTTTATTTTGTTTTGTAAAATTTTCATTCCCAGTCACATGTTTGATGCCCTATTAAGCCGAAACTGGCCGTTCTCGCCCCCCTAATCGCCTGACTTTATGAATCACTCTAATGCCAAAGTTTCATTCAAATCATTGCCTAGAGGCCAACTGGTGCACTTGCTCTTCGACATCTGGAACGAGATCGCCCCACAATGATAGTTGACCAAAATTTTGTGATGTACCCAAAAGATCAAAGATCTGAAAAACTCAATTTTCAACGACCAAATCTTGCATGGCATTCACAAACCACTTTGATCTTCTATAGGCTTCAAAGCCATTTTAACGAGGAAAATACTTTTGGTGTTCAAGATTGAAAGGCATTTGGGTTTTAATCATATGATTTTTACCTGATGGATTTACCCCAAGGTAAGTGTGGTTTAGTCTTACGATTTGTCCACATAGTGCACATTGCACAATTACACTCACCTTTATACAATGCCTTCTATTTTACCAATCATTGAATCATTTTTCCACTTTTGAACATTTTTACACCCCCTTTCAAAAGGAAGCTTTCAATTGAATACAAACTTGTTTCATTGGATGCTAAAAAATCATATTCCTAACAATGTCTAGTTCTAATTTTTGCCAATGGTTAATGCCCATTTCTCATATTGAAAACACACACGATCATTTCAATTTGGGTTTTCGAATATAAATTGACATAAGTTTTAAGTTGGTTACTACCTATGTGAATTTGACTTCAATTCTATTACCTATTCTAGAGATGGGTGTAGAGGTGGAATTGTGTGACCCTCGAGTTGCTAACCACTGTGGTTAGCGAGGGATATGGAACCCAATGAAAAAGTGTTTTCTGTCCACCCACCATCCATCTCATAGTGCACTTGTGGCTGTTGGTTCATTGCAGCCCAGGACAGGCTAACTCAGCTAACCATATTAGTCACTATAACTGCACCCTCTCTCTCACAGGGGCCAGAGTTAACCAGCACTCGCCAGCAGACCATCAATTGCATACAGTTATGAGCTCATAGTGTAGGGATGGGTATTAGAAACTGCACCAATTTCAAACCCTGTTGGGTGTGTGTATCCGGGTATCATAGTTGATAACCACAGCAACCCAGCTAACTCTGAGCTAACCACAGTGAATTGGCTGGGGAAATTGAACTCAATTGAAAAGTGTTTTCCTGTCCACCAACCATTCATCCTTTGTGATGGTGCTGCTGATGGGTGCTGCTGGTTTGCTCTGGCCTCTTATGTGCTGCTATTTGCAGCAAGTAACGGACTTTGTTGCAGTTGGCACCAATTATAATGGTCTATAAGCGGCTTGGGTATAAGTTGCATGACTTTACAGGCTAATATGGTAGGTCCTCCATGTGCAGGGAAATTCAAAAAAAATTCAAATTCAAAAGCCCCCAAAAAATGCCTTCCAATGATGGGGTGTGTGTAGTGCACAATGTAGCTTAAGGCAATATATATATATATATATATATTTATTTATTTTTTACTTTTAATTTTAATTTTTTAAAATTTTTAAATTGAGTGTTTTACTACTTCTCCTTCCACTGGTTTTTCATATTTGAAAGGTGCAAAAACCTCTCATATATTAGAGATATCCGTAAGGAAAAGACAGCACCAGTACCCTGAGTTTGGTCATACACAGGGTGAGATTTTTAAAAAAAACCTGCAAAAAAGTACATTAGCATTCAAGGTGGGGGTGAACCTTAGAAAGCCATCAATTTTGATGATTCCTGAGTTTCACCCTGTCTTTCTCTTTTCCTCCTGAACGTCTCCGCTGCTCCTACTATAATTCCTCTCGAACCTTGTGCATTAAATGCTGAGATTCAGCATTTCGTACTGAGTTTCAGCAATTTCATACTGAGATTTGATAAATTTTCATTACTTTACGGATGCCACTAAGAGAGTGGTCAGGGAGGTGAAAAGAGGCCCAAAGACAGGGTGAATTTTGCGGAAATCTCTATTGTTTAAAGATTATAAACCAAATTTGGCTGAATCTTCTTCTTATGGCTGATGGTCACCTTGACAGCATCACAAAAGTTTCTTTTACCCGTTAGTTTAGGGTTGCGGATGAAGTGATAAACCCTTCTTATTCATTTGACTATTCTGCATTGAAGTGTGTCAATGCAGACAAGTGTGTTTTGGACAGTTCAACTTTTGCACGTCTGTTGATGATGTCTGAACTCTGAACTTCTGAACTCTGAACACTCTTTTATTCCATGGGGTTTTAGCGGCACCCACTAGCACATGATGCAAGATGGATGGTTTGTGGACAGGATAACACTTTTTCATTGTGTTCCTGTCCCCAGAGCTAACCAGAGTGGTTAGTTATGTACTAACCATGCACATGTAGTAGCCACCTACCTAGTAACCTTTTAAATTCCTTACCTTCTTACCTATGTTACTTATTTACCCAACTATTTTTTGTTGGAGAGAAACTTGTTCAAATGTGTTTTTTCAAAGTGAAAAACGTTTTAGGTTTTTTTTTTTAAAAATGAATAAATTTGAAATTTGGATGAAAGCTTAGACAATTATTGTGTTTTTCCAGTCTAAAATGTGTTTTGGTGGCAAAATTTCTCTATTTTTCTGATATTTTATTTCAAGACTCTTCGACAATCGAGTGTTTTTTGCAGTGTAAATTTTGTTAGGTGATTTTCCATTAGTGGCGAATTTTCGCTATTTTGTGAAAAAAAAAAGATTAGAAAAACTTGGACAAACATGTATTTTCAGTTCAAAAAGTGTGAGATGATTTTTGTCCTGACAAATCTAGCTATGTTTTAATATCCAAAACTATTTTTTGATAGAAAAATTGGGCCAATTTGTGTTTTTTTTTTTCCAGTATAAAATGTGTATTCTCAACCAAAGAAAATGGCCACTTTTTGCAAGATGAAAAAATTTAAGTAAAAACAAAATTATCTTAAAATAGTAGATTAAATTTTTGAAAATAAAAATAACACTAATAATACACACATACAATGTCCACTCTCACCGTTGGAACTTAGATTAGACACTCCAAAAAAAGACCCAAGATTTAAAAACAGAAAACAGGAGGAAAAAAAAACATTAAAAAAACATAAAAAAAACATAAAAAGAAATGACAAGAAGCTTGGAGAAAGAAAACGAACGAAGACGAAGAAGAACAAGAACAAGTCTTTTGGTGGCCTCTTTCGTCGCGTACTCTTCTCTGCTGCTGCTGCTTCTTGTTGCCGCTGCAGCTCTGCGCTTCTTCTGCTGCCACGTTCTGTCTCGATTATGGCGCACTTTGCTTCTTTCTCTCGTCGTCGTCGTCGTTGGAGGAGGAGGAGCAAGTGTAGTAGACTAGTGGTAGTAGTCTTTTGTAAATAGTGTTTTGGTTTCCTAGCATTGCTTCTTCTTCTTCTTCTTCTTCTGCTGCAGCTTCTTTGACGGCTTCTTCATTGCTCCAGTCGTTTATTCTTTGTATTGGATTCTCGGGTTTGTTCAAAACCATGCCTCCTGCTCCAGCTGCGCTCTCGCGCCTGCTTTTTCTTTCAGTCTTCCGCGTCGTGACTTGCGTTTCGCTCGTTTGCTTGCTCTCTTCCTCTCTTGCAGGTTAGTGATCAGACTCGTCGGAGTGGGCCGATGGGGGTATACTCACTCTCACGCACTACTCTCTCCCGCCTTCTTCTTTCTTTTGTTGTTGTTGTTGTTGGTTCTCCCCCTCACCCATTAGCTTGTTTGTGGTTTTTCACATGTACCCTTGGTGCATACTCTCTCCCTGAATGTTTTGTGTAATAATGGAGGAGAGTGAAGAAGCTCTCAAAGCTCTCTTTCATGCATCCTCACAATGGCTTAGGTGGTGGCTTTCACGTGATTTTCCATAGGAACACTCCGAGGTTCAGACTGTATACTTGAGTAGTATTCTCTTCGGCTGTGGTTCACCTCATCAGGCAGCAAAGTTTGGATTCTGAGCGAGTTTTTCGGGAAAAAAAAAAAAAAAACCGCAAGTAGGAAAAAGAGTCATCTATTGAGGAAAGGTTCTTAACTCTAATCTCTCTTTTGATGTTGTGCAGATGCTAACTCTATTGGAGTAGTGTATGGACGGAATGGTAACAACCTACCAACACCACAACAAGCAGCACAACTGATGCAGGACAATGTCCTAACAAGAGTCAGAATCTATGATCATGATGCAACTGTGATTCAAGCTTTTTCTCTCACACAGATTAGGGTAATCATTGGGGTTATGAATGATGAGATACCAAACATCGCCAATTCACAACAAGTGGCGGATTCATGGATTGCTGATAATGTAGCTGCTTACATTAACCTCACCAACATCAATGCCATAGCTGTCGGCTCAGATGTGCTCACAGCTGCCAGCAATGTCTCCTCATTTCTTGTCCCAGCAATGCAGAATTTATACAATGCATTGGTATCTCAAGGGATCAATCGATCAGTGAAAGTGTCTACCCCGATGAATTTGGAGATTTTGGAGGTTTCATATCCGCCTTCAGCTGGTGTGTTCTATAGTAGCCTTGTGCCAGTACTACAGCCAATGCTGGCCTTCCTCACAGCAACGGATTCGTTTTTCATGCTCAATGTGTATCCATTCCTGTCCTACGAGTACAATCCCACTAGCATCTCTTTGAGCTATGCTGTGTTCAATTTCACTACAGGCATCCTGGATCAGGGCAGTAATCTCACATATTATAATCTATATGATGCTCAAGTTGATGCACTCATCTCTGCCATGGCAGCTCTCAATTATAGTTCCCTCACAGTGACAGTGACAGAAACTGGATGGCCTTCAACAGGCGCTTTAACTGAGTCTGCAGCAAAGTTTGACAATGCTAATGCTTATCTCTCCAACCTGGTGAGGATTACTCAAACTAACGCTGGGACACCTCTAAGACCTGGCCAGGAGATTGATGCATACATCTACGACCTCTATGATGAAGATCTGAATGTGGGGCAATTGTCAAACCGAAACTATGGACTCTTTTATGCAAATGGGACCAGTAAGTATGACATCAATTTTGTTACTGGGACTGTAGGAGGTACATCACCATCAGTGCCACCTTCAGGACCAGCTTCAGGACCAGTATCAGTACCACCTGGGGTGGGAAGTGGACAACCGCCAGCAACCCCAAGTGATACTCTTGACTGGTGTGTGGCAAAGCCTAGTGCGACCAACAGCAGCTTGCAACAGGGCTTGGATTGGGCATGTGGACCAGGACTAGCTAATTGTGGTCCTATACAGCGAGGAGGCGCCTGCTATTTACCCGATACTCTACTATCACATGCTTCCTATGCATTTAACATCCACTACCACTACTTCCAAACAGACTCAAGGTCATGTATTTTTGGTGGTGATGCAGAGCTGACGAATGTTGATCCTAGTGAGTAGTACACTTTCTGACTCTCTTTAAGTCTTGAGGGGTGGGGTTGACATCTGCTTATTTGCCTTGTTTCAGATGCTTGTTTGTGCAATATTCTGGTGACATTTCTACATAACAGAGCTGTTCTCTTAACGGATTGATTTTGGACCTTTTTGCAGGCTATGGATCGTGCTATTATGTAGGAAGGTAAATTCCTTTTTCTCTATCTTGCATTTATAAATTCATGAAATGGAGAATTCAAGCACATTTTAGTTTAATTTTAGGAGCTGCTTCAGTAGACAGCATCTATTGATGCATTGCACTTTGGTGGTTTAAAGCAACTTGCAGAGGTTTTTCTGTCAGCAGAGGTCTAGGGCATCTTATATGAAATCGTGAGCCAGGGGAGCTGGATGAGACCTTTGGGCAAGGGAGAACAAATTTGTTCCAAAACTCAAATTTTTTGGTTTCAATTTTGGATCACAAATTGAGCTGCTGCAGCACTATTTAACATCTGTATTGAGTTTTGGAACACTGTAGCATACAGAAATGTCTGCTAATATACCTTATCAATTTGTGTGTCTCTGTGCAGCCAAGCAACAAATGTGGAGGGATCACGATTCACACAGTGTTGTCGGATTCTTCTCACTTTCGCAGTTGTGACTATGGTACTCTTCCTAACAGTGTAGTTATTACGTGAGGTAGCCTGAGGTTCTTGGTTCCCATATCACTTTTGCAATACTGTCACCAACGAAAGCCAATCTTTACGAATGCTTTTGGGAAGTAATCCATAGCTCTTATTGACCACCCAGAAGTAGATGATCTATCTCTTTGCAGAGCACATCGAGGCAATTTTTTAAAAATGCTTGCATAAATTTCAGACTGATGCTGAAAGAAGACTGAATAAAATAAGAACTAGAATATGGAGGTCTCAGAGGCTGCCAAAACAGAGAGCTCCTTGTTGCTCCTTACTTTAGTGTAAATATCAAGCTCCTTCTGTGTAGGAGATTGTGGGAATTGGGAGCAATACAGTGCAAGAGCAAAGTAGAAAATAAGCTATAGGTGAGACCAGGAAGGTTGATTCTCCTGCACTCTGCTCATCTGCTCCCCACTGTCGCCATTTTTGTTCAATTAGAGGTGGCTGTGAGCTGCTCCCCCATGCTAATGTCCTGTGTATGCGTATGAATTGCTGTTGATTTTGAGTGTTTGGTGAACTTGTTTAAGGTGTAACCATCTCACATATATATCGAGTAGTGCGAATTGGTAAGGACAACATTGGGTGTCTCCAATGACCCATCCAATAAATGCTCCCACTAATCCCTGAACCTTAAACCCTACTTTTGTGATGTGATAATACCAAAAATGGTAATTCTGCCGATCATGGTGCTAATGGGTGATAAGTTAAACATGTTACAACATGTTTGCTTTACTAGTTAATACATACGGTTGTGAAGTTTGGGGTGCAACATTAGCACTTCAAAATGGAGTGGAGGTGTTTTTTAAAACATATCATGAATTAGATCATTATTGTTTACAATGTGTTGACTAAAAAAACCCAATACTTGGGAAATAATAACAATTTAAGTTATTTTGCCCAATGAATAGTCATAGTTTGTTGCAATTTGTTGTTTCAATCTTTTGTTTGTCCACGCATCTGATTTGTCCAAAAAATTCAAATTTACTCGTTCACACATTGTGACTTCAAAGGGAATGGGCTACAATGGGGTCATACATGTGCACCCATTCAAAAGTTCATGGGAAAACTTTCATAAAGCCTTGCACATTATTGTACTATATGCAAATGTAATTTGAAAAGTTATTGATCCTTTGTCCACTAACAAACCCCATCTCCACCTCACTCCTTAAGATATTACACATAGGATCTTGTTGAAAATATTCTATTAGCTCTTTACATTGAAGATGGTATGGAGCCATGGTGTTATGTTTCACCTCCCATCTTTGAAGTTCCCCATCCACACTAATTTATTACAAATCTTTTGCATTGGTAATATCTAAAGGTCATCCATCCTTGAAGATGAATTTGGGGGAAAAAAAATAGGTTACACTATCACTTTCTTTTTTGCCCAAAAGCCCAAACTTCCACATGCTTGGTGAGATAATTCATGGCCATGACCAATTACAACATAACCATTTGTTTTTTTGGTGAGCATTACAATAGTCCTACCAAATCCATCTCCACATGTGCAAATTTTTTTGTGGCAAACATGTTTTGTTTAAAGTCTATGTTGCTTGATCTTGCCAAATAATATTTGTAATTGTGATACAAAATAAACTTTCTTGCAAAATCCTTGATATTTTTAATCATCCTAATCTAGAAGTAGTTTTTCATAGAATTATTTTTATGTCGTGTTGATCCTTGAATGGGTTACATAATTGATATATTGATTAAGTTGTAATAGTTCTCACACTTGATTTTTATTTTGGAGCATTTTCTTGATACCACCTTTGAATTTAGTTGATAGATTTTCCCTTCCTTAATGACACTATTATTTTTTCTTATGATAGTTTAATTGTCTTTTTTAATAGGTTTGACAATTTTGGTAACATGTTAATGATTTTGCTTGCCCTACAAAGCACAATTAAGATAACATGAAGATCTTTCGTAGTTAAAACTACTAGAATGGAGAATTCATAACAAATTAATTTTGTGTTGGTCGTATGGAATGGGTTTTCATGTGTGAGGATGTGCTTCCTTATCAAACTTAAATGAAACAATATTCATCAACAATTGGATTTTCCCATGGGGAATGCATAATAACAACAATAATTTGTGTGGTGCAACTAGTTGTTCAATAGCACAACCTTGTAACACCTTTTACAAAAGATAGCCAACCCGAAAAGATTGTTGGGTTGACAAGGTAAAGTTGAAAGTGCAACTCTATACAATGGTCAATATACATGTTAGCATTTGAAACATGCATGTCCATGCACGATTGAGAGCATCATTGAAATAATGTTGTTTTTGCCAAGTGTATATGATTTTTCATGGAAACAATTCTATGAAAAATAAACCAATGAACGAGGTAACCTAAAAAATTTCATGGGAAAATGGTAAAAGAGAAAATAGTCCATCCATTGAAAAATGTGTGCCATGGAAAAATTGACAAAAATAATATTGAAGTTGGTTTTTTTGGTCAATGATGGAAAAGTTACATTGAAATGCAAAAGGCATAAATAGTGGTTCATTATAGTCCACCTTTTGACAAAGAACAATGGAAATGACAAATTGATTAGCATTGGTTAATGAAGGAGAGCCCTATTAACAATTGACAAATAATCATGTTTTTGAAGTGGCCAAAACATAAATGTGGTTCAAACCCAAATGGAAGGTGGTGTTTTGACATAAACAATTGTGAAATTTGTGGGCTATGTTTATAACCATGTTCTATGAATTTCCAATATAAAAAACAAGACCAACACAAGCTTTAACCATGCAATCGTTGGGAGTTTTTAAACACCACCAATATGACTCAAAATCTTCATGGCCTTGGTTTGAATGCAATCACAAGTTGACATTAACATTGGTAGCTAGAAGATGAGAAAATACGTTTTATAAGTGATTGAAGTGATCAATATTGAATGTATGAATGTCATTGGCATCCATATGTTGTTGAAAGGTATTAGAGGCATTTCAATGGCCTATCATAACCATGGTGTTGTGATTACCTAACCTTGGGCTCACGTTTAAGGCCTAAATAAGACAAGGATTATGGTTGCCAACAAGCACAACATAAGGTGATAATTAAAGAAAATAAAATAGTTGCAAACGAATATAAATCAATTTCATTTTGAAGTTTATTAAGAAGTGGTACTTTTGTGGAAAGCCAAATATTTAGTAGTAATTGATGCCTAATTTTGTTGGTGCACAACAAGAAAAATAAGCATATTTACTAAACCTAAATAAGCAATACAAAAAATATTGAGTTGAAAGAAAGAAATAATATACTTCTTTTTTTAATTAAAAATTACCTAAATTTTTATCAAAATTTTTAAAAGGTGGTTTGTAAATGGTTTATAGAGCAACAAATATGTAAATAATGATCTACAAATTGGATCAGAATACATAGTTGTTTAAAGTACAGATGTAGGAATCAAAACACATAACTTTACTAGTTAGTTAGTTAGAATTTGAAATTGATTATTGGATAATTAATATTTGAATTAATTATTAACTATATTAATGGCTAGTTAATTTGAAACTAAATTAGCTATTGATTTTTTTGTTAGTGTTACGTTACTAATATTAATTACTAGTAAAAGCTTAAAACATTATAAATATCTCTTGCACGTACTATTTATTCATTCAATAAAATAGATCAAAGTGCATGTATTTTTTAGTGTTGATGTGTTAAATTTTCACACTAACATTGGCAACCATTCATAGGTTCAACTTTTGAATATTAAAAAATTGTTGTAGCAATATATCTATGGACATTTTAATTATATTTTGAGTTGAGAAATTTGTAACTACTTTTGAATTATTTTTCTGTAATACTTCATAGAATAATACTACCCTAAACCCTAATACGATACTAGAGTATTTTTAGTTTAGAACTCTTGAACCAATGACTTATTGTCTTCAACCTCAAAATTGCATCATAATTGAAAATATTTTTGGCCCATTATGTTTTTCTTATTATAAACATTTGTTTTGCTAATCTTATCTACTAGATAAGTCCATCAATTTTCTTTGGGCATTTCATTTGCTTACCATTGATTTTGGTTTCCCAATTGTTGTTTGTAGTGCCAATTTTCTTTTTGGAACCATCACCGATGTATTTCAAATGTTTACAACATTTGCAAGAGCAATTTTTACTTGTGAAAACATCACCAATGTATTCTCAATTTTTCTTACATTAGTTGTTTTGTTGCTACCCTTATTCAATACATATTAGCATTTATTTTTGGCAAAGGTTGCATCACATACAATCCTTGTTACAAATTGACCCATTGATTTGTACCCACTTGTGGATTTTGTCATTGATCCTTTTGGTTAATTGGATCTTCCAATTATTTCATTCATGATGTTTTGGACTTTAAGACTTGCATTTGACTAATCATCGATTCTTAACAATCATGCATTGTTTGTCACACATTGGAGTACCAAATACCAATTTAGGTACTATTCATCACCGAATAACATTGATTATCACCTTTTTAATAAAAATTTTCATGAACATATTGAACTTTTATGGCTTAACACCGTTTGTTATGGCAATTTTCATGCATAAGGAACCAACTAGTCAATGTTTCTTTAATGACCAATTTGACCTCTTATTTACCACCAATCTCTAATAATCCATAAGTCCACTTACATGTACAAGTTTTATTGTATTTTCTCGTTGAAAATCATTTCCAAATATCATTTCTATTGCCTATTTTTATTCATAATTAATATCAATTCACATAGTTTACTTATTATTATTTTAAAAACAAATTACCCATTTTTATATTTTTAGTACCTTGGCTTGGAATTATATAAGCTCTTACAAAAAATACTTTCCTAATTTTTTATAAATGGGATCAATACTATGATTCATCCAATCCTATTTACTTCCTTGTATCAAGCTTAGTTACTTAGTTTCAACATTGATTTTTGGTATGAATGAATTATCACGTTTGGACATAGAAGATCACCTATGGGACTATTCACCTACATGCATTGGACTTGTTTTGAAGACAATCAATTGAACGATTGGAAGATCATTGCTTTTGTTTTTGGGTCACCACATATCAAACAAAATCTATACATATTACAAATACATAACTAACAATATAATTGGATTTGAAGGACCAAATTCATATTACAAAGGGGTTAAATGTTAAAGGGTCGTATGTAGATTGCATGTAGAAAAACACTAGATATTTAAATAATAATCTATAATATGTTGATAATATGTAGATAATGATATTTAATTTGTAAATTGTTAGATGAGTTTTTTAAATGATTTGTAAATTGGATCAAAGTACATAATTATTTGAACTACGAATGGAGGAATCAAAACACACATTTTTCTTGGCTACTTAGTTAGAATCTGAATTTGATTACTAGCTAATTAATATTTGAATTAGTTATTGATTTTTCTTATTAATGTTAGGTTTCTAATATTAATTACTAGTAAAAAAATCAAACTCTATAAATATCTTTTTCTTGTACGATTTTATTCATTTAATAGAATACATCAAAGTGCTTGTATCTTTGAATTTTAATGTGTTAAAATTTCACACTATCAAAAAACATTTTGTCAAAATTTAAAAAAAAAAACCATTAGCAAAGAAAAAAGATAAACCATTCTTCCTATGAAAGACTTCAACAATTACGGTCCCTAATGTTTCAAATTTAAAAAATTCACATCTATCGATAAAACATAGAATAAGTACCTTCAGATATTCACACATTGGTTTTCAACCTAAATTATAAATTGAATACAAAGTTTTCTAATCCTTAGAAGAGTCTTTGAAGAATTCCTACCATGGGAAAAATTAAAATAAAATAAAATAAAATAAAACCCTTACTAATTAGTATTTTCTTTTATCAAAGTATTTATAGATTGAAAACACACAATGAAGTGCTATATAATTAAAACTTGAAACCTTTTGTTGGAAAGCATTGTGTTAGGGGCTTTCAAGGCATGTGAAGAAGGCAAAAGAAGAAGAAGAATTATGGAAATTCAAATATTTCACCATGCAAAAATATATAAATCTTCAAAAAAAATCCTTTAAAGATATTATTATAAATCTAAATTTACTAATCTCAATTTTCAACACAAGCAAGCCAAAATATCATGTTTCAAAAATCCTCATAAAATAAATAGACCTATTATTATTACCTAGGGGGGGGCCAAAATCCCTTATTATCCTTGCCTTGGTACGCAAGGCCAATAAAAGCGCTTAACCCTAAACGTCAACCAGGCCCAACACGGGCTGCTTTTCAGATGTCTGCGAATTGTCGCAATTCAATTTGTCGCCAGAGGATTCAATGGCGGAAAGCTCTGAAATTGGAGGAAGCATGCATGTCGAAGAAGATGGGAGCTCGGCTCAAAAAGAAGAATGGATTAAGTGAGTTTTGTGTGATCTTTTTTTTTGTGTGTCGTTACCGTCGTTTGGAATTTGTTGCATAGGGAATCGAAGGTTGAGAGAGAGAGAGAGCTTTTGAATCTGATCGACGAAGCTCTTGTTGTTGTTGTTGTTGTTGTTGATGTTGTGTTACAGAGAACAAGAGCTTTTGAAAAGAAGATTGGTGCTTACAGATGATTTTTCGTGGAAGCTTATTATAACGTCCTCCCACGATGAAGACTCGGTTGCTGTGAATTCCAGTGGTATTTTGGATCAGAGCAAGCTTCGGTATGTTGGTGGAGTGGACTTGAGTTTCTCAAAACTGGATGAATCTATCGCTTGTGCAGCTCTTGTTGTCATGGACTTGGAGATCATGCAAGTTGTTTATGAAGATTTTGACACAGTGAAGCTTACCATGCCCTACATTGCTGGTTTTCTCGCCTTCCGCGAGGTTCTCTCTCTCTCTCTCTCTCTCTCTTTGCTGTACATCACATTTTGGATGCAATTTGTTCTCTCTCTCTTCACTGCACATCACATTTTAAATGCAATTTGTTCTCTGTCTCTTCTTTGGAAATCACAGTTTGAATGCAATTTGTTCTTTTTCTCTCTCTCTTCACTGCATATCACATTTGGAATGCAACTTGTTCTCTGTCTCTTTTTTGGAAATCACAGTTTGAATGCAATTTGTTCTCTCGCTCTCTCTCTCTCTCTCTCTCTCCACTGCACATCACACTTTGAATGCAATTTGTACTCTCTGTCTCTTCACTGCACATCATATTTTGAATGCAGTTTTGGTTTAGAGTTTTTGCGTGGACTCATGCAATTTTTCTTGTTGGAAGCAGACTCCGGTGCTCCTTGGACTTCTGCAAAAGATGGCTCTCAAGGAGCCTGCTTTATATCCACAAGTACTTCTCCATCTGTAGGCAGCTTGTCAAGGTTGGAGCTGAGGATACTGTGTTCAGGAGTGACTATGAGAGTGTCATCTTCTGTCTTGGGAGATGGCACATACCAATGTTGAACTACGTTGATTTCTTGTTCTTTCTTGTTTGGTTGGTCTTTTATATATGTGAGTCTGGAAGTTGCATTTTGAAGCTTTGATTTTGATGTTGAGTGAGGTTCTGGATGCAGTTATTGATGGTTGATGGGAATGGCATTCTTCACCCGAGAGGTCTGCTTTACTCATTTGGAATTGCTATCTCACTTCTCAATTTCTTGCCAGTAGCAGTTCAGTTACTCTGTTTCTGTAGACTATGCTTCATTTCTTACAAGACATGTTTTCAAGTGTGATGCTTTTTGGAGTTCATCGTTCATTGTAAAACCATCAATTGTAATGGAGAATGCTCAAATAATCAATATGTAGAAATGTTGTTATCAGACATGATCTTTTGATTGTGGCCTTAGCCACCTGACTTGATGCTCTCCAGTCACCTCTGGATTGTGTGATGCAGTTTGCTTGAACATAATACCTACAAGCTCCATAACCAATTTGTCAGTCCCTTCACTACCAGGATTGTCTTCATCCCTAAGACAATTGTCAGAGGTATAAAGATCTGTTCTTCAACCAAGAGTTTGTTCTCTTGCAGGTTTTGGACTGGCCAGCCACCTGGGAGTCTTGGCAGACATTCCCACCATTGGAGTTGGGAAGAATGTACATCATGCAATCTCTTTTGTCTCTGAAATTCTATTGCTCTATATCTCTACTTATTGCAACCCAGAGCATATTCCATGTACTATCATTGCAATCAATTTTTTGGTTCCATCTTAGCAGAAAATAGGCTGTTAAGTAACAATTGCATTGTCAGTTTATGTGATGCAGCTGCACCATGTTGATGGGTTAACAAACCTGAAAGTTAGGAATGTTGTTGCAAAGAGCAACCTGCAAGCTGGTGATGTAGTGCCCCTGATTGGAAGCACTGGTCAAGTCTGGGGTGCTGTAAGTTAACTCCCAAAATCTCATCATGATTACAGACTGAGTTTCTCTTTTGAAAGTTTTGCTATTAAACTTCGCGCATATTCTGTGACGAACACAGTGTTTAATCTTGAGATTTTGTTGCCTCGTGCAGCTCATTGCACATTGCCTATTGCTACCATCCAAAGTCCTGTTTTGACACACAATCTAAATTCAAATGCTTGATTTCAGGCCCTCCATAGTCATGAAGGATGTCAGAAGCCTATTTTCATCTCCATTGGGCATCGAATCTCACTTGACACAGCTGTTGCAGTTGTTCGCTGCTGCTGCTTGCATCGTGTACCTGAACCTGTTCGACAGGTTTTCTCTTTCTCTCAACTGCAGTGATAAGTGGCCACATTGAAGAAATCACCCTTGTGCTTTATGGTCTATTGATTGTCATGAGGGTCTGGGATGTAGCCAGTAACATCTCAAAAGACACTTGCCTCTTATTGTAAAACCCTAAACCCAGGGACATGCTAAAATAAAAGCTCTTTCCTTCAGAAGCTTGTTGCAGCTTGAATGAGGATACTGTTGACTTTTTTGATTAGCAATGTCTCTTGAGTGCTAGCCAACATCACGTCTGAGTCTTCCCATTGCTTCCGGAAAGGCAACAGAAACTCAGGACGCAGATTGTGTATAATGGTTTGCCCAAGTTTTTGGGAAAATTATTATATGCTTATCTACACCCACTGTTGGGAGCTGATGAACTCAGTGGGTAGTCATGGCAGCTTGTCACTGCCGTTCGTGATGAAGGTGATGGTCTGTCACTTTGTGAGCGACTCTCATGAGGTTATGACTGCACTCATTGTCATGTTACCTTTAATTGTTGTTGTGGAGATTTCTCTGCAACTTCATCGATCTTTCCTCTTATTGTAACACAGAACCTATGGGTTGGTTGAAGCAGGCAGACTTAAGATCCAGGGATCGACTTCGCTTAAGGATTCCATAGCAGCAAGCACATCCACTGGACGTTGAATCTTCAACAAAAGCCAAGTTACATGCAACCTCAATTCTTCAAATCTATCTTCTTGTATTAATGCAGTGGGGAAAAATCATGTACCAATTATGCTTTAAACCTTGATCTTAACCCTAGATCACAGGAACCTAACGAACTGTGAAACCTGAATACAGGCCCTAGGAAATCTCTCGGCAACAATCAATTGGAATGTGACTACTCACCCAGATGCTATTAAAGATGCTCCTTATCAGATTGATACACCTTCCAAATGTAAATAGTGTTGCTAGCTAGAGCAGTTTGAGAGAGATCTCAATCATGTACATAATTTGTACCTTCCTACAAACTCCAGAATTGATCCTAGCAATGTTCTTCAAGTGGGTGCTTTTCATGTACACATTTTCCACCTTGAAATGGAGTGGAGATCCTGGAGGGTTGTTGGTAATGACTTCCACACTGTAAGATCAGTTCCTGCATGTCTTGGATCAAGGATCATGACCAAGGAGTAACTCAGTAGTTGGCACTGGATCCTACTTTCCAGATAGTTGCATTGTTTTGAAGTGTTGCTCCACATGGATATCTGTAACATATGTGATGGATCTTGTGAAGCTTCATCATTCCCATTGAGAATTAAGCTGTAAGCCTGTTTAGAGACAGATTCACAATTTTGCAATGAAGACTTCTTGTAATCCCAGATTTGATTGATGATATGTGATCCAACTGATTTGGAGTGTGCAACAACTTGTATTTGCAATAGCTGCAACTATGTTTAGATGATGTAATCAGAATTCCAAAGATTTAAGCCAACATCTGCAAGAACTTGTACTTGCACCAAAATTGATCTACCTTGCAACACGGCATTTTCAATAGAGGGGGAGCAAGAGCATGTGCTGGCGGGCTTGATGTTTTTTGTCAACTGACATTCTCATCAGCTTGAAGGTTCTTCTGTTTTGCAATGCAAGAAGACAATGCAAAGCCAGGTGATGTTGCTAATTTTGTCGAATGCTGGGGGCTTTCAGCTCAGGGATGTAAATGCTCTTAAAACTCAAAGCTACCTACTGAGAAGACCAAGTTCTGAGCAGACACTGAGTATGAGAGGGTTGGATCTGACACCACATACATCTTACAGTACGCATTTCTCGGGATTTGATGCGGTCAGACATCAATCCTCAAGGGACTTGGATCCTTAGTATTGATTCCTGATATTGGAACATGCATTTGGATCATGATATACTTTTGGGTTTTGCTGAAAGGAGGGTTTAGGGTAGAAAGCCTGCAAACATCATCGTTTTCAGAGAAGAATTGGTGTGAGCATGTCCATCTCCATGTGGAAGTCATGGCTGCTCCCCACGCTAGCGGCGGCGGCTTCGCTTTCTTTCACCGGCCTCGGCCTCCTCGGAGTTCTTACGAGAAGAAGCCCCTCACAGCTACCTCACTTGTTCTTGGGGGTGGTGGTGTTGGGCGTTCTGGGATTTCTTCTCACCATTCCCATGCTCCTCGATGTGGTGAGGAGCAAGAAACGTCACCAGGAAGGCGAAGAAGAGAGAAGGATTGAGATAAACGCCGGGTGCGGAATCTGGCCACCACCCTGGTCACGCACCGTTGCCTCGCTTTGTCAAGAACTGGGCGTCCAGCCATCGCGGGGATTAACGGCCTCTGAAGCCATCGCTCGCATGAAAGAGCATGGCAGTAACCGCATTGAGGTGCTGGACATGCCAGGTTACTTCAGCTTCGTTGTCAAAGAGATGTACGAGCCCACTCAGGTGCTTCTCTGATTTACCTCTCTCAAATGTATTTCCAGTTTGAGCTTCTTTCTGGAAATTTGTCAAAATTTCTGCAGAACATTCTTCTTCACAAACTGCAACAATTGCTCTGGGAATCTTCAGGTAAGCAGATTCGTGCTTTGACTGCATGCTGGTTGTAGCTACTCCTCAATGGTGTGGCATGAGATCATACCACCATGCCATCATGCAACAAATCCCTTGCTTGCTACTACTATTGCTATTGAAGGAAAACAAGAGGAAACATGTGATGAGAATTATTTTTTCTTGTCAGTGATCTTCTGATCTTTCTTCTTTGATTAGAACTCAATACAGTTGCAGCAACAACTGCTGTATCTTGGTACCATGAATTGACTACAAAAAACCTTGTTAGATCTTTTGGTCTTCAAACCACTTACGGGATAAAGTTTGGTCTGCAGCTCCTGTTGCTGTGTGTTGGAATATTGTATGTCATGTTTGGAAGCTTGGAAGAAGGTGCAACGGCATTTGTTGTCATCTTCCTTATGATCGCCGCTGAGGTTGGGACTGAATGGCGTGCCAAGCGAGCATTGGCCAGTCTCAAGATCTCTGTGCCCCATGATGCACTTGTCAGAAGGGATTACCAAGTTTTGAGAGTCCCAGCAAGTTATCTGGTGCCTGGTGATATTGTACATTTGGAGGCAGGCATGGTATGGATTTTTTTGTGCCTAAATTATACAAACAATATGGTTGCTGATTTTGGTTTTTCCTGATCGCATTGTCTTCTTGTTCATATCTCAGCTTGTGTCATCACAATTGTGGCTGCAATTCCAGTTTTAGTCAGTTGGGCTTCCGAATGTTGTAAAACAGGGAGGTTTAATCTGATGATGCAGGAGGTGCCTGCAGATGTGCGAATACTGCAGTCACATTCCTTTGAAGTAGATGAATCAAAGATGACAGGGGAGTCAACTCCAGTGTCAAAGAATGCCCTTATGTTATGCCCTTCTGAGGTTTCACTTCTAGAGCGAACCAACATTGCTATGGCAGGCAGTCGGGTGTCAAGGGGTAAAGCAGTGGGGTTAGTGTACCGGACAGGTGTTTTGACAGCTTTGGGTCAAGTTTTACTTCTTGCACGCAAAGTGAAAGATAAGAAGACAAAGCTTCAGAAGGTGATGAAAGAGGTGGCATGGATACTTACCATGGTTGCATTGGCAGCAAGTGCAGTTGGAGCACTATTGGGTTTACTCAAGCACATACGTTGGCAAGATGTTTTACTTTCAGGTTTAAGCTTGGCATTTGCTACAATACCTGAAGAACTCCCAATCCTCATTGCTGCTGTTTTGGCTGTTGGGGGTCAAAAACTGTCCTTGAAAGGAATGTATGTGAAGCATCTACGTGCAGCTGAGAATCTGGGTTTTGTGGACACTGTACTCACTGATAAAACAGGAACGCTCACAGAAAACCAGTTGCTCCTCTATTCCGGGCATGTAGCCACGGGTGTCCTGTCTGTTGATGAGATGAAGAAGGGGGCATTTGTCATGATTGATAGGCATAATTCTTCAGATTTTGCACCATTGTTTGTGGCATGGCTCTTCATGTCAGAGATAGGTGAGGAACTCAAAGATGAGGGTCAGGATATTAAGATAACCGATACTCTTGCTAAGGAACCGGAGCTAGGACCTTTTACAGAGCCACAGGCTGATGATGTTCATTTGGAGGTACTACCTTTGACGGGCTCCATTGAACTCTCAGCAACTGAGGGTCCTGCCTCTTCAACTGTTGGCAATGTTTCATGTGAGTCTTCAGTCCCGTAGCTGTGCAAGCTGGAAGATTACTTTCATTGCTCTGCATTTGTTTGTATTGCATGATTTTGACTGATGAATTGTGGACCACTGAGCTCTAGATTCCTGATGTGTCATGTATCAAAGGCAGTCCTTTTTTCCTACATCTTCTTATGGATGATTGCCACATTAAAAAAAATCCTAACAAAAGCACTGATCACAGCCGTACTTGGAGATGTTTTCGATCATGCTGTGCTAGCTGGCTTGGGTGCTAGACTTCAGCAAGGTCAGTCTCGATTTGAATGTGCTATCACTGCTGAAGATACAGACATCCAGCAACACCTCAGAAGCATACAAAGTGTCAGAGCAGGAGCCAAGCTTCTGTTGGAGTCTCCATTTGATCCCACTCTCAAGTTTGCTTCCAGGATATTTCAAATTCATACAGCAGAACTGAAGATGTTTGTGAAAGGAGCTCCAGAGCTTCTTCTTAAGCATTGCTCCTTTTGCCTGCGAGATGGGCGCACTGTCCCAGTTGGTGCTTTTAGGAAACTGTTGGAGGACCAGGTCAGTGAAGCAGCATCTAGAGGTTAGTTCCATCTGGATCCACAAATTCATTTTTTGTTGAAACATGGAACAAAGTTGGTGTTGTGAATATGTGTTCACTCACCATGAATGCATTTGTTTCATGTTGTAGTGAGTTGGATGTATTATTTGTTTGGACTTTGTAACAAAAAGTATACACTATTGGAATTTGAATGTGGCTCGACATAACACACTCAGTGAGTTGTCAATGTTGGAATCTTACCTGAAATGCTAGTCTTGTTTTCTTGTGTTTTTCCAGGCCTTCGACTGATTGGCTATGCACACAAGGACTTACCATCTGCTGAGGAGTTTGCTACCAGTTCAAATGAAGATGGTGGGTCATATGCTGTTCTCAAAGGCACAGTGTTCCTTGGATTCCTAGGCTTTCAGGATCCTGTGAAATATGGAGTGGCCAAGGCTGTGAAGACGTGTCAAGAGGCTGGGGTGAGGGTGATCATGGTGACTGGGGACCATGTCAAGACAGCATTGGCTGTGGCAACATCCGTTGGAATCTTGAGTGCCCAAGAGTATGAAGCAAATTGCAATACAGGAGCTGTTTCTTGCACAGACATTCAACTTGTGGGCATGGTGGCAGAGGACACCAGGATATTGTTGGACACTAAAAGTGTTTTTGCTCGAGCAACTGCTGCTGACAAGCTCACAATACTGGAAGCTCTTCAGGCATCTAAAAAGTGTGTGTTGGTGACTGGTGATGGTATGTTTACCCTCTCTGTATACATATGCCTATTTGTTATGGCTCAAATGCTCAAATTCTGCTCCCAACAAGTGCAATCCTCCATCCTGAAAAAGTGTGTTTGGACACTCAGGTATCAATGATGCTCCCATTTTATCAAAGGCAGATGTCGGTGTGGCAATGGGAAAGGGCACAGATGTGGCAAGAGAAGCTGCATCAATTGTAATTGTTGATGACAATTTTGCAATGGTGCCATATGCACTGGCGGAGGGACGGCGCCTACTTGACAATCTACGGAAGGCTTTGGCCTTTTACCTTGGGGTGAAGCTAGGTCTCATCTGTCTCTTCATTGTTGGAACCCTCTGGCAGAGGTACAATTCAGAACTAGTCCTGGGTAACAGGACCACTCTGCAAGGAACCTCATTATGTAGGAGGGCCTCATGGAGCATATGAAGATTTCTCAGCCTTGGTAGCTCTATAGTTTGAGTGCAGATAACTCTGCTGACATTGGTTTTGGTTTCTAGACTCAATATTCTTGTGATGTCTCTAAAAGCTCAGCCACAAACTGTAACCATCAAAACAGTGAAAATCAACCTTAACTAGAAGTTCTAAAAGACACATTCTATATGTGCACTGGGTCCCAAAATGATGCGAGAAAAGATGCAAACACATAATTGAACTGAAAGTACAGGATCCATATCTTTTTGTATGATGGTTGAGGAGGTGCCAGATAGAAATGTTGCTCAAGTGTTCTACTCCAGTCTTGTTCACCTCTGGGTGAATTTTGTTTGTGTGTGGAACAGTTTTCCACTCAGTGCCATCCAAATTATTGTGCTGGAGCTCTTCATGGACCTGGGGGCAAGTACATCATTTGTCATGGAATCAGCAGACTCTGACATTATGAGGAGACAACCTCGACACCACTCTCAACAATTTTTTGATGCTCAGATGATGGGGGGCATCCTGGTCTCTGCTGCATCCATAATATTTGTGGTCCTTTCCAGCTTCAGTTATGGAATTTATCACAACCCAAATACTGGGCAAACTAGTGCATTTCTTGCCTGGCTCTTTTCCCATGTGTTGCTTGCAATAAACATGAGGACCATCTGTGAGCCTCTGCTTAAGAAGGGCCCATTTTCAAATGTGGGTATGCTCATCTGGCTAGTGGCAGCTGCCAGTCTTGGTGTGCTTATTGCTACCCTCGGTTCCGTAAGGATGTATCTGAAGCTCGTTCCTTTGCCTCTACACCAGTGGCTTGTAATTATAGCTTTCAGTGTTGTTGGCACATTTTGGGTGGAGTTGGTGAAGATACTGAAGCATTTAATGATATCACAAACTGCAGACTTTCAAGTGGGGGAAAAGCAAGAGGAGAAAATGCCAATATTGGCTTCCTAGGGAATTGGTTCAATGGTACGCCGCATTTGCAGGAACCATGTTTTCCATTTCAAGTTTTTCCTTTCCTAAACTGCTGCTTAGAAAAACATCTGTGGTTTGACTATCATTTCATGGTCGAACCTATGCCAAATATTTGTTCATGTATGTATTCAAAAGACTGATTGAAATGCTGGAGGCATTAAGTAGGCAGCTAAACAGTAAAGCTGTGCATCACCTCCTCTAGTGTTTAACCTCCAATGTCTTGGGTCAGTGCGACCCAACAGCCACCAGTACACTGACTGTTAGAAGCCTGTTACGACTAAAGTTGTGGATGAAACCCAACTGAGATGATGTCAGGTTTCACCTCGGTAATCTATCCTGTAAAGGACAGGTCCAATAAGTAGGTAGGTAGGTAGGATAACAGGTGGCTAGGAGGTAAGTAGATGCATCAGAAAAATGAACTTAAACGATATGAACCTCTTGTGGATGAATTTGTTATATCTTTGATTCATCCTTTCTTCTTCGCATGATGATTCATGATGGTTAGGTGCATTTTTCTGATGTCATTTGCATTGTGTCATGGATTCCAGAAGTAAGCTTTAACACCATTTAATCATAAGTGATCCCATCTTATTTTGACTATTTGAACTGATACTTCTAATTGGTAGAGTAGGGCACATTGGCATCCCAAAGAAGCAAACATTATAGGATTCCAATAGAAGAGATATGGCATTCCTTGCACCATGTACACTTGGGTGGCACGATATGGAAAGTAGTAATGCTTTCATAGGGGAAGAGTTATAGAGTGTTATGCATGTCCAAGTAGCACAAAACGTCGCAGTGTAGTTCAATTATGAAGGTTGAACCACATGAATACATGCATTCTAGATCATGGAAAAAATTGATCTTGAATTCTTTGTCTGGTGGAACTTGCTTAACTTACCGGAACTGTGACTGCCCAAAAAGGATTTCAAAAAAGAGGAATAAAAAATGCTGCCCAAAATGGGAAGTCGAGAGGGGTCTAGTTTGGACCTTTGCCATTGTTTGTAGTCAAGGTTGCATTAGATCTATGAAGGTTGAAATATGAATGTTCAAGTCCTGTACAGTGAAATTCACATCTTACAGCACTTCAAAATGTTACCATGGTGGTGCATCTTATCTTTAATTTGATTGGAAAAAACATCAATAAAACCCCGAAATGAGAGTCCATTCACAAATTTGAAAGTGTGTTATAAGAAAAAGTACCATTAAATAGGCAATCTTGGAAGTTTGGGTTTAAGTTTGTTGAAAATGCTTTTGTAATTTCTTCTTTCATAAAACTAAAAAATCAAATGTTTGATGGGAATTGTGATCAACAAGTGTAGAAAAAAAAAAAATTACTAAATTTTTATATAAAAAACGAAATAGAAACAAGTTGCCAAAAATATTGAACATTACATCCTAAAAAGAATCCATAACATGGGATTACTGACAACAGGTATCCATGACTGTCCAAATAACTTGTCACTGAATTCATGTCCAATATTTGTGGTACAATAAAGTGATCTGTAAAGTCAGGCCATATGGGGGGCAGGAACGGCCAGTTTCGGCATAATAGAGCATCAAATGCATAACTGGGAAAGAAATTTTACGGAACAAAATAAATGGGATCCAAGCTAGTTTTTCCACCAATTTTGGTACTATACTGGGTTTCATCCACTCTTGCCTTTCTCCTGAGCGCCTGGGAAAGAAATTTTACAGAACAAAATAAATGGGACCCAAGCTAGTTTTTCCACCAATTTTGGTATTATACTGGGTTTCATCTACTCTTGCCTTTTTCCTGAGCGCCTCCTCTGCTGCTACATAAATTTTTACTGCTCCTACCTGTACAACTACTATAATTACTCTCAAACCTTGTGCATTACTCGCTGACTTTCAGCATTTCATACCAAGATTTGATAAAATTTCCTTACTTTGCAGAGACCATAGAAAGAGGGGGATAGGGGGTGAAAGGGAGGGCGAATTTCTGGCTAACTTTAATGCTGACTTCCAAAATTTCAATACTATTTAAGCATTCGGCTTTATAACTACCAAACATCTTCATAGTAGGATACAAAGAGAGAGCCAATAAAGAAAATGAAAAGAAAGTCTACAGAATTCACTAATATTCCATCTATTGGAAATTGACTGAGAGTTATGGTGCCCAAAAGAGGATCTCTACCTCTTGTCATCCACCTTCCCATTCCATACTTGCTCTCTTGGAATTTAATGCAAAACGATACAATCATAAATGGTTCTAGAAAAGCTGGCATTGGTCCATAACATAATGGAAACTGGCTATCTGGGTTTTTCTCCCCTCCCCACCTGTGTCCTATTGCCCTATCTATGGTGCAACAATTGCTTCTCACATACTATATATTGAGGTTCTAATCTCACATTTGTTCATGGCTATGTGAATGAGCCTTACTAATTAGCACCATCGTCACTAGCATATATAAAATGGAACAAATATTCTGCAAAGAAAAAAAAGCGCTGTCAGGTTGCAGATTACCATGAAATCGCACATGGCATCCCAGGTGAACAATTTATGGGAGGTTTTTGGAGGTGTCCACCGATAGTGCATCCTGCACACAAACTAAAACTAGTCAAACTTCCATCACACATAAGGAAAAGCTCAAAGCCTAGAGAAAAACTCAGAAGTATGTCATTCGTTTTTCTCACATTGATTCTTCATAGTATAAAGGATGTGGTTGGTTCAAATTCTGCACTGGAAAAAAAGGGTGATCCTCTGTGTTGGGGGGAAAGTGTTGCTATGTCCTGCAAAAGCATACCAAAGGTGGAAGACTCCACCTCTACACCTACACACCTTACTGATCCTACATTATTTCCTGAAAACTCTTTTTCTCTGAGGACTAACATTGAATCTACAGCTGACTACAAATCTGTACTTTCCAGAAACTAACTTTTTGCTACTTATCACTAAGTGATCACTCTATAAAGGAATGTTGCGACTGAAAAAATTGGCAGCAACAATTTACCATGAGTATGAATTTGCATGAGGCACACTTGTCCTAGACAGCTCCTTTTCAACCAGTAACCCACCTCTTCAGGAATTGTTGAGTTGGTGCATTCCATCCATGAATCAAGACTTGAATTTGGTCCCCACTTGTCACCCCAAGCATGTAAGACAAAAGATTATTTGAAATCCATCCAGGAGTTCCATTACAGTTGGACACTTGCTATCCGGTTGTGAAGTCTTTGCTCAAAGAGAGCAGAACTCCTGCACCGCAGCAAACTGCTTCATCCCAGTGACCCTCTACTCCTACTGCTGGTTGTCAATGATGGCCAGCGGAATGAATGATCATTTGCTGATGCCAAAGGCCCAAAGCGGAGCTTATTTACATCTTCCAGCTTCCGTTTTGAGTCTGAAGGCAAACTCGCAAAGCAAGTGCAGCAATAACAATTGCTGTCAAGGCCACACTGCCCTCGAGCCCCATGTGGTGAAATACGGGTGTGCCTCACACAAAACACTCGTTGGCATTCTCGGCAGTAGTGATTGTTGAATTTCATCCACCAATCTTGGACAGAATGCCACCGATCAAACCTTGTCTTGCACCCATCATGATTACATCTGCATTTCCACCTTTCCATGTCAAGTTATGGCAAGGGAAAAAGTGCAACATTCACTGACATAATGCAGGCATGTTCAATAAGTTGCTAATGATCTTCCAACTAGCAGCATCTCCCCAGCAGAATATTTTACTCACAGGTGTAGCAAAAGCTTTATGATACCTGCAAGAAAGTTGCAACCTTGTAGAGCTAAAGCAAAAACATGGCTTATTTCAATACATTAGGAGTCTAAGTAATGCCAAGACCACTCACCTTGAATCCTAAGCCTGGCCTTCAGCATGAACAAAACACTCCCAGTACCTCAAATACTGAAACTCTTTCAGTAGTCCATTGCCTAAACCAAACTGAGAGGTTCTCACCTGTGCTTACTCCACCTGATGGGAGCAGGTTCCTCCAGTTGAGGAGAAGTGGGTGCTGCAACTGATTTTTTATCTATTTCATCATCTGTTTCTGTCCCCAGCTCAGTCCGGCTTGGAGAGCTCCCCCTCATCTCAGTGGGTGGTAGACTTGGAAAGGAGGCATTGACCCCATTAAGAGAATCAGCACTTGAACTGTGGCTGATTGGTAGCTTTCGGATATATTCCAGTTCTGAAGAAGACAGAGGAGTCAAAGACTGCACCGGTTTGGGGTCCAACAATGGCTGTTGTAAGCCAATTGTTGATTGAACTCCTGTCCTAGAAAGAGTCCATATTTTCTCTTGTACATACCTCCAGCTTTCCCAAGCCATTACAAGAGAACGGGCAAGTGTCCTCAACCATAGATAGTCACTTTCTATGGCTTGGCACAATATCATCCACATTTTCTTTTTCAATAGAACCCAAGCTGCAAAGGTGACATCAAAAAAAAGTGCATGCCTTGAAAGGACTGCAACCAGCAACAAAATTGTAGAATTCTGCCAAGTGAATGTGCTATTGTTTTCATTGTCCGGGATATGATGTTCGTCCTGAGTTTTTGCCACACAGTCAGCCTCCTGTGGTTGAGGAGGCTGGAGAGTGAGTCCAACTGTGTCAGAGGGTGCATGCACTGGGGATGCCAACAACTGATTCTCACCTGCAATGCATCCATCTGTTGAAATCCATTTTGATGGTCCATGACCACCCCAACTTTGTACTCTGTAGGAGAAGGTCTTTCCTGGGATGAGGGATCCTGTGTCCAAAAATGAATTTTCCTGCGTATCAGCAACTTGGATCCATGTCGAAGAAGACATGTTCCATCGCTGAACTAGGTATTTATGCAAAGGAGGGGACCCACGAACAGCTGGAACTTCCCAGTTCAATTGTATACCACCACAGTTTGATGGAGTGCACATCAACCCCAGAGGGGACCCTGGTGTGGCACCAATTCCAAACACCTGGTGTACTATAGCACGAGTGATCTTGGTGCGGTGAAAAAGGCTATTTACCCCGAGTTCCTCACCCAATGCCCTGCTCTCATTCTCAATGAGTGCTGGGAAATCCAGCCCCATGATTGCATTCTGACGAAATGCTTCAGCATATTGAGGGAGTTGGAGTCCATGCATGACCCAATCTACCACATGATTGGCTGTCATCATATTTTGCAAGTGATCCTGACAAAGAATAAACATCAAGTTCAGTATTGAACTTTCATAACAATGGACATGACAATTCATACACATTAGCATACTTTGGTCTGTAAATATGGGACCTTGACAGAATGTATTAGCTGCATATAGGGGGGAACTTTCAGAGAAAGTGATGCTTGTTGCACGCTGGTAACCAATGTGGCCATTTTCATGAAAGCACTTAAATGCCCCATTCAGCAGACCAATTGAACCTCAAATCAAGCTTTTAGTTACTCACATCCATCAACATGTTGGCATCAAAACTAATGCCCACATTTTTGGATTCAGACAGCACCCACTTCCAAAAAGTGCTGTGTGTCTAGCATGAGAGAAGGGCTTTGAATTCACTTCTCTGCACCCAGAGAATGATAGGCATTGCCTACATTTAGGTTTCAAGTTGAGGGAATGTAACATGAATTGGTTGATGTTACAAAATCTTCATAAGTATTGAGAACTTCTCCACACTAACAAATTGAGTCAAGCTGAATTGACAGCTGACCCCATAACAAGGCCATAGAGATTTCGAATCCCCAAAAAGGACATGGTACAGAACTGGGATGATGCCACAGATTTGAGAACATTCCAAACTTAATCACATTGATAGATGAGCCAATAATAAGGTTATAAAGGTTTCAGATCCCCAAATTGGGGAAACTCTTTAGTTTGCTGACTGGGAGTAACTGAATGGCTGAGCACAACATAGGGCTACTGTTTCCCTTCAAAGGTGGTTACTCTAACTGCTATAAGAGGGTAACATGGGTGGGCTATCGAAAGTAACATCTAACATAGCCTTCAGGTGAATTGAGCCCACAACCACTTCCACAGTGGTCATGAGTCCCAAACATGTGGGCTATTGGCTTGATGCTTTTCAGATATAAAATATCAACCAACAGGAAAATAAGGAGAGCTAACCCTACGACAGAGGAAAACTGAAACCAAGTGCAATTGAACAGTAGTGCCAGTCACACACAATCAGTGACCTGAGAAAGAACATGCATGGTAGTGAGCAACTACCACAATGTTCTCATTGAATTCATCAGCTCTTAAGCTGAGGTGGAGGACTTTGTAACAGGTGGTTATTGTAAGGACAAAATGGGCTTTGAAAAGTTCCCCCTCAGAAGCCCTTAAAAACATTTTGAAGTTTCTGCAGGCAGAGTTATTGACAAACCTCTGGTGTGTTTGAACAGAACCTCTTAAGAGTAAGTTTCTCTTCTCAGAAGACTAATTTAGCCTGCCATCTGAGCTACAAGACCTATAAGACTGAATATTCAGAACCTATAAAATTGACCAGTCTAAATTTGGAAGAAGATGAAATACTGGAATTGGCATGGGGCATACAAATTAGATACACACATGAAGAAAGAAGTCTGGATGAACATGCCTGATTTTGGGCAAGCATGCTACAACTGCTGGAATGCTGCTGTATATGACCCCTCCAAATTCAGATCTTAAAAAGACTAGAAACCAAAGAAACCCTTCTCTATAACATAAAATCTTCTGGTCAGATTGGCTATTGAAATTTTCAGGTGAGATCGGTACAAGCCATATACTAGCTAGCTTGGCATAACACAATATGCCTGTACTCACTGTACTCACTCAACGCAAACCCTTTCTCACACAGCCCCTTGTTACAAGTCATGATAGAGGTCTTCATAGCAAAGAATGGACTAAATGTAATGAAATGATCCAAATGAGGTTTAAGCATTACCATCATTTCTTCAGATGAGATAGTGGTACCACCATAGCTGAAAGCCTCAAACTGATTTGATATGAACAGATCACTTGATCCTTCCTTTGCTCCATTCCCATATTTTTCCACCAATCTTGTATTCAGGGATTTCAAAAACTGCAGGTTGAGAAATGTTTAGTCCCCACAACAGGCCATGAAAAGTAGCAACAACTCTTGTCATCCAACACACTCCCTGAAAACATAGGCATCCTGTGTGAGCAGTGTCCTCCTACCCCTGCAGACTAGTGGGCATAGTTTTATGTCACCATGGATAGTAGCAACTGGGAGACATGGCACTCAGAACAATTCTTACCAACTGGGACCCTCTGTAAACAAAAGCAAGAAAGACTTAAGTTATGCAAAGAAGTTTTGTGCAACAAGAGAAAGATCAAAAAAGTACAAACTCCACCTACCTTAGTGGCTTCAACCCGTTCAATTTCACCATTACCATCCTGATCAACAGAGCAGAAGAAGTCCTCCAAATTCCGTTGCAGTCCTGCATTTACCCCAGATCAGGTCAACACCTAAAATATCTCTAACAGCACCTGCAAAAAAAGAAAAATACTCAAACCTAACATAAAAACCAAGCTGCATAACCATAGAAATTTGAAAGACCTAAGCATCAAAACCTTCACATAAATAACAAGTTGTGCCACAAGGCAGTTCAAAATGAGTCACACTAGACCAAAGAGATGGCTGATTAACAAGCAGTCAGCATTCTGTGTTTGTTGAGCAACTTGCAAATGATTTCCAGCTGGAAGTGAGAAAAATCCACTTTTTCACATCTGATGACTCCATGTGAACATCATGATTGTGATGCTCTAGTTGCATTGGTCACAGGACACATCCTAGTAAGTCAATCTTCAACAGACAGTGGCAAGCATTTGGAGGTATTTGTACCCATTCTACCATTCAGGAGGCTGAAGAGCCAAAAGGAATGTTGCAGGGAAACCCACCTTTGTGTCTATGGCCTGTTGCTTTCCCAAAGACGATCAATAATGTGGCAAACCAAATTAAGCAGAAAAACCTCCCATGAGGCCACTGGTCAGAGTGAAAGCTGCATCTGGTTCTGGAATGAGAAAGCGGAGGCCCAGTTTGTCTCATGTTGGTGTCTGTATGCTTCCCAATGGTCCATAATCGTCTGTGTAGTTGATGATTAGAGCCCTTTGCCCTTCCATCAGCCATCCTTCTCGTGATGAGTTCCTAACCATTGAACCCTCAAAACACTTCCTCTGATCAAGATTCAGTGGCCATGACCATGACCATTTGAGAAAAAGCTTCAGGGGCCAATATAAGTCCTGTCCTGCAAAATGAAAAATGGATTCAAAAGCTGAGCAGACCTAGAAAGCTATATTTAGGTGCAGTTCCCTAACAAGATAAGTGCACCTAAGATCTGTTGCCCCACTAACAATTGCAAGCATACATCACCAATTTATTGCACTTGGTCACCTGGATGAGAGATCACACATGTAGAACCAAATGCACCATAAGAGAAGTGCATGTGTTAGTGAACTCAAAACATTCTACTCGACAAAAAGTTAAATCCATACAAAACTCAGATATTCTGATGTAAAGATTCACAATCTGAGTCAATGCAGAAAGTCTGCATTCAGAAGCAGTTACTTATCAAAGGAAATTGGCAGAATGGTTATGCACCCTCCTAAACTATAACAATGTTCTTGGATAACCCATAGCACAACAGAAGCCACCAAACTGGATGTAAACCATTTGTGAAAGCAAACCAAAACTGGAGTTGTTACATTCTCCCAGAGACAATATCAATGTGAGTGCAGACAGAATCTCCACAAGGTAACCAACATGTAAGGTAACCAAACAAATGTTGTGTCAGATCTGGCTAAATCAAAACAAGCACACCAAGAATGACTGTGGTGATCACCTTGTGAGTGTCAATCACAGAGTATCAGGCCATCACCTTCATCATGAACGGCAGTGACTAAGTGCTATTACACCCCCACTGACTTCATCGGCTCCCTGACAGAGTGTGCAGTTAAGTAGACAATAATCTGTGCAAAACTAAGGGTGATTTCTGACTTTACCAGTTCACACAGACACTATGGGAAAGGATCCCTTACATTCTTTTCCTCGAGAACTTTAAGAACACCAAATTGCATGAAAGAACTGGAACTGCTCTCTTCAGTAGCATGAATCGGATATTACATTCAGCAGCTCACCCTTACTGATCTGCTGCTGTTAAAGAGGCAGTACTAGAGACAGATCTAGACAGGACTGACAGAAAAGATTCAATATCAATGCTCCAAAGATGGGAGAAGAGGTGAAATGAGGAGATTAACCTGCCCCAAAAAAACAATGCCACAACCCTAATTTCCTGCGCAACCAAAATATTACAGAAGATCACAAGTCACCTGTTTTTGCTGTGAGAATTGGAGGAGAAAACCAAGGAAATTGGAGATGAATCTGTTCTCTAAACCTGCTTACATGTATTCACCATGGCATGGCACGACAACAAAGACTCGCAGACACAAACACACACACACAAACACACACAAAAGCCAAAACAGGCAGTACTGAAAACAGATTCCGACAGGAATGTCAGGAAGACTGCAATATCAATGCTCCAAAGCTGGGAGAAGAAGGGAAACGAGGAGATCAAGCTGCCAAAAAAACTTTGCTGCAACCCTAATCCCCTGTGAAACCAGAACGTTACAGAAGATTACAATTCACACGTCTCAGCTGTGAGAGTCGGAGGAGAAAATGAAGGCAGTTGGAGTTCAAGCTGTTCTCTAAAACTGTTTGCATGTACTCGCCATGGGCGTGGCAACAAAGACTTTCAGACATAAACACGCACGCGCGCACACACCTACACACACAAAAGCCAAAACTTTGGAAACTTCTTGAAGCCAAACTTCTGAGCAATATCAGAACAGAAAAAACAGCAAGAAAAAACAAGATAAAAAATCCATGTTCTCCTCTTCCTCCTCCTACTCCTCACCACCTTGACCGTGAATCTGGTTTCCAAGAGAAGACGCGACAGTAGTACTGAACCAAAACCACCGTCAATCGACCTCAAATCTGTCTCAAATTCGGCGCTGTAAAAACTGATAGAGAGCTTACGATGAGACGTTTGCAAAACTTCTTTCCATCTACTGCTCCGAACAGTATGGCGACTGCTGCAAAATCACGATTTCCAACACAACACGCAAGCGCCGCGAAGCAATCGTATTCGAGCCCGAGACGGCAAACAAAAAACTGGGTTCTCTTCGTTCCCTGCCCTTTCTTCCAGACACCGGCCCCACACATCACCGGGTAACCCGACGCAAATCCACGACACATATTCCGCTTTCGGTCCCGATCACTCATTTAGTACAACCCGAAGTTTCACAGGGTTACCCTCCCTCGGCCACAAGGCCCCAAACGACTAAGATGACGGGTCACCATTCGCTTGAGACGCTAGGCTGCCGTACCCGTACATGGCGTCGTATATTTCTCGTCTACGTATATTTTACAATATACGGAATATTCAATTTGAGTGGTGGTGGTGGTGGGTTGGTGGTTTTGGTGGCGTACGTAGACGTATTGATGTTCGTATTCGGTATAAAATACCAAAATACTTCCAGCTGGGATTTGTGTACGTGTATTTTTTTTTGGTGAATTACTATTCGAAACTTCCAATTGGGGAATTTATTTTTTTTGTTTTTCCTAACCCTAGTTAGTACCTTGGCAACTTCCAAATTTGACACATGCATGTCAAATAAATAATATATTTTATTAAAAAAATTCGTCATTACCACAAAAGTCCAAATAAACTATTTCCTAAAGATTTCAATAAATTTTCCTCCACAAAAATTTGTTCTTTGGAAAAGCAAATTCTGATATTTTCAATAGTTAAAAAATAGTATAATTGGTGTTAAATCTTCCAAGGTATTATGGTATTTATTTTTCATTCTCTCTTTTATGTTTGGGGGGGGGGGGGGGGGGGGGAAGGGTTAGGGCCACAAACTCGGGTGCCAAAGGAGTATCCTTTGCCTTGCTCCCCAAGTTTTAAAAAGTGGGTTTTAGGGTTTAGACCCTAAACCCTAAACCCTTTGAGATGAAATATGTTACAATTATTTAGTGATTTTTTGCTTTTTCATTCCTTCATTCAACTAATATTTCCTTTGTAAAACATTAAAAAATAAGCATGTATGATTTATTAGAACTTAGCAATAATAACCAAAATTAGTTGCACCACTATGATATGAACCCAACCTTTTAAAAATATACATTTTAAGGATCTCTAAAGTTGTATCTCAGATTATATTTGAGATTTGCTACGAATATATATCAAATATATATTTTGAGAATCTACTTACTTATTTATCAATTAACTAGCTACCAAGAAGTAAGAAAGAAAGCAACAATTCAATATTAAAAAAAAGCCATTTTACAAGGGCATTACCTTTGGGAATAGGTGGAACACATGGTGGTCTAGGGCATAATGATTTTGATAATATGGTTTTCATAATGTAACAACCAAAGGAGCTACATTATTTGTACAAAATGAGATTGATTGAAATAGATGATCAAAATTGCCCATAAATGAAATTACACCAAGGGTTATTATGTAAAACCTCCCCATGAAAACCTAATTAATTCCACTTCCATAGGTCCTTCAACTATCCAAAGGGAATTTCCACCAAGGTTGATATAGCACTATGAAAGAGGTCTCAAGATAAACCAATAAGAAGTTGACACAAGAAATGACATCCAATAACCGTCTACAGGAAGATGAGGTTGTTCCTTTCTCATCTTTCATCATTTTAAGGGATAAAAATATTCCTTCATTCCCATATTGGGCCATGCCCATAGGCAAGGACTAAGCATTCACTTGCGTCTCCAACACCTTCATGCCAATAGTAGCTTGGGCCTTATGGTGACAAATAGAGCTACTATTGGTATGCTTCAAGAAGATCTATTGTAAATATTTAATAAGTTAGAATTAGCTTTAGAAGCTTAAACTTAAAGGTTTATATGCAAGTAAGGGGGCCAAATGATGAAGTAGTTAATTTACTATATATATATATATAAATAATATGCTAGATATTCCATTTTTTGCTCTTTTTAATCCTTGATTTGGTTGAATTTTTTTGTTTTGTTACACAACATAAATTGTTATGTATAAAACAAATAATCAACAAGTTTGTGAGGACAATATTCTTTCTTGATTATTTTGGTTCAGAGTGCAAGCAATGTATTTTATTCCAACAAGCCAAGCCAGAAGTGGGGGAAGACTTGGGTGGACGAGCACCTACACTCCTACCATGGTAAAAACCCTAATCTTTCTTGGGTTACTTATAAACAATATTAATATCACATCCTTAGTTTCTTCGGAGACATTTTGAGTTTAAAAAAAAAATTAAATCCCATTGTCAAACTAAATTAGGCTCTCTGAGTTCAAATCTAACATTTCCCAACTTACCTACAAATTGTAAAGAAGAAAAACCCAATATATATATATAAAAGGAAGGATGTGAGCCCATCCACAAGAAGTTCAAGGCAAATAAAAGCACGAAAACACAAGCCACTAAAGAACATAACAATCTAAAACGCCAGTAATACACAAATCAAATAGAAGATCATAAACTAAAAATGCAGCACGTGCCATAAATCAACTAGCGATGAATGAATGTGCATTAGCTACAAAATGTTGAAAAGATGAGGAATGCTTTCTCAATGTGACAGCACACTAAAGAATCGCAACGGCTTGGGCAGGCTAGAGGAAGGTTATGGACACATCCTGTCGTCAATAATAATATTTAAAAAACTAAGCATTGTGAGAATTAAAGAGGATGCCTGATGACGAGGTAGAGAGTGATGCAAACATGAGTAGTCCAAAAACAACAAAAAAAATCTAAATGAAAATGAAGATAATCATATTTTTTAGGAAAAATTTAAATTCACACCTTTTTTGGTTAAATTCACACCCCTTTTTTCGAGCGTCCGATTATATGCAGATTAAATTTGAATGTGTCTGCCCCACCCCCCTGATATTCATTTAACTTAGGAATTTATGTTATACAATTTTTTTCAAATATATCATAATTTTTTTAATAACTTTTCATTTAGAATTTATATTATACAATTTTTTCCAAATATATCATAATTTTATTAATAACTTTTCATTTAGACATCAGGGGTTTGGGGCAGACACACTCAAATTTAATCTGCATATAATCGGACACACGAAGAAAGGGTGTGAATTTAAAATTCTCCTATTTTTATGACAAAGTGTCTATGATGCACTTTCCAACAGGCTTGCATGGGTGGGTAAGCCAATCAAGTAAACTTTCAATAGGCTCCATTGGGGCTAGAGTGAACCAGCCTCCATGACTGCACCAGTTGGCCGTTCTGTCCACAGGATGGGCTGTGTTTTTTCATCTGCCTCTTCACCCTACATTAACCAACATTTTACCACAGTCAATTTTGTTTTGCCTGCTGACCTTTGACCTTCTTTTTCTTTTGAGGCCAATTCTTTCCCAACCCTCACCGTCCATACTAACCCATCCCACCTCGTTACCCTATTAACCTACCTACTCTACTGACCTACCTCTTGGCCTATACCTTGAACCCAACCAACTAACAACCAAGATTACCTACCCTTTTTTTTTTTTTTTGGCAAAACCTGTATCTCTTCCTGGCTAAACCTATATCTATTCTTGGCTAGACTTTTATCTCTTGACAAAACTTATATTTTTTTGGCTAAACTTTTCTCTATTGGTGAAACTTATATTTTTTTGACAAATTTTTTTCTATTGCCAAAACTTATATCTTTTCTTGGTTAAACTTTTTTTTTTTGGGCAGAACCTATATCTGTTATTGGTTAAATTTTTCTTTTTTGGCAAAATCTATATATTTTCTTAGTCAAAAAATTTTCTCTTAGCAAAATTTATATGTTTTTTTGGCTAATTTTTTTTCTTTTAGTAAAACCTATATCCTTTTTTAGCTAAATTCAAATCTCTTAGCAAAAACTATATATTTTCTCAACCAAACTTTTATCTCTTGGCAAAAACTATATATTTTCTCAATTATATTTTTTTCTTTTGGCAAAACTGATATCTTTTCTTGGTTAATTTTTTTTCTTTTGGCAACACCTACATCCCTTATAAGTTTTTTTTTTCCTCTTGGCAAAAATTATATTCCTTCTTGGCTAATTTTTTCTCTTCTGGTAAAACCTATATATATTCTTGGCTAAACTTCTAATTTTTGGCAAAAATTATATTTCTTCCTAATTAAATGTATATATCTTCTTGGTTAAACTTTTAACTCTTGGCAAAACCTATATCTTTTTTTGGTTAAACCTTGACCTCTCAACAAAACATTTTTATTTGTTGGCGAAAATTTTACCTCCTAATAATTATGTTATATCTTTTTGGTTAAACCCTTACTTCTCAACACAATCTTTTTACATATTAGGTAAACCTTTACCTTTCAACAAAACCTTTCAATATTTTGGGTAAACCTCTCTATTTCATAATTAAACCTCTACTTTTCTAAAGAGAAATAATAATAATGGAATCCACAAGGTGTAAAATGAACTTCAATATTTATTTTAATAAAAATCAACAAGGAAATAAAAAATATTGTTGATTTTAATTGGAATAAATAATTAAGGAGGTAAGAAAAAAAAAATTGTATTTTCAATGATTATCTAATTCAATCACTTAAATCATAAAAAAAATTGATGTAAAACATATGGGTTTTAAAAGAAGGTTAAATTTACATATATAATTTGAAGGTTTAGGTTCTGGGCATTACAATACTTGTGTCAACTTTAAGTTTTAACTCAATGTTTATAATGATTTGGAATTCCCAAAACTAACACCTATTTCATGGGTAACATGTAGGTATTGCCTATTATGGCAAATATTAATAACAATTCAAAATTTAATCCCAACATGCAATACCCATATATGAAGTAATGAGTAGTGGGTAACCCGTGGCTACGCCACTCTAGCCACCTTGAACGTTCTGTTAAGCTCTACTGTCTGCCCTGCCCTGCCCTGCCCTCCTTGCCCTGCCCTTCCCCTGCCCCTACCCTGCCCTCCCCCCTGCCCCTGCCCCTGCCCTTCCCTCCCCGACGTGCCTCTTGGTTTTCAGGAACGACGCAGCAAGAGGCGACGCGCTTCTTGGTCCAGTGCGCATCATTCATCAAGACCTGGGTCGCTGGTAGCCGGTGGTCATGGTTTCTGTGGCTGGTTCCGCCATAGAAAATCTATGTGGCCGGTTCCGCCACAGAAAACGCTCCTAGAACGTCGTCGGACGGACGCATGCACACACAGTTTGTAATTATATATAAGATGCCATTTCTGATCAAAATGACTATATTTTTATTTTTTTATTTTTCTTCTTTTAAACTATTTTTTATATTTTATTTCTCATTCTGAATTATTATTATTATTTCTTGTTCTGAATTATGTTTCTTCTATTTATTTTTCATAATCAAAATTTTGATTTTTTCTAATTTAAAAAAATCAAAACTATGTTTGTCAATTTTTTTATCATTAAATATGCATATTTTATGCCCAACATTTGGGTATTATGTGAAACAAAAAAAAATCTAACCAACATTATATGCCTCAAATCTGAGTATCACACTATTTTATTTTATTTTTTCTTCATTAAAATATTTCTCATGACAACGTTGAAAACAAAAAATGAAGGTATTACATACAATGGACCAATCATATCGTGGTGGAACTTGAATGAAAATGGACCTAGATTTTGCAATACGTTCATTATAAAATTGGGTCCCATTAGAATTAAAATGTAAAAAAACCAAGTCCATGCAATTCCCACATAATTTCTACTACCAATTATATTTAATTTATGTAAAGGTTTTAATATGTAAGTATTGCAAATACTTGCCCCTCCATCACTTAGGTTAAGGTTACTAAAAAGTCCAGAAAACTACAATACCTACCTTGTCAATATCTAATACAAATGTCAAAATATGGGTCAATGTAATTTTGACACACTTAATTGTGATTATTCAATATATACATCAACAAAACAAATATTTTTATTATATTTTTAAACATGTTGATATTGCATTACCTTCATCCAAAAACACACTTCCTTCCTATGAAAAGGAACTCATTGGCAATACCTACATCAAAATGGGAAACCCCCCACTCGAAAGGTTATGGGATGGGCAATACCTTCATATATCATAACAAAAAGTCATTGTGTCCCATGTAATATGCGAAATTCTATGCAATATGAAAAAGTTTGTTCACTAACCTTAAACTATTGTACATTAATTGTTTGAAATAATATGGTGTTGCTAGTACATAAAAACTCCAAATCCACTAATGGATTCACTAGGTTTTGTAGTGAATTAAGTGAATTCTTAACATATTTTCTCAATTGCTTAGTGAATGGCAACAAGTTGATATGGACAAGTAAATTCACTAACATATGAACAACTAAGAAATTTTGAATATTTTAATTATTTAATCAAGATTATATAATATTATTTTTTTTTTTCAATTTTTTTAATTGAAAGTTTTAAGAATATTCAAACCTATTTACCTAGGTGGGTAGAAAACTAGCACCTACTTACTTGTGTAGGTAGGCAAATAGGTAGGAAAGGGACATTGTGAATGGAATGAATAGCCAAAAAAAATTCATTTGTGTTGCAATTTCTATTTAAGGTCAAGCATTTCTTGACTCATCCCAAATTGGCATATGCAATTCTAAATGAAAAATCGAGAGAAAACATGTTCTTTATATAGCTTGTGAGATGAGATTCAAAGACAAAACATATGGGTTAAACGTTTTACTTGCACATTAGTTTTAAATTGAGATGGAACTAAAACTTTTCTAAAAGCCAACTTTAATTAATAATATTTATTTCATATTATGTCCAAATGAAATGATTTAAACTTCATTTTGACATTTTCTCCAAAATTTACACACTAAAATTATACAACTAATTCACAAAATATGATGTATCAACATATAATAACGTTATTTTCAAAACCATTCAATGTCTCATAATTTATTTAAGAAATACAATACATTTAAATATAGTATATTTAATACATACACATTATTTTTTATATTATAATACATGAAATTTATTATATAATTATTAATTATTAATAATTTGAAAATATAGATACTTAAAGAAATGAAAATGTTATTATAAATTATAAATAACTTTAATATTATATGCATTTTATTCAAAATTATTTTTATTAATATATTATATAGTAAATAAATATTTTCATATATTATATATAAGTGATCTTATATGATAAAACTATTGAATAAAGAAATTAAAAAAAATCATGGATGAGTATTATGTTTTACATTTTTATCAAGTGAGGCCCACAAGAAATATTATTTAGTTTTAAAAATTATAGATAATATGTATACATAATTTTATATGTTATGTATTTTATATTTTATACACATATGATATATTATAAACTATTTATAACTGGTTCAATAACTGTTGGAGTCATGGGGGGCTGGGTCACTCCAGCCCTCCATTGGGGGCAGAGATGGGGAGGAGGTACATTATGCTGGTTGTACACATTTCATGCAATAATTCGGACATTGTAAGTGTGGCGATTGATTGTAGGCCCACTTCAGATGTTGTCTGGTTTTTCCAAAATTGGAGCTCAAAATTCAAAGTTCAAGCCAGTGTGTTGTGTGGGGGCTACAATCAAAGTTCAATAGAACCAAATCATGGAACTAACTAGCCACCGCCCTCGTGTAACAACACTTGAAACTCTCAGTCTTACCAACCAGAAAAAAGAAGGAAAAAAAGGAAAACCCTAATTTTTTTGACACTACTAGCTAACATGTAGGCTCCACACTCGAGAGAGTGTCAGTAGCAAAGCTTCAAACTTGGTAATTGACTCTTTGTCAAGATGGGTAGTCGGGAAAGGGCATGTTTTCATCATAAGAGTGGTACTCAGAAAATCACACTTGGTAATTGACTCTTTGTCAAGATGAGGAGTCGGGAAAGGGCATGTTTTCATCATAAGAGTGGTACTCAGAAAATCACACTTGGTAATTGACTCTTTGTCAAGATGGGTAGTGGGAAAGGGCATGTTTTCATCATAAGAGTGGTACACAGAAAATCAAAGTATTTCTTTCACTTATGATGATGAGAGGAGCATATGGATTATGAAGACTTCAACAAATATTCTTTTCAGTGTGGGTATTGTTGAAGTCTTGTAATTGAGCTACCCATTATGGTGTCCTATATTGCTCCCACTAATTATTAGGGGTTGGAGTTGCCAAATGTCCAATGGCTTTCACAACATGTGTGACTCCCCTTGCCCTTTTACTTTGTCAACAAGTTCAAGCTACTACTTCCATAGCTTTCAAAGAGGACTTTTGACATGGCCACCTGGAACAATTATGAACCTCAATGTGTCAGCTCCATTGACCAAGGAGGTGTACCAACCATCACTAGTAACTAGATTTACCTTATAAATGGTGTTAGGGTGTTATATCCAGTTTTGTTGGGGTTCCATATATTGTGACGAATTCAACCTCAAATCCAATTCAGACTTTGCCTAAGTGACTATTGTTGATAAGAAGATTCAGCCAAATCCCTCAACCTAGTGTAGAACCTAAGATTTTCCATCAAGTTTATTTTGAAATATGGAAATTAAAAAAACACCAAAATCCACTTTTTCATGCTTTTTCTATTTTCTAAATTTACCAACATTTTCACTTGGAATACAAAAAAACTCTCATCATATTTGGCCACCATTTTCACATAGAAAGAAAACATTCATCATATCTTTGCCATTTTCAATTCCAGGTACCTATGTTCTTAATGGACTTTGGGCACACATCCAGATTGTAGAAATAATGGGGAAAATATTTACAATCTAATAAAGAATGGGTTCATAAATTGTTGTTATACATATCCACAAGAGAGGTAGAAATGGTATATGAATATTTCACATCTTAAGCTGCACATTCCAAAATTTGGGAAATAAAAGCCTCAACCAACAATTATATATGAATATCTTTTCCTAACTGGATTCCAAGCAACAACCTAAGATTAACATATAGAACTGCTTACACATGCCTTGAATCAGCACATACTCTAAGTGGCATGGACTGGAGCTTTCTGCCAACCCATCCCATAGGCCTAGTTGATGCAAGAATCTTGCCTTTCCAACTCAATACCAGTGGTATCTATCTCATTTTTTGAGGCTCAAATGGGCCTGCAAATCTTGACTTCACAATGCCAGCATTGTATGTTCATGACTAGACAATGAAAGAGGCTTGTTGACTAATGATATTCTATGGAACACCGCCTCTTTCCACTTAGGAATCTGTAATGCATTATTGTAGCCTATTCAACCTACGAATCTGTAATGTACTATGGCCCACTCTCCCACTCCACCCACATCCCGCTTCCATTAGGAACACACAAGTAAGAACACATAAGTAAAAGGACTTTCCTTCCACCAGGAACACAACAACAGACGCAATTCTACCTCGCTTACTGAAAAACGAGTTGGGGAACTTGCTGAAGGAAAAAATCGGAAATGCAGGCCCTTAAAAGCTCCACGGAAATCGCAAAACCACACAAAAGGAAAGAACCTTGCTCTAAGGAAATAAGCTGGAAATGCTGCCCCAAAAAAATCCCCACGGACATTGCAGAACCAACAGACACACACACAAAACCTTGCTGGAAGGAAGCAAGCTGGAACCTTACTGAAGGAAACGTGCTGAAACCTCGCTGAAGGAAAAAAAAAATGCACGAACAAAATGCAGACGCGAAAATCCCTTCGGAAATTGCAGTCCAAGAACCTGCACACACAAACCAAAAATCCTTCCCCAGAAAACGAGGCAAGAACGGAATGCAAGGAAGGAAACAAGCTCGAAACGCCATAGCCTGGAAATCTCCGCGCAACTCCTGGCTCGGAAAACGTGCTCTCTCCCGCCAATGCAAAAAAAAAGAAACAGTACAGAATCTGAAACTCTGTTGATCCCGCTTACTCCCAGTTTGGATGAAAAATCCAATTTTTCATCTTGATTTGTTTTTTCCTTTTATAAAAAACCCCCATCGTACATTTTCCCGTTCACACCTAAACAGTTGGGTGAATCCCAACACAATGGTTAGATTGGAACCATGGTTAAAACTAAAAACCTCAAATTTTCTTAGATGCATCTAACCATGGTAAATAGCTTGTCATACCGCAAAATCCACGTCCTTGATCCAAATTTGACATTGAAATATTGGCCACTAAAAGGCCTTACTTACTCAACGTCGGTTATGAAGGTGCTAGTGTAGGTGCTGGTTCACCCTAGCGAGGTTGTTAGTTCGGGGAACTAGCACCCACGTTTGTTGGTTGGTACGACCATGGTAAAAATCCCAAAATACACTTAAGTTCTTTCTAAATGTTACAAATATCACATGCTAAAGACTCAATCAAAGTTTTTGAATTCAACGATAACATTTTTTTAGGGCTTCATATTGTCATTAAGAGACTTCACTCAAGAAAGTAAAAGGTACCAATGAAGTGTCGACCAAATTCGCCCTTTTGGCACCAAGGTAGGACCCTTTTATGGATAACTTCAATATACGATAATGTGAGTTTGGCAAAGGACGGTGTCAACTCTCAAGTAATCGGTTGTATTGGTATGAGACCTATAAAAATGGTCAAAAATTGGCACACACTTACTTACCTAGAGAAAAGAAAGGGTTGAAAAGAATTGGATGACCCACCCGTAACCTCACATAATTTAACCAAAACAAACTTACAAAAACAATACCCAAATAAAAGCCCATTCACACTTGGAGTTAACTCCTCATTACCACATGTCATCTAACACAATTTTATGTATAATTTTATATATAAATTCACGTAGTCCGTGCGTCCGTGACGAAGCTCGGGTCCGTCGCAGACAGATGACCGGGCCCGGCCTAGCAAAAACAAGAGAGGGGCCGACTGGCTGTAACGGTGGCCAGCAGGGGCAGGCTGGGCATAGGAGAGTCCATGCAGGTCTTGTGCGTGCTAGGCACGAGAAAGGGGTTGACTGGCTGTGATGGTGGCCAGCACGGGCGGCTGGGCACGGGAGAATCCCGTGCAGGTCCGTCGAAGTGGGACGGATAGTAGAATTTCGGCCAATGGGAAGGCCCAAGGTGCCTTGCTTTTATTCCTTTCAAGTTTGGGTAGGGGGGCGGGAAGGATTTTTTTCCATTTTTCCCTATTTCCCAATGTGTTCTCACAGTGTTCCCACAGTGTTCCCTCTGAGTTCCTAATGGGTTCCCAATATGTTCCTCAAGTTCACAATGCGTTCCTCAACATGTTCTGTATATAAGCACCTCACTTTTATCCCATATGCTTTGGCAAATGTTGTGGAGGATGAGGGGGACTTCACAGTGGCTGAAGGTCACGGGCCCCCACTAATGTTATCTAGTTATATAATATCCCTGGGTGGTCGTCCTTTAAGGGTCGAAGTGCAGTGACGGCTTTAGGTGACAAAATCAGTTTTGGTCCCCCTTTTGTTTTCTGTATACTGGAGTTATCCAGAAAGTCACCCTGTCTTTGGGCCTGCCTCCACTCCCTATCTCGTTTCAGTGGTATCCGCAAAGAAGGGAAATTTTAATACATCTTAGTATGAAATGTTGAAACTCAGCATTTAATGCATAAGGTTCAAGAATGAAGCTTCCCTTAAATCTGTGCGTTTCGTCATCCGTCCTGTCGTGGCTAGAGAGAGAGTGTGTGTGTGTTCAAAGGACCACAACATTTCCTAAAAGAATCGACGAAAAACCATCGGTTGGCTAGAACCGATACGTTTTTTGAAAACATCGGAAAATAATCAGCGAGATCTTCGAATTTTTTCGGAGAACAATGTTTATAGAACCGGAGAAAAATCATCAGTTCTTTTCAATTGGACTGCGATTTACGAAGTCAGATCTTTGGATCTTTGAGAACCGTCGGTCCAGGACCCTCATACCCGACACTTGCTCGTCGGTTCCTATAGGGGAGGATCTTGGTACATAGTTATGGGCCTCAAAATAATGTCAAAGTCAAAGAACCGGCCAACGAAGTGGCAGTTCTTCCACGAAAACCATCAGCTTGGCAAGGTTGTTGAAATGAAAGGAACCGACGATTCTTTTGTTTCTGTTGGGTTCTCAAGAATAGGAACCGAAAGGTTAAAGAACTGGAGTGGGAAATGTGAAGGACCGAGCAGGGGGATCAACGGGTTAAAGAACCGGAGTGGAAAATGTGATGGATCGACCGAGGGGGATTGACGGGTTAAAGAATCGGAGTGAAAAATGCGAAGGATCGGGCGGGGGGCTCGACGAGTTGAAGAACTGGAGTGAGAAATGCAAAGGACCGGGCGGGGGGGTCGACAGGGTAAAGAACCGGATTGGGAAATGCGAAGGACCGGGGAGGGGGGGGGGACAGGGTAAAGAACCAGAGTGGGAAATGCGAAGGACCGGGGAGGGGGGGGGGGACAGGGTAAAGAACCGAAGTGAGAAATGCGAAGGACCGGGGCAAAGGGGGGGACCAACGGTTGTTTGAAAAGAAAAGTTTTTTTTAAAAACCAAAAACATCAACCAAACATTGTTGAAATAACACACCTGTTGAACCGGAGTGGGAAATACGAAGGACCGAGCGGGGGGGTCGACAAGGTAAAGAACTGGAGTGGGAAATGTGAAGGACCGGGGCGAGGGGGGGGACCAACAGTTGTTTGAAAAGAAAAGTTTTTTTAAAAAACCGAAAACATCAACCAAACATTGTTGAAATAACACACATGTGCATTATGCAGGGGTTCACATTAGTTGAACATAATATGTAATGTGGTGGCATCCTTGTTTGCAAGATATTTTAAGGCATTGTTAAGTGCAATGTTTGCAAACATTGCACTTTCAAGAATCATAGATTTTCAATGAAAATATTGATATTCCATGAAGTCACCAAAACTAGCCAAAGAAAAGTTAATGCTAAGTTACATACAAGATGTTTGTTCCACCCATTTATCCCCTTGTCCCATGATTGTGAGCACAAACATGGAGTAAGAGAATTCCTCGCAACAATTTTAGATGGAACATGTTTCAAAGATAGAAGAAATGCTTCACATTGTGTTTGCTACAATTTGAAGGAGAAAAAAAATTGAGCAAGATGAGAATTTCTAAATTATTCTTAAAAACATTTATGCTTAGAGGGTTGTGTAGCAAGCTCCATGAACAATCTTGAAAGGGAGATGTGAGAGATATGAGGATTGCTAAATCTGTTTTGAAAATTTTCTACACCTAGAGGGCCACAATGAGCTCCATGGAAAGTCATTTGCACAATTGTAGCAATAGCCATGTTCAAAAAAAAAGATATGAGAGTTGTTAAAGTATTCTAAAATTTTCTATGCCTAAAGGGCCACACCAAACTTGATGGACAATCGTTCACACAATTGCAAAGGTAGCTATGAACAATCATTCACACAATTGTAGGATGTGCAACCCACAATCGCAAAAATAAAAAACTCATAATAGTCACAAGAACAATGAGAGCAATGGACATAGATACTACATAAGCAATGGCATTCTTCAACACCATCACATCTGAGTTTAACAACACTACTAACTGTCCAAAATGTAAGCATTCTCACTTTACAAAAACTTACAACTCAAACAAAAACCACCCTAGTATGTTAATAAGATCCAATAACTAAAGATTACATGGTGCACTTCAACAAATCCATTGACATTGTTTAGGGAACATTGCTGGTGCCCCATCAAGCAAGAAGAAGGGACCATCTCTCCGAATAGACTCTTGCAGAGTATGCAAAAAACTGATGGACTAGTATCGTGATTGAAAAGTCTTCAACTACTTGAATTGGAGGGGAAAAGTATACAACCCATCTCTTTTCAAGCTTTCAACCTTGAACCTTGAACCTTGAACCTTGAACCAGCCAATTTTCAAGTATTGAGAGCACAGCTACAATTTGGTGAGATCCAGATGATTCTTGACATCACAGAAATACCACTTTTGCAGCCAAATTGTAGCAGTGCTCTCAATACTTGAAAATTGGCTGGTTTGAAGTTCAAGGTTGAAAAGCTTGAAAAGAGATGGATTGTCTGCTTTTTCCCTCAAATTCCAAGTAGCTGAAGACTTTTTAATCACCATACTTGTCCATCAGTTTTTCGCATACTTTGCAAGAGTCCATTTGGAGAGATGGTCCAGTTCAGACTGAAGAGGGAAAAGACACCATGCACCAACAATTTTGCTTTTGCAAGCTTAAAACTTTTGAAAAAAATGGGATCTGTAATCTTATAAGTAACCAAAAATTTATTTGAATATGACACAATTGAACAAAAGATTGAAAATGGAATTTTTATTCCCCAACAAAACTTTGAAGTTCAAGTAACATGTTAATTTGCATCTTCAAAAAATTTGCATGGGTGAGCATTGTGTGACAGTGTAAAAACCAACATTGGTGTCTTCCTTTGGTATTTCATATGGATCTGAAATGGAGATAGGGTTCAGATTTGAGATATGCATCACTGATGTAGTCCTACACAGGACTCTGAAGAGTTGATAGAAAGAAGACACTTATATTTTAAAAACAGAAACTGATCTCATTTGTACTGCACTTTTCACTGCCATTGATTAGCATATTTGTACAGACAAGATTTCCTAAAGACAAAACCATTAACACCTGTAAGATCCTGAAATACTGTATCAAATCCCTTGGAAACAGAGACCCAAAGTAAAACTCATTTGGCTCAGCTCATTTCAGATATTGGGTTCAACTCCAATTTTCTCACCCACATCTTAATTTCAACACATTTCTTCTCAAGCTTTCAAGGAAGACCCATCAAATCACTGATGCACATTACACAGAAGAGTTCAGAACAAGTCTATTCCAAACCAAGAGTGTGTAACATAGCGTGACTATGACTTATACCCAGTTTAGTTACAGCAGAAGCAGTGAGTTGGAAGGAGGTGAAAGGCAGTAGAATGGTTACAACCTTCATGAAAGTCTGACACCTGAATATATCCCATTCCTTGAATTCACCTTCAAGATTTCTTTACTGCTGACACCAGTATTGCAACTGCCTGAATAGGTCACATTTCTTTGATGCACCTTCAAGATTTCCTTGCTGCAACTCGTTGCACACAGCTTACAGCAGGGTAGCTTTCGTGATAGGCTCAGCTTCCAGAGCTGCAAAAATGGTAATACAGATGCTTGCAACAAGGGCCCCCAATACCCCTCACAGACAACAACAACAATTCAACACATTTATCCATGCCTTGCTGTATTGAGATTCTGCCTGCATCCGATTGGTGCTCTACAGAGATATCCTGCACTAAGCTTTAAGTTGAATCTAGGGTATAGAGGAGGAAGGTCTTCCATGTTGCCTTCAAAGTCCTGACTCCTAAACATGAAAATTCTCTTCCCACTGTTTAATCTACCATCTGCAGTTTCAAAGAGTCTGGACGCTAACCTGGTTGACAGCAAGAGAAACAATGACATCATCAATAACAAGAAGCTACAACAGAATTTCCTTATCATGAAAGCATTGACAGACCCTACAGGTCAACAAGAGTGACCTTGCACAACAATCCTGCAACATTGAGCTTTTCACTGACTTAATAATAGTAAGGATGACATAAACTCTGGAGTCTGCATCAAGATTTGCCACAAGTTTTAGGCATGTATCTAAGAAGAGATGCTTAAAACCCTCTTCAAAAATGTTCCAGTGACAAGATCAAACATAACTCATTCAGATATTGCCCATTCCACAATCACAAAGCACAAGCAGGTTGACTGAGACCAGTGATGCTTCTGCATTCAATCAACACATCAGACAGCTCCACAAATCAATTCTGCAAGGAGGGGAAAAAATAATCCAAAACATGCTTGCATTGAGAACCCTAAAATAACAGTGATCACAGAATACAGCAGAAAGTTAGGTTTTTTGGAAAAACCAACAGACTTGCAAACTCTCGGAAACACTTTGATCAAAGTAGGAAAAGACAGACTTCACTGAACTTGAAACTCACAATAAGAAAATTTTATTCCAAGAAATGTGTGCAGAGGATGAAAAGGATTGCAGAGGATTGTCCCTCACTCCCTTCTGCCATGCAACAATCCCCCACAGTCCATAACCCTAACATACTACTATTACCTTCAGAATCTCAATTTAGGGTGAGAAAAACAAAATGAATGTTGTGCTTGATCCAACTTGTGAATGACACAAACCCCTCTTTCCCCATGCCCCTGTGGATTCTGTCTGCCCCCCCTGTGTATTCCACCATGTGCCTGTACCTAGGGTTTCTGGTTTTTTAGGGTTCCTTGCTTTTCTTCACAGATGCAGTGCAATCTTCTGCTATCTCAAGCAGGGCATGGAAGTTCAAATTATTGGATTTCGAGTTGTTGCCGATCCTCTCGCGTTGTCACCTTCTCTCAGTGGTTACTCCCACGGCCACATTGCTGACCAACTTGCCGTTCTCATCCAAGGTCATAGGATTCTCCACTACGACTGTCTGTGTATGAGACTGCTCAGAAGCTGCAGGCACTGGGGGAGGAAGAGAAGCAGGAGGATACTGCGATGGTGGAGGTGCTGGTGTTGCTGAATGCCTCTGCTGCTGCTGCTGCTGCTGGGGCGGCAACGCCAATCGCATATTAGGCATGGCAATGGAGGTCACATACTGACAAAGCGCACACTTGACTGAGTGAGCCCCATATGCGTACATGAGCATGGTACCACAACCCCCACAATTGATATGCGCCATAGGAGGAGGAGGAGGCGTCGGTGTCTCCATAGCCAGATTCACCGTGTGACAACAGGAGCATTGCACGCTAGTGGCACCTCGCATGTACATCAACAAAGTCCGACATCCGCCACAAACCAACTGTGCCATCGTCTCTGTGCCATGAGGAGGCACGGCAGTCACCGAGCTGCACAACGCACATCGCACATTACTGGCACCAGATGGATACACCAACAAAGTATGACAACCGCCACATATCAGCTGTCCCTGCTGCTGCGTTCCTTGCATCGGTTGTTGCTGATACGGCATCACCACCACCACCACAACGAAAGCCCTCAAATCTCCTTACTTTCCTTTTCCCAGGCTCTCAATCTCAGAACAATCTCAAGACCTCTCCCTCTCCCTCTCCACAAATAGCGTTTTTTTTCTCCCCGCTCTCACTCTCTTCCGCTAAAATACCTCCACAACGCTACTGCTCAATAAACCCCTTCATATCCTACAATCCAACAACAACCCACTGGAGCTCACTCTCTCTCCAAACAGATGCCACACTCCGCCGCGCCAAATTCGATACGAGGAGAGCAGAGAATTGCGCTGCAATCGAAGCTCCTCGGTCGGCGTCCGTCTTCGTCGTTCGCAGTTGCGGAAGCAAGCACGGAGAAGCAACACTCGTTGTTTCTAGTTTCTACATGGCACTACGCAAACCCCTCTTCCCCCACCACCCCCCAAAAGGGGCCTTAAAAAGGCCCTAAAACCCCAAAAAAATTGGGGAGGTAGGGTCCCCCATTTTTCGGAATCCCACATCCAAGGGCCTGACCATTGTGGGACCTTACCCAACCTAAAAAAAATTAGGTACAAATTTTCTAGTGACAATGGTTACAAATGGCTTAGGGGGATGATTATAAAATCCTATATTATTATTTCGTCCTATTTTTCAAATATATATTTTAGTTTAGAAATCTACTCTCAATAGAATGGAAAGGTGTCTTTTTGAATATGTGACTTTTTTTTTTATCAAATTTGTTTTTCAACCATAGTCACAAATGACAAAAACAATGAATTTTTTTTCAAAAAATCAATCAGCATTTCTTTTCCTTTTAATTGAATTTGAATTCAATTCAATAAAATTCAATTCAATTCAATTAAGTATGAATCCAATGGAATTTGAATTGCATTTAGTTGAGTTGGAATCCAATTCAATGTATTTTAATTCAATGCAATTTGAATTTGAAAAAAAATAATTTAATTTGAATTCAATTCAAGTTGCATGTCAATGTCATTTAATAATTTGATTCAAATGGAACTTAATTTCCAAATGTTTAAAATTATTTTATTCTCTCACTAGTAAATGCATAGCAATATGAAAGCCTAAGTTTATACCATAAACCATTCCCAAGAATGAAAAGCCCTTGGCTCGACCCTTTGGTGGGTGCTTTTATTTGGGAATGCCCCCCCCTCAGAGGACCTTACTCTCTACTTGTAAGGTACCATGCAAACAATGTCAGTGGGTTTAAAGGTGCATTCACACTTGGGTGTTAGGGACTTTAGGGTTGAGTCCCCCTAACACCATGCTAGCCATTTAGGACGGAAACCGAGTTGCCATGAAAAATTATATGTTAACCTTAACATTGAGCTATGGCCCATTTAACATTGGGTGTCACCTAGGATGCCACCTAGATTTTCATTTAACACCGACTTAACGTCAAGTGTGAATGCACCACTTGTCTGGTAAATACCATAGTTGTGACATTCCGACATTTGGAAACTTATGCAATAAGTTGCTAAAATCTCACCTCGACTCCATTCCGACACCTGAATTTTTCTTTGAAGTTTTTTCAAAAATACCTAATCCGGTTTTGATTTTTTAAAAAAGGTTTTTGAGTTTTAAGTTTTAGGTTTCATGTTTCCTATGATGAACAAAGTGGGATCATTGAACATTTCAACAATTTGATGGCACAATTTTTCTCTAATTCCTTGAATGCAACCTCAAAATGATAAGAGCCATGGCGTTTCTCTACGAATTTACTCATTTATTCAAGCTTTACTTAAGTACGGTAATGGTGGGTGCAATAGAGGCATCAAATGAATGTGCGAAAACAAAAATCCTTCTAATATATTGTGTTTTTTTTTTTCTTTATTCTTTTGCTATTTCTTATGTGTTTGGATGTCAAAAGGCATCCATGATGTTTTTATGCAATGGGTGTCAATTTTCTCTTTCAATTTTTGGAAGTCAAAAGACATCATTATTGGGTTGTTTGAAGCCAATTATACAAGTGGTGTTGTCATGCATGTGAAGCTCCACTTGATTGTGTCATGTGATGGTTTCAATTTGGTTAATACATTTGATGGCTATTGTTTCAAGCATGCACACTCAAAGGTATGTCAATATGTCATGGTTTGGCATTTTACATATCTTTGTTGGGTTTCCAACAACCACCAAAAATTGCTTATGAATTTTTTCTATGGCTGATTTTTTAAAAACAAAAGCCAATTTCTAATATATTCCTAGGCTAGATTGAACATTGAATTGTAATTTTTAAAATGCAATACCTGTAAGGTTTGATCCTTGTGAAATTCTATCAACTAGGTTGAATGAATGGAAAGGATTTTATTAATGATACAAAACAATTGCTACCAAGCCCTAATCTGAGTTTTACATATATTTTTATGTTTATTGTCTATTGTAATGATTTTTTTGGACATTTATGGATTTATTTATTTTTTGTAACAAGTGATTTGTGATTCTCATTCTTTTGACCTTGTAAAATGCATGTGAGGCAAAATTAATGTCGTTGATGGAAGAGTTTGATGTAGAACTTGAAAATGATGTTGAACATGAATTTGTTTTGAATCTTTCTAACTTTTTATTTCCCCTTTTTAATGTTTTTTTGTTTTGCATTCCACCAATATGGGGCACACATCTCATTTTTTAAATCTTGTTCATATATTTATTTTGATATGGATCATTGAAGCTTTTTTTTTTCATGATTGTATTGTATTTTGGATTTTGGATTCTTAATGTAAGTGCCTTGGTTGAATGAAAATGTATTTGTGTTATTCTTGTTATTTGTTATCCATCGTTGATTTTATAAGAATATGTCGTTTGAGTGCATTGTTGACAATGAAAACTGAAAACATTGTGTTGTTCTTTTTATCGTCAATTTTTTTAAAATATGGCTGATTTCAAAAGCCTCAATAGTGTAAGTGCATATTAAAAAATCATATTAAAAAAAAACCTCACAATTGAAATTAATCATATTTGGCCTACAAGACTATAATTGGCCATGTTTTTTCAATGCCCAAGATTAAGGAATTGCCCCATGAATTTAAAAACAAATTAGATGTAGCTAGGTTAGGGGCTTTGGCTAAGAACAATTTCGTTTAATCAATAGGATTTTTTTCAAAAAATCTGTCAAAAGCATTGCCCTTCCAATCTTCTAAACCTATGGAACTAGCCAATTCTTACAGATCTTTAATTTTAAAGGAATCAAAATCGATCTTTTTTTAAAAAGTAAGAATCTTAACCAGCCACTTATGTAAATTCTTAAAAAAACATATCATTTTGGAACTATCCAAAGCTTGATTATTTTTTTTTGTGATGGGTCAATCAAAGATGACGATTGTAAAAAATAAAAAATAGGACTTTGGGGGTTACCACAACTAATTAATATGAGTCACAATATATACTATGATACCCAATCTTTTGTCTTGTTGTGCAATGAAATGCTCCTATGGGCATTCTCTTTTTGAAATGTATGCCTTTTTTTCCCCTTTTTTCTGTATTGATGGGAAAAAAATTAAAACTAAAATTTTCAATAAGTTTTATAGTGCTAAAACAACCCACTCCTCAAGCATTACCCTCAACTCAAGATGTTATTATAATTGTTGTTGTGTTTGGCTTATTTCAAAATCTTTAGGAACTTCAAAATATCCCTACCATACCATAGCACCATAAACCCGTCGAGCTCCGACCTTGCCATTTACATGAAAAAAGTATCTTAAGGCAAAAGAAGAATTATGAAAACTCAAATATGACCGTTTGTCCGTCTGTCAGTGGGTACCCGTGACCTTTGGTCCCCTCCATTGTTTTACTAAATTCGCCATTTTATTTAATTTTAAAAAAAATGCTATAGCCTGAGTAGGACCGTCATCATTTAATGCTAATTAATGGTCGGGATCCTCGCCAATGGATCTACTTGAGAAATTTGCCCCAAAAAAAAAAAAAAAAAACCCTGATATTAACCAATGTGGGGAAAAGGGCGGTGGGGAAGGGGGTATTACATACCCTCTGGATCTGTGGATTTGAACAATTCAAAACCAAAAATTTAAAAATTAAGATCCGGGTATTTGAAAATTAGCAAAATCAAAAAGAGCCCCCAGTTTGGATGGGTGAAAAAACTTCAAAGAACCGCCGGGTTCCAAACAGTTTGAGGTGGATATTTGGTTTTTTTTCAAAACACGTTTGAGAACCATAGAGATATCAACCTTGATACCCACCGTCACAGACAGACTGACCGCTCACTAACTGACTGACCAACGAACGTTGGTCGAAATTATACAGAGGCCATTTGTCCGGGCCGGTTCTCCCATACAAAATATGTCCGTCCATTCGTCCGACTGTTCGGGCTGGTTGTGCCGACGGATTAAAACGCAGAATCGTCGTGTCAAACAGACAGACGGACTAAGTGAATTTATATATAAATAAATTCTATACAAATACAATAAGATTGAAACAAGGAAAGAAGGAAGGAAGGAAGGATATATGCAACAAGCCAACATGAGGTGCAAAAGGAAGCCTATGTACAAGAAGAGTCATCAAGTGCATGGTTCCAAGAGGTGATACATGTGTTGCTACCAAAGATGTAGTGTAAAAGCATGTGCTTTTGTATTTTAACACAAGAACCACTAGTGAACAAATTTCTTGGGGACTGAAAGCACTAGATAAAATGGCCATTGAGTGGACATGGCCAAATGGTAGGTGCCCATGAGAAGTCCTTTAAACCACTTTCCAATGTCCACCCAAGTTAAACATATGGAAAACATGTCCTATGAAATTGCCAAACAATGCCAATAGTTACGTAATTCAATTTCTTAAATCATTAACAAGGGGTGTGTCACAGTGTGGCCTTGCCATTTACATTCAAAAAAAGTGTCTGAAGGCAAAAAGAAGAATTATGGAAACTCAAAATATTTCACCATAGCAAAAATCTAAAACAAACCAAAATCCTTCAACATATTTATATCTCTATAATAACTAATCTCAAGTTTCAACACAAGCCAAAATATCATCTTTCAATAATCCTCGTGTAAAAATAGACCTATTATTATTACCTAGCGGCCGAAATCCCTTAAGCTACTGACTCTATAATCAATCTAAACACAATAGGCAAGGCCATTGAGTTTAGTGTTTAGTATACTCACAACTCACCTAAGTACTTGTTTGTCGAAGATTTCTATCTAATTGGAATATGGAGGTAGTAATTAGGTACCTCCAAGTGATGCCCTCTTCCACACCCTTAAAAAGAGCGAATAGGTATATTGCCGGAAATGTTTGGGATAGGGTTGTAATATTGAACTTTATATTGTTGGCCAAATTTCGCCAAAAAGAGAAATTCAAAAAAAATTAAAATTAAAAATTGTAAATGAATTGATTTTGAAGGTTTTTATTTGTCAAAAGTGAGAAAAAATTAGTAAAAAAGGCTCCAATTTTTATATTTGGTTTTCAGTGCATAGCCAAAAATCTAGAAAGGTTAAATGGTTTATAACCAAATATGGCTAAATCTTCTTAGGGGTGATCATCACTCTTTCTACATCTTCCTATGGATGATCACCACTTTGGACCATCACCATTTTCACTCATTTGCTTCAGCTGATGAAGTGAAATGAGCTAGGATCCTACCTAGGATCCATGAAGTGGAAGGAAGGCTAATGTACTTTGGGAAGTATCATATGCTCCAAGAGCCTCAATCTACCATGAGTTGTTCATGTTGCTTTTGGTTGCAAGGTGAGTTACAACCTTGAAACTTGAACCCTAAACCAACAACCAAAATCTGATGGTGGATTTGATTGGATAAACTTAAAGCTATTCCAACAAGGCATCGGGGCACACATGGGCCTTGCCTAGGTTTTGGAAAAGAAAAATAATAAGAGGAACTCATGGTGATGAACTTAGTTTTTATTTATTTTGAGGATGGGGTTTGAGGTACCCAGCTACACATGTATTCGGTAGGGTAGGTAGTAGGGTTAGTTGTAAGGTGTAGGGATTTAAGGAAGGAGTGTGTGTGTTATCTATATATGTATATAATTTTGAAAAGTTGAATTAATTTATAGAGGAACAAATTTGGGAATAAAGTGTGATAATTTACCTTTTTGGTTTGTCCAATATGCTTGTGTTGTATCAAAATGTGATTGTTGTGTGTTTGCATTCGTCCAAATTTGATTTATATGTGCTTGATATAATGTAGTAGGTTTTGAAAAAAGTAGTTTTAAATTGTATTGACTCATTAAATTTTGTAATGCTAATGAGTTAGACATTTTTGTTAACATGTTAATATTAAAATCTCCAATTATTATTGTTGGACAATTTTTTGGAATTTTTTTACAAGTTGATTTGTAAAAAAATAATAAAATGATGTATTGACAATGTTGGTGGTTTATAAATTGCAAATATGTATTGTTTGACGAATGTTCTCATTAAATGTTGTAGGAATGAGTTCAACTCTAGAATGTGTCATAGTTGTCGATTTTGATGAGATCATTGTTTTGTTGTAAAGGATCATAATGCCATGTTGATCATAACAAGAAATAAAATGAAATGTTTTTTACACTTCAATATTATTGTTTGGATCCATATGTATATTTTTCATTTTTGTTTCCTTTAAATTGAAACAAAAACCAAAAAATAAAACTTGTAAGTTATTTATGGCCAACAATTGCAAGCTCCAACATTGACTATGTCAACAATTGTTACAAGAAGACAAAGGTTTAAAAAATGAGAAGGAAAACACAAATGAAGTTTTTTGGGGACCTACATTATTGATGTTTCTTGATAGGCATGACTTTCAATCTTGCAATTCCCCATTTCTTTTTTACAAATGTGTATGGGTATTTTTGCAATTTCCAAAAAAGCTACGAAACCCTTTTGATATCGTATGTATTTCTCAATGTTTCTTCAAAGTTGCCATGACTTGGAGGTGATATGGCTACTACATTAAGTTTTTTAAAAAACCTACATTTGCTAATGCTTCTTAACATGAATGACTTTTAGTCTTGTAATTCTTTATTCTTTTTATTGTAAATGTATTTGGTTGTTTGTGTGGTTTGCAAAGAAAATCACAAAAGCTTTTGATTTGTTATGTATTTGGGGGTGTTTTTTCAAAGTTCTCATGGCTTGGAATCAATATGGCTATTACATTGAAAGCTTTTTGGAGACTTACATTGTTGATGCTTCTTGATAAGCATGACTTTCAATCTTGTAACTCCTCATTTCTTGCTTGTAAATGTGTATGGGGTTAATGTGGACATTTTAATTAAGTTTGTTTTTTGAAAAGTCGTGATTTTTTATAATGTAGGTAGATAAATAATGGGTAGGTAGGTAGGTAAATAAATAGATAATTAGGTAGATGTTAGGGAGGTAAATAATATTTAAGTAGGTAGGTACGTATGTAGAGAAATAGGTAATTAGGTAAATGTTAGGGAGGTAAATAATATTTAGGTAGGTAGGTATGTATGTAGATAAATAGGTAATTAGTTAGATGTTAAGGAGGTAAATAATATTTAGGTAGGTAGGTAGGTAGGTATGTAGATAAATAGGTAGGTAAATAAATATGTAACTTTGGTAAATAGTAAATGTGTAGGATTCAAATAAGTAGATGATAGGTAAGTAGGTATGTAGGTAATGTTGTAGGCATTATAAGTAGGCTAATTAACTAGATTAATATGGTCAATTTGACTAAATATGGCCATTCAATATGGTTGATTTGATTAAGCCATGGGCATCTTGATGGACCATTTAAAGAAATTGTCCTTCTTGACTATATGTACAACTTAACACCTATTCAAAATGTTCACTTTAGTAAAGAAAATCAATTAAGAGAACCATGTGTCTTTCATGTCCTATGTTTTTTAACAAAGTGAACATCCTTTTGGTCAATGTGAACATTTTCATCAAGTTGAACCTTTTTAAAAACCATGATTTGTTGTAATGATGCCATTATTAAAACAAAATTGCTTGTTGAAAAGAAGGGCAAAGAAGACATGGTTTTTGTTATGTGCAAGCTTGCTCCGAGAGGGAAGACAAGAGAATAAACTTGTTCTCAATGTTAAGCAAAATTTAATGCATTGGGTTTGCAATTGGTGTGATAACAAACCAATTTGAACCTTGATTGGTCTCCAAATGAAAACATCAAAACCTTGATTCGACAAATGAATGAACAAAGAAACATCATTGTGTATTTTGAGGTTTGTTGTTGATGAAGGTAATGTAGAGTTTGAAAGGGTTCACAAACAATTTGTAAATGCACATAATGATCTTGGGGCATTGGAAAAACATGTTTACAAGTAACATGAAAATGTTATTTGAAATCTTTTGAAATGTGTGAAGGGAGTAGGTTTTTGAAGAAGTTTGCAACCATAACCTTTTATCCCTTTCCAAAACATTGATCCACTTCAAAAAACATGGATTAATTTCTTTTTAAATTTAAATGTGGTGGATTAAGGTTTTCTCTAATGTGGGTTGCTTGATTTGCTTTTTGCAAACATGTCTATCATTAGGTGTGTTATGTATCATTTTGGGACCTTATTTTACTAAGTAAGGATGTGAAAAAGAAATGCACAAATCATGGTGGAGTATAGTGGTTCCTCAATTCTTATCAAGGATGAAGGAAAACACACCATAAATATATAACAACTTTGAACTTGTCATAGAGGTGCCCCTTGCAAATCCCTTTCCATTAATGAATTATGTTCTAAATCTTAATCCAAATTGTATATGGAAATCATGAACTTGTTTGGATCTAGCAATAATCCATTCAAATTACTTAGGTTTACATAAGGAATACCATAGTCTTCATAAACAAGTTCTGAACAAGCACTTATAATATTATTGATTATTGATTATTATAGACAATCATAGCTATTGAAATGTTAATATAATTATAATTATTTATTTTAATTTAAAAAGTAAAAAAATATCATTACATTAAGTTATTATGACATATTAAGTTTCATTACCTATAATATAATATTTCGCTAGTAGGTAAACTAGGTTAGTATGGCATAGGTAGCATGTTGTATTTGCATGTAGGTTGCAACCAAATTTTTTATCCCATATTGTTTTCCTAGATTCCAAATGTGCACAATATATAAGTAAATGCATTTGTTTTGTTCACAAACCAAGTACCAAATGCCATTTGGGATGAACCAATGAAAGAGGTTCAATTGTAAAGGCTACACCCAAACACATAATTGGATAATTTTAAACCTACCTAGTTAGCCTAACCTTACCATCCTACCTACTGATGACCTACCTATGACCTCTTTACCTACTTACAATTTACTTACATATAACCTACCTACCTACCTACATAATTAATTGAAAATGAATAATCAATGGGTTTTTAAAAATTGTTGCATGTCACCATATAATTAGCCTTCAGAAATGGACATGTATCAAAATCCAATTCACATTTTATTATATAGTTAAAATATTATAGATTTATTCATAATGATGATATTCAAATAATGTTTAAATGCCACATGTCACCATATAATTGGTCTTCATAAATGAACATGTGTCAAAATCTGGTTCACATTTTACTGGATGACTGAAATATTATTAATTTATTAAAAATGATGAATATTGAAATAAAGTTCAAATGCCATGTGTCACCATGGGCAACCAATAAAATAATACAAATGTATAAAATATAAATTCATGCCATATATATTGTCCATATACATATACTATCAGATGCAACTATTGGTCTTGTGTAACTTGTTTTATGCAACTATTGGTTTTGTGCAACTTATTTTATGCAACTATTGGGTCTAATAGTTGCATGTGTTACATGCACTTAAAAACTAGTTACATATGATAGTTGCAAAATGATAGTCTTTTTTTAGTGCATTAGAAGAAAATCTATTTTTTGCAACTATCATTTGCAGCTAATTTTTATTTGCATGCAACACATGCAATTGATTTTACTTTAGTTGCATAAAATAAGTTGCCCATGACATCTAAATGCATGCAACATATTGTACATACAACATATATATGGTATGCTTGTACATTTTCATCCATTCATATTCCTACAACAAGTTTCATATGTGGAACTAAATAACAATCCCTTTTTCATGACATGTGTCCATTTTTTAGGTCAATCATTTGATGACATGGAACATTTGAAGCCCATTTTGGTATTCAATATTTTAATTAATTGATCAAATCTAGATCATCCAATTTAGGGCTTATAAGGTCTTCCATGTAATGCATCCAAAGCCAAAAAAATTGTTCAAATTGGTTTCAAAATGAACAAAATATGCCTTTGGAAGTGAAGGGGGTCAATGTTTGATTTAAGGACATAAAAACAAACTGAGTTTTGGTGCTCAAGCTCTTTGGTGATTGCTTTCATTTTCTTTGCTTTTCCAAGAGCTTTCAAGGAGCTTTAGATGGGGAACCCATAACTTTTTAAATTGTTCAAAACAAACAAAAAATGACGAAGATATGGAATTTGAAAATAATAGGGTTTAATGATTTTTTTTCCTTGAATTTAATATTGTTACTTTTATTATTCTTTTAAAGTAATAAATAAAGTTCTAAAATCCTCTTTTTTTTTTTGCGCTCTTTGGTTTGTGGACTTCAAAAAAAATTGTAAGCCTTCCATTAACACATCCATGTTCATGAAAGTCTTTCAAGAAGAATAATAAATTAGGGAAATCTAATAGGTGTTTAGTGGTAGGGTAACATTTGGTGATGGGTGTGTTTACCCATGTTATACCTAGCTATTCCATACTAACTACTAATTATTAAAGTAACTATTACTTAATGCTACATATTAGACCTATTAGTTAGACTACCTATTACAAGTAATAATAAATTATAGATAATAAAATTTATTATTATTATTATAGTTATTATTTCATTAAAAAAAAATAACAAATAAATCATAAGATTAACTATCCTACCTAGACCTAAACCCTATTAACCTCACTTAATTTGCTTAGTTTAGCAACTTAGTTATGTGGCACTTAGGCCTAGACCACCAAGGTCATGTGGCATCTATGCCTACATCTAAACCACATAGGCCACATGACACTTAATTAATCTAGGCCCAAACCTACGCCATGCCATGTGGCATTTAAATTAGGTCTAGACATAGGCCACATGACATTTTTTGTCAATTTGTTTTTGGGAATTTACGTACACCTTCATAGTGCATACCCTACCCTATACCCTTGTATAGGGTGTCCACATCATACAAGTTACAATGTTATAGTCATTTGCGTGATTACACATATCAACGATAACTTTTATACACAAAACCAAACATAAAAATCATCCATTTTGAAGGACAAAGGAAGAATTAATTGCACCATAGTTATAGAGGTGAGTAAAAATCATCCATATTTAAAATGTACGTAGTTTCACACACAATTTTTTTGTAATTGCATGTGACAACCAATTGCATCTAGTTGCAAGAAGGTTGGTTGTAAATGACATAATTTTTTCTAGTGTTTCATCTAGGCCTATAGTAATTGGCTTAGGTATAACTTAAATGTCACATGGTATGATGGCCTAGGTTGAGGCCTAACATATGTTGGGGCCTAATTTAGGTGTGGCTTAAGTCTATGTCTAACATAAGTGCCATGTGGCTAAGGTTTAAGCCTAACTTAGGTGTCCTATGGATATATTTGGTTTGAGCATAAGTGCCACCTTGCCTAGCCCTAGGCTTAATTTAGGTGCCACATAGGTTACATTAGTTAGTAGGCTAGGTTGATAAATAGGTAGTACATTATGTTAATAAATAATAGGCTAGACTAGGTAGGTAACTAGGTAGTAGTTATGTAATTAAATAGCTAGGTAATTGTTCATAGGTAATAGGTAATAATTTTGATTAAGCTGGAATTGAATTGCAACTAATTTGTAATTAAAATGTTTATATTATATTGTTTGTTTTTCATTTCAGATTTAAAAACTGTATAAGGAGGTGCACTAAAAATGTTGGAAAAACAAAAAAAAAAGAAATAATTATTTGGGATTATTTAATAAAGAATGTTTGGCCCTAAAGGTTAAATCACATAGTTGAAAACAATTTTTGATTATAATATGAGTGTCCTTTGTAACTAAAGTGACTTAAAATGGCTATTGTTGTGGTGTTGACATATGACCTTAACATTTGCAATTGAAATGTCATTTTGGATTTATACTTGTTGATTTGGTGGTTTTCAATTGTAAAAACATTTTCCAACTAGGTTTGTCATTTCCAACTGCAAATTGTAATTGATGTTGAATTGAAGATGTAATAAAAAATCTGAGGTTTTCTTCTTATTGGATTGATTTTGCTCAAGTCCTCATTGAGCAAAACTTGGAAATTTGCTATTTCAAAATGAAGCAAGAGAGGTTCAAGGTAACCATATCTATCATGTATTCATGGTAGTTAGGATTGTTGAAAGCACCATGTTTAGAATCAACTATTCCAACAACTCATTAATAAGCCTATTTTAGTTTAAGTTGAACATATGGTATGAGTGGCACAACTAAATTAGATACAAAGGATCACAAAATTGAAGCAAGATGAATTCTAACACTAGTTTGTTCGAGAGAAATGACAACCTTGAATCATTCACATTAGTTGAAAATGTTTCACAACTTCCAAACTTTCAAAGCAACTTGCCCTGATTTTAAAATAAATTGTTTTAATTACTTGCAACATTATGGGATTAGGTGGTGGTCATTTCATTTTGGTGTAGAGTTCATTTTATTTCATTCTTTGTCTAGTTCTAAAAAAATCCAAATACTTTTACAATTAGAAAACAAGCTACCCAAAGTATCAACAAAAATGTTTACAAAATAATCAACTAATCAAAACCATAAGTTTCAATTAAACTGTGAATAAGGTTCAACATCTTGTTACTCATTTCTAGATTCTTGGAAAATTACAAGTTTGAAGTTAGGTGTTGTTATTTTTATGATAAACTAGCTTCTTATTCCACTAAGGTTATAAAATATTCATCATCAGAAGACTAATTAATTACATACGAGATTGATTAGTTACACAAGTTTAATGTGTTCATTACTTGTTGCTAGTTGAATTGTTTTTTGTCGTTCAAGTAGTTAGGATCACTTAGGAAATGATTATCTTTTGGTTCTGTTTGTGCCCTAGAGCCTTCCTATATTTAAGTTTACCCCTTGCTAGTATAATCATTTGAATATGTAAAATGTAGGTTACAAATAATTTTTGCAAGTAGAACTTTTTGAAAGCATGGATACTCACGATTTTGGAGGGTATTTGTGCAATCTAAATGACAATTCAAGCTTGCAGAATGCTATTGATAAAAAAATGTGCAAGAGAAATTGCAAGACACAAATGAAATTCAAGATTAGAAAAATGTAAGTTGTGCACAAAGTGATGCAAATTTTGTTACATGGTTGAGCGTGGAGACAAGGTAATTATTTGAACTTTGAGAGACAAACCCTTAAAACAATGTTGTGCACATTTTTTTGCAAACAATTATAAAGTTTCTTTTCTAGTTTAGTAATATGTAAAATTACCAAAGCAAGAAGTTGTACCCATAAAACACATAAAGTTCTTGGTAGGAGAATTTGTTGGATAAACATTAAGAAGTCATAGTGCTAATGCACATGATGCAAATTTCCTCCTTTCAACTCTAAAAGATGTATACTAGAAGTTGCATGGATAGCTAGTTAATTCAAGTGTTCAATATGAAACAATTTGCAACTCCAATGCTACTTTTGGAGTTGGGGTATTGGAGATGGAAACTAGCTTGAACAAGTAATTATCTTATTTTTTTCATGTTTTTATAAAATTAGTGAATTAATTTGCTTTCTTATTTCAACACATAGAACACTAACTTATTTGGGCTTTATGTATAAATGCAAGTTCATCATGAATTGCCATGCTTTTAGACGCTTGATGTGCCTTTGGAAAAAACTAAATCTTCTCTAGTATGGTGGTCAAAGCATGAAGGACAATTTTCAACTATTGTCTATCTTCCAGGAACAACTAGGTATATTTAATAATCATATAGAGACAAAAATAATGTTTTCTATTGCAAGGATCCTTGCTAGTCTTTGCTAATGTTGCCTTGGTGCAATGAACTTGGATTGTGCTTGTTTTGTTTATTAAGAACTGGCCAGATGCCCGGTGTGCAGGTATTGGAACAAAGAAAGGGCTAGGGGATATGGAGGGTCTTAGAAAGGGCAAAGAAAAACTTGTAAATGTTCTTCATGCTGAGTTTCTTGATGTAGTGGAGTGCTATGTACAGAAGTGTTCCTAAGATTGGGAGGCTTTGCCTTGGTAGTGAGATGACATTGTGCTTTGGACATTTATTTCATATGACACATTGAATTGTTTGGCATGGGACTCATATTGACAATTTTTTACACCAACTTTATCTTTTCAAAAAAAAAAAAAAAAAAAAAAAAAAAAAAAAAAAAAAAAAAAACCCAAATTTACAAATATTTACTTGGTAGATTATAAGTGAAAATCATTTAGATTTACACGGTTTTTTCATGGCTTAAAATGGATTTACAGAGTTTTCCGCTTACACATCCAAGGTTAAGCATTTACACTTACACTATGTCTAAAATCATAGACATGCCCAACACTAGTGGAAGCTAGTGTTGTGTGATTATCGAATGTGATGAAAAGTGGTTGATTCTGGCTTCCAAAATATTAGAGAATGCTCAATCATTTCTGGCTTTTTTTTTGGGGGAAAGAATTAGAATCAAAGAACTATCAGTTTGGTTGTTTCAAAGACCTCAAAACATCCATTGCTCTTGAATACTCTTGTCACATTTCGTTTTATATTGCCATTAGTGTATAATCTATCTCATGATTCAAATTTAACAGAGGGCATTATGTGTTGGGCTAAGCCCCATGCACAAAGGGGCATATACGTAAAGGACCCATGCACAAGGGCATTCCTGAAATGCGGGCTTAAAGGACCATGCACAAGGGCTTTCCTGAAATGCAGGCTTACCTTGGTTCCCGCCTCATCAAGGCCCTTATTTCAGGAATGCCCTCACCCTAAGGCTTTACCCTACACATAATTTGATTGTGTACCAATGCCTCCCAAATCCTCTTTTACATCGATTCCTCCATGTTTGCTTCAATCCATTACAATCTAATGTTTAGCTTACAATTCCCTCCTCTAGAAATATATAGCGAATTGCAGATTGCTTTTCTGACAGAATGATGTGGAGTTGCATGGGATAATCTGACTTCTTCAACTCAGACTTGGGGGTGTTGTTGTATTGTCTCCTTTTTGTTGTAAGTTAAAAAATGATTGTAACAACCTCGGGGGATTTTTGCAGTGTATTTGAGAGTGCCTTAACAGGCGATCATCAAGCACTTGGGAAGCAAGCAGATTCAAAACCATATATTTCTGATAAGTACTGGTTTCTATGCGGGTGCAGATTCTGTCATAATAGCTGTGACATTGGAGAATTTGAGTGTTAGTGATGGCAACTGTGGGAAATGCTGGGCAATAATCAATTGATGGGTTGATGGTTGAAGGTTTTTAGGGCTTAGGTGGAGAGAGAGAGAGAGAGAGCATGAGGAGAGTCACAAGGAACATTAGTCTCCCTTCTTCAATGAAAGAAAGAGCTAATGAACTTAGTGGGGGTGGGGGGAGAGTGTAATGACAACTAGTCATTGTCATTCAAGACAAAGGGTTATGGTTTGATACTTTGTGAGTAGCAATTCCAACAGCTGAAACAGGGCCATACTTTTCCTTCACGTAAGCATGTCTCACCATCATCATCATCATCTTCTTCTTCTTCTCCATTTTTGCTAGTACTTGTAGACAAATTCTACATCAACAAAGACATAGTTATCTCTTGCATTTGAAGGACAATTGGGCTGTTTCTTTTGGCCAGGCATAAAATTCTGAAACCTCTTGTACCTGGGTTTGTGATTATTTGAGGGTGCTAGTATCCAGTGCAACTATCATCATATGGGTAGCTGTCAATAGCTATGATTGTTTCACCAAATCCAGAAGTTAGTTAGTTTATTTTTTGGGCATCCCTCAGTCCATTTCACCCATTGACAATTTGCAGGGGCTGCCAGACAAAATACATTTGTGTAGACATTGTAAGAAAGTGAATCCTTCTCCATGAGCAATGCAAATCTGCTGAGTTCTTTACATAGGGTCTGTTGTGCAGAGACTTTTGTATTGGCAGCACCTCCAGGGTTCACTCATTGTGTTCATGAACCTTGTGCAGGATGTTTCGAGCTCCACCCCCATCCTTTCCTTTCTAATGGCCAATTGATCCCACAACCTGTTTGATATAGAGGCGAGTGGAAGGTGCTTGCAAGGTCTGCATGCTGTTTGATGTTGATGGCCCTATAACTGCAAGTCTAGATGTGGAAACAACACATTAGGTTCAGTAAGGCACCAGGCAAGCACCCGACGTATTGGGGAGGGTGAGGCTATTCCACAACATTAAGCTTGAATGGCAGATTCAACGATTTGATTAAAAAAAAAAAAATTGAATCACGTTCAACATACACATTTTGGTCACTATTAATATGAGTGCATGATCATCACCGGAAGATTATGTCATATGATGCGACCAAGAAAATGACATAATCTGCCACCACAGACCTTAATGTGCTGTGTTCAAAGTATGAGGGTTTAGGGTTTAGGGCTCTAACTCTGCTGAGGTGGGTGATGTGGTGATGAAGTTCTGTGCATTGTTGGGGAGCAAACAATCAGCGAAACTGAAAGGTTTGATTTATAGTCTTTTTTGACTCCATGGTTTAGCGGATTGCAGTTACCCATCACCATTGAAACTCTATTCTTGTAATTTCTTCACAAACTGGCATGTAAACAACTCACTTATTGTTGTTATTGATATGTAAATTTGCGATTGGTGTTCTCTCCTTTTTCTTTTAGAGTAATTCTCTAGTTAACCTTCTCATTTCCATGTACAACCAACTAATTTCCTTGTACAAAGAGTGAAGAATTTTTATAGTTTGTGTAAAATTATTTTCTTCCCTTTCATGCACTTGGTTGCTTAGGTTGTTGGCTTTTCAGAATCAAGCTAAATAGCCTTAGTTGGGTGGGATTGCCTTGCAAGTGATGATGGTTGTGGGTTCAATTTGCGAGTATAATATTCTACTTCAACACCCATAACCTATTTGATTATAATTCTCCAACTTGTTTTCCATTCACAACACAAGCATAAGGTGCAACATTTGCTTCCCCCATCGTTGAGTCTGCAAATTGCCATTTGTGTTCAATTTTTGGCTATTTCAGCTACGGGGTTGTCTAAAGCACCTTCCAATATGTCATTGGCTTTTCACTCACAAAAGCTATTGCTCTCCTTCATAATGCTATTGAAAGTTGCTCATGGTTATGGGTTCTAAGATATGTCGATTCCATGCCCATTTCATTGAAGCCTTTGTATCTTCTAAGGTTGTTCAACCCTCTAGCTGATTTGAAACTTTTGCTCAATGATTTTGGCAATTGCATGGGTAGGGTAGCTGGCCCTATTATTGTGCATTTTTATGGAACACTTTTAGGCAATGTTCTCTTCATACAAGAATATTTCTTGCTGCATTTTGATAAACAGCACTTATCCTATGTTGGCCACAAAACCCTATTTTCAGCATATATTATAGTTATGTGAAAAATCTGAAACCAAGGTTATTTTTCCCCCAAATTTGTGATATTAAAAAAAGTAGGCAGTATTTTCCAAAAAAATTGCAAATTTATGCAAAAAAAAAAAAAATCCAAAAAATTCCCAATTAGCCCCCATGATAGCACACTTGATTGCAAACTTGGTGTTATACACACAAAAAGCCTTCTACCATTGGCACACATTATACCTAAGATTGTCACCTTGCATACACGAGAACGCAAATGCTCTTGTGCAAGGAGAATGAAGAATAGTGTGTGACAACAATATGGTTTTTTGCACACAAAGAATGTGACAATAGAGGGATAGGTGTACACAACAATAGGGAATTACAAAAACAAACAATAGTGTGTGACAATATGGTGTTTTTGGCACACAAAGATATGGAACAACAAGATGGTGAGAATAGAGCTAAAGGTGTATGACAATAGGGAAATTGCAATAATAGGCCCCTTTACCCTAGTTACTCCATGGTCCCTTAGTTGCTCCATGGTCCCTTGTACCCTAGTTGCTCCGTGGTCCCTTTTACCCTAGTTGCTCCGTGGTCCGCCCCTTGAACATACTCAACATTTAAAACTTTCATGACACTCACAATTTCTTGAATGAAATTTCTTGCTTGTTCATTCATTCATTCATTCATTCAATCAACGCATTTCCCCCAAACATTTGTGGCGTCAATCAAAATGCACTACAAAATGCAAAAAACGTAAGCTGCCCATGTGTAAAGGATCCCATTTGACCACTTGTGTGGTTTGTTTGCCCCCAAAGTTTTCCCCTCTGGTCTCCACTCCATCTACGGGTTGTGGTGGCTTCCACACGATTTTTACACATTTTCGACCACCCATGTGGTTTGTTTGCCACCAAAGTTTTTTGCCTGGAAGACTCCATTTTGCACCATTCCCGTCTATAACTTTCACACAAATTTTGTTGTTGTGCAATCATGTAATTGACAATTTATATTCGACGACTACTACCAAGGGGGGGGGTGGGGGGGGGGGGGGGGTCAATTTTATGTGCGCCTAAGTCAAATGCAATCACGGGTGCGGTGGCTTTAGACTCTAGAATTGACAATGGCAATTTTGTAAAAAAGAAATTTGGTTTGCAATTCAAGGTTTGGTGGGTTGTTGTTGCCTTGAATGGTTTACAACACATTTCACACTGAGAAGAAAAACAAACAAATTTTCTTTCTCAAAAAAAAAACAATTTATCATGGGGTCCTAGAGTGCTTTTTGGATTTCTATTTTTCGATTTCACAAACGCAAGCAAGTTTTTGCGGGAAAAAACTCATTTCAAACCGAAAAAAACAAATTTTACAATGGACAAAAACACATCTTATGACCCAAAAAACACATTTCACACTGGAACAAACAAATTTTATGACAGACAAAAACACATCTTATGACCCAAAAAACACATTTCACACTGGAACAAACAAATCTTATGACCAAAAAAAACACATCTTATGACCCAAAAACCACATTTCACACTGGAACAAACAAATTTTATGATGGAAAAAACACATCTTATGACCCAAAAACCACATTTCACACTGGAACAAACAAATTTTATGATGAAAAAAACACATCTTATGACCCAAAAACCACATTTCACACTGGAACAAGCAAATTTATGACGGAAAAAAAACACCTTTCACATTGAGTTTTCTTTCGAGGTTTGAAACTGTGGGGGGGGGCTTTGCAAAAAAATTTGAGTTAAAAAATATGAAAAATTCTCCCAAAAAATTCGTAGATGGGTCCCGGTGTTGTAGTTGCCAGTTGGGTTGAAACAATTATCCGGGAAGAGAGCAGAGCTGCTGGCTGCTGCTGGCTGCTGCGGCAACGACCCAAGGATTTCGGACTTCCATGTGGGCAGCATGATAAGAAAGGGGGCCTCCTTCTTGGTTACGGAGAATTAAGGCTTTTTCCAGGGGAGGTAGCTTGCTCCCTGATGAGTTTTTTCTGGGATTGTTCTAACAAGAAGGCTTTGTCCCAGGGAGGTTCTTCTCCTATGAGTTCTTTCGTTGTTGTTTCGAACAAGTAGGCTTTCTCGGGGAAGGTGACACTTGTTCGGCTTCTATTCATTATAGAAACACTTGTCTCACTCGGAACTTGGAAGCTTTGTAAGAGTGAGGTACCCACAACACAGAGGCTTTTTTTTTCTTTTTTTTTAAAATTAAAAAATATTTTAAAATTAAATTAAAATTAAAAAATTGAAAAAGAAAATCTTGCAAACTTACAAAGTGGGACCCAAAAACAATTTTTTTCCAAAAGAGATGAGATGAGATGAGGACGACCCCCTAAAGTGAAGTAAGTAAAGCGAAACACAAAGGCGAGCAAGCAACTTCTTTGTGCACTCAATGAGAATGATCAATCACTCCACATCTCACTCACTCCAGCCTTTGGCTCTCATTGCACACTTTTGTGAATGATTTCGGCCCAAACACTCCAAGTCTTCCAAGATATGTTATGAAGGTTATCACATTTTGATCACCTTAGTACAGTAACTCAGTTGTAGATGAATTAATTATCTTAAGGCAAAAGAAGCATTATGGACACTCAAATATTTCACCATGCCTAAATAAAATCTTCAAAAAAAAATCCCTCTAAAAAAACCAAAATCCTTTGAGATATTATTATATCTCTATAACTAATCTCAAGTTTCAATACAAGCCAAAATATCATCTTTCAAAAATCCTCATATAAAAATAAATAGACCTATTATTATTACCTAAGGGGGGGGGGGGGGTGCAAAATCCCTTATTAAGCTACTATACTCTATAATGAATCCGAACACAATATCCTTGCCTTGGTAGGCAATGGCCAACAAAGAGAAAGTAGTTGATCATGATGATCTTGAAGCAATAATGGGAGGGAGTGTGATCATGTAGATGGACCTCATTCATCATCTTAACTCACCTTACAAAGCTGAGTTTGGATTCCTTTTATACAAAAATAATTGTAGGTGAGTTTGGGTTTCTATGGCACAATACAAAGAAAAGCTAAGCTTTTTACACTTTGGTTTGTATCACATTGAGTGTCTTTTCAAATTGCACGCTCTTGCTTGGGTTCAAATTGAAAGAACCCAAGCACAAGTTTTTAACCGACTAATGAATATCATTTCCTTAAGATAAAACCTGTCAATGAAGATTTCATCTTACAACATTCCATTGGTGAAGAATGTTGTAATTTTGTACCAAGGCAAGGATATTGTGTTTAGATTCATTATAGAGTATAGTAGCTTAATGGGTTTTGGCCCCTAGGTAATAATAGGTTTATTTTTGTATGAGGATTTTTGAAATATGAAATTTTTGCTCGTGTTGAAACTTGAGATTAGTTATAGAGTTATAATAACTTGAAGGATTTTGGGTTTCTTTTTGAGGATTTTTTTTTTGAAGATTATATTTTTTCATGGTGAAATATTTGAGTTTCCTTATGATACTTTTGAATGTGAATGGAAATGCCGCAATTTGACACACCCCTTGTTGGAAACAAAGTAGGACATCCTTTCACTCAATTTCATTTCTTGATGTGTCAATTCATGAATATCGTCTAAAAAAATCATCACTCTTGCTAGGATTTGCACGACAACCCCTAAACCCCTATTGATCATTTAAAACGACCTAGACAAGAGAGATTTTTAATTTTTGGTTGGCTACACATGTCAAATATCTTCACATCCAAGAGAAAACCTACCTATCTTGGAATTTGTTGGAAATCACTCACTCACGGTTTATTATTATTTTGTAGTCTTTGCGAGAGAGAAAATTGGAACCAATCCTTTGCAACATACATAGGTTGAAGTAATGTTTTGCTTTATTCATATGTATTTCCCATCTCCTAAAGGTGGTAGGTAGTACCTTGAGCATGAAATTCACTAGTTCTCTTGAGAAGCACTTCTTAGTTGCATTGGCTTCTACTAGACTCTTCATTGTTGGTGGTTGAGAAGGATTCCAGATTTATTTCCAATTGTCCAATGTTTTGAATGTTTTGTTGTGATAGACCAATGATAAATGTTAGGGAACTTGGGCACCATTAGTTATCAACAAAGGATCTAGTTTAAAGACCATAACTAACACAGTTGAATTGTAGGTTCTTTGTCGAATAATTATTTAATTTTCAAGATTTCATTTCGACAATAAAATATTTTAGAGTATTTCAAACGATGCTTAATTTTTTTTGACAAAAAAAAATCTGAAATAATATATATATATATTTTATTGTCGAACTTGATGTTCAACTAGGGTAATTACTAATCATGTTTCTTGGCAATTGTTTTTGGTGATTATGTTCTCTCAATTTGCAAAGTTCACCGGTTAGCATTATAGTGGTAAACCGTTCTCTTTCTTTATCCCACATTAGGATATTTAGATGTTTTCTTCCAAATAAAAGTAAAAAGCCCATACTCTCCCCCATGCATAATTTTGATTTGGGTCATATATGCTCGGTCAAGCTATTGTAGAATAAAATATTAACATTAAGATATATAAAATTAAGAAAGACCCCTTAATAACCATAAAAAATCCGAGACTTTTTTATACAATGAGCTAAGTTTGAATTAAAAAAATTGATGAAAATTTACCTGATTAGGTTAGCTCCATTTGAATATTTTAAGGATCCAAAATGTGAAGTTGGCTGACAAGTTGTTTTTCATCAAAAATAGGGTTTGGTTATCAACCATCACAATTGAAGAAGTAGCTGAATATTGATAATTTTGAGCAATGTTGGTTATCAGGGGGTTAATGGATGCATTGGGGGTGGAGGCACCATTATCAACCTAGTGGACCCACTGGATATTGGTTTTTTGTTTTATTGGGCTCGTAAAGGTATAAGGGCCCAAGAAGTCCCTAACCCACATTGATTGCCTTACCACATGAAATCACTTCACACTACACAACCCAAATAAGACAATGGAGTGTGCAGAACAATTCCCATTGCAACTTATAGACCCAATTTCAGATTCCACACTTATATGAGAAGAAGAGCCTTGATGGTTACAAACAAACAATACTTGATCCACTTGAGCCCTTGATAGTTGGAAACAACCAATACTTGCGCCTCCAATCGTTGGAAAGGAGCCAAACTTTTTATGCCATGACCTTCGTAGTGTTGTCCAAGGCCAATCTCAACAAATTGTGTATAAATTTAACAAGTACAATTTAAAGGCATTATTATCACTAACTTTTCAACTAGTTTTAGAGCATCTCCATCGGGTTCATGACTCCAGACAGTAAAATTTGTTGTGAAAAAGTCAAAATGTGCGAGTTTAGCTCAGGAAATTGGTTTTTCTTCACCAAATTCGTGCAGCTTGCCCTCGCTGGTAAAAGGCGCAACACACTTGTGCACCTCCAAAAGGAGTCTAATAAATTGCACCTAACTAGAGCTCAGTGTTCTGATTGGTCGATCATAATGATTGCTCCAAGTGGTTTGCTATAAGTGGTCCCCACGTATATGGAGTTTTACTGGGGTTGCCAAAAACAAAAAAAGCTAAATGTAAACATTTAATTTTATTATCCAGAGTGACATACTGAGCACCGGTGGAGATGCTCTTACTACTATGCGCTGCATCATCTCTCACCTCATTGTGTTTTTCACTCTATACTACATACTTGTATATCCAATGCAATTGTTTCCTTTGGTTCACAAATTTCACACAAATCATGTTGTGAAAAATTCTTCCTATGTAATTTAGGAAGAAAAAAGAAAAAAGAATGTTTATTTAAATAATTTGATCCATATATTAAGCATTGAAAAAGAATACACACAAGTTGAAATTTTTGCAAATTTGACTTTTGTGGAAAAAATTCTTTTTTCTTTATAATTTATACTCTAAAGTTTGTATAATTTTTATTCATATTTTTGAAGCATTGGAACCAAAGAGCAATCACATATGGGTTGAATGTTACATAAATTGGACTTTAGAAATTGCACTAGGCTATTGGTGGGTGGGGCTGGCCAATACAAATGAACGGTCCGTATATTGTCAGTTTGTGGGGACCGGGAGTCTTTGTTTTCAATTTTGTGATGTCTCTGAACTGGCAATTATCCGCAACGAGATTTAGCCAAATTTGGCTACAGACCAGGTATGAAAGTTTAAAAAAAAAAAGGGCAATACTTTTACATATTTGGTACCTGCTGGATTTTTTTAAAAATATTTTTTTAAAATTTTATTCCAAATTTTTGATGTAGCTGATGTTGTGATCATCCATAAGCTAATTGAGCCAAATTTGGCTATTAAAAAAATAGGAAAGTAAGAAGTATATATTTTTGGCTACCTAGTTGAACCATATTTGAAAAATGTGGCGATTCTCAAAGTTTTTTTTTGAAACAAATGTGAAGATTTGTTTTTCAGGCAATTTTACATCTACCAATTTCATGGATTTGTATATATTCTGAACAGGTTTTAGATTTAATAGTTCTAATCTTGATAAGACCCATTGGTTCCACATTCAAGGTGAGGCCAATTCCAAAATAAAATGTTAGTGGAAAATTGTATTGAGGCAAGTTGTGTGAGTGTTTTATTTTGTTAATAGTCATTAGTTCTACATATTTCAAAAACTCAAAGAAATATGGAATGGACAAATTGTTGTGATAATTGGTATAGTTTCAATATTCAATTGGTTTTTCCAATGCTTGGTTGTAGGACATTAATTTTCTATAGGTTGTTACTTAAATTGGAACTCAATTTAGTTGAATAAGGTTTTTTTTATTTTGGTTTTTGTTTGGGAGGTTTATCTCCATTGTGGTTTTGAAGTCTCATATTTTGTGTTGTGAAAAACTCACTTGCAAATTACAAGAATTCAATATCAAAATACCCAAACGTTATATTTATGTGTATGTTTTCATGTGTCTGACTTTACAAGTGTTTTGTTAGTCATATTGATTTCATATATTAACTATCTAAGAATAGTTTTCAAAGTTAGAAATAAATCAATAAAATAATAAGTTTTGGGTAAACATAAAAATACATGGACTTTGCAAAATCACCCAACATAAAAAAAATGAAAAAAATGTTCAAAACCCTCTAGATACATTCAATGCATTCCATATAACCAAAAAAAGGTTTTTAAAAGATAAGGGTAAAGCCTTTTATTCAAGGATATTAATGCAAAGAATGTAGAATAATGCAAAAAGGGGAAACACATTTCAATTAATTGTAATAACTTGAACAAGTGATGTTCCATATAATAATTGATGCATTGATAAAGGTTTGAATATTAAAATTCCGATATTAAAATTTGAACATATATTTTTTAACTTGCTAAAAATCAATTACCAAATGATCCTTAATTAAAGATAAATTTCAAATATATATTGGCCAAAAAAGGATTAAAAGGGTAAATAAATATTCATGACTTATATAAGATATATGCCAACCTCGTTATTCATTCAAGGATATGAAATTGATTTATTAAATAATAATGTTTGGTTGTGGTGTTGACATGTCCTTAACTAGAGTGTTATTTTCAATTGCATTTCTAGTACTTTGAAACGCCTTTAAGGAATACGTGTTGTAACCCAAGGTTAAAAGTTAAAACATGAAATGGACCGTGAACTAAGAGAATGTTTTAAAACTCAAACACATTCACACAAATGTGTGAAAGTGAGTTTTTACATTCTAAGTGACAATATATGAGGTATTTGAATTGATTGCCCTTATTAAACTCATGTTTGTGAATTTGTTTTAATCTCATCATGGAGTTCTCATGTCTTTTTTTTGTGAGGATTAAAATTCATGTCTTGAGTTTGAGTAAAATTCATGTCATTACAAACTCAAGAATTAACAAATTTTTTGTTGCCAAGATCACTAAACAAACCTTAAGGTGCGTTAATAAATATGGTTTAGTAATGTTTTGACTTGTACAATACATGATTATTTAGATTTTAAAAGAACCTTTAATTCCAATTTTCAAATGTTTCAAAATCAATAACGACTAAGTTTGACATTTGATGTTTGTTTTTTTTTAAAGAACCATTAGTTTTGATTATTTTAAAAAACCTTGACAAAGGTTTTCATGCAAAAATTAGTGATTTTATTATCAATTATTTTCTTTAATTTTTTTTATATTAAAAAAAATATTCGGTTACATACTCTAACATGATTGATGATTTTTTTGTGAACTTCAATTATGAATGCTAAAAATTGCCTTAGTAAGGGTTGGGTGTCTATTTATAATTCTAATACTTACCCAACATTAATGTTGACTTATGGTGAAAAATTTATTGAATATTGAACAATTTTGACATTGATTATAATACAATATAATCAAAACTAAAATGTTCATGAAAATTTGTACACATTCTTGGCATTTTTGGAAAGCCTTGAATGAGTAGGATGTCAATGGAGGTGAATTTGTAATATTTAGATTTAATGGATGGGAGAAATGAACTTTGAATTATTTTTATCATTGGAAATTCAATTGGATAACACAACTTAATTTTGGGAAGAAAAATTAATCAAGTAATGAGTTCACATTTCAGCCGAGGCGCATGTGAAGGTACTGAAAAATTATTTATTGAATTATTCACCCAACATTATAAACTATCACACCTATCATATTTTATTGACAACCGACCTTTATAATGACACCTTGTATTTTGGGGGGCCATAACTTTTTCATTTCTGATTTGTTTTTGATGATTGTTAGTGTGTCAAATGCACCAAGAGGAAGGATTCAATTTTTGTTGGGACTCTAAAAACAATGGAGTCCCCTCTTGGATCTGGCTTGTCTTGAGCACTTAAGTGTTTGGTCATGGACTAATTTACCCTAGAGATTCTAAATAAGTTCAAAGTGTCAACAAAATAAACATGAAGATTTTTGAAAAAACAATTACATTGGAACTTTTGTTGTACAACCATGGTTACGGGAAACTTCCATTAGAGTGGGAAAATCTTAGATTGGGACATATAGAGTTGCTTACTTAATAAAAATGTACAATATATTTGGAAGCTTGATCTAGAATACTCATAAAATAATCACAAGATATATTATGTTTTAAAATTGTGAAGAGTGATTTAGCTATTTATTTTGGTGGAGTATGATGTTCGTATTATAGTTTTAAGCATGTATGCTACCATTTTAATAAGATAATAGATATTAGTTACCATATTCAAATCTTGTGCAAAGCATAGAACAAAAGTTCACCTTGTTCCAATGGGACAAGAATCTTCATGAGAATGGAAAGGCTTGAAGAATATAAAAGTGATTAGAATGGATCCAAGGGGAGGGCTCTATTATTTCTAATGTTTCAATAAAACTTGAACCTTTCTTATTGACACATTACAAATTGTCAAAAGAAATTTAAAAAAGTTAAGGCTTCCCAAAGTAGAAGGTGTTAAGAACTCAAAAAACAAACCATTGAACATTACAAAGGCTGATTCTTAAACACTCCAAAATTTCATTTTATGTTGATGTGTTGCTATTAGAGTTCAAAGATGATTTGTAAAAATTTCAAGCGATGCTCCTATAACACTTTATATTTACGAATATCGCTAGGTGACAAGTTGAATATCATTTTCATTTGGCGATACATTACACTCCCTTTTCAAATTATTTTCAATGGTAAACTTATCATTGCTTACTCAAATCTGAAGGTAGAAAAAAAAACTTGGATAATGTGTGCATGTTTTTTTTTAATAATCAAGCATTCTCTATTTTAAAAAGAAAATTATTTAAATTTAGAATTTTTGACATGAGAATGCTTTTAAAGAAATTGTAAATTTTTTTTTTCAAAATTTGAACATATTCAAAATTTTGTTTAATTATTTAGAAAACCGCCATTTGCATAGGGTATAATGGAAGTGGGGAGCAATGTAAGCCAGTTGCAAAAGGGGTGGGGTACCGAGGAAGGAGAAAAGGTTTTAGAGCCTGGGTGGGCGGGGTCCCGGCTATGTAGATTGGTGTTAAAAGGAGTCCTCGATTCAAATTGACCTTTATTCAAGGTTATGACAAATAATGATAAAATCCATTTTCCGTGTAAACGGATTTTTAAATTATTGATGTCCGAGGCTGGGACTTGGAATAAATTGGGAAATTAGGACCCCACCCCCCAAAAAAAGGAAAAAAAAAACACTCCCCCTCCCCCCCCCCTCCTAACCCATGGAGTGGCTAATAATAATATTTTATTTGGCTGTTTGTGAACAACCCCAAAATTTCTTGTACTCTTATCATCAGCATTCCGGATGCTTTGCTTGCTCCATTAATGGGACATCGGGATTTTTTAAAATTAGAAAAAACCCACAATTCTAACACTTCACAATTCTGGATTAGTAAATTGTTACAAAGAAAATTCCAAATGTGAACTCCTTTAAAAATATATAATTCCAAAGGTACCTTAATTGGGGGTGGGGAGGACGGGGAGGAGTCCGGACTCGGGCCGCATATATATAGATTTGTTTTTTTGGAAAGGAAGGGATAACCTTAGCTTTGGATCCGTTATAAGTGTTCTTCTTTCGTTTTTGGAATTAAATTTGATAATTGAGCTTCAACTTTAGGTCTTACTATTATTATTATTGTTGTTGTTGGTTTTTTTCTCTATTGCAAAAATAAAGTTTAGTGGCAATTTTCTGGATGATCGTCACTTTGGCTACATTGAAAAATCCTTAAAAAAAACCCTGGTTGGAAAGGGGGGGGGGCCAAAAAAACACAAAAATGAAAAGGCATACGGTGGGGGTGCTGGCTACTTACCGAGCAACTTCGTCCTGTATCCCTGCGTGGCAGTGAGGAGGAGCGCTCGCTTGCCCCATCGCTCGCTCTACTCTGTCCCGTTGTTGCTTGCGATAGTCCATTTCTGGCGTGCCTCCAGCTGCGAGATTCTTGTGTAAACAGCGCTTTGCTATCGCATCACATCGCCAAGCGTGCCGATGCGGCTTTTTTGATGCCGTTTGCGGCACCGGATTTGGTGCAGAATGGAGTCTGGGAGCCTCAAACCATCGTCGTTATCGTCGTTATCGTCGTCGTCTCTTGCTTGTTGCCTGTGTCAGGGTGGAGGAGAAACAACTACTTGGCTTGCGCAGTGACGGAATAGGCTGTGTGAAGAGGCGCCTGCTTTTTTCTTCTCTTCCGCTCTTGTTGTTCATGCCTTGGTTCCCCTCTCGAAAGCTTTGCTGAGCGCTCCCTGGGGTTGCTGTTTTGTCTTTGTGCATATCGACGTGCCTCTGTTGCCGGTTTGGCTTTTAGACACTCGATTTTGGCGGTATGGTCGATTATCAGTGAAGCTGCTTCTTCTTCGCCTCTTCTCTTTGTGATTGTGCTCTAGTCCTCCGTTTTTTTATTTATCTTCGACGGCATGCTTTTTCTTTCAAGCGGGGGGGAATATTCTTCTTCGCTATGCCCAGCGTTCCTGTTTATACTCTGGTAAGCAGAGACCAAAAAACCAAAGGCCCTCTGTGTGTTTTATAGACGTCTTTTTTCCTTTGTTGCTGCGATTGCAAGTTCCGGCGCTGATTTGTTCGTGAGGATGCATTTCTCGATGCTGTCTGGAAGAAGAGCTGAACTTTCTTGAAACCTTTGTGCACATCGTCGTCGAGGATATGGATTCTCTTCGTTTTTTTTTCCCTCTCTGCATCTATTTTCTATTTCTTCGATCACGAGACTGTGTGTACGTTGCTGGGCTTCAAAACTTCCGTTCCGATCCGGCAAGCGGTAGTAATCATCCATGAGCGTTCTCTGATTCATAGTAGGACGCTTGATGGCAATAGATGTGAGAAAAAAAAAGTAAAGAGCAGTTCGAACACTTTCTGACACCGGCAAGATCTATAAATCAAGCTTGTCTTCGACTGCCAGAGAGAATCTAGCACAGAAATCATCTGATCGTCTCTCTGTCTGTCCTGATAAGATTTGGAAATTCCTGATTTTTTCTGCTTGAATTGGAATCTGGTCTACTGGTCGCTCTTGCAGGCGGGACGAGACTTCACAGCTGCGAAATAAATAACAAAAGGATCCGGTCAAAACTTGATCTCATTTTTTGTTCAGGAGACCATGGAATCAATTGTGTAAACTGTAGGAGGAGCCTTTCTTTGGGCCTGTGGCACTTTCTTGCCACTTTCTTATTGGTCAGGTCTTTGGGAGGACATCATCAAGAACAGCAGGGAGGTTGTAAGGGGGCAGTTGTAGAACATTAGAAAGCAGGAGAATTTATGTATATATGGTTCAATGTTAGACTGTGGAAGAGAGAGAGAGTAAGCAACAACACACAGACTTGCATTGGGAGGTGCCAAGTGGGAATTCATGGGGAAGCTGGCTTGACATCACATCTCACATACTCAGACTTGTAAAGCCTATTGTAAGTTTTCTCAAGAAAGCTGAACAAGCAAGCGGGTTCTAAATAGGAAGTGAGCAAAGCACAGGAAGAAATGCCAGACAAGTGTGTCAGATGTGTTTTGGTGGACAGATAGAAGGTGACCATCTAATTACACAGACCCTGGGCTTTCCTCTGTTGTTGGTGAAGTTTATTCTGTTTTCTAAGCATGCATAATATTATTGAAAAGATTGCATGATGCCTTTGGTACACACTGAATGAGAGCTTGGAATCTGTGTTTTAGGGCACCAATCAAATGGGTGGAGCTGGGGTTGAAAATCATGTGTTAAACAAAGACCATCATAGCTATACTAATGGAGAAACTCTTGAAGTAAGTGTTTGTCACTGAGCTGAAATCTGCATTTCTGTCTGTCTGCACTTTCTTGGAACATATGTGAAACAGGAAGTGTCCAAGTTTGTGTTGATAGTGTTTTCTAATGCTGCAAAACCTTGTGATAGATGTACTGTGCTATTCAGAAACCTTGGGTGCTGCAGAAGCATTAGTAGTTGTTGCTGTGGTTTATTACATCTTCTCATCTTCTGTTCCTGCAACTGGCACACCAGTGGAGTCATACTTGAAATGCCTAAGATAACTCTGTCCAATTTCACCTCACCATAAGCAGTAGCTTTCAAAGAAAGAAATCTTTTCAAAGATCTTCTAAGGCTCTACAATCTACATTCTTCAGTCTGGATGCACTAAAAATTGGGTGTCAGGAAATGAGACAGTGGCTGATTCTCTTGCTTTCCTGTACAGATGGTTGATATGACAGATGGGGATACAAGTTCTAACTCCAGTGAAAAGCAGCCACTTGTACGAGAGTTGAAACAAGATGGAATGTATTTGAGGGATGAGGACAATGTAGGTAGTGGAAGAGGGCCTATGTGCAGAAGGTGGATGAAATGCGTAGGTTGGGTGTGTAAACTACCAAAGGACCTACCACAAAGTTTGCGTTATGTGATCTTGGGAACAAAATTGAATATTCTGCTACTTTGTGTACCTTTGGCAATGCTTGGTGTACAACTGAATTTTGGCCATGTAATTTCCTTTCCCATCCCACTCCATCTGATCACCAGTGCTAACTCATTTTTTGTTCCTCGTTTCATGGGTAACATCATGAGGTCAGTAGTGAGTTGTGACTTTATTCAGGATTTCACCAGATGATGACTCAGCGAATGTTGCAGAATGAGTACCTCAATTTAGCATGGATAATGCTGCCCAATAGGATGGAAGTCCAGGATTTCATAGGGATGTGTACTTTACAAGTCCTCTTTGATGTATGCTGTGTTTTCATTCATCAGTTTGTGGGCTGCTGATGTTCGATGGAGATTGGGTTAGCTTTGTTATAATTTGTGAGCAATTCCCTAAACAGTTTTGATTGGAGAGTCAGTGTGAAAGAATTTGCTTTTGGATCTGTTGTACAATGAGATGATGCTGTGTTGTTGGCTGCAGGGCTGGGTGTTTTTATTGAGTCTACTAGGTATGGCACCATTAGCTGAGCGGCTTGGTTTTGTCACAGAGTGAGTGGAATCATGCTCCTAAATACTATGAGAGAAAGGCATTGTACTTTGATTTCTTTCATGGTGAGTTGACTGTTAATACTTAGGCCATAGTTTAAAGGTGCAATGCTTCCCAAGTGTCTGCATCAGATAATCTATCCACTGATGGCCAACCTGTGACTTGGTAGGATTTGCTTGCTGATATTGGTTCTTACATTCTTAATTGTTGTGTTATTCACAATCTTGATTTAGTGGTTTCTGCATCTTGGAATAGACCACTAAAATTCCTGACCCTTTCACTTGCTCTTTTGCAGACAATTATCATTCTTCACTGGTTCGACAGGTACTACAATATCCTCTTGTAACCTTTAACTGCTCTTATATCTATTGTTGTGTGGAGTGTTCATAAAGGTTGTCAACTTGAATGTGCCAAGTTGCACCCTCAAAATCCTGCAAAAATTAACAGTGAATTCTCAGGGTTTGACATGGCAGATCTAATGACATAGATAGAATCAACCAATGTAAACTAAACTGTGGAAGGGTTGCTTTACCAGACAAGGTATCCAAAGTTGTTGAGACCTGAATTTCTGAGGTATCTGATGATTTAGGATGTGGTGTTTTTGGGTGAAGTCAAGCACAGGTCTTCTTGTGTATTGATGTAGGCTGATTTGTGCTGTGCAGTTGGTGGCCTCCTGAATGCAACCTTTGGCAATGCCACAGAGATGATAATATGTATTTTTGCCCTGAAAAACAACATGATACGAGTTGTACAACAGTCACTTCTGGGCTCTATTCTCTCCAACATGCTACTTGTTTTGGGCTGTGCTTTTCTGTTTGGAGGTCTGGCCCATCCAACAAAAGACCAAAAGTTTAGAAAGGTATGGGTGGTAGCACAGTTCACCTCTGGTTTTTGTTTGAGTAGCTGTTGAGCTAGAGAGTTGTCTATGGGACAACAGGAAGATAACTAATGGATTGAAATAAACAAGTGTATTGAACTTGTGTTGTGTAGAGTATAGGTTTTTAACCCTGCCTGTATACAGACAAGAGTTATGGTATTAGCGTACAGATATACAGAGGGTGTTGAATAGGCTTGTGTGTAGGCGTGCTGAAAAAATGTTATGGCTGATCGATTTGATGGATTTGTTGGTCTGAATTTTTTTTGTTAGTTATCTTGAGTGAACTTACAGTTAAATGTGTAATAGTATTTGGTAGTTTTGTGAGAATTTTAGAGGACCAATGGAAATGGTACAAAGGGACCATTATTTGCTATGTTCAGCAGAATAGGGTTGTGTGTAGGCCTGAAGATTTTTTTTCCCAGGCCAATGGGATTGCTGGATTTGGTGGTCCGAATTTGTTTCCTTAGTTATCTGGAGTGAACTAAAAGTTCAATGTCTAATAGCTATTTACAGACAGGGTTCTAGCACATTACTTGTGCACTTTGTTCTGGTTACTGAGTACCTGGTTTGTTTAATTGGCTTGGCACAAGGAGTTTGTTTATAGATGTGCTGTTGCATTTGTATGTGATGCAGGCAACAGCTCAGGTTACTTCTGGCTTGCTATTGATGGCAGTTATGGGTCTCTTATTCCCTGCGGCCCTTCATGCTACAAAGACTGAGATGCATACTGGAACATCTGAGCTTGTCCTGTCAAGGTTCAGCAGCATAGTTATGCTTATAGCTTACACAGCTTACCTTTATTTCCAGCTAAAAAGCCACAAGGACCTCTATGATTGTGAAGAGGTGACATTCATTTCAGATCACTGTACTGGTAGTAGCAATATGAGGAAAAGCCAGCTATGCATCTTTGGAAATGAACAATTGGCAGTTGAGGATGTTGTCACAGGGAGACTTATGTTGATGCAGTCTCCTGGACAGCTTATGACCTAAGTGCAGAATATATTCCGTGATATCCACTGAAGAGCACGTGTAGTTCTTGTCTTGGGTTTTGGAAGTTATTGTCCTTCTCTGACCTTGAGGTCCTTCGCAATTGGAAGATGCCTAACTGAATTTCTCACTCTAAACTTTTTGGTTTGCAGGAGGGTGAGGGAAATGAAGCAGACTCTGAATCAGATGAATGCATACTGTCCTTTTGGGGCTCAATTGCATGGCTGGCCGTTTTGACTGTATTTATATCCATTCTCTCTGAGTATCTTGTTGATGCAATAGAGGTACGCGGGCAAACTGACGCTGGATGGAATGTGAGGCTGGTTCTTTTCCAGTGAATTTCTAGTACTTTATGTGCATGGGAGTCCAGAATTTTTTTCCCAACATTTTAGAGTCTTATCAGCAGCTAATGCTTGCCCGTGCATGTAGCAGTAGTCAACCAGTGAGATGTCCATAAGGTTGTGAGACACTAAACTCTTTTCTTTGAACTGCCTTCTAACTTATTGGAACTCTGGACAAATCATGTTGTACTAAGGCTTCAACTTCTTTGTGATAGGGCGCTTCAGCCTCGTGGAATGTACCTGTTTCATTCATCAGTGTGATCATACTTCCAATTGTTGGTAATGCTGCTGAGCATGCAAGTGCAATCATGTTTGCTCTGAAAGACAAGCTGGTGAGTCCTACATGCAGCTGGTGACCCTATTGCATCTAGTGTTCCAATGTGGTACTTATTTAGATTGCATGATAAGATTCTGAGATGGTAAAGTTTTGAGGAGGTCATAAGCACCCGTCCCTTGGGATGTCATTGTTATAAGTTGGGTTTGGACGTCAAAGCTATAATATTATGGTGTTCTTATTGTAAACAGCCTGTAGGTAGTCTGCAAGATGTGCTGAATTTTTTCTTTTGCAGGACATATCCTTAGGAGTTGCCATTGGTTCTTCTACTCAAATCTCCATGTTTGTGGTTAGTTGGAATGGCCCTTTCACTGCATTTGAACTTTATTCATGGTACAGTGTGTTCTTGTGGTGCTGTACTTAGTACTACTTGCAAACTTGTATTGTCAAGTATGTTTTAATGAACATGAATGATCCTTCCCACAGATTCCATTTTGTGTCGTCATTGGGTGGCCAATGGGCACACGTATGGACCTTAACTTCCAACTCTTTGAGACTGCCACACTTTTCATCACAGTGCTTGTGGTGGCTTTCATGCTTCAGGTATATTTCTTACTCTTCTGGAATGTGTGAACTTTCTCAATTTCCAAGTAATGCTATGCCTAGAGCTAATCAAGTTCCTTTCAGCATCTCTATCTTGTGGAGAAATTTGACTATGTTCCCAATCATGCAAATTTATTCTTTAATCTGTGAGCTAGAAAATCTGGCCAATTTTTTGTTGCAATGTGCAACTAGTTCTGCCTTATGACCGATGCCCAACTCAGACTCGGAAGCATTGCTTCGATTTCACAGTGTTCTTATGTAGACATATTTTGATTTATCTTGCAGGAGGGGACAGCAAATTACTTCAAGGGTCTCATGTTGGTGCTCTGCTACTTGATAGTGGGGGCTAGCTTCTTTGTTCATATGGATCATAAGCCAGACCACTGTGAGTGACTCTATTCACCTTGTAAATCATCACATTCAGTAACTACAACAGTCACTGACTTTACTGTGCTAGGCTTACTGAACATCTGTTTCGCATTTCTTGTCTTCTCCTTTCCAACTGGAATGTAGAAACAGCAACTCAGTCCAACCTTCTAGAGAACTTGGCATTGATAAGGAAACACAGATTGGATCAGTTGAGCTGGACTTAACCAATCATTTTTGGCAATTTTCTTGTTATGCCTTTGTTGGTATATGGTAGTCAGGACCATAGCTGCTGGATATTTTTCTTGTATCTAATGAAACACAGGGTCTACAGAGGAGAAGCCTGTTCTTGTACCTCTTAGCACCTTTTGATGTCAATGTCACTTCAGATCAATATATGTACTATTGGGGTTTGGCATTCATCATTGGCTTCTTGTTGTGAACTATAGTCTGGATAGAAATTTCCTGTCTACTAGCTATGGACTGGCAACTTGGAAAACCATTCAGTCACAGACTATATTTTTCAGTTCACCTGTCAGAGGTCATTTGGAGGTGTGATTTTCTGAAGGTTCATTTCCCTTCCTCTAGAATTTTAATAGGTTTTCTAGGCAAAGGACTCAGCTAGCATGTCACTAACTGTTGGTTCTCCTGTACATAGCCCTAGACTATTCTCTGGTTCTATAATGGTCACCATGTAAGTAAAGAGCCAAGCTGTAAAAAGGGCTATTTCACAGTAGCCATCCCCTTGAATACTTTTGAGTTGACTGTATGATGGTGGAGTGCTTTGTAATGATATTTTTGAGGATTAGTCCTATCATATATGTGCTGAAAAATAACCAACCATGTCATGGAATCTGTTGTTGATGCAGCTGATGGTCGAAAGTTTGGAGGGCAGAAGTTTGGAATGCAACATGGACCACACCACCGGCACTCCTGGGGTTAGAACAAATTAGATTCAGGCTTTGGGATAATTGCTTAATGACCAGATGAAGGGAACCTGACCCCTTGCTGACCCCCTCACCTGGTGCTTACATGGTCCCAAACAGGATGTATGGATTCATTTCCAGGCAACAATAGTGCCCGGAATTCTCTCCAAGTGGGCCTGCCACGTACCCTACTTTTGATTTTGATCCACTGATTTTATTCCTTTTTAGTGTGGGGTTTTACCTGTAATCCCATAGACTTCACTAGACATGTTCCACATCCACTTCTCATGTGATCCAGGCCTTCTAGGTTTAGCATTCTGGGAGCAGGAATTGGGTCTGAAGCTCAAGAGTACCCACCTATTGTAGCCATTGTTTTGGATGCTCTCTCACAGGATTATAAGCTTCTTCATAGAGGTTTTACTTTCCTGAAGAAGTAACTTGATCACGAGGGCTGGCTGGCTTTCATGATCACCTGTAGTTTGGGTTAGAAGTTTCTGTTGGGTCTCTTATCGAGACAACTTGCAATCCCAAGCTGCCAAAGATAATATGTACTAGATGAATTTTTTCTCCTCGAGAGATATTTTGTATATTGCTGGAGGAGTGTAGTGGACAAAAATAACATGAAACTTTGTGTATCGGTTCTCTATGATCATGGTCCCATGTGTCCCCTGCTGACTGCTGAGCGATTGTCAACTTCTTTTTTGCTTTAATTGTCTCTCAAATCGATCACTGACTCTCTCTTCTTCAAGTGATTGACAACAACTTACTACAGACCTTTATGTGGGGCACTGGGCTGAGGCAGAATGTGCCAATTAGAGGATCTTCATCCACACCCCTTATGTGACTGTCTATGAGTGCTGACCAATTGAAAGCAATCGGCTTGTTTTACGGGCCCTTTTGGAGAGCATTGTATCTTGTGCATATGTAGAAGTGCAGAGTCCAGATCCAGTTTCAAGTTACAGAAGTTGTACATCGTCAAAAGTATGTTGTTTACAGTTCTATTGTTGTAGGCTATTGATCGAGATGCTCTTAGGGTGCACTGTAGTACACATACAGAGAATCCACTGTTGCCAAGAAGGCTAACAACTATGCCTTGGGTGGAGGTTTTCAGTCATGCTACACTCAAAGCTTTAGTTCTTTGTCTTTGTTTTTGGGTTTTTTTTTGCTTCTATAACTGTTATAGCAACTTAACACTCACATACTAAAATTATTCTGAGAGGAAGAAACAGAACAGACCTCCTTTGGAAAATCAGATCTGACTTTCTGAAACTATTATCTAAGATGAGATAGAAAGAGTGAAACCTGAAAAGTGTCGTGTGTGGAGTTTGAAATTCCTCACCCTGAGGTTCTGTTGTTCATGCTTCCTACACACCATCTTTTGTGTTGTCACAAATTATTGATTTAAATAGTCACATTTCCATCACCTGCTTTGTTGTCAAAGCAATCTGACCTTCATCCCTGCATTTTCACTCCACCCACGCTTCTCAGATTTCTCTTTGAGTACTCAAGGTGACGTACCTGATATGATTGAACATGGAAAAAGGTATTGGGTTTTTTATATGGAAAAATCTCTTTAGAATTGATGACAAAAGACTCTGCTACAAAAATCAGCATATTTGAGGGTCTCTTGTGCTGCATTCTAAACCCAACTGACAAGTCTCTTCATGAGTACCCATTCAGAACTTCCTTGTTCAGATGCGAAGCTTATTATTTGACAAAAGCTGAATAGAATTGAGGGGCAAAAACTGATAACAAGGTTGGTATAAAAAGATTTCTTCACACCTGAGAATTGGACCAAAAGGTGATGATGAACCCTAAACTACATATCCAGTGAGTTTGAACACAGAAAACTAAGCTACAAAAGGGATACAGAGATTTCTTCACATCTAGAAGAACATATTGAATTGAACCAAAAGGCGACAGTGCACCCTAAAAAAACCAAGCTACAAAAGTTATACAGAGATTTCTTCACACCTGAGAAGAACATAGTGAATTGAACCAAAAAGCAATGGTGCACCCTAAAACACATCCAGTGAGATTTGAACACAAAAAACCTAGTTTGACAAACATTTTGTGGGCTTCTCCGTTTCAAAGAGGTTTGCACAAGGATAAAAACTTCTGAATAAGTATACAAAATCACGAGAAATCTACTGAAGTGCACTCCAAATTGCTCTATACAAAACTGGTCACAAAGAAAAATGTTTTGTCAATGAATGTGTACTGTAACTCCCATTTTGTGCAGAGCAATTTGTATTGAGAGAGATTTGCTTGAAAGAAGCTCAAAACCTCAACTGCAGCATCCCTTTTTTCTTTCAATCAAGAAGAAGACAGAAGAAAGAAAAAAGAATTCAATTCACATGGTGCTTAATCGTCTCTGAAAAAACACTCACTGGCAGCGATGGTGCTGAATAGTACACTCAAGAGAAAAATGCATTCGCCCCAAAGAAAACAAAAACCCCAACCCTGAAAAAATTCCACCAGATGTTCAAAGACAAACCCAACAAATGCATGCAGAAAAGAAAGGGACCCAAAAAACAAAGTCGCGTTGTTGAGGAAGAAGAAGAAGAAGAAGAGCGCACATCTCTTGTCCCGAGTCACAAGTATCGTTGTTTCCAAGAGATAACTGACAGTGAAACTGCAAGTGGACTTTCCAACTGCGAGTGAACGTTCAGTTGACGAACTGGCGATCGACTGTAGTTATGGTGATAGAGCTTCACAGATGGGATAGTGACTGACCACAACAATGTGCATGCATGGGGATTTTGCATTGCAACACGCAATTGTTTCTCATTTCACTCCTCTGCAAGAAAGGAGCAAATGATAGTTTGCAGTGTCCTCTCCTCGTTGTTCTCTCTTCTTCTATCACTACTACTGTTTTGTCCACAACACACGCACGCACGCACGCACGCGCACACACACAATCACAGAGTAAGTGAGGAAGTTTGGAAAATTCGCATAAGCTTCAGATCAGCGAGAAACAACAAGGACAGCAAAGCTAGCCCATGGCACCCAGGGCTCCAGTGACTTCACCACCTGCCCGCAACAACAATAACAACAACGACGACGACGACAACAGCAACAACAATCCGCGTGTGCGCAAATCGTATACCATGACTAAGCATCGTGAAGGGTGGTCCAAGGCGGAGAACAACCGATTCATCGAGGGCTTTTTTCTGTAAGTCTTTTTTTTTTTCACTTCCCCAAAACTAAAATCATTGTTGTTGTAATTAACAAGCTTGCACATGATCATGTTGTTTCTCATGTGGGTTTCTCGATCCCATTGTTTTCATGCACTACTTATGCTGCATTTGATTTGTGTGAGGTCCCTGAGGACTTCGTGAGGCAGGTTCAAAAGAACCCATTCATTGACTACTACTACTAGTGTCGATGATACAGGTACAAAAGAGACTGGAAGAAGATTCAATCGCATGTGGCCACCAAGAGCATCATCCAGGTAGCACCACAGCTGACCATCTACTCATATAAAGTATATAGTATCAAAGGAAGCTTGAAGATCACCATGCACGAAGAATTTGGGGATCGGTAACGAACAAATTCATGGTCATCTCTTGTTGGCTAAAGAAACAAACGAACATGGAGCAGTACAACAAACTTGTGATCTTCTATGGCTCAGGAGCGTTGCCGGGTCCATGGATGATGATCAATTTGCGTACTAAATATTATATTCTTGATAGATAGATCGAGCCTGCACCAATGCTTTTTCATCAGTTTCTCCACTTATGAGCTGTTGTTGATGAAGATAGTGTGCGTGCAATTTTTTATTTTTTTGTTGGGTGTTGCAGATTCGGAGTCATGCGCAGAAATTTATCCTCAAGTGTGAGAGAGAGGGCATCGGACACTTGATTCCTCCTCCACGGCCCAAACGCAAGGCTTCACATCCATATCCACATAAGACTCCAACAAAAAAAGCAGCTGGTAGATTTCATTTTTGACTCCATTGCCATCATGTGTGTGTCTTTGGATCACGTGTCATCATGTGTCTTTGAGGTCAGACTCTGGAGTTTAGGAACTTAAAGATTTTATTTTTTGATCAGAGCCCTGGTGTATAAAAAAATCAACATTGTTTCACAGAATTTGTTTGCAAAGACTCACAGATTATTATTATTTGTGTTGCAGTGAGAATCGATGAGGAGGAGGAGGAGGAGACTCAACGAGGATCTGGATACATGGTGATCCCCTATGATCATCCCGAATTCATCTCTGACCTGAGTGCCAACTCCAGTTTTCAGAGTGCCAGCCCCAGTCTACCCAATGGGTCTGACAACAATGGCATCCAGCCCCATGATGCTTGGCAAGGTACGATTGAACTATGTACAATGAATGGCTCGCCATGTACAATTGAAACACATGAGTCTGTGGAAAACTTCTTTTTTTAAAAACTGAATGGAAACTCATTTGTAACTATACTGGATTGTCCAGACTGAAAGTTCAAGGATGGATCTCCCATCCTCCTAGGACCCCTCAACCAAGTTGAGTAGATTTGGTGTTCTACTATGATGGCACTTCTTCTTCACTACTACAGTGGGTGGTGGTGGATTTGGGTGACTTGGCCCAGATTCAATTGATTTCTCCAAGGTATATGCTTTCCTCAGCACCTTGTTTCATTGCGTCATGAATCCTGGCGATAACCTTGACAGGAGGCTGAAGCAAATGTGCTCAATTGAACAAGCAATTGTATGCCCTTCTTACTGAACCTGCTTGTGTCATTTCTAGTTCTTGTTTGTACATGTACATGTAGTCAGCTGGACTCAACAAATGGAAATTGGCATGTGCACAACTGCTGAACCTTACTAGGATTTATTAAAGATGTTCTTGTTGATTGGAGAAGCAAAACCCTACAATAATCTAAAGATCTATTTCTCAAAGACAGGTGTGTACTCTGCATCATATATATCACATGACATGGTGTGGATCGAGAAGCACAGATTGAGGGTCAAGTCAAAGAAGCTAGTACTGCATGTTAAAACTCTTAGTGCACCATGTATAATTTGATAGATCTAAGGAGAGAATTTATCCCAGTTCCTAATTTTATGATTTTGATCACATGTGCAGACCCTCCGCTTGTTGAGAAACATTGTGAAAAGTATGGAGCCAATGCACTTCAAGGCTTGGGTAAGGTCCCCACTTCGATTGAAGTATTTGCATTCAATGATGATGAGAAATTGAGTCCTCTTTGAATTTTGATTCTAGTTTGTGAAGATTGATCTTTGTCTCTTGTGATAGAATTAGAATTGTTGCACTATGCATTTAAGGAGGTTCTTCGTGCTGTTTTTGGAACAGATTGAGGTGTTAGACGGACTTCATGAGATGCATTTGATGATGGATGGCCCAGCAGCAGACCCCAATTTTGTACCAGAGGCCAGTTTTGAAGCAGACAGCAATGATCCCCTGGAGGTTGAGACCAATTTGTGGGACATGATGATCTTTGGGGAGGAGGGTAACAACAGTATGATGGTAGAAACAAATTTATGGGCTGAGACTGAAATTGGTGTAGCATGACCATGAGAGCAATCAATCTACCATATTGGTAGACCTGAGACAATGCATCCTCTGTCTCTAGCAGCAAATTGTCTGATATGTAAGAGGCATTCAGAGATCATGATTGAACATCATTTCAATGCCTAAGAAGGAAACTTTTTAAACATGTCTGCAAGCTCCCTGAACCAGTTTCAGGAAAGCTTTGAGAAGAAAGCTAACTAGACAAGGTTTGGAGATGCCACATTACAAAATGTGATTAAACCTCTGAGGTGTGAGTAGGGTCAACACTTCACAAACTGGAAAAGAGAAATGCATGCCAAAATGTACAGGCAGGCAAAGTTCCAGACATTATTCAAATGTACCATTTGATCTTGGAATAAATGTTTGATTATTTGCACCTGAAATGATTTACAGTGAAGTTAGAATCTTAAACACTTTTGCAAAAGGAGAATATGCTCCCCAGTTCCAGATCTGTTCTGAAAAAAATTGCAATCTCTGTGGCTGCAAGAGAAAATATGGCCATTTTAGAAGGGAAACAATGTTGAGGTGGCCATTTTAGAAGGGAAACAATGTTGAGGGGGACATGATCATGTATGGCCCATGATCTTGTATCATCTTTCAGCAAATGCCAGCATTTCATGCACCATCAGGATCCAGCTCAAATAGCTTCTGCATAATTTTGAAGTGCGCACTCTCATGTTGCTCTTATCAGCAGCCACAGTGCGACAAATTGTGGCCAGTTTTGTTTCTTTGAAATGCTTTGCTCAGGCAGTGTTGCCATGTGAGATGAAAGTTGCTCGTGCCTGGAAATTTGTGGTGTACATAATCCTAAATAGGGATTGCTCTCTGTTTGCAGTTCTTGCCAACCATCAACAAAACTCCTTGGTATGGACTATGGACTTAGATATGAATGTGCTTTCTTGTGAAATGAATCAGATGATAATTGCTAGATAAAAGGGCAAAATTAAACTCCAGGAAAACTCAAACCCGCTGAATCCAAGCAACAAAATATGCAGCACAAAAAAATAACTTCAGCTAGATCCGTAAGTCCTGGATCACGATCTGAACATGGAACAAATAAGACAGTTCCAGCCTTCAAAGAAACCTGTATATGCAAGGGAAACATTATCATGAGCAATTGGAGCAATCTAACAGTTAGACCTAAATAGTCAGACTTGTGAGCCAATGACAAGTCTACCAGATGAGAAAGATTATATAGATAACCTTGTCCATACATCATTACTTTGTATAATAAGATTGACATTGAAGAGATCTTTGTTTGGTCTTTTTGTTTTAGTGGGTGTTTTTCAGATTTTAAAAACCTTCCCTAGGCCAATTTGTTGATGTAAATTTTGGAAACTTCATTGCACAAGAAACACAACCGAAAAAAAAGAAGAAACAACTTATGTATAACAAGACTTGAAAAGAGATTTTCTTTTGATGAATGTGACTAGTGAAGCTAGTAGCTACTAAATAGTTAACCTCCTCAATCTTCATCACTTGAGTCAATGTGTTCATTTCCCTGCAAGCAAGAACTCCTCCTCCTCCTCCTCCTATAGGTTCATAAACTCCTCTACTTCCTCTAACTCTTTCAACATTTCATTGGTACCTTCTGAATGTTGTACCTTCCTACAACAATTGTCAAAATCAATTTTGAAAACACAATCATTTTGTGAACTTATCATAGTTGCATCTATGAAAACCAAAAAGTGTTAGTATGCAAGTTACATATAAAGCTCATTGAAGTGATCATGCTTTTGAGGTTGTGTGACACCATCAATCAACATATCAATGCCTTTTCTTTCCACATCCTTGCTCTCATCGTCTCTTTTCCAAGCCACGAGTATGTCACCACCTAGTCCATCCATGTCATTGCAAAGTTGAATAATGAATTAACAAGCTGAAGTACCAAGTTTGAAGCAAATCAATACACTTGGCGAACATTGATCCCATTATATTCAAAGATTTGTGTCAAGCTTGAACTTCAATTCATGGATTCACGTCATGTTTTGCTCCTTTGAAGATTGAAGTCTTTCAAGACACTTAGAATGATGAATTTGTCATATGACATGTTTTATATCATGATTATCATCTTCATGTGATGGTCATGACCAATGTTGTGCGAGTATATCTTTTACACTAATATACCCATCAAATATGGATAGGGTATACTATTTACTCTAATTCCCCCCCCCAAAAAATCAGTATATATCCATGATGGGCATATTGGGGGTATACAATTTTTTTAAATTACACCCTATTCATACCTTTGGATATATGCAAAATATGTATGTACTAAGGAGGGGGGTAAAAAATGAGTGGCAGAAATCAAGATAAGTTAACCATGAAACCTATACATATCAAAATTTGATTTGGGGGTGTTTTTAATCCTATTAATCTATTGGAATGTGTTGGTTTTAACTAGTTCTTCTATTACTTTTTTTTTCTCATTTTTTTGGCCTACTTGGTTTGTTATGTATAATGAACCATGACAAATAGTTCATGTTTTGGTTAATTTAAAGTATGTTCAGACTAGTGTTGGGCAATTCTCACATTTTTGTGAGAATTGCCCAATTTTGATTTTCACATTAGCTTGTGAAAACTAATCCCATTTATTTAGTTGCTGAGAACAGGGTTGGGTATTTTTTTAAAAATTTAAGTCAGTTGAATCTCAAACATGCCAATTTTCACAAATGTAATATAGTTGGTTTTCAATTTGATTCTTACAACCCAATTATTGAATTTTCTTTTTCTTTTTGCACCGCAAGTTAAGGGATAAATTAAAACCTAAAGAAATTTTTTTTTTGGATGAAAATGTCAAAAGAAAAGGCTCTATGATTTTCACAAAGGACCTTTTTGAAAAACCCCCCAAGAAATTGTCATTTTTGAAAAAAATAGAAAAAGAAATTTGACATTTTAAATTTTCAACACAGGTGCTACCTACATTGCTAATTATAAGCAACAATTTATAAAAACCCTTTTCTCCCTTTGGTGGGTGTTTTGATAAAGTTTTGCAAGGTTTCATCATTTTTTGTTGTTCACTAGAGCACTTGGCTATTAAATGTTAAATCTATCTATAGATTCTCATCAACACAAGTACTTCATAAATTTGAAAAAAAAAACCCATTACCTTACATCTTACACCTATGGACAAGAAGTTTGAAAATCAGGTTTGGGGTCTAGCATCGACCTTGTTGGGTTTTCAATAGCTTGATTTTTAAAATATGGACTCGGTTATCAAGAGTTGGTTCTCACTTGGATGAGAACCTTTAGTCTGGTTCTAAATCCAATTATCTCCAAATGTGAAACTAGTTGGTTTTCACTATGAGAATCATATTGACAACTAGTCGGATAACCATGTACTCCTATGAGAACCGCCCAACACTGGTTTAGACCTACAATTAAATGTTCGATAATAAGGTAGTTGTTAATCAATTTTCATTTTGAAAAAAAGTGATAAGTAAGTAGCTATTGACTACCGATTCATGCCTTCTCTCTATTCATACCTAATAAGCTTTTTGTCAATAGGTAGTCTACTACTTTTGCCCTCCATATTTTTGTTCATGATTAATGCCGAAAGTAGGGAAACCAACACACCATGATGATCATGATACATGACATTTTTTTTCTTTCAACACAATGTCGAATTTTGCACCGCAAAGCTCCAACAATTTCATTCATTTCCATTTTTTTTTTCCCCTCAAGTTCTATAATCAAATTTTTTTTGTTGTGCATCTCTTTATAATTTTTGTTTGCTAGTTTTTTTTTCTTAATTATGGTTGTTTCTTGCATAGTGCTAAGTATTTTACGTCTATTCACAAAGTTTTCTCAAATTTTCTTTCCTATTTTTTTTTAATGTTTTGCATGTTCACACATGTTTGTTTTCAAGGTTACTTTGAGGTTTGGTTGTTGTTTCTTGCATGGCACCAAGTTTTTATCTTTTGTTCGGCAGAAGTGTCATTGGGTGAACCATTAGGAACATCACACCTTGATTTTCCTAGACCCATCAAACTTTGAAAAATCATAAAAATATATTTAAATATTTTTTTTCATAATTGCATTTTTATGAGTACATACATTAGGTTCCATAGATTTTGAAATTCCAATAATATAAAAAATATTGTGTATTTTGATGTTCCTAATCATTGTATTTAAAAAAAGTTTTAGGAATGTAATGTATGGCCACCTTTCCTCAAACATTTTAGTTAAGAACACAAATTTGAAACATGAATTGAGAATTTTCTTGAGATATTTTTTTCCTATGTTAATTTGAAAGTCATTTTATTTTTGGTTCTTATTAGGCATTTAATTGACTAAGTGTAATTTAGTTATGAATTTCCAAAGTTAAGGCTATCAATTTTTGAAAGGGCCATTTTGATTAAGAAAACAAAATTTTAAATAATTTCATTTTTTAAAATTCTGAAATAAACTTCAAGCCATATATTTGTGCATGCAATTGACATATATATATATAGTAGTGAAAACATTTAAAGTAAAAGACCAGGAAAATGATTTGTGTGTTTTTGGTTCCTTGAAGTGATTCCTAGTGGTCCACCCAAAGATGTTTTCTCCTTGTTTCAAATCTTTCTCAGATCTTCCTTACCCAATGTTGTTCTTACACATCACCATTTTTCATGGTTTTTGCAATTGCAAATCATCACCTTCTTTTTTTCTACCATGGAATATTTGAAGTTAAGCCTTCTTTGCAATTCATTTTGTTTATGTTGTGTTGCAAATATAAACATTTGCATTTGTGTTTTCACATCAATAGTGATTCAATATAAATGATGGAAGACTTTCGACAATTTTAATGTAGATTTCTTTTTATGGCCATGAAAAATGTTATCATTCTACATCAATATATGACGTTTTGTAATTTTGATCTTTTGTTGAACAAGGAAGTTGATGAATAGGTGAAAGCTCAAAGTACCACATAGTATTCACATTTCTTCATGACATACCATTACAAGTGGGTGGAACACATCTAAATTATTAGGAAAGTCGTTTTTCAATTGATGAAAACACTATGACCTCTAATGGAAAAAATTAATACCAGGTACTAATTTGCATACCTATTGGGATTTGGGTGACATGTTCACTTTACAAACTTGCTCATGGAATAGACTACCTACAATGTTTTGAAATGTTTGCCATTGAAAAGTTGTTGATTAATATGGTTCTTCATGAAATTGTTTATGTGGTCAAAATGTTTTCAAAAATCAAGTTCAATGGTTAGAAAGGGATGATCTTTCTAAAGTCATGGCAAGTTTTAAACAATTATGTGGTTTTCTTTCAGTTCATGATGTAATTGATTGCATGCAAATTCACATTTTGAAACCAAAGAATGTTTTCAAAATTGTAAATTATTTTTCCTACAAGTCGAAGTCATGGAGTTTGTAGCTACAAGTAATGGTCAATCATCAAAGGTGGTTTCAAAATGTATTTGTTGGCATGCCAAATTTTATGAACGATTCCCAAAGTTTATAATTGTCAAACCTTTACTAAAGAAAATAAATTCTAGTTTATTCGATTCTAAAGATGGATTTCAAAACAGGATATCGATTACATCTTGGGGGGTAAGTGTTATTCATTTCTACCTTGGTTCATGATCCTTCAAAAGCAAACAACAAATATGAAGCACATTATTTTGAAAGTTATCTTCAACATGCAATTGTATAGGGGGAGGAATGTCATGGAAAATGTGTTTAAGATTTTGAAGAAGACATTCAAAGAGTTGTTACTTAAAAGCAACTTGCAAGTTCTTTTCCTTCTTAATATTGTCTCATGTTGTTACATGTTGCAAAATTTGATATTAAATGGAAGAGATGTAAACATAGTTGCATTGATGTTACAATTGAAACAAGAAAACCAATAGTTAAATCTTTGAAGTGGAAGGAGACAATAACAAGATGAAATTAAGATCAAGATCCATTGAGGTAGAAGTTATATTAAAAGGTAATGAAAATTTAAGATCAAACTAACAACTTGTTTGTAAACATTTCTTGGAAACAAAAGGTCATATAGGGAATGAAAAACTTGTGGGGTCCAAATTGAATTTCATGTTGAAAATTGGAATTGAAATGTGCTTTTTAAAATCAATTTTTTAATGTTGACTATTGTCTTGAAAATATGAATTGGAGTTTGTTTTCAAAAATCAAGTTGTTATTATTATGACTATTTCAATACTATTCATTGAAATTGGCCATCATTGCTTTGAAAATCTAAATTGGAATGTGTTTTCAAAAATCAAATTACTACTATTACTACTCGTTGGAATTAGAGCTCATTGTTGGTCATTAGAATTATTATATTTTGTGGTTCCTCATCAAATGAGATTTTAAAAAAACAATTGATGAAGGCATGAATGTCTTGTCTTTGATGAAGATATGATACATTATAGTGTTCAAGTTTGCCAGAACATTACCATGTTTTTGCTCAACTTTTGTTTTTTCTAGTATTTTTTTTTCAAGTACTTTGTTTTTCCCTTGTTAATGTCCAATTGAATTACATTGATCCGGTCCATTACATTAAAAAATACCTTGTTATTCTTGTCCATTGCCTCAAATGTGCATGAAAACAAATGTGTATTTCCTTTTCATTCCAATGTTCCTAAAAGTTGGTCTTATTGTAGTTGTTGGTTATTTTGTGCCTTTCATAGGTGGTGTACAATTTTCACATCCATCTTTAATAATGATGATTGGAGGACAACAAGGTTGGCTAAAGCCGAAGGATGTCCATGTCAAATGGTTGTCAAAGTGTATGACATTATTTGGATTAATGTTTCCCTAATTAAAATCATGACCAAATTTTTGTTAATTTTCTTAGTTGTTTTTACGAACATCATTATCCCCACACACATCTTGCATGAATGACCTTAGCGGGACATTTTCTTCTTGTACTTCTTTTGACTACACATAAATGCATCGCTTGGTGCTTGCAAATTCTACATATACATTGATGTATTAACATTCATTTTCCCTTGAAATTTTTTGATAGCATTGTAACATTCCTAATTAAACAACATTGGCAAATGAAATATTTTATTCTTTTCAACACTCAACTCCCAATAAGAAGTGTTATAATCTATAACTTTATGATAGTTTACAATTTTCCTGTAATTGTTATTAAAATGACTCCATTTGTTTTTACACCTCTTGTTGTTGCAAGTAATTTTTGAAGTTGTAATTATTTGTAGTTTTTAGAGAACAATTGGTGCATCTTTGTGCTAGAGGATTCAAATTTGCTTTTGGATTGAAAATCTACTTCAAGGTGTTGTGTTATTTGTGTTTGTAGTTAATCAACTCAAGGACATTGTCTTGACTCCAGTTTGAATTGTGTTGGCTTGAGATACTACCCCTTCCTTTGACTCTCACTTTTCCCTTTCTAGTGTCCATTGAAAAGACTAAATTTTCCATTGTAATGACCATTCAATTTGAATTCAACATCGTGTTGCACGTACCAAAACTCTATAGGAGTTCTTTGGAAGATCTATGGTGGAAGCCATGCCAAAACTCTACAGAAGCTCTATATTGGAAGCTTTACAATGTCCAAGATTTGTGGTTCACGCAGAAGGTCTATATGGTAAAAGCTTTGGTGTGTTCAAGCTTTATGGTGGAAGCTCTCTATTGTTCAAGATTTGTGGCGAATGCCGAAGGTTTGTGGTAAAATCTTTGGTGTGTTCAAGCTTTGTGGCACAAAAGTTTTGAAGCTCACGAGAAGAACTTGGGTATGTGGAAGGAGGAAACTCCAAACCGCAGATGCAAGTTGCAATTGTCAATAATTTGTCACATAAGTTTTGGAGAAGTTAGTGTAATGACAAAAATTTAACAAACGAAATATTCATTTTCTGAAGATTTAATCACCATGATGTTTGCTTAAAACTTCCTTTAACACAAATAATTAGTGTTAATGCTATTGATGACACATCAGCAACCACGTCAGCTATTTATCCAACGACTGCAACATGTGTGAAAAAAGTTAGTTAAGTATTCCAGGTCTGAACGGAGCAATAGTACCCTAAAGTCCTGGTCTTCATGTAAACGTCAAAGTGGGGAATTTCCACACGTCCCCGAACGATGGGTGCAACAGCGACGCGCACATTGCGCGCTCAGGCGGGCGAGCGGGCGGGCAGGTGGCTGGGCGAGCGCGCGCACGTAGTGGACAGGGGCATAGCTTTTTTTTCTCGCAAAGCTCGTGGATCACCAACCGCTCTAGCCTGCTTCTGCGCCACTACTTACTCTTGTCAAGGTCAGTAGCAATCTAACGCTACTCTCATCGCCCTTCATCACACAAACAACTTCATGTTCATCTAGATCGTACCTTTGGGGTGCAGGAGCCGGAAATAGCCGTCATGGCCGCTGCGGCGCAGCTAGAGGATGTCCCCAACGAGTCTCTGTTCTCGGAGTTGCTGAGGCGCATGAAATGTGCACCCAAGCCGGAGAAACGCATTATTCTCGTTGGTACCTCCCGTTTTCGCCCAGAGCTTTGTGTTTGTTCGCACCTGTTTTGCTTCTTCTTCTTTTGTTAGATGATCCGGTTTTTTTTGGGGCAGCTAGTTCTAGGCATAGCTCAATAAAACCCCACTCCCCTAATTTGTAGAATCGTGATGATGTGTGTCTGTGTATCTAGCGCTTTTGGTGGTGATGAACAATGTGTTTCTTGAGTTGGCTAGATTTAGGGTTCTTGTTCGGTGTTTCGTTCTGCTTTTGGGGTTGATATTTGTGGGGGGGGTGTTTGCAGGACCACCTGGTTGTGGAAAAGGGACCCAATCACCCATCATCAAGGAAGATTTCTGTCTGTGTCATCTAGCCACTGGTGACATGCTGCGTGCAGCTGTGGCCAAGCAAACGCCCTTAGGGCTGCAAGCCAAGGCAGCCATGGACAAGGTGTGCCATCTGTGATCTAGACCTAACCCATGATAGTCTTTCCCCTTTGCTCTCTCTGATTTTATGGGCAAGCTCAAATGGCACCCAAGTCAAGTCACTCTGGATCTAATGGGCAAATGGGAATGGCTGGCAGGGTGAGCTTGTGACAGATGATCTAGTTGTTGGTATCATTGATGAAGCTCTGAAGAGGCCCTCTTGCTCAAAAGGATTCATTCTGGATGGCTTCCCTCGTACTGTTGTACAAGCTGAGAAGGTTTTGTCTTTGCCTTGTTTCCCCATGGTGTTTTCTGTCACAATGGTTAGCTTGGATTCTTCCAGATTGAAGCTCTGATATTCATGGAGGAGTTCATACTGCACATGTTGTCAGCATTGTTTAGGAGAGACAATAAAAGCTGGTGTTGCCAGTGTCATCATTGTTCTTTCTGTGTGTTGTTGGTGCTCCAGTTGGATGCTATGCTGGAGACACAGGGACATAAAGTGGATAAGGTGCTTAATTTCAATGTTGAAGACTCAGTCCTGGAGGAAAGAATCACTGGCCGGTGGATTCACCCTGGGAGTGGTCGCTCGTATCACTCCAAGTTTGCCCCTCCAAAGGTTTCTGGTATTGATGATGTAAGTAGCTTCATAGACTAGCTCAGAGGTTGTTTATTTATGTCTGGTTTGTGGCCAAATTTGGTCTAACCATTCCTGGCATAAGAATGACACCATTTAACTTCCACTATCTGGTCAGGTCTCCGGGGAGCCATTGATACAGCGCAAGGACGATACTGCGGAGGTGCTCAAGAGCAGGCTGGATGCATTTCACAAGCAGACTACCCCTGTAAGTTTCTCTAACTCACCCTTAGTATCTTTCGGCATCCACACCTTGCAACAGACAAGCGTAACCAGAATAGGTTACGTTTCTGTCATTTTCACAACCAGTTGGACCAACAGTTTGGATAAACCTTCTACTAGCTAGTAGCAGGCTTTTAGCCAAGAACCTCTTGTTCTTGAAGACATGAAAGATTGAGTTTTATAGATTATTAGACTCATTACAGAACTGCAAGGATGATTTGAGCAGAAAGTATTCAGTGGGGTGAGGGTTACAGATCTGATCACTTTCAAGGATTGTTCCAATTAGAATTGGTGTACTCATTCCTCACCTCTACCAGGCAGTGCAATATGATTGATCTGCATGCCATGAAGGAGCTTGCATTCTACAGTAATAATGCAGGTTCTCTGATCCCTTTCTAACTTGCAATTCTGTATGGGTGTAGGTGATTGCATATTATTCACAGAAGGGGATTGTTGTAGACCTGCAAGCTGAGAAACCTGCAAAGGATGTCACCAGCCAGATTGAGAAAGCTTTAAGCTAATGGAGTGCTCAGGGAGTTTTATCCTTGTCACCAAGCCAATGATATGAGTTGCCAGTCATTTTTACTGAAGAGAGCATATCCAAATTCTTTCTCCTGTTGGAGGGTTGGGGTATCACCCAGCCTTACTTTTTGTTGATGTCAATCATTTTTCAAAGAAGGTGGTGCTGAGATTTGACGGATAGTGAACCTCAACCATTTGCATAAGAAGACAAATTTCTCTTCTTGTTGTGTTGTCGTTGTTGCATGTAGTTCTAATTGAACACCTTGCCTCCAACATGGGGGTAGTACCCTGGATTCTCTTGTCACCTATTGAGGCAAATTGGTCAAGTCATAAAGGTGGGTTGCACTGTTGCCCAGAAGCTTCAAAGATTGGGGGCTTGCTCAATATTGTCATCCATTTCTTGGCAATTGACTTGAAAGTCAAGGAATTCATTTAACCAGGAATTCATAAGACTTCATTCAGAAGTCTTATGGAAGTGAGACTGGTAGTCAAAAGCATCATCAAGTAAATCGACATGTACTTTCTCAAACTTTAGTTGTTAGTGGATGAATTTTTCAAAACTTTGTATCCAAATCCTCATTGTCTGGACCAGTGATTATTGTAAAGAGCTTCCAACTGTTCAGAACTGACTGAGAAAAGTAGATGGAGTCTCGCCCAATTTGTATTAAGAGCGTGGATTACACTTTACTAATCTCATCGGAAACTCCCTTGCACCCCTGCAAAGCTGCAATAGGATCTTGTTTTGTGGGTGACACTGTAGAGACATGAATGGACCTAAAAGTAGAACAACTTGCTTGAAAGTATAACTCAACAGCTCAATTCTTTGGTGACTATCATTGATTGAGTTGGGTTTCAGTTCCTTGGCTAACAATTGTTACCAACAACCATATAGTATCATGGCATCACAACACCAGTACCTCCCCCTCTCCCCACCTTCAAGTATGACTCAAACAATTGGCCAATATTAATAAACATAAGGAATAATTAGTCTCTTTCTTTTTCTTGTTTTAAAGGTTCAAAACATTTCCATTTCATTATACATGTATTTCTTTTGCTCATTTAAAGGAGTAATAAGAGCCCCTGATTGGATTTGAACCAAATCATTTGAAGATCAGGAAATGGTTTAGAGATTTGGAGGTGGACAAGACTTCCTGCAAATTTAAAGCAAATATAGCATTGGGAAAAACCAAAGAGTTCAAATTAAATGATCTAACAATAGTTAACAAACCTTAATAGAAGGAGTGGGAAATTGGTTAAGGAGGAGAAGCTATTGCTTGTATAAGATAGACCTTGTCAAGCAATGGGTATTGCACATATCTTGGTCAGAAGTAATCCTGACATGTGTCTTGTGTGGAATAATTCTTTCAAAAATGACAATGTTTTGGGGGATTTGAATTGTAATCACAATATTTTTCCCAAGATCAGGGAACTTTAGCTCTAGATGCTTGGAAGAATATTATTCATGAACTTGTTGAAAGTTCAAACAGCCTGTGGTCATGGCAAGTCCAAATGGCCGTGTAGTGATGGAAGGTTCAAACTCCAAACCAATGTTGGGCAGTTATTAGAAATGGTGACAATCCTAAACCCTAAAACAGTACATAACCAGGGACTCAAGAACCTTTGGAGCTGAATCCCCACAAAGAATCTCAAGCGTGAAAGAACCTTGAATACAAAAATCCTACTGGTTTGCCTGACTTCACTTCGGGTGGTAGAGAGTTTTGAAGCCCGGATTCTTTAGTTTCTTGGAGTTGGTATGCAATTGTGATATGACAACATCACTTCATGCTCCTCTCTTGATTCTGTGTTTTTCGCAACATGCTTCTTATTTAGCAAGATCATTCTTCTCTCCCTAAACCCTAATATGGGTAGGTTGTAATCTCGAGTCAAAAGAATGTCAAGTTGCTTGCTGAGTTCCTTGCAGGATCACGAGGTTAGGAGTTGTGTTGTGTTGTGTTGTGATTTAAATTAAAAGAATTTCTAAAAGATTCTATGGTAGGTAGTGGTAGAGTTGATGGGGTTTTTATAAAAGATGAAGGCTTTCAAACATTTGTTGGTTCTAGATGAAGAGAAACAATCATAATATGATTGTTACAATCAATTATGATTGTTGTCTTCTCTTTTTTCTCCATTGTTGCAAGATCTTGAGGATTGTGATCTACATTATTTTTTTCTGCATGCACTTGTAAATGCAAAGTTCATCAATTCTGGTTAGGTTGTTAAGCCGTCTAGTTCAACCCTTCTCGTCCAACCTGTCTCTTTAGGGTTTAAAATCAATTGTAAATTTCCATTACTTCATTTCAAGTAAGTAATCCAGAGTAAGGGACAAAGTTCAATGCACAAACCTGCATTTGACCATGTCTGCATTGCATTGAAATGCTAGTCAATATTGATTAATGGTTCAAGGTTGAAAAATTCAGTATTGCCAAGAAATTCGTGTTATGAATTGGGATGGATTTTTGACCTTGGGTGTTTTTTGAGGTGTGTGTTTGGGACTTCTAACAAAGAGATGATTAGCAAATCTTCATGATAAAACAAAAAGAGTTCGAAACTAAAGAAGGTTCAGTGACTTAAGACAACTTCACTTGAGACAACTTCAGCCAAAAAGAGTGGATAAATTGGAGGATGGTGTGAAGCTTGAAAAAAACACAATAGGGGGAAGTTAGGGCAGAAAATAAATGTCGCAACCATCACATTTGCTTCCTAAATTATTCCAGGGGATTTGAATCTTGGTATTCCCATGTGGATGTTATATGCCTAATTGTTTTGGAGGCATTTGGCCTAAGTGCCCATTTTGTTAACCCTTGCTAATAGCTCTCACAAATTGAAAGAACTAGTTAAGAACCACAAACCCATGGCATGGTTTTTTAAACTAAAGAATCCATATACATATCACCATCTATCTGTTTTTTATCACGAAAAAATTGGTTCCAAGGTTAATAATTGACCCACTAGGTATCAAGTTGTACATAACTAGTTGGCGAAGAATGGGGTTCCCCTTTAATATGCCACAAATTGAACCCTAAGTAGATTATATTAGTAATCCCCAGTTCTAGTTCTCAACTAGGGTCTTGGGACATTGGATACCTAGGGGTAGGGTTTAGGCTATTTCAAAACTTATAAAGTATTTTGTTAATTTGTGTGCTGGTCATTCGAATATTTCAAAGGTTATTAACTTTTTTAATTATTTTTTAAAAAATGAAATAACATTTTTATTTGTAAATATATGGAAGAATCATTTTATATAACCAACTAATATGGAAAAAAAGTAAGAACTTTGAAGGATATGAAAATAGTGAAATTAAAAAAGTTATTTAAGCTCTTAGAATAAATAAATTGAAAGAATTGAGGTGATGGCTATTGAAGAAAATGAATACCTACGCAGCATTGGTCCAACAAATATACATCTTGTGTACGGTAATTGCAAGCTAGAGTGAATAAAAAATTGGCACAATAGGTTTCCCCGAAAAAATACATTTTTGTAGTGTGTTTTGATTGTGACATTGTTGCAACATTATTGGATGTCAATGTTTGAGATTTGTAAATTTCATTTTTTTCAAGATTAATTAATGGTGACCATCTAATACACCTTGACATATAACGTTTTGTGAAAAAAATAATAAAATTCATGTAATAATGAACTTCATTTTTTTCTTCAATTATGTTGTCCTTCCAAGTTCCCCAAAATTTCATGCCATCTTCAAATGGTTGGAGCCCCCTATTTTGAATTGCTTATGACATTTATGATTGTGGCCCATCAATAAATGGAGTTGTCATTACAACTATGATTATGGTGAATCCATTTACAATTTTTTAATGGACTATTATGATGGAGGGCATGCACATTGGGAAGTTCCCCATTTGGTGTAAAATGTTAATTTTCTAATAATGAAAAGATTACACCTAAGTAAATTACATGAGAATCGCATATTTGAATCCCTTTCCATGAAATAAAAGAAGCATTTGACTTGGGACACATTATAATCAACAAGGGTGTAGAAAAAAATAATGTGTTATGGAATTTTATGGACATTGTAGTTTGCAAACACCCAATAGTAGATAAATTAACCTTTAGTTATGTCATGTGTCTATTGTATGAAATTAAGAGATGGGAAATTTTTACTCATATTGCTATAAAAAAATAGTCATAAGCCTCATGCAATGTTCAACAATGTAGGAAAAAATAAATTGTTGGTAATATGATTGACATTTTCTTTTAAGCATAGAAACATAATACATTTTTATGAAAACAATACATGAAAAGAAACTGAAGAAATAAAAGATTTTTAAAATTTTCAAAAATTTGATGTAGATAGAACCAAAACTATAAAAATGAAAAATGAAAAATAAAATATATTTGATATTCTCCATCATAAATTATAATCATCTTGTAATATGTAACTCTTCCATAATATTTTGGAAATAAAAACTCACAAATTATGTATTCTCCAATTTGTTACCTTTAAAAAGGAATCACAACATCCTTCAAATTGTGGAATTCACCAATAATAATATCACTTGCCAATAAATTGTATCATAAAAAAACTTGGTTTTTCATCAATTTTTTGGTTTCAAAAGTTTGGCAAAAGTGTTAACAATTGTTTTAGGTTTTACACTTTTAAAATGGATCAATTTTTTATCACCAATAATGTGAAAGTTTGAGCCCCCAAAAAAAGGTTGCAAACAAAAGCATCATAGAATTTGTAGGAATGGTTAGGAAAAATTTACACCACAAACCATATAATAATTCACAATGCAGAAAAAAATCCTAATAATTTTAATCTCTTAGAAAGGCCATCATTCAAAAATGTGTAATTAATCCATGCAAATTTACATGATGCTAAAAAATTGGGTTATTTGAGCAATGTCAAGGCCAACTTGTTTAGTATCTTCCCACTTGTAATTTGGGTAGTTTCTGCCATTGGAACCAACTTCTTTTATTTGATCCCATTTCTCACTTGTATAATACATTACTTGTTTAAATAGCTCTTGTTACTCCATACATTTGTTCCTAAGTGGCTCCAACTATTCTTTTGTGCCTTTTCCTAACTCACTCCAATGACATCTTGTGCCTTCTCTTGAATCACCCCAACAATAGCTTGTGATTTTCAAAATCATCCATTCAATTAAACTAAAATCAACAAGTGACCCAAATATTGCCCCGTGATTCCATTTTAAGCTCACACAGTTGGTTGGTATGACCAAATACACTAAAACATGTGTTCTTCCATAACAATGTTGCTTTTGTTGCCAACCTTCTATGCACTAGTTGCTTAAACGTTCTCAAGGTTCAACATGGTGATCAATTGGAATGAGAAATAAAGCTCCTCAAATTACTAGCATTAATAGAATGGAAGAAAAAAAAAAGGAATACATTCAACCAAAAAAAAACACCCTTATTAAACAAAAGGTGCATAGGTAATACAAACTCAATGGTAAACAAACCTAATACAAAGGTAAGAAAATGATAATATTGCCACATGGAACAAGGATTAATATCAATGTTAGCTAGGTATGTCAGTTAAGGGCAATCATGTATCCCAATTTGAAAGCTTGACCAATGGACATTGAAAAAAGAACTTGAAATGACCTACATTGTCTAACATGTCCTTACTCATACACAAGCAAGGCCCTTGCACACATTATTACAATTCATAGTTTTTAAAGTTGTCCAAATTAATTGCCTTGTTCACCTTGATTAATGAACATGTCCATTTTGATTAGAAGCCCATGGCTTGAATGGAATGTGTATTTTAAATTATTGAACTTGGATATAATGACTTATTTAATTATCTATCATATTGAACATACAATCAAGTTGAACACCTTTGTCAAAATGGCCAATGGATTCTATTCAAATGGGACATTTAGTCAAATTGGACAAACCAAAATGACATGCTTGCTCAAAATGACCAATGTTTTTAAAGTCAAATTGAAAATCCTATGCTAGTTAATAGGACAAGTTAACTAACTATTACCTAGGCTAGGTAAGTAACCTAAGTCTACCTACCCACCTATTATTTAAGCTAGGTAGATAGCGAAGGGATTAACTACTTAGTCCTTGGCTACCTTCCTACCTACCTATTTATTTACCTATTTACTTCCAACCTTGTCTATCTACCAACCTACTTACTAATTACTTAGCTTTCTTACTTACCTACATAAATAGTGATCATAAATTTGACAAAAATTCTTGCCTTTTGGAAGTGTGGTCCTTTGGTAAGGACTTAGTTTATTATTGTGAATGTGAAGGGTTCAATTTCTTATACTTGTGACCTATGTGCATGCCTAAAAGAATATGGTAAGTATAAGGTAACTAGGTAGGTTATGTTATATAAGTTAGGCTTATCACCTACTTATGTACATTTTTACAACATGCCTAAACCTACTTACTATCTTCCCACCTACAAATATTTTTTAATAATAATTCAAAAAAATGATTTAAATTTAAATAAAAATTTTGATTAATCAAATGGTCCACTATCTACTAGCCCACTACTACAAAACATGGGTTAAATTCACTTTCTTAAATCATTAAGGTGCCTATAAAGTCCTATGGATTTAGTCCATAGTAAATTTCATTTCACCATTGCAAAATGAAAGCCACTATGTAGTGGACCATGTCACCATGCAGTGAACCTAATTGGTAGCTTGTTGTCTTTTGAGTACATTCCTTTAATTAACTATGAAATTCACACACAAATGTAACTTTTAATGAGATAGTAATAAGTTTGAAATTGTTTTTATTACAACCCAACTACAACATTACAATGAACATTTTATTGTTCAACCCAGTGCGCCATATACTAAAGTCCACTATCCCATGTGCAGAAACCAACCTCACCTTGTTTAGCAATGTCTAACTAACAAAGTTCTAGAAATCCTAATTGAATTACTACTAACTAACACTACCATCAACTCACTACCTTGATTTATAAATTATTTAACTAGTTATTACTTAGATTTTAATTATTACTTGGTTAATATTATAGTTATTTATTTCTAAATTTAAATTTTTTTAATGAAAACTTAAGTAATAATTTGGTTAATTAGTTATTATTTTAATCATTTATCTTCTATTTGTGAATTAATGAATTTATAATTTATTATTAAATTAATTAATTAATTGATTGTTAAATAAGTATTAATTACTAATTAATTAACTAATTAATTAATTAATTAGTTAATTACTTATGTATTTAGTTATGTCATTTACAAAAATAAAAAGGAAGACATTGAAAGATATGAGATAACTTTTTAGTTGTAACCTAGTTTGTAATTTTTATCACATATGTTTTGTCTTCCATTTCCATCTTGAAAACTATATAAGGAGAAGGTTTTGTTCTACACTTGCACATAATAAAATACATGTCAAATGGGATGAGCCAATCAAAGGAACTTAAAAAGTTTAACCCCAGAGGTCAAACCTAAAAGAAATTTAAAATATTCTCCTACCTCCTTAACCTATCTACCTACATAGTCTTACATAGCTAGCTACCTACCTAGTCCCACTCACCTACCTAAATATTATTTTTGGTTCATTTTGACCAAAATCCCAAAATGCCACATGGCATATTGGTATTATGCCATGTGTCACAATCTAAAACCATTTAAATTATACAATGAGGATTCTTAAAATAATTTTTTTCAAACCTTTTTCATTTGCCGCATGTCATGATGTAAGTTGCTAATTTTTATGGTAATATATAAATGACATACAATAATATATAAATGGTGAAGTATTTGTTGACCATTGACTTCATTCACATTTGCAATTAGTGTTTTATGCAACTTGTTTAATACAACTACGTAATTTTAGTAGCAAATGTCTTTTGCAACTATAATTTAGTTGCAAATGGTAGTTGTTTTTTTACAATATCTTAGTTTTGTTGTAGCTACTCCAAAACCAATGGGAACATGAAATAGTCGTCAAGTTAGAATGAAGTGATTTGACATACCTATCCAATTACAAAAAAACCTTTGATCCATTTTGAAGCTAACACAACAATGAAGGCCAAGATTACCTCATGTGAGAAGAATTCCCAAAATGTCATAACATCATTTTCATAACAAATAGCAGTTTAATGCATTAACACTTTACTTCTAAGGTCATGCTTGAAGGCTCTAATTGCTAGCAAGCACACTAAGTCCTTGTCAACCCCCTTGGTAAAGACTTGCAATCCATTGTTACAATTGAGTTCACAATTCATTGAAAATATGTTCTTAAAATGGAACAAAACCATCAAAATAGGGTCAATGTCCCCAAATTTAGAGGCCATTTTGTTGGATGATGCAAAGATCCCAAATTTTGGTTATCAAGGGAGCACCTTAAGCTTGAGCTCAACTCAAGTTGTTTTAGTTGTAGAAGCTGGGCCACAAGGGTGCTGCTATAATTGTTGGAGATTCCACCTTGCAAGATCATGGTTAGTTGTTTGTAATTTGTGGCAACTACAATAGCAATATGAGAAACTACATGAAATTACTATATAATAGTTTCCTTCTTCCTGGTTGTTTGATCCATTAGAACACTAGTCAACAACCTTGGCATTACAACATGTAAAGAGATTTGCCATATAGCTATTTCATTCTAAAATCTATGTACATGTATATACTTGCCCTACTCAAGTGTTTGTGACATGGCACATGCATTGAACACATGTGAATAAAAATGAAATTGTTAAAGATATGACCTTCATGCTACAATTGTTGCAATATCTTCTAAGGTTGCCACCACTTGACATATATCACAAGCTTCGTATACCATGAAAAAATTCCATTATATTATTCATGTTGCCATTACAACCATCCACAACTTGAAACACCAAGGCTTAGATATTTTTTGACAAATCCCTCCTTCAATCAATTTACTACCATTTCTTAAAACTTTATGAAATTATTTCAAGCATATTTCATGTAAGCATCCCCACGAAATTCAAGCATGGATGACACGAATCCTTAAGTCACAACAATAATGACAACCCAACAAATATCATATCTCCCTCCCCAAAAGTTTACTACTAACTAGAGAAATGTCACAAAACTTGAAATCTAACACAAAAGAATAGTTGCAAATATTTTCTACTATGTCATAAGACTTCCTAAGATTGCCAAATAGTGAACAAATTGATTATTATCACATTTGTGAAGATTGGCATGTCTAGGAACTAGTTTGATTAAATAAAAAAATGTTTGCCTTTTTTTATTGAACTTAAAATATAATTTATAAAAATGTACAAACTTGTTAATCCAAACTTGTTAAATAGTCCCATGAATTCATTGAATTAGGTCCTTAATCACAAGTGAGTTCATGAACATGTATTCACAAATCATCTAGATTTCCATTATCTGTTAATTTTTATTTTATTTTTTGTTTTCCCTTGAATAGCTTTGCTTGTATTAGTTTTCTCCTTAACCTTTGGTTCCCAAATTTTCCTTCATGTGTGTTCATTTAAAGTGAAATATTTTGTGCAAAATTCCAATGTTCATAATTTATATCCCATAGGCATGCACCCTTCTAGTTTGGCTCTATTTCACACATAGCCTTTCAACACACTTAAGTATCTTTCAATGTGGTAACAAATGTTAAAACCTTTCATTTTGTCAAAAAATTTAGGAGGAAAATTTTATTTTAAACATGCACAAAAAAATTTCAAGACATATTTTCAATGAAAGGATGTCATCAGGTTCAACATTCTTGTGCATATTTTTTGATAACATTTACCTAATATGATATTAAAATGATTTATAATGGGCATTAACAAAATTTGTCATATTACAACATGTTGTTTATGACATTCCATTGTTGATAACTTATACTTCACAACATGTTTTTTGAATTTATCAACATAGCCCATTGTTGCCCTTATAGACAAAAAATGTTCAAGAATTGTAGATATTCATCTATTATAAAGTCAAAGTGATTAGTCAATTGATCTTATAATTTATTAATAAAAAAACACTTTAATCACAATAATGGATTGAAATCAATTTGTTTAATTTGATAATGTGGTCTTTATTACACCTATCATTTTGGGCAATTTGTTTTATTAAAAATTCAATAAAAATGCTTGTTCATATAATAGTAATAAATATGTCTTTTATATACAAAACTTGGCAAATGTATATGCTTGAAGGGCACTTTTGGTTTTGTACATGGTTTAGACATGTAAATTAGGGTTATTCAATTTATAAGATTACACAAGATGAAGGAGGTATGAAAATGTAAAGAAATGATGATATATGCATCTTTGAGCAAACAACGCAACATAAAAAAACTCAAACACCAATGTCATGTAACGTTATCGTTGAATTTATTTAAGTAATATCTCTTTTTGCTTTGCATTGATGTTTCCATGCAACATGAAAATAGAGATGAACTTTATAAGTTTAGGTAATTTCTTATTTTTCATGCATTTTTTCTTATTTTTTTCATTTTGTTATATTTTTCCAAAGTCTTTCATTTTCAAGTTCTATCTTTTCATGAGTTCATTTTGCTTCATTAGTTTCTTAAGTTTTATTGACATCTCTAATGTTCTTTAATATATTTGAATTCACAATAGGTTTAAGGTTTTAAGTTAAGTGTTTTTGTTCTTAAAATTGTTAGTTGTTACAATGGTAGGTGAATGGGTTGATGATTTGAAAGGAATAGAACCATAAAACTCATTTGATTTAGTCATAAAATGTTCACCTACATTTGTCAATGCTCTTGTTAATAAAATTAAAATGAATGATGGTGTTTCATTTATCTTGTTATTATCAAATTTTCACATGATGCCTGATAGTATTTTTAAAAAATCAAAATCAAACAAACCATTCTATTTTTAAAAATAGAACACTACAAAAAAATGTGTCCATGTACACCAAGTGATTTCATTAGGTTTTGAATGAATTCATTGGTTGTAATGAACAAGGACTAGTGAAGAAGTAGTGTATTCATTGGTCTAGTGAATGGGGACTAATGAACCGCACCCACATTTTGTAGTAGTGTAATTCAACATTTCTTTACAAAAAGATTTCCTAATTTAATTTTTTTTTTTTTCTATTATTGCAAAGCATTCGCATGAGCTATCAGTGTTTGGGGATGTTGCTTTCTTCCTCATCATCTTTTCCTTTTTTTTCTTGTCCACCTAGTTCAATTTTAGGTTATTTTTGTGTCAAGAAGTCTTTCATTGTAGCAACTTCTTGAGCTCCTTGTTTTGTGACTTTAATTATTACAACAATAGGATTTTCATTCTACATCTTAAAAAAATTGCCCTTGTTATTTTTCACTTTATCTCTCCCTTTTTTTTTCTTTGAAATTTTTATCATATTTCTTTTTCTTCTCCATTGTTTCTCAAAATTTATACATTCCCTTTTTTTTGTTTGATATTTACCTTCTTTTATAAAAGAATAAAAATAAAATCTTTCCATTCATGTTAATACAAAAATAAGTAATCAATCATTCAATAAACTATGAGAAAAACAATGAAAATGTTAATTAACTAACAACCAACATGAATATTGGTCCATTTCATTCTAAAACTTCATATATGACAATGGATATTAATATTAGTTTATACCTTTCCATAAATTTGACTTTGAAACTTTGTATTATTTTTTCAATGTTGAATTTTAAGGTTCATTTTAAGTCAAACAACCTTTTTTTTGTTGGCTTACGTCATGATGGTTATAAAATTAAAATTTTGAATTGTAACCACTGTATGGAAAAAGGCCATAATACAATAAATTTTGAATGAAAAAAAATGACAAAATGAAAAATCTTATTTAAATGAATAGATTTGAACAAGTGGCTAAATTCAATAAGGACATTAGTAAAAAGAAACCATTGTTTTTGTGAAAACAAATTATTTTTTAAGAAATTATTTGGAATTGATTTTTCTTATTTATGGGTGCACATGAAAACAATTTAACATCACATGCTGGATGGGACAAATATTATTATATGTTCACATAACGAGTGTTACTAAAATTGTTCTTAGGTTTAATATGAATTTTATTTCTAATACATGTACACCTGCAAATGGAACAACCTTATACATGAATTTTAATAATTAATTTCAATAATGATAGTAAATTCATTTTTAATGATGATTCACATTCTAAATTTGAGCCTTAAATTCAAAAATTTTAAATGTTTCAAAACCCATTATGATCATTGTTATGCATTTGAGCTTCACCACAATTATCGTTTTATGCTTCAAATTCTTTTGTAATTTGTACACAATAGCATTTTGGTATTAAAACTTGAATATGCACATAGTCCAATTGACACAACTTGTTTAATAATCTCGATAATTAAGTTTATGATTTCTTTCACATGCTTTAATCATTTATGAAATGAAGAAAACTATTGAGGATTGTCTACATAAAACATTTGATTTATTTGAATTCCATTTCTCAATTCAAATTCTTATGTGTTTGTGTTGGGTAAAAAAACCTGCCAAATTAAAAACACAATTAATATTGGAAACAATTGTTTTCAACCTCAACATCATTTTGACAAGTTATGGTTGTTTCAAGTTAACAGATTCTAATTTATTGGAACATATGTAAAGGCAATTTTGTTCTACTTGGTGGTTACAATAAACAAATAATGAAGAGAAAATGAAAAAGGCTAGATGATGCAAATCAATAAATATAACTAATCATTTAAATTAAATACAAGTAATGACAAATTATCATTAGACATATTTCAATAAATAAATTATCACCACTATGAACTATATTCACTATGAATAATTCACCTATTGAAATATGAATCTAGTAATGATACTAGACTATAGCTTACAATAATGTTAGGTTGTAATATAACTTTAATAAACTATATTAAGGTCAATTATCTCAAATACATGTAGCTCTTCAATTTTGAAGGATGGGAACAAAGAGAGAGGAAGAAGATTGTGAGTATGAGGTGCAAGTTAACACTTGCTTCAGTTTCATTTTTCATTTTGATTAAGGGTTGAAGAGTTGTAGATGTGAAGAGAAAGATAGAGATGAGAGACTAAACACATCATGGCATTCAACAACAAAATTGTGGCACAAGAATAGTTAAAAAACTTGAACAAGAATGTTGTAAAGCTCGTCTAAAGTCCAAACAATGGTTTTAAATTTAAGAAGTATGAACGATGTTGATCAAACTAAAGATTATTGTGTTACGTCATTCATGCAACAATTCTAAACCATTGATTATAAAGGGAGAAGTTTTCAATAGGTAAATTATCCCCACTCATCAAAAGTGTTATAGATCTACTTTTTAGTGGATACAATTTTTGTTTTGAAGGTGGTTCTTCATTCATTTAAAGAGTCACAATCATCAATCGAAGTTTCAAATAATGTGCATATGCTTTGTGAACTTTTTGCCACTTTCGTTGTTAATATAAACCCAATTACATAATTTATTACACATTTTTTTTCAGGAAAAATTTAATTTTTGTGGAAAAAAATTTCATTTATAAGACCAAAAATAGGAAACTATATTTGAAGAATCAATAAAAACTTTCAATACTTCAGATTCTCACTTTCAAATGGATTTATGCTATACATTGAAGAAAGTAAAGTTTAATAGAATTTAATGAAGTAAGGTTTCATAATTATTGGAAGTTTTTGACACATTTATTTTCAAACAAAAAAGGAAACAACTCATATAGTGCTGTTCTTGAATAAAGGAGCCTCAAATTTATACAAAATTTATAAAATTGCTTTCTGGAATTCAATCTTGAATGCCATACATGCAATGGCACGTCTCTTCAATTATTGAGGAAAAAAATCCTCAATTTCTACACAAATATGAAACATATAAATGTAATGACAATCCAGTAACAAATGTTTTAATTAGTTTACTAACATATGATTCAACATATAAATCGGAGTCCATATTTTGAGTTTCAATGAGTTATATGTTTATGTTTAGCTGTGTGATTGCATGCCTTGTCTTACTGTACATAATTTATGAACTTGCATTAGTCATAGTGGTGTCATACATCTATGTTCATATGCATTCAAGCATTCAAAAAACTTTGTTGAATATTATTGATGATGAGTCATTTTAATTTTACACAAAATTCATACAACATAAACTGTAACATATAGCAGAAATTCATGTTCATTGAAAAATTAGGATAACATACCCTCTTAGTACTCCAAGCTCTATGCTTAAAATTCCACCAAACTCTTTGCAAAGCCCTGGGAGGATTTGTAGTAAGAGGTGACAATTGCCTGCAAAATGGAGTTCATTGTTGCAGTGGTTATCACTGCTGTGTACCTGGCATCATTTATCTGCCCATATTGCACTTAATGCTAGAAGTTCATACAAAAAACAAATAAAAACCAATGGTGTCCATATCTCTCAAATTAGGAAAAAAGCTGAGTAGAGACCTGAGGAAACAAAACGGTAGAAAGCCCACTGGAATGTCTTGACAAGCTTTGAAACAAATTCAAGCTGCCTCTCAATTCACAGGTGGTTGGGTAAACAACACATCTAGAAATGAGAAAAACTATCCTTGCAGGGCATCCATCTCTGCAAAGCATACTACTGCTGTGTCAAGATATATGTTCTGCCCAAAAGGAAAGAAATTCTGTAAGATTAAATGATGCTCACGTTGAGCCGAATGTCATTGATAATACCATACCTCATTACTTTCTGTTGATGTCTCTCTAATTTGGCCCCCATGTTCTCTCTGTTCCTTCACAATCGCACTCTTTCTGCTACCACCCTAACACAATCGCTGTACCTGTTTCACAATCCAGTAATTAGATTGCATGTGATTTATGCACTGTATCAGATGAGCAGCAAGCCACATGAAAATGCAGTTTATTATAGCATTCCCCCCCTAGCCAAAGTGTATGGAACTGAAAAATGAAAGCTGAAGCATGAGTTCCCAAAATGTTTCAGAACCTAAACTCCCCTTTTCTGAACGCATCCAAATAACCAACATAAAGTAAAGGGTACAAGTACTCACAAAAGAAAAGAGTAAAATTTTGACAAAGGCAGGCTGCTGGTATCAGTCCATCAAACTTAGATGGTACATAAAATGAAAATGACAACACCAAACTTCTATGGATCCCTTAGCTGCCTAGTTTTCTAACAAGAGATCTGCAGAATTTGGGTGGGGTCTAGCAACTGCAAAGTATGCTTGCTTGCCAATCATGACCACTTTAACAGAGCCAGACCTTACTCTAGATGACCCCAAAATGCAATCTTCAGCATGAATAGTTTCAACCTCATATTTAGTAAGAGTTCTTGTACATGGAAGGAGTCAAAGAAACAGGTATGTCAAGACCCAATGTCAAACTCTGGATCTTACCTACACCATAACCAATTGCTGTCCATAAATAGTACCCATTAACATTTGGTTTTAGCTATCCAGTCACACCTGCCAAAGAAATCTGAAACTATCAGTAAACTGTCAAATTGCGCTAACATGAACAATATACAACAAATTGAAGAAGGGGATATCACAATACTGAACTAGCTAAGGCAAGATCAGATCCTTATCAGCGAGCTGCTTCCAAGGGTCCTTGGATGTTTTATCTTCCAAAGGTTCTTAAGTACCTAAATATGAGACTGAAAACCAGTGGCCTGCTGTGAACAAGCAGTCATGTGCTTCGACCTTTTGGACTGACTTTCCCTTTAGAATCAACCTCCAGAAAGAAAAATGGCTCTGTGGGCTCTTCCCTGCCATATACAAGACACAACAAAAAATTAAGGTGCTGATATCAAGGTGAGCACAGCACAAACCCTAGGACTTCAACATACAGTTTTGCATGTAGGTGACTGCATACCCTCTTATTAGATAGATTTCTGAAGGAGGACAGAACCATGAGGGAAGTCTGTCATAAATTAGTTTGAGAATCTTAAAGACAAACAGAAGAAACACCATCCATAATAAACAAGCCTTTGAATATGCCATCAACTATTCACATGGCATCTTAGTCGGATCTAGCACATACCCAGGCTTTGATTGCATGCACTTCCAGTAGAGCTTGAATGGACCTGGCAAAGTCTTCCTAGGATCCCCTTCAAAGAGTGCCTGCCATGCTTAACCCCTTGCCATTTTAGAATCTTCATCAAGGGATAAACCTAGATTAACATTGTTGCAGAAAATGCTTTCTTAGGGATTTGCCACTACAAATTCATAAGGTTCTTGCCCTAAAGTGGCAGCAGCAAGATCCCAAGAATTGATCAAGCAACAAACCCTGAATCTAACAGCTGATGACAAAGTTTGTACACTGACACATCTGCTTGCAACTCATTCTCTTTCCTTTGGTATGAAACTTAGGGCAGAAGCAAATACACCGCTTGAGAGACACAGAGAGACAAAGATGGTGTGTGAAAAACCTGAACAATGTCTTCAAGACGATCATTACAGCGGTGGGGCCGAGGTACTTTCTCCTCCTCCTCCACTACATTCTGTTGCTGCAGCTGCTGTGGTTTACTCAGCAGCACGGACTCTCGTTGTTGCTGCTCCATGGATTGATGCGGCTCCATGAATCAAACCCCTGCTAACTGAGATCGCATTAAATTTCAGTTCTGGTGCTAGAACTGGTTGCGGAAACTCAGACCCAGTTCTGGTTCAGTTTTTGGTAACTGGAACTGGAACCGCGCGGTTCAAACGCTCCAAACCGGGTACCCGCCCAACACTGGTGTAAGTGGGATTAGGCTAAATTTGTTGCGACCGTGAGAGCTCCCCTTAGCGCTGCCTTCCCGTCACAGTTTTAGGGCACAGTCGCAGTTTTAGGGTTTGGAGTTTTACTTTGAAGCTTTTTAGGTCTCTGACAAAGAGAGTTGCACCGCTTGCTCTTTGGATGCACAATTTTGGGTGGGTGTATTCGGTTGAGAATCAAGTATCCAGCTTTATTTGACTGGTTTCTTGATGCAAATGAGGGAAGTTTCACATGTTCAGGTTCAATTTCTTGGCTTTCGAACTTCTTTTGTTGGTTTCTTGATGCAAATGAGGGGTTAATGCTCAAAAGTTTGCATCTTCAGGTTCAATTTCTTGGCTCTCCAACTTTAGTTTTAATGGTTTCTGGCTGCAAATTAGGGGTTAATGTTCAAATTTTCATTTCTAGGTTGAATTTCTTGGCTTTCCAACTTCAATTTTGTTGGTTTCGTGATGCAAATGAGGGATTAATGCTCAAAGGTTCACACCTATAGGTTCAGTTTTCTTTGCTTTCCGGCTTCAATTTACTGGTTTCTTATAATGCAAGCGAGGGATTGATGCCGAAAGTTTCACATGTTTAGGTTCAATATTTTGGCTTCTTAGTTCGATTTACTGGTTTTTAAAAAAAAATGCAAATGAGGGATTAATGCTCAAAGTTTCACATGTACAGGTTCAATTTTTGTGCTTTCCAACTTCAATTGACTGGTTTCTTGATGCAATGAGGGAGTAATGCTCAAAGGTTCTCACATCTTCAGGTTCAATATCTTGTCTATTCTGATGGAATGAGGGGTTGAAATGCTCAAAGGTTCACATAATTCGGGTCCAAATTTCTTGCTTTCTTGCAGCAATGAGGTAGGTTACTTCTACATGAGGACCTTACTTTTATGGTCCAGAAAAAAATAGTAGCAATGAGGTGGGTTACTTCTACATGAGGACCTTACTTTCATGGTCCAGAAAAAAATAGTAGCAATGAGGTTGGGGAGAACATCTCAATGTTTTTTGGTTTTGTTTTTTGAAGGTTGGGGCTCTGGAGTGGAGTTTTGTTTTCTTCTGTTGTTCCATACACGTGAAGTTGTGACACATCTGGCAAGCAAACGAGGGGCAACAAAATGGCCCGATTGTGGCGGACACACTGCACCCTTCCTTCTCGTTCTGCATTCTCTTTTGTGCCCTCCTCCCTTTGCCCCTCCTCAAACCCTACCACTCCATCACTCCTACAAACCAATCATTGCTCTCTTCTGCGCTCCTGCTCCTCCTCTTCCCTATTCTATTGCTCTCACTGTCCTGTCCTTCCCACCATCAGTTCTGCTGCAATCTTCTCAACCCTTTCAACTTCACGAGGCCGGGTACTACTATGGCATCCAGCTTCTGCCTTACAAAAGCGAAGAAGTGTTTTCATGGGGGTGAGCCAAGCCATGGTGAAGGGAGAAGAAGGGGGAGTGCGAGGAGGAGGAGGAGGAGCAACAACAAAGATCAAGGAAAGGGAAATTCTGGTGCAGCATCTCCTGGTACCTGAGGACCAATTGCAGCTTTTGCTGGACCTGCAACGCAAAATTATGCAAGAAGGTGTGGACCTCAGTGATCTTGCAGCTGAGCATTCCATCTGCCCTTCCAAGAGTGAGGGTGGAATGCTGGGATGGTTGTCTCATGGTCGCACAGTACCTGAATTTGAGGAGGCAGCTTTCAATGCAGCTTTGAACAAATTGGTGCGTGTAAAAACCAAGCATGGCTGGCATCTACTGCAAGTGCTGTCTGAAAGGGAGGCCACTTTCTTGCAGGAGATAGACGTGGAGGACTTTGATCAGCAAATGCAAGATCCTGAGTTTATGCAAGGAGCACAGCTGTTGGATGTTCGGGAGCCAGACGAAATCACTACTGCATCAATTCAAGGGTTCAAGGCGTATCCCTTGAGTCAATTTGGGCAATGGGCTCCCACCATCTCTGAAGATCTTGACCCAGAGAAAGATACCTTTGTGTTGTGTCATCATGGAATGCGATCTATGCAGGCAGCTCAATGGCTGCAATCTCAGGGCTTTCGACGCTTGTACAACATCAAGGGGGGGATCCATGCTTACTCTGTAAAAGTTAACAACTCAATTCCCAAGTACTAATTGAGTGAGAGAATTATCATGCCTAGCTTAAAGTCCAGTTTTTGTCAATAAATCCTTGCACAATTTATGCAGTTCAGAAAACATGTTCTCCATCATATTCTCATGATGTATCTATCAATGATGTTTTCCAATACTGTTTTCCATTGATTTTCTGACAAGCTGCTGTTTTTTTCCTGATGAATGTGAGTGCATGAATATAGTTTCCTTATATATTCTTCATTATGGCAACTTGGTTGTGGGCATTTCCACGTTTGTTTTGCACATGAAAAAATGTAAACTATGTTGCTGGTACGAAGGTGATTAGTGCTGTCTCTTGAGTGTTAGCCAACATCATGACTCAAGTCCTCCCATTGCTTCAAGAATGTGACAGAAACTCAGGATGCAGAATTTGTATGATGGCCTGACTGAAGTTTTGGGGTGGACAATTATATACCCATCTACACCCACCCACCATGGGGAACTGATAAAGCAAGTGGTGGAAGTGATGGCAGATTATCTGGCCACTTGTCACTGCTGTTTGTTATTAAGGTGATGGTAATGACAGTTTGTGAGAGCAACTCCTATTATGACTGCACTCATTGTCATGTTGGTTGTAGTGGAGATTTCCCTATAATTCCATAGATATGATATGAAGTCAACTTTGCTGCTTAAAAAATGGTTTTCTTGTTGTTAGACCAAAATTTGGAAGTTTTGAACTATGAAGTCTTTCCTCCATCTACTCCTTGTGATGATGATGACAGTGATGATAATGTGCAATGTTGTTTTTCTCCTTCTACCCAATTCATACAGAACCTGGTTGGTCTTTTGTCGAGCATTATCTACACAATTTGTAGCTGGCATTTGCACTGCATCTAGAATGCAACAAGCTTAAAAGCAAAAGAACAGGGTAGTGGAGTAGCATGAGGCAGGAGAAAGAGAGAAAAGAACAAAACACTGATCCATCATCAGACATTCTTCTCACCTTATTGTGCTGTTGTCATTCTGTCATGATGCTCTCTTCATATCTATACTTGCAAAGTGAACATGCAAAGATTCAAGGTACAATCATGCAATGCTGGGTACCATGTAAAAACACCTAAACTGGTGACTCCATACTGTCGCCTTTCACATGCTCTCCTCCTAAGAAATTCTTTACTAACAGGGAAAGTTGTGATCTTGAGCTCACTGGCTAAACGGAGTGGAGCTATTCCAAAGGAATCTGATGGAATGCACAGGGACATCACCAACACAAAGGAAATTTATTCTTGAGGCCAGGGCTGTAGGTTGGGTGCTCTGGTTTTAGTCAAACAGAGAGTGTTTTTACCTTCGGATTTGTGTGATAGCTTGCAAGTTGAGTTCTGCTGTGTAAAGCTTGGAGTTTACAAGCTGAATTCCAAGTTGCTGGAAGCAGACCCCTCCTTTGATGCTCCTTCTGCTCTGATGTGTTGTGTCTTCCAAGTGTATGGAGGTCTCCTTTGCTTAAAAGCCAAGTGCAGTAGATCAACAGTGTTCTTCAGCTATTGCACACAATTGATTAAAGGAAAGAGAAAAAGCTTTTGCAGCCCCTGGACACCTGCTGGCCAACAGGAGAAGGTCCTCTTGATCCACCACATTCTGCTGGTGACTTTTCATTACCAGATCTGCATCATTGAAACAAAAAAAGTCAGGATAAGAGATTAGAGATATTGAGGCACCACACAAAAGGGGTTTTTCTAGCATCCGACAATAGAGAGTGGTTATATGAATCAGTTAGAACTCTGAAAAGTGTCCATAACATCTTAATAAGTGTGTTGTGTTATGCAGACTCACATAGAGAGTTCCTCATAATGAATCTTAGAGAAGCACCAAGGGTGTGAAAAGGTGGTGTGTTGATAGTTCATTGCTTTGCTTCCAATTTACAGCATCTCAATTACAGAAGCCTGAATTCAAAGAAATGATTTGAGCTGTTGTGTTATCATGTCTGGCCCTTGGCTTGAAATCAAAACACAGGTTACAATGAAATCAGCAGAACCTTGCTTCAGTAGGCGGAGGAATCCATCTGAAGTTCCTCAGCTCCTCTTGCAGAGAGCCACACAGAGAGCCATGATGCACGACGGGGATTGCCAGTCCTGTCATTCGATACCTCTTCAGGCAAGGCATGGGTTCTTCACACCTTGTTTCATCGTACTGTGAATGTGGAGGAGGGTCCGGTATTGTTGAACCCAAATTCTTCCCTTCAAATCTGCACCTCCTCAAAAAGAAACATTCAGAAGACATGAGTTAGCAACAGTCCTGATAGTTTTGCTAACTAGTTTCATTAAAAAAAACCTTCACAGTGAATGGTGTAAAACAGTGAAACAACCACCTGCACTTGGTGGGCACAGGAGTCTTTGTTGAGTGCATTGAGTCTTCCTGCAAATAACCATGCTGCAGAGGCATGTCTGGCATTGCTAGACCTGTAAGTCGATAATTTTTGAGGTAAGAGATTGGTCCTCTGTCACAACTACTCTGATCATTCTGTGGACTTGGAGCATCTGGCATTGCTGGAGAAAATCTCTTCTGTTGCAATCTGCACCATCCCAAAGAAAGACCATAGGGTTTGAATGAGCAAAGGGAGCTTAGAAGTTTCCAAGTTGAATGTCTTACTGCTATCTAACCAGGAATTTGCTGCATAAACAGAATGATGAAAGGGAAAATGGCCTGGCCTTGTCGCTCGTGAAGTAGTTGTGGAGCTCCTTGAGTCTTCCTGCTCGTAGTCATGACAGGAATGTGTTTCTGGCAGTATTTTACCCATGTACTCCAGGCAAGATGTTGGTCCTTTGTCACAAAGAACCTGATCATGCTGTGAACTTGGACAACCTTCTGGCATTGTCAGAGATAGATCCTTGTGCAATCTGCACAGGCTCAAACAAGGAACAGAGGTATGAGACTTAAGTCTCTAAGCATATACCCGCAAAAGTATCTTCATTAAGTCTGTAATGCTCAACCTTGCTTTGCTGGGTGCAGTCTTCTGGGTGGGGCTCGTCAAGTCTTCTTGCAAACAATCAGGATGCAGAGGCATATCTGGTATTGCCAAACTTGTAAGCTGATAACTTTCAAGATAAGAGACTGGTCCTCCATCACAACTACCATGATCATTCTGTAGACCTGGAGCATCTTGTGTTAAAGAAGAGAGTCTCTTCTCTTGCAATCTGCACCATCTCAAACAGGAACCACGGGTTTGGGAAAGTCAGACAGCATAGTTCATCCCTAGTTAACCATCTGACCTAGGTAAAAGAAACAGATGACCCAACCTTGTGGCTTCAGCGCTAGCCTGTATGGAGCTCCTTGAGTCTTCCTGCACACTGGTGTGATGCATGTCTGTGACTTGATATGTCCTGAGAACCTCAGCAGTAGGCTGATTCCCCAAAATGAGAGATTCAGCCCTTTGCTCTTGTGTTGCACATATGTCAACATCAACTGCATCATGACAAACAAATTGTAAATAAAACCTCAAACATTCTGCCAACCTATTTTTTGACCTTCCATGAGTCCTGTATTCAACTGATGTTGGAAGAAAGAATCATCTACTTGGTAGTGTGGCCCAAAAGAGAATGTAGCAGAGGGAAGCTGATGCACATATACCATATTGCTCAGAAATAAGAACAGCTGTGATAACAGGGGGCTTGCTCTTCACAGTTTGGTCAAAATTGATTGTGACAGTATATGGGCTGCACGGGCTCCAAAGCACTGTTGTCAAGCTTCATTGTTGGCAGAAATCAAATTTTCCAGGTAAAAAGATTTCTTGGAATGCGCAATTTGTTGATTATGCCTGATTCACACAGTTCTGTCATCTCCATCAAATGGTGGACACAAATGTAGAGTTATGCTCACCTGAGGAATTGATCCAATCTGTCAAACAAACACCAACAGAGAAATGAGCTGTACCACCAAATGATTCTGTTCAAAATTGCATTTGCTGCAGCACATATTGGACACATAGGTACCTGATTCTTTCATGGAATAGCAGCCTGTTCTCCTCCTTGTTTCCAACCACCTGAATATCTCAGGAAAAAATTCAACACAAGAGCTGCCCAGCATGTGTTGGACATGGAACGAGTGAAGTGAAAAGTTCTGAATTGCAAAGACTACACCCAGAACAAATTGCCAATGCTTGACTTCCAGCTCAGAGATAAAGTCTGTGGAACATATGTGGTAACAAAAAAAATTTATGTCAGAGCAACTTGCATTCTAGATCATAGGTAAACAATAGATGATGTAAAATACTTTCCAGGACAATCTCATAAACAGACAGTATAGAGGAGTCAGGTCTGTACAAGCCAACTCACCAGGTCTGCAATGTGTTTACTGGATCGATTTGCTGGGGAGAGTCGAGTGAGACAGCACTCAATCTTCCCAAAGCCCACCTCAAACAGCTTTAGATCCACCCTGGGTGGGAGTGCATCCAATGCGCTCTTCACTTGATTTCCAAATGGATACTTGCGGCCTGTGATGAGTTCCAAGCGGCGAGGATCTGCTGCTGCCAGCTTGTCAAAGGAATCCACACCTGCCTTCAGCAAAGCCTGGAAGAGCCTAGCTCCATGTCAAAACATTCCAATTTCAAAGTCTGCACTTCCAGCCAGCTCACTTACATGATTTTCCTCTACTAAAGCAAATCTTCAGCTGATCTTCCTTCCCATCATCCAGCCAAAACTGAACACCTCAATACAATCTGTTAAGGTTTGCACACATGGTATCACCTTTGCTGTGACTTGCCCAATGCCAACTAGCTGCTTCAGTGGATATGAGGTTTTCTCCCATAGCCGTTGCTTTAGGCACTTGCCTAATGTAAGAGCATTGCATGCTTCCTTGTACCGCTTCATGAATATGAAGTAGTCACTCATCCCTCGACAAATTCGAGTCCCACTTGTACAGATGCAGTTTATGTCCTGTTGAAATAAAGGAATTGGTAAGCCACAAATATGCAAATCTGTGACCAAGGTGTAACTGTACAAAGATGAAATATGGGAGAGAGTGAGAGTTGAAAAGGGATGCATATCAGATGGCATACCTGGCTCATAGAGAAGTCCAAGGCAGAAGGCTCGCCTGAGAGAACATCATTGGTCAACACAAATATCTTCTCAACATGTGTCTGAATCCTCTTCTTGATAGTTCCATTGGGGGCAGTCACATGGAATCTCATTCTGCTGCTAGTCTCACTGTTGATACTGTTTAGTCTTTTCTTTTCATCCCTTCGTAGCTTGATTGCTGCCACAAGAAACAAGTGCATGGTTGTCAACTCTGAAAAAGCCACATGATGTCAACAGCTAGCTTCTAGAAGAGTTTGAGAGATGAATTGGTTGTACATGAGAGTTCCTTGGCATTGGCCAACACATAAAGAAGGTTCTCCAGTGTGCTCCTATCAGGAGCATTGGTGATTGCTTTCATGGTCTCAAAGTGCAGATAATACTTTGCCATTATCTTTCCTGGTTCTGGACACAACAACCAAAGCCATGCAAGTCAGAGAGCAGTTGTTCAAACTGTCAAGCAGGAATGTATTCCAATGTGCAGAGGCACAAAAGCCTGGTTAGCTACTATAGCAGCTGATTATCAAGTACCTTCTTCTGCAATGGAACAATACAAGGATGTTGTATTCTCCACAGCCTTTCAAGTCTAGTTCACTTTTTGATATCTGCAGTTGCATGTATGCTGCAGATATACATTGAAGAGGACTACACATACAGCATATCATTGCAGAAATGTGCATCAATTACTCTGTGTACACAGTTCAACTTCATTTATCAGATACCAATAAAGTAAGACCCTCACCAAGTGGCGTGAGAGTGAAGCCAAATTCATCTGATTGGAGCATTCCATAGTTGGCCAGTTCATTGACATTCTGCAAGCAGATCTCTGTATGGAACAGCAATACATAAATGTCAAATTTCAGAGAAAGTACATCTAACATGACAAGAATTGAGTGTAAGAACCCTGCCTTTCATCTTGTTCTCCAGACTTTCACTTGACACGCCTGCTTGGATGTGGTAGTGTTGTGGGTTCTGCAGCCAACATGAATGTCATGCTGCATGTCAAACAGGAATCACTGTGCCCTGGTGAGATGCAATAGATGAAGACTATGTACAGCAGGTTATAAAAGTCACCTTCTTGATCCTCACATACAGGAAGGAGCATTTAAGCCAATCTATGGCCAGACCAACGTCTGAAACTGTCAAGAGAACCACCTCTGCATTCAAGTGTTCCACAATTGATGGAAGAAGCCTGAAAACATTTCTCCAACCTGTGTGAATCAGTCTTGAGGTCATTATAACACTAGTATAGTCAAACACTTACAAGAATTTGATTAGGTACTTTGTTCAGCATGTACTCACTCTGACTCCACTGGTTCTGAGCCAGATAGGAGGTTTTGGTATAAGTGTACCTGCAATAAGAATACACTTTGAACTGTCCTGTTAAGTATTTGTCTTTCTGCATGAAGTAATACAGAATAATCTCAAAATCTCTGCAAGGCCCACAACTTGCAACTGGTAACTGGCAACCTCTTTTCTTGATTGACCTAGAGAGTTAAAATCAGAGCGAGATTGGTTCTTTGGTGTGCATGCAGTACTTGCTCAAGCACAGTGCTCATGATACATCTACAGAAGAAACTGCACTGCACTCACCGTTTCTCTCCTTGTCATAATGATGACCACTCCACTGTCATCAAATTGTGGTCTACCTGCTCGTCCACTCATCTGGCAAGTGCAGCAAACCAGTTAGCCTGCCTTGGGCTGGTGCAAGATTGGTGCACATGACTGAAGCAATGAATATACTTTTCTGATACTAAGTGAACTGATGTATGGACTGCTTGAAACTCTTGACATGAAATATTGATGCCTTCATATACTGGGTGCAGAATTTGTATGCTTATACATTGGCAGAGGTAGGAATTGAATTCACCTGCAAGATTGTTGATCTTTCATACTCTGTGTATGAGCCCTTCTCTTTGTTACTGTGCCAGCATGGAAGTTCAGTAATTTGATCATGAATAAGGAGGATAACCGGCATCTAATAGCACTTTACCCAAGCTCCCTGGACTCTTTGCAGTAGTAACAGCTTCAACCTAACCAATGGGGATATAGTGGAGACATCTTCAGTCATCAGACTGAAGGATCAGAAAACTCTACTATTTAAACTGTAGCAGCTAGGCTATAGACCTCTGTACTTGGTTCCTAGTGTGTAACAACTGTTAACATGCATCACAATTTGCAGGATGAAACAAATACCAACAGACCCCTGTACCAATGTCACCAGCCCATAACTCATAGGAGAAACTCACTAGTATTGAGTTGACTTGATGATCACTGAATGAGCTGGCAAATTAACACCATGAGCAAGTGTGTTGGTTGTGCACAGTACTTGCAGATCACCCTTCAGGAACAACCCTTCCACAAGGTTCCGATCGCTTAATGAAAGTCCACCATTGTGGAATGCAACTGCACAAAGGAACTGTATATTGTGAATTGCTCTCAGCTGTTGAAGGGCTCCTCCATGAGTAGCTACTTTGCAGAATGAATAGCCTTATGAGCGAAGTGCTGGGTGGACTACATGTACCTCCACAGTTGATGCACTGCTGCAATTGCCTCTCATTAGTCAAATTGGCAGCATCTTGGAGTCGTTGGTATTGCTCCTGACTTTTAATGAAGGGGTTCTGTGTGCCAAGCTTTAAAGCAGTTTCAGCTAAGGTTACTGCAGCTTCCTGTGCTCCTCTTCTTGTTGAGCAGAAGACAAGTGATGGCCTTCCTTGCCAATGATGCATCAGGACATCTGAATAGAGGTATACAAGTTTTCAAGTTCACATTTGTAATACTACCCTTGCAGATGCTACAAGTTCAAACCCTCAAAAACAGATGCTGGAATGATCAATCATTTGTGATCCATGTGCAAATGACAACTTTCAAAGGTGCTATTCTGTGTCTTACCATAAAGAAAGTTCTGAAGCCTCTGATGGGATGAACCATGTGATCCAACAGAAAATTCACATGTCAGATTACAAAGTTCAAGATCCATGCAGCACCTACATCTATATTCGACTACACCTCAAGAATTAAGTTGCCCCTCTTAATCACTGATGCTATGATTAAGTATGGCTTTACACAGGAATCTTTCATGCCACTCAAGCAAACCATACATAAGAAATGCAAACCTTGAGGTTCCAAGGTTCTGTGATGCTGACATCAATTCAGGTTGAACACAAGAGTAAAAGAGTATATATTCAGAAATGGCCTAAACTACAATCTTTAAATGTTTGTCAGCATCTATGTATGGTGAAAGTTTACACCTGCCAAGTTCAAGTTTGCAATGCAGGAACCAAAACAGGAAAACTTTAAGAAGTACAGGGCACTCATTGACTTTATTTCTAGCATTGTTGCACATACAGGTTTGGATGGGTTGAGAGACCTACATACCCGCTCAAACAGAAAGTCATTTTTGGCTGGAGCATATCCTGCAAGCAACCAAATTATGTCATTCATTCCTGGTTGTGTCGTAAAGGGCACACTATGCCCAGGCAACACAAACCCCCATATTAGCTCTGGTGGAGGATCGAAAGTCTGTCATGATTTTTGTGATAGTTCCTCTGGCAATGGACTTACTATCACAGCCTGCATGCATTCTTGTTATCAACAAATTAATAAACAGAAGGCTAAAATATGGGACCTCTGAGTTTTCTTTACTGGAAGGGAAATTGCTGCTGCCTCTGCAACGTTTTTTGTCCTCCCACCTCAAAGCCACACTAGGTAGTGTATGGTTTTAGGGTTTACGGTTTAGACACTACTTGTGTCTCCTACTGAATGGATGTCTTGAAGCATAAATCATAAATGGCGGATACGTACCATAAACTCTTGTGGTGAGTTTCACGGGTCGAGTCTCTTCTCCAAATCTGGTGCAACAGGAAGGGCCACAAAGACCGACAAATTTGAATTTGGGCTGAGCCACAAAAGTGAAGTGACTAACACCTCAGCGTTGAACGAAGGCCTTCCTGACCGGTCTAGAAGGAAGAAAGCTCATGCAATTGATCAAGCTTTAAGGGATCGGGGAATCAATTATAACCTTTTCATCCCACTCGCAGAAACTTTGAGCCATTCCGCTGCATTACGATATACCCAAAGGATGCTTTAGTGTTATCCCCAATCTTTTGTACATCTTCATCTCATTGCAACTCAATTTGAAACTTATTAGATATCAAGTTTTTAGTTGATAGAAACTTACCGATGTCTTCAATGTTGGGTACCGTGGCAGAGACAGCAATAAAACGGATTCTGGCAATGGGACACTCTTTCAGCTCGGGGAAGCGTGCCAGCATCTTCATTCGGCTTATAACGGCCTCCAACGACGCACCCCGGGGTTCACTCAGAAGGTGAACTTCGTCGATCAAGAGCAGAGAAATGTCGGCAAAGAAACTTAGTCCGCCGTGATCACGATGACGCCGGGTGACGAAGTCGAATTTCTGCATTATCGAATCAATCATGCCAACTTCTTAGCTTGAAAAGAAGAAGGGACACGATCGATCTGGTTGAACAACAGGGAGCAGGACAAACTATAATTGTTAATAAGACACTTGAGTACTACTCTTGTTTCGCTTGTAGTCGAGAGAAACGAAGAAACCAGCAAAACCTTGCACGCTAATTATTTGTTTTATATATGCCTGGGTGTGTGTAGTGTGTACCTACCTCGGGAGTAGTCAGTATGACATCCGCGTCGTGGAGTTCGTGAACGTTAGAGACATTGGTGTCTCCCGTCAGCTCCTGGCACTTCAATCCTAGAAAACTGAACCTCAGGCTCCAGTCTCGAAGTTTATCTTGAACAAGAGCCTTCGTTGGTGCAATGTAGACCTGAAAATTGCCGCAAAAAAGGACGACCTTTTCTATGAGAGAACGATGCCAAAATCGCCTGAATATGTGCAAAGGTAAAATGCGCATGGGACTAAAAGAGCACTCTTTCCCACTCTTCCCGACTGCAACATATTTTGCAAGTTCTTTCCACACATGTATGTGCAAAATGGGTACCCTTGGTTTCTTGGTTGCCGAACGAATAGGGACTTATGAGTCATAGCTAGCGATAGCAGCAGCTTTCTACCTACCTTCTGGCATGATGGCAAAGGAGAATTATTTTGGGTACGCTGCTAGGCTGCTACAGGAATGAAGACATGCAGACTTACAGTTTTGAGACCGCCAGGAACACGGTTGAAATCACCTTCAGGAGTCAAGAAACTGGTGAGAAGCCGTAGGATGCACAACTCGAAGAGAATTGTTTTCCCGCTTCCTGTAGGCGCAGAGATCACTATGTTCTGGTCTGACAAGAAAGTCTCCGCGAAGCTTGCGCTCTGAACGGCATTGAAGTATCTGGAAGAACAAAAAAACGCCGATGATCACCAGGACTTCAGTCATTGTTCACAATATCAACAAAAATCTAACACAAGTATATAGTCCTGTCCTTTTGCAGTCTAGCTGCTGCGCCTCTTATTATATCGTCAAGGAGACCGGCTCTTCGACATGTATCAGCCACAGGACTCATCACATAGACTTCTTCTACTAACATTTGTGTGACGACTGGATCCTCATGATGCATGTCTTTTCATGACGATCTGCGGGTCCTTCCTGTAAGACCGGAGCTCTCACGGATGTCCAAGAATCAATCAATTACTTTGGGATTTTATTCAGTAATATTCATGCTTGCGAGAACAAAAGTTTGGTTTTCAAACCTGAAAGGAAAGAGACGCTGAAATGCGGACGGCAAGACCGATACGGACTTCAAAGAGTCTGGATCGAGATGGCCAGGATCCATTGCTGCCGGCACCTAAAAAAAGAAGGCACTCTGATCAATGATGATGACTTAGTCTACGCAATGAGACAGGTTCTACAGCAATGTATTTGTTGCAAGACCAATAGTATTGTGATCGAGAACATTCGATCAATGACGCAAAATACATAAGAAGTTCGGAATCACATGCAGCGCCCGCCAGAAAGAACGACAAAATATATCAGAAATGCATTGCAAAGAGATACACTAGGTACCTTCAGAGATGCTTGATCGACAATGACAAATTCACATGATTGAATGCAACGCAGACATGATCCGTGGGAGGGAGAAGCTGGAACTCCTCCTCCTGACTTCTTGCCCAGTTCGCAGAGGTAGTAGGATTGACGAATAAATTTCTTCAGAAACGGCCTAGTCACAGGATTGATCAGATCACAAGCTCGGATCTGCTGGAGTCCTGTCTGTGGAACGTTATCACAGCCAAGAACTTTCTCGTTCTTAGAGAAAAAAGATGCAATCAGAGTTGTGGACTGAAAATCATGAGAAATTTCTCAAATCCTTGCAGCTGAATCCGATGCAAATAAGTGCGCACTCATTTTTAGAACTGAACTCGGAAATCACGAGAAACTTCTCATATCCTTGCAGCGAAGTACACTGATTGCATGCAATTACAGAACTGGACTAAAGATCAGCAGCAGAACTTAACTCCAAATCAGGCAAGTTGCCGCAAAGTGTACTGATTGCATACATTTTCAGAACAACCGAAGGCAAAAATCATGAGAAGTGTCTCAAATCTTTGCTACAAAGTAGTACTCATAGCATGCATTTTCAGTACTGGACTCAAAAAATCATGAGAAACTTCTCAAATCGTTGCAGCAAAGTACTGATGGCAAGCAGTTTCAGAACTGGACCGAAAGAAATCATAAATTTTTTCTCAAATCGATGCAGCAAAATACTGATGCACGCATTTTTAGAACTGGACTCAAAAACTCATGACAAACTCTTCAAATCTTCACAGCAACATACTACTGATGGCAAGTTTTTTCAGAACTGGACACAAAAATAATGAGAAACTTCTCAAATCTTTGCAGCAAGGTACTGAATTGCACGCCTTTTCAGAAATGGACTCAAAGTTCATGATAAACTTCTCAAATGTTCGCAGCGAAGTACGGATTGCGAGCATTTTCAGAACTGGACTAAAAATTCAATAGAAACTTCTCAGATCGTTGCAGCAAATTAAGAACCGATTGCAAGCATTTTCAGAACTGGACTCAAAAAATCATGAGAAACTTCTCAAATCGTTGCAGCAAAGAACTGATTGTCAGAACTGGATTACATAAGTGATGAGAAACTTCTCAAATCTTTGCATCGAAGTACTGATGGCAAGCAAAATTTTCAGAACTGGACTCAAAAAAGTCAAGAAAATTTTGTCAAATCGTTGCATCAAAGTACTGATGACAAGCAAAATTTTCAGAACTGAACTCAAAGAAATCATGAGAAATTGCTCAAATTGTTGCATTAAAGTAACAGATGGCAAGCAAAGTATTCAGAACTGGACTCAAAACAATCATGAGAAATCCTGAAATCGTTGCATCAAAGTACTGATTGGAAGCATTTCAGAACGGGACTCAAAAAATCATGAGAAGCTTCTGAAATCATTCTAGCAAAGTAGTGATTGCAGGCATTTTCAGAACTGAACTCAAAAAAATTCACAAGAAACGTACCTCCTCAAATCTTTTGCAGCAGCAAACTTGTATTGAAAGTGAGACGGTAGACTATTAATCTGCAGCTCCAAAAATTGTCGAAGTTGAATTGAACAGATTTTGCATTGAAAAGAGAAACATCCAAATGGAATTGTGCAAGCGTCCTTCAAGCGTTTGAAAAAAACAAAAAAAAAAAAGCAAAAAGAAAAAAACAGGGTCGGTCAATGCTGTTTTATAGCCTGATTGGGATTTAACCTTGGGTTAACGTTAAACCAACCCGCGTGTTTTCGTGAGGAATTTTGGTTTGTAGCCAAAGTGGCGATAATCCATGGGAAGATGTAGCAAACCTGGCGATCAGCCCTAGGAAGATTTAGCCAAATCTGGCTATAAACCATAAGTAGAAGTCTCTAATTGTCCTTCTATATTTTGGGCTACACACTGAAAACCAAATAGAGAAATCTGGCGATTTTAACTTCATTTTTCTTCTCACTTTTGGCAATTTGAAACCTCCAAAATTTGAATTTTAAATATATGTTTTGGCGAAATTTCGCCAATAAAAAGGAGCCTGCCAAGTTGCCAACCAGTGACAGTGTTAAATTATAAAATGGGGATATGTCCATTTGTTGATCAATGGTCAGTTTTTGGAAAAAAAGTTAGATTTCCATTTTTTAGAAAATAAATTTATAAGAATTGGATGCATGGCCATTCAATGGTTGATGAATGGTCATATTTAATAATAAAATGAAAATCAAATATTTGTTTGATCAACAGTAATTTTTTTGAATAAAAATTAAAAATAATAAATGGCAATTTGTTTATCACTATGGTCAAGTCTCTATAACAGAATGAAAAATGGGTGAAGTTAAAATATACTTTCATTTTAAATGCCTTACAATTGATTGAATACAACACAAATGTATTATTATTAATATTATTATTATTATTATTAGTGGCAAAAATGAAAGGGCCATGATAAGGGATTTTTTTGTGGCAAAATTTCACCACATGGAGACAAAAGAAAAAGGGGCTGCAATTGTGTTTTATTGAAAAAATGGCCCAAAAACATCATATTTTGAGCAAATTGTTTTTGAAATTGTCATATCTATAATGGGGTTTCAAAAAATATTCTACTTTTTTCCTAGACTTGTAGCCAAATTTGTGGATGATTGGCCAATCCACCTACTTCACAAAATTGGAAAAAAAATTAAATGACCCTATTGCACCATCTACGTGATGACTTATGTGTCAATTCATGGTTGCTGATATCAGTAGTGTTAATTACATCAATTCACATAAGGGCACAAGTTGCTGTAGCCTACATGGCATATTGATGTGGCATTTTATTTACATGGTTATCAATAGTGATAACATCATTAATAACTTATTTACAAACTTAGGCAAAATTTCAAACTATGGAGATGCTCATGTCTACCACCATTAGTAACAAGGTTGATAAGTTATCAATTGCATGAGTTTTCACGTTCCATTGTGTCCGTTCCATCATCATTGTATCATTCATTGCCATTGTGGCCACATATCTACAACATACAAAACAATTATTTGATTAAAATTTCAAAATTTACAAGAAATTTTGTTATCGCAGGTCGAGGTTCAAAGTGTGGATTGACATACGGAGGTAGAGGTCAAGCATCGCAGAAGTGGAATGGAAATTGGGAGTAGCACAAGGTATTGACACTTATCAAATGTAATAATGTTGAACATGTGACACAAGAGTAGTTGGTAAACCTTAGAGCACACTTGATGCTAGTAGTGCAAAGATGGAATAAGATCGCAAAAAATTTGCAAGCATATGTTCACACTCCAATTCCCAAAAATAAGGAAATATGTAAAGATAAATGGAATGAACTACATTCCAATTACTAAAAGTTAACAAACTAGTACAAGAGAATTGGGAATTGTATTTTGTTTTAGAAAATGGAAGTGCAAGCCGATATCATCTGCTTTGCTAATTCAACAAAGAATTTTGTGAAGCAATTGAAGCTTTTCAAGGGGAATGAATCATCATTGCACCTCAAAAGAGAAACTTGCATTGCAAAGGCAATGGGAGTTATATTAAACTAGTACTAAGAACTAACACACAAGAAGAACAAGATTTTACAAAATCATTACCACATTCATTCATGGAATAATTGTTTGGTGAACATCATCCATTTGAGCAACACGTATTGCTAAAACAACAACACAATTTGCAAGATGCAAAGGTGGATTTCATGAACCTAGATGATGTAATCCATAGTATTTAACATGGTGATCTCAATGGCCCCTACATTGTAAATTTGTTGGACTTGCCATCTATGCCTACACTTTAAGAACACCAATTACATGAAGAAACACATGGAAAAACCAAAAAATAAAATGCATTCTCATTGGTTATTCAAATAAACAACAAAAATAACAAATTGCTTGATAATGTAGTGGACAAAATGAACCTTACACAATTAAAACTAAAATCCAAGGTTGTAATAACAATTAAAAAGTCAACTAAAATACTTCAAGCAATGAAACAAAAGATTTCACAAGATTAATAAGGCCATTGTAAATGTTACATTAAACAAAAATGCTCATTCTTTAAAATGAGAAGTATTTATGAATTGAAATGTTCAAAATGAATGATATAACGGTAAAAAAAACACCAGGTAAGTAACAAGTTGAACAACCATTTGTTGGGCATTAAGAAAATCATTACTTAACTTTTGAATTCTTCTATACACATTTATATTATTTGCAATGCATTTTTTTGTGACAAAATGTAGTTCTAATGTTATTGATTTACCTATTTTTGCCATATATGATGTGCAATATGTTGCAGTTACATATGGATCCAAAATAAATTAAATATCTATATTTGCAAACCACAAATGAACAACTTATATACTAAATACATTAGTTTTATGTTTTTAGGAGTTTGTTTCAAGATGTAACCTTTTGTTAGTTTACTTCTCAAACTTAATATATATGTATCTCAATTAAGGTTTAAAGAATTTAAATGTTTAAAAAATGATATATCATCATTTTCTTTTAAATCTTCTAAATATTGAAATATTTGTTTGCTTGTGTATGGAGGTATTATTGTGAAAATGGATAATTCTCAATCATTTGAAGAGGTTCCAAAATTTTTGTTTCATGCATAAAAGGTAATGTGTAATGAAATCTACAAATAACATGGTTTTTTACATGTATGTGTGTGTTGATGTTGTTGTGTGTTTTGTAATGGGTTTGGTAATAATGATACATCACAAGAAATATACATGTCTACAAACAGTTCAATTTCTTCATTTGTGTGCACTCCATACATAGGTGCATTTTTTATACATAAAAGTCCATGGTCATGTTTGTTCCCATGATTTTGGAATTCAGTTATGAGAAAAAATTAGAAATACATCCAAAAAGATAATCTTTTGTGAAAAGTTTGCGAAAACAAGATGTTTTATGATTGTAATAACGTGCACATGTGACAGGGTCAATTCATATCAATTTTGGTATATGAATAGATTGGAGGTCTTCTATTTTATTTATGAGATTTAATCTTGAAGCATGTAATGTGTGGAAAATTTTAATGAAAGGATCTTGTAATCTTTCAATAGATGTAAAATTGACAAACAATGTTAAAAGACCAAGTTGTTGAATCATTGTAAATAAAAATTTTCGTAACTTTTCAAAATAGTCAGGTGAATTACGCAAACCTTCCAAATCATGATAACTTAAGTATGATTTGAAGATAATATCTAAATTTAATTTCTTGCATACCTGATAAGCTTTTAAAATTTTATCATATAGTTTTCCTTTTCATATTCACATCTAACTAGAACTTATAATTTTTTTGAATGGAAGTTTTAGTAGTTTAAAAAAAAGGTTAGAAATATTTGTGGAAATTCCCCAAATTTATGAAGTAATTCCCACTAAGCTATTTGTTGATATGAAAAACTTTCAGAAAATTGTCAAAGTTGCCCATCAAACACTATTGGAAAATTTAACTCTTCTAAATGTTTATCTTTAAATAAACTTAAAGGGTGAAATTTTTTACTTGGGCAATAATATATATAGTATTTTCTTAATCCATTACTTTTGGAACATCTAAAAAATTATGTTTCATTGAATTTGTTGGTGTATAATGTATTGTTTCATTATCAAAATCAAAATTATCAAATGATGCATTATTATAATTATGAATTTGAGATTTTGAATTCATATGCAAACTAAACAAACTTGCCCATTGATGATGAATGATAACATGCGAATATTCGTATAATGATGTTTTAGTTAAATCTTGTAAAATGACCATCACCATATTTGGACAAACATTACCTAACATATAATGTGATTTGTTTTCAAAACATCACCTAAAAAACATGCCTATTGTTGCACTAGCTATCATGTGGTAATATTGATTGAGTTGATTCACATTTATAAGAACATTAATACCACTACCATGCATTTTATGTTGCCAATACCCTTGGAGTTTATAAATTTGAACAAAAGCAAGATGTGGTGAAATAAAATGTTCTTTTAATTATGTTAATTATTGGACTGATGGAATGGTTTTGTTTTTAAAATTTTTATTTGGTACTTGATATAAGAGTGGTTTATTTTCACTAATATTATGTAAACAACTTGCATATGTATGATGTTGAAATAGGTTCTATTTGAATTTGAAAATATATAGAAATTTGTCTTGACAATTGATTTGGAATACATTTAAGTTGTTTTTAAAAACATAACCTGTCATAATTGAAACATGGAATCATAGGAACAAATTAGATTTTTTAAATTATAATTGTCAATTTATATTGAATTATGTGTATTTTCTTTTATATTAACAGTATGTTCTATTTTATTCAATTGAACATCGTGTTTTGCAATAAATTATTGTGTGGGAATTGGTTGTTCAATTTCTTCTACAGTGCATTGAACATATGACAATTAAACTTTGTCATTTATGAAAGATTCTTTGTGATATATATATATTTCCTGTGATTCTTAATTCGTGATCTGTTTTTTCTAATATTTAAAAACATGTTGATGAATTTATATGTTTTTGTGTAATTAGTTAAGTTTGCATAAACCTCCAATAATTCAAAAGTATTGTTGTCGTAAAAGTGCGTAATCAAAATAATTCTTTTGGTGTTACATTAGGCTCAACAGTCAAATGGGAGTGGTACATTTGAATTTTTGGATCTTTTAAAACTTTGGTAAGGGAAATTAAAATGAACAAATTAAACAAAATCTCATTGATAAGAACTTTTTTGTTGCTATTCAATTTTTTTTGTAAATATTGAATATAATTTCTAATTTTTTTATAGTGATATTTATATTACAAAAATTGTTGAACAATGAAACAACATACTCCAATGGTGAATCCTAATTATCTTTCGAAATGTCATTAATGCATAATCAATTTTTTCATTCTAATAAAAACGTGTAATTAGTTGTGATAATTGAATAGGAGGTTGTTGCACCATTGATTCTAAAAAAGATGGAAAATCATTTTAATCTATGGTAACTTTGGGATCATTAATTTGAAAAATAGGCAAATATCTAAATACACCATTAAGATATTAAAATGGTTCAAAATGTTGAAAAGTGTATGTTATATATAATGGGATAGATCAAAAGTCCATGCCACATTGAGACATAATGCATTTTGATACTTTATTCCAAATGTAAATTGACTTTTATAAATATTCAACTATCCCATATTTGTATGTTGAATTTAGATTAAGGCCATATGAATGCAATACATGTTCAAATGATGAATCAACAAGATTTAATAAATGTTTTTTTTCATTACTATGAACTTTAATTTAATGGATATCTATATAAACAAAAACATGGTCCCACATAAACAAATTCAAAAAAATAATATTAATGATTCATTCAAAATATTTACATTTTAATTTTTCTGGGGAAAATTGTTATGGACTGGCTACAAACAAGTGGAGAATTACAAGACAAGACAAGTTTTATTGATCCAAAAACTAGTGTTGATATGCTGAAGAGTTATTCCCTAGAACATCTCCTTTTATAACCCTGAACCATACTAGTCCCAAAATATCCTAGCCCATGATATTGCCAAAAGTATCCTAAAATATCTTAGGCCATGATATTGCCAAAAGTATCTTAAAATATCGTAGGCCATGACATTATCCTCTCCTCAAGCGACATCTTCCAGATGGAGCTGGTTTGTCAGGACATCGTTGGTGAAACCGATTAACTAAGTCTTGGGCATGAATTCGGTTTCCAGCAGGCTCCCAAGTAGCTTCAGAAGGAGGATAACCTCGCCAAAAGACAAGGTACAGGAGCTTTCCACGAATCTTCTTGGAGTCCAAGACCTCCTGAACTTCAAACTCTTCTTGGCCTTCAATTTCGACTAGAACTGGGGGTTTTCGATGACGTTCTGGGATCGGGTTTTCGTGATAGGGCTGAAGCAAGGAGATATGGAAAACATTGTGGATTTTGAACTGGGGTGGAAGCTCCAACTAGCAAGCCACTAGACCAACCAATTTGGCGATTTTGAAAGGTCCAAAGAGTTTGTAATCCAACTTGGCACATGGGTGAGTGGTAGCAATGTTTTTTCTGAGAAGCTAGACCTTGTCTCCAACCTTGAAGTTTGGATGGTCCTTGCGTCGGCGGTCTGCTTACTTCTTTTGCCACTCCTGTGTTAGCTTGAGTTCTGCCATAAGGTTCTGTTGAACTTGTCCAAGCCTCGTGGCCCTTTCTTCAGCCGAGGGGTTTACGGAGTCCCCAGGAATTTTAAGGCTGAACCTGGGATGAAAACCGTAATTGGCAAAGAATGGACTGATCCCAGTCGATGCATGCGTTGTGTTGTTATAAGCAAAATCTGCTTGAGATAGTAGGTCCAGCCAGTCCTCTTGTTGGTAGTTCATAGTGCAACGAAGATATTGCTCGAGTGTCTAGTTTGTCCGTTCGGTTTGTCCATCTGTCTTAGGGTGGAAAGCTGAAGATAGCCGAATGTCAACTCCAAGAAGCTCGAATAAGCGACGCCAAAATTTGGACGCAAACTGAGGACCTCTGTCAGACACAATTTCTTCAAGCAGTCCATGTAGTTGAACAATTCCGTCCAGAATTAACTAAGTTGTCTCTTTTGCCATGATTGACTTGGAACAAAAAGGTGAAATGGGCCATTTTGGTGAGTCGATCGACCACAACCAGTATTGAATTCTTGGCTCTAACAGTAGGAAGGTCCGTGATGAAGTCCATTGTAATAGATCCCCAAGGTCGGCTAAGAATCGGCAGGGGCTGTAGGAGTCCAAATGGGCGATGCCTGGGAGCCTTGGATCGAGCACATGTATCACAAGACTTGACATACTCCCGTAGCAGCTTGTTCATTTTGGGCCACCAATAATTCCTTGACACTAGTTCGTGAGTCCATGCCATTCCAAAGTGACTTGCCAGGGTGTTGTCGTGGCATTCTCTCAGGATTTTTAGGCGTATAAGTCCTTCGAGTACATAAATCAGGTTATTTCGAAGGAGAAGTCCGTCTTGCTGCTCAAACTGATCCAGATCATCACGATTTGGGTTCCTTGGTCGTTCCTAGAGTTCCTTCTTGATGTTGGTAGCCCAGGTGTCTTCCTCAGTTGCCATCTTAATGTCTTTGACAAGGTTTGAGTCTGGGAGGGTGCTGATTATTGCTGCAACTCGAAATTGCTCAGGGTTGAGTAAAGTCTGGTTCTGCTGGCCGTAGGCCTCATCCCCCGCTCGAAGTTCATATTCTAAACGACGAGATAGTGCGTCAGCTTTCCCTTGCTGGGTGCCGGGTTGATACTGAATTTCAAAGTCGAAATCAGCTAGGAAGATAGACCAACGTGCCTGGCGACGATTCAAGGTCCGAGTAGTTGTGAAATAAAGGAGATTCTTGTGATTTGTCAGAACTTGTATTCGATGTTGAGCTCCAGCAAGATACGGTCTCCACTGTTCGAATGCCGTGATGATTGCTAGGAGTTCCTTATCGTAGACTTGATAGTCACTGGTTAGCTTCCATGACTAGAAAACAACTGGATGCAACAACCCATCTATTCCAAATTGAGATAGAATAGCTCCCAAGGCAAAATTTGAAACGTCCGTTTCCACAATGAATGGCTTGGCAAGATCAAGATGTATTTAGATGGGTGCAGAGGTGAATGCCATCTTGAGAGTCAAAAGCAGCCTGAGCCGTTGGATTCCACGAGAAGTGCAAGTCAGGGTTGTTAATGGTGTTGTGATCTTGGAATAGCCTTTGATAAACCGACGATAGAAGTTGGCAAACCCCAAGAAGCGTTAAACGTCCTTGACCGAGGATGGAGTAGCCCAACACTGGATGGTCTCGACCTTTGACTTGTCCATGAAAATGCCATCTGGAGAGATCATGTAGCCGAGGAACGCCACTGAAGATTTGTCAAATTCACATTTTTCCATCTTGGCGTATAAGCCATGCTCTCGAAGCGTCGCAAGCACCAATCGTACATGTTTGTTGTGGATTTCCTGGTCCTTGGAAAAGATCAAAATGTCATCTAAATAGACCGCGACAAATTCGTCCATGTACTCTCGGAAGATATCATTCATCAAATGTTGAAAGACTGCAGGTGCATTGGTGAAGCCGAAGGGCATGATCGTGTATTTGAAATGGCCGTAGCGAGTGCGAAAAACTGTCTTCCATTCATCACCGGGACGAATCCTAAGTAAGTTGTAGGCTCCAAAGAGGTCAAGCTTAGTGAAGATCTTCCCGGTACGATATTTTAGAATACTTTTGGCAATATCCTAAAATATCCTAGGCCATGATATGCCAAAAGTATCCTAAAATATCTTAGGCCATGACAAAAATTCTATGCATTGAAAAAAAAATTATATTAGAAAAATTGTTCAAATGGGAAAAAAATTGAATTGAATTTTTTTAACATTAAAAATTTACTTGCATTGAAAAAGAATTAAATCAAAAAAATATTTACATTACAAATTTTCCTGCACTAAGAAAATATTTTCATTAAAAAACTACTTACGTTGGAAACTTACTTGATTGAAAAATTACTTATATTGAGAAATCACTTGCATTGAAAAAAAAATTACATTGAAAATCTATTTTCATTGAAAAAATTGCTTACATTGAAAAATTGCTTTCATTGAAAAATTGTTTTATATATAAAAATGTTGCATTTAAATTTATGTTGGGCACTTGATGTAAAATCAATGTATGAAAACTTTCCTTTATTTCTAGGAAAAAAACTATGAAATGATCATATAATAAAGGTTATTTAAACCAAAATTTTGATATAGGAAATTTCCACATACATAGAATATTTGTATATTACATAAAAAAATAATTTCTAAAAAGGTTTTGTTTAGAAATTGACTTTGATTCATCAAAATCTAGCTTGTGTTTCACACTACGTTGAACATTGTCACTACAAATAATTACCAAAGGAACAACTAAACTTTCGCACTTCAAATTAGTTTCCCCTTGTGGGATAAATTGTTGGATGTCTTTTTCAAATCTAATATAAGGGCCAACATAGGCGACAATCGAAATTTACCATGAATGCAAGTTGAAATGAAGAGTTGAAATTGTTTTAGACAAAGCGAATCCAAGAATTAAGATTTTGCCATATGCACAATTGTTTCAAGCCATTTGTCTTCAATGGTTAATAATTTAGGTTCATCATTGGTTGCAACAAAATCAGGAAAAAAAGCTGATTTTTGAATCGTTGACTTTTGAACAATAAACGTTAAAATGAACACTACTTGTTGGAGAAATGATGACATCTGCTATATGAGCATTTCAACATACTATTTGAAATGGAGGTGTAACTAGGCTAGCTATGGGCAACACTTTAGTCACCTAAAAATCAAAATAAAAATGTTTATAAAAAAAAGGTAAATGAACTTGAACATGAACAAAGGGTAAATGTGAAAATATGTGCATCAATCAAGAAAGAAAGAAAATCATGTGCACACATACACATAATATGTAAACAAAAAAAAAGAAATGCATAAGTGCATAATAAAAGAGTTTGTGAAAATTTAATAATCTAAAGATTTCATACCTAAAAAAAAGATTAAAAACAAGATAAAAAATTAAAAACAACAAAAAAAATGACAAGAAAAGAAGGTGATTCAACATGAATTTGTTTGTATTTTACCCCCTTATTTCAAACCATATATCTCTTTCATTTCTTATTTATTTTGAGTGTTTTAAAAACCTATGGGTGTGAAATTTGAAGCTCTAAAAATAATCCTTGAAGTGTGAAAGCATTAGACCAATGTACATACATTTTAAGCATTAAAACACAAACTATTTTTTATGCTTAAACATTAAACCCTTCATTTTCAAAGGCCATATATTCCTCATTTAAAAACTAATTCTAGTGATTTTTGTGACATTAAATGTGCCAAAAAAAGGGGTTACAAAATCTTTTCAACGTTCAAAGGCCATGGACCAATGTGGAAAAAGTTTAAAAACTTTATTTACAAACTTCTCTACCTTACCATGTCAAATACACAATATATTCTTCTTTGAACAAACACATTCCAAATGTTTAGCCACATATTCCTTCTTCAAAGAGAAATTCCAATGGATTATATAAAGATAATTTTTTCACTTTTAGTAACAACATTATATTCTATGTCTAGTATGCAATGGAAGGTTGATTTAAATAAAAAACAATTGTAGTAAAAGTATCATTTCAATGTAGTTTTACTTTCAACTAGTGGGTACCTGTTACCTTTAGACACTGTGAAGTCCCGCGCTTTCTTTAAACCCGGTTCATGAAACTTTTATCTTTTTTATTTTTTATTTTAATGTGTTTTTTGTTATTATTATTATTTTATATTTATATAGATATATAATTTTATATTTTATATATTATTCATTTTATAAATGTTTAAAAAAAGTTTCTAATTGTTAAACTATTTTTCTGTTTTTTTTCTAGTTTCCCCTTTTAAAAATATATATTTGTTTTTTTTTCTTTTTTGTTATAACTTTGTTTCATTTTATTTATTTATTAATAATGCAATCGATGGTTGGTGCGGGGAGATGGAGGATCCAGCAAGCGTGTGTTCTCTGCCACCACGACCCACACTTGGCGCTGGAACATTTCAGGCCAGGTGCGGCTCATTTTGGGACCTCATTTCTATCATCTGGGGGTTGCAGAATCGGCCTTGCAGAGATTGTTAACGGGTCGGAATGGACAGGTTCAGATAGACACATTGACAGACAATTAACATATAAGATAGACCATTTTAGTAGAATACATGATGTGATTGTTTGGTTCTCCCTTTCTCAAAGAAAAAATAATCAAATGGTTGGGATTTTTTTTTCTTTCATTAAAATCAAGTTTTTCATTAGAATCAAATGGCATTCGATTTTTCTCTATAGTTGCAAAAACACACACTTGGCAAAACATACACTTACAAAAGAAGCTTTAAAATAGTCAACAAATGGTGAAAGCTTAAACTGAGCATGTATTGTTTTTGTTATGAAAAAAAAAACAACAAATATATAATGTTATATTTTTATGAGACAAAAGACCATCAATATGACAATTAAATTCTGGTTTAATAATGAACAAGTCATCAATATCCTTGGCATTTTATGAATTTTAGGTATGCACCTTATGCTTACAACCTGAACCTTAAATATCTCAAGCTAGATTTGAAAGATATTAATACATAAACCTTGTATTTTTCTCCACTATTTAACCATTGTTTTCATTTTCACTCAAATATATTATTATTATTTGTTAAACATGGACTTTAGACACACAAAAAGTCATATTTGATTTTTTTTCCTTTTTTGATTCAATGTATTAATTTTTTGGTTATAAATAATTTTTCTTTGTTTTTTTTGTTAAAATTTTGTAACAAAAATTTTCCATTCCCAAAAAAAAGATACTAATTTTTATAAAATATTTTCTCGAAAAGAAATCTTCATTAAGTCATCATGTCACAAAAGACAAAAGAAGAAATCCAACCACCCCATCCCACACCACAAAGAAAAGAATCCCACTTGCCTACCTTGATAATCAACCAAACTTCTCCCTTTCATGCCACGGAAGAAACGGTTTGTCCCCATCCCAAATAAAATTCACTTCTCCCAATCCCTTAAAAAAAACTCCTTTAGAAAGAGGTGGGATTGATCCATCCCACCCTAGTCCTCACCCCAAAAAAAACCCTTTTGAAAAAATAAAATAAAATTCCTGACCCCTCGTTCCTTTTTTCTTAAAACTCCATTTACAACTTGTAAGTGTTTCAATCTAATTGAATTTTCCACTCCTTACACCTATTGAAACCCCGTAATAAAAAACAAACCTGTGATAGAGGGAAAAAAAAAAAGAAAAAAGCTTAACTTTTTTGCTTTCCCTAAATTTTCACTTACAAACCCCAATGTACCCCATCCAACTTTATAAACTAGTGTTCCCCATAGCACCTCACCCGATGAGATATGCATGCTATGGGGAACATGTTGGTGAACACAATGGGAAATTAAGGAACATATTAACAACCTGAAGGGAACCCATTGGGAACTTAAAGGAACATATTAGGAACCAGGGAAAAATGAAAAAAGATCCCTTCCCAAAAGAGTTCCTCACCATTTTTGGCCTGGGGTGGGCTAATTTACCTCTTGCAAAGAACACCCTACATATGGAGTTTCAGCACAACATTTGTGAACTTAAAGTGACATGTTGTAAACGTGACCACTGAAGCTTACGTGCAAAATGACAATATACATATATAGGTAGGCACAAAACATATGTACAAACCTATGAATACATGAACACGTGGGAGAAAAAGGGCACAACATACATACTATGTACAACACATGCACACCTAAGTTATTAATCTCCATTGGGAAAGAAAAACATTTAGAGATGAGCCAAATTGGTGCATGTGGTGGTGAACCAATTGCATATACATTGTACATAGTCTGCTTCTTCTTGTCCTTCTTTAAAAAGGTGTTTTTCCTTTATTTATTTATTTATTTATTAAAAATCATGATCATGGTGAAACCTCTTGGTTGTCTCATTCTTCTTTTCTTGCTATAAATATGGTTTCATTTTGGTCAATAATGTTGTGTTTGGGGGGGGGGGGGGGGAGAAGAAAAAAACATGCAAGGTGGGTATGCTTTCATTTAGTCAATGTTGTGGGGAAAAGAAAAAAAAGGGGAGGGGAGGGGAGGGGTAGGGGGGAAGGGGGAGTATGCATGTATGCATTTCTCAATGGCATTGATGGGAGGAGAAACAAAAGATCAAACCAAATACCAACAAAAAAATTGTTGGGTGGCCCACTCATCAGGTGATATACCACATGGGTTTCACATGGGTTGTGTGGACCAAAAGCCCACTGATTGCTTTGCCATCCAACTTAGAACTGGTTTTGGAGACCACTTTGGATGGCAACTTGTGGACAAATACATGTGAAATAATGAATCAATTTTGGAAAATTTCAACAAATAGATTCAATACTCTCCTTCACAAAAAACTTGGCCTTCAAAACCAAAAAAAAATAAAAAAAATTTAAGAGAAATAAACCCCCTAGGGTTTGATGGTTCGCTGATATAGCCCATTCTGGGACCTGGCGACCTGAAAAAAAAAATTAAAATTAAAAAAAAAGGTCAGGTGCAAGTGAGATTCCTTCTGGCCCTCTGTCAATGAGCTTGACTTAGGTCTGCCATTGTGCTTTAAATTTTATTTTATTTTGAAATTTTCAACATTTATCTAGAAAATATAATTTAGTGTCTGCCCTGCCAAGTGATTTCATTTTTTAAAAATTTAAATTCGTTTTTTCCTGGGGATGGGTGTAGGCAGAATTCTCGTGGTCAAATTACTTTGTAGAGGTAAACACAACCTCCTCTGCTCTCCTCCCCAAGCGGAGTTTTCAATGGAAGGAAGTAGTAGGTAGGTAGTAACTTTTGTTAAGGAAGAAGGGATCCCCAGTTTAGTGCAAAAACTTTACACAACAGGTAAAAAAATCAATTGCTACTTAGTTACTGGCCGGCCGTTTCAAAATATCCGGACTTTTCCGGATGGCGGAAACCGTCAGGCGTTATTATCGCCCCGAGAGAGTGACACGTGGCGGAAGGAGATGTGTGCGCGATAGACCGGGGATGGGCGAAGACCGGCTCCGGCGGTTGTGTGGCCGCCAGGAGCCACAGCGTGGCGGTCATCCGGTCAGCAGCAGAGAGAAACATCGGGTTCCGGGAGACGGGTCATCCGCTCAGCCCACAACGAGAGAGCGAGAGAGAGAGGGTTCTCGGTGGCGGGTGACCCGGAGTGTGGGCGGTGCAGGCGTGTCATCGCGATGAGGTAACCAGAGCGCCACATCCGGACCGTCCGTGTTCAAAGCGACATCACCAGGATAGAGGGGTGGTTTTAAGTGGTTGTCAAGGGAAGGACATTCCGGGTCGGAATGGTGGAAGTGTTTGTGGACTGGAATTGGGAGTATGTGTGGTAGAATTAGCAAGGAAGGAGGGATTGAGTCGACGTTCTGGCAGAATAACGGCCCTGTCTTCACTCTCTTCGTCATTACTTGGCGTTTGTGGTTTTTGGTGTTTTCGTGCGTTCGTATCCGCTGCTGCTGCTACTTCTTCTTCTTGCTCGTTGCTGTGGTAGGGTTTGATGCCGTGCTTCTAAGAACGAGTTCGGCGTTCTGCGCTTCAGGGATTCGTCTCCGGAAGTCAAGGCCCTTGCTTTGGAACCACTTTGTCGTTGCTGGCTGGCTTTCGGTGCTGCCTGTCTTTGGTGCTTTTGGCTAGGGGTTTGCGGTCTCTCGAACATAAGTGAGAGGGGGAGGAGCAGGAGCAGGCAGAGGAGGACTAGGAAGAGGAGCAAAAGCAGGAGCCAAAGTGGGTTTCTTCGGTTGTTTTCTTGGCTGGGAGTTATTTGTATAGGCGGTCCTGCTCTGGGAGGGGAGATTGCGTGTTATGTGAGGTTTGGAAGAGAGAGAGAGAGAGAGAGAGTGATTCCGTGTGTGTGTGTGTTTGTTCAAGCTGTGCTTTTGGGATGGTCTTTTGTTCGGTGGATTTGGTTTTTGCTTGCTGGAGAAGGAGGAGTTGGTGAAGTCGTCGGAACAGGGGATTTTGGGCTCTTGTTGTGTTGGCGATTTGTGGACTGTTGTCTCTGAGCTCTGCGTTTGTTGGAGTTTAGTGAGGTTTGGTTTGATCCTCGATGCGTGTGGGACGTTCGACAGATGGCAAGTTCCTGGACATGATGATGAAGGAGCCGATTATGTGTGCCGGTCCGAGTCAGTGAATCGGGTCCGTGGGGGGGGGAAACCAAGTGATTGAGTCTCGGTGTGAGGGAATTTGTGATTGCTGCATTGGAACTTGGCATGGCCTCGCAAGATGATGCGGACATCCTGCTATCTTGGATTTGCAGCTGGGAGTCGTGGTACAGTGCTGGGAGACAGTGGCGACTTTGGGCTCTTGGTACTAGGGTTTGGGGTTGAAGAAGGTATGAGGAGGAGGACTCTGTGAAAGGGGGAAAGGGGTAAGATCCCATGACATGGAATGGTGCAAATTTCGTGCAGAGTTGTGGACGCAGTAGTGCAATGAGGCGAGTAAATTGCAGAGTAGAATCCTCAGGCATAACAGGGACAAGAGAAACGGCATCTGGCCCCAATATAACACCTGAAGTTACGACCCAGGAACCATCTCTGGGTGGCCAACCAATTCCTCTTGCAACTCATGAACCGAGCGCAGAAATCAGTGAAGGAATTGGGCGGTCTCAGGTCACATTACGGCAATGGTTGAGCAGATTGGGCCGTCCTGTTGACCGTGTAGAAAGTTTGCATATTTTTAAGCAGGTTTTAGAATTTGTCGAGCTCGCCCATGCACAAGGTGTTATTTTACGAACTATTCGGCCATCTTGTCTATTGCTATCTCCTTTGAACCGAGTTACATTTATCGATTCCACAAGCAGTCGCTCCAGTTCCGACCACTCGGGGAATCACTCTTGCAGAAATGAATCCCCTGACTTGGAGGCAAGAGTTACTGATGGAGTTCAGGAAAGGAGCCAAGCACAATCTGTGGTGAATCAGTCTGTTACAGCAACTGGTTCCTTGGTGCAGAACAGTGGACTCAATTCAACTCAGCAAGTGAACTCTCAGCAAGAGGTACAGAGATTGTGCCTCTGTCAGTTTTTTCTGCCTGTTCATTGTCATACTTCCAGTTACTTTGGTTTTTTCTAAAGTCTAGCAAGTTTTTTTGTGTGGATGTGGAATGTGAGGTTTTGAATTCATGAAAGGCAGTAACTTCTGAGTGTGCTATCATAGTGATGGGCTCTTGTGATGAAGGAGTCAATAATTTTGATTTATACAAATCCCAATGAGGTCAACAAAAGTAATTTTGTACTGTGAGCCATGTAGTGAACTTTGAGATACTGTTACCAACATGGCAAGTCTGTGAAAAAGACTGTATCAGATGTATTCTCTAATCAACACTTGTCCCATTTCCAGAGATGTGTAGTTGCTATTTTGTGTAACAGCTTTTAAAATTTCTGTCTAGTGCAGACGTCTGGATTCCAAACCTTGTGGTCCACTCCCATTCATGCATGTTTTTGATAATGTTTGTCTGATTGGCGGCAGGGAGAAGGGGATGGCAGCTCAGCTTCAGATTGGTGTGGACCTAATACTACCAGAGGCAGAATGGGGACTGGAGCACATTCTTCAGAAACGGATTCATCTTCAGCAAAGCGATCAGATGCTGGAGATGACACAGGTGTGAGGTTGGATGAATGTTTTCCCCAAAGACAAGTGTTACTCATGGAGCAGACTTGGTACACTAGTCCAGAGGAGCTGGAAAACATGAGTACCACATTTGCCTCAGACATTTATAGCTTAGGGGTGCTCATTTTTGAGGTACTTAATTTTCTTTTTCTTTATCGTTTCACTAGAGCAAGCTTGTTTGCAATCAAAGCTGGTCAAGGCCATGGCAAATTGTCCTTGTTTCTTTCTGTTATTTTTCCTTGTCTGATAACAGAAATGTCTGTAATTGTTCTTCCTCACTACCTGAGGATGTTGCTGTTGTACCCTGAAATTTGGAGCTCTGAGCTGTTGTAAAAACAGAGTGCTGTCCTTATTTTACCTGCTGTGGTCAGCCTAGGGGGTTTTGGCTGCATCCTGCTAGTTGTTTACTAGTGCCAAGGTAAAATAAGGACAGCATGTGTTCCAATCATCCAATGTCAGCTTGAACAATTCGATTGACAGGCAATCTTCTGGTGGAAAATCTTTCAGGAATTTAACAAAGGCTGTCTTTGCCACCTCACTTGTCCCTCTGTACAAGTGTCTATAGTTCCATTCCCCAATTGTGCCAGCCATTGCAATTGCTTCACCTTTCTGATTGTTGGGCTTCCTACCACGTGGAATTACAGCTTTTTCTGTTTCTATGTGCCCAGTTATTTTGTACTTTTGGTTCGGAGGGGGAGCGAGCAAGAGTTATGGCAGATCTTCGGCACCGTATCCTTCCACCTCGTCTTTTATCAGAGCGACCAAAAGAAGCTTCTTTCTGCCTTTGGTTACTTCACCCAGATCCAAGCTGCCGACCAAAGGCCAGGTAGAATCACATGCCCATGTTTATACTGCTGTTTACCCTGAAGCATGTTTCTCATTTGCAATCCTAAATCATATCATATTCCAGGGAACCTAATACCTATTGATGGACTGGCAGGGAGTTGCTGCTTTGTGACATGCTATGTGAAGCAGAAGAGGCAATTGAAGCAAGACAAGCTGCAGTGTACTTGGAGGAGAAAGAAGGGGAGGCAGAGGTTCTATTAGAGTTTTTGTTACACATGGAGAATCAGAAGCAAGCCAGTGTCCACACTTTGACACAACAGATATCTCGCCTGAGCTCTGACATTGAAGAAATTGAGAAAAGGCAGTCACTGTTGAAGAGGAAACAAAGCTTAGCAACGATGGAGAAGATGGACAAGCCAGAAGGAGGCAGAAATGGGAGGAGAGGCCTGCTTGGCAAAAGATCACAGCCAGAAGGTAGGGTGGATGAGAGAGAGAAGGGAATTGTTTGCACAGACAGACGAGAAAGGTGGCCTGATAAAGTCTCATCATCGTCAAAAAGTACAAGATTTATGAACAACTTCAATCACCTGGAACGAGTCTATTTTGCCATGGACTGGAGGTTTGGCAACCCAGGGATGGATGCAACACGAGCTTCATCAAGCAGTATGAGCATAGGTAGTGCATTTGGTGAACAGAAGGAAAGTAGCTCGCAAAAAAGTGGGGGAAATGAAGAGGATTGGTTGGGCTGTTTCTTTGACAGTCTGTGCAAGTATGCTCGTTACAGCCGGTTTGAAGTAAAGGCTACATTGCGGCACGGAGACCTTTTGAATACAGCAAACATGGTGTGTTCCTTGAGTTTTGATCGTGATGAAGAGTTTTTTGCCACTGCTGGAGTCTGCAAGCGGATCAAAGTATTTGAGTGTGACACAGTGCTGAATGAGCATGTTGACATTCACTACCCAGTTGTTGAGATGGCATGTCGATCCAAGCTCAGCAGCGTATGTTGGAATGGCTACATCAAGAGTCACCTAGCCTCTTGTGATTATGAGGGTGTGGTTCAGGTCAGCTTTATCTTATCAGCCAAATCCCAGCTGATGATTGAAGTCTTGTGTTTGTTGTCTTGTTTTCTCAGCTTCATCATTCTGTCTGTCTGCAGTTATGGGATGCAAGCACGGGCCAAGTGCTGATGGAGTACGAGGAGCATGAGAAGAGGGCCTGGTCGGTGGACTTCTCACGGGCAGATCCTACCAAACTAGCCAGTGGCAGTGATGATGGCACTGTCAAGCTTTGGAGCATCAATCAGGTTTAGCTTGCTTCTACACTTCTTTCATCATATGTTTCCTACATTTCCAACTGACACTATTTCAAAAGATGACATTTTGCAATGTTTGAAATCCCTGCGGATATGTGTATTCTTTTACTGTAGGGACTGTTTGAAATTAGAATTGAACTGGATATTCTGCAATTGGTCGGTAGTGCAATGTTTTATCATACATGTTGAGTTTGTAACAAAAGAGCTTTGTTTGCATACTTGCTGCAGGAGAGTAGCATAGGGACCATCAAAACAAAGGCAAATGTCTGCTGTATACAGTTTCCACCAGATTCAGGTCACCTGCTCACTTTTGGGTCAGCAGATTACAAAATTTACTGCTATGATCTCCGCATTACCAGGCAGCCATTATGCATCCTGGCTAGCCATAACAAAGCAGTGAGCTATGTCAAGTTTGTGGACCCAACAACTCTTGTGTCTGCCTCAACGGACAACACACTTAAACTATGGGATCTGAAGCGAGCCAATATGACACCTAATGCCTTAACCATGTGCTCTCTTACCTACACTGGACATACCAATGAAAAGGTATAGCACAGGTCTCAAATCTTGGTAGGGCACCATCTCATTGGTTCAGGTTTTTTTAGGATTACTCTATACACATGAAAAAGTTTAGCAAGCAACTTGTTGCTAATTCTAAATGCAAAATCCTGTTGCTACACTCACTATATGTTTGCTGCTTTTTTTGTTGCAGAATTTCATCGGACTATCCATTGCAGATGGGTATATTGCTTGTGGTTCAGAGACAAATGCAGTGAGTTTTGTCCTGTCTTTCTTTTTTTCTCTATCCTGATAGTCATGGAGCTCTTTCCTTTCTTAGGAGCCTGAGCAATGGTCATTGTGATTTTTCTGTGCTGATTCTGGGGTCCTCTTACACAAATGTGTAATGCATCATCCTTGCCCCTTGATGGTGCTACCTTAAATTTTACTCTGTTTAAGAATCTCGTTTGCATATTTGTGGACGTGTGAGGTGTAACTATAATTTATGTTTCTTCTTATGTGTATGCAGGTTTTTGCTTACCATAAGTCACTCCCCATGGAAATGGCATCACATAAATTTGGTTGCACTGATCCAGTAACTGGCCGAGAAATTGAAGAGGATGGTGGGCAGTTTGTTTCAAGTGTCTGCTGGAGAGGGAAGTCACAAACACTAGTAGCAGCAAATTCTATGGGCAATATCAAGATTCTGGAGATGGTTTAGTGCTTTTTTCCCCTGGGAATCAAAGTGTTTTCTTGACCTCAATTCTTTCATGTCTCAATAGTCATGAACTATTAATATGCAATGGCTTTTTAGATACACAAACATTATGCTGTCCACTCAACAAGTGGATTTCCAGCTTCTGAATCCAAAACTCTTGTAGATTTATTGGTGAAGCTTGAAGCAGCATCCAGCTGTGAAAAGCAAGGAGGTTGTATTTCACCCATTCTGTATTTGAGCTTGTGCTTTGTCCTGTCTGGCCTGTGTGGTAGTTATTTCCCACACATTCTGTGCCAAGTGCTTCCCTTTTGTACACTAGCAACCTTGTCATTGAAAACTTCATAACCTTTGTTTTCCCAGATCCTGTGCTTTTTTAAACACTGGAAAGAGTATGGTATCATGGTGCATGCCTGTTGGTCCTTTTGCTAGTCACTCTCAGTCCTTTTTCTTTCATATCTTTTACCAATGGAGGAGGAAGGAAATTTCTGCTAGGTGCAAACATTTGATGCAGACAGCAGCCAGTTGTGGTCTGGAATCAGACTTCCAAATGGCAAGATCAAGAGGTAATGTAATTTGTCATAGAATTGTGAAAACAGCCTTGGTTAAAGGTTGATGATGTGACAGTAAACAAGAGTAGTTGTAATTGAAGCCAAGTGAGAGTTTTTGAGTAGTTGCAGTTGCAGCCAAGGAAGAAGAAGTTATTGCAGAAAGGCAAGAGTTTTTTCATGCCCATTGAAGCTACACGAATTGGTTTTACTTGGTTGTTAGGTAAGAGATTTGAAGGGTAAGTCAAGATATATGTTTGTTTCTGTGCAGGAGCATATTCTCTACATCTAAGAGTTGTGCAAAAGCAGTTGAGCAATGTTTCTGTGCAGAGCATATTCTCTTTGTATGAGAGGGTGCAAAATCAGATAGAAATCAAGTAGAAAAATGTCTTATCTATGTTGAAAGCTTTCTGGAAATCTTTCCTTTCCTCCCAGTTGCAGGAGTATGTCTTTATCTTTATTGGAAGCTTCTGGAAATCTTTCCTTTCTTCCCATTTGCGAAGTATGTCTTATCTTTGCTGGAAGCTTTCTGGAGATCTTTCCTTGCAGTTGCAGGAGTTTCTTACCCAGTCTATTCTGGAACAGAAACATGCTGCAGACTGTAGTGTATTGTGTCTTTCAGTGATTGGTGGCTTGCAAGCTGCAGATGGGAACAAGTAACAGTTGGGAGTGCTTTCACCGAATGAGGATGCAATCCAATCCCTGTATCCAGTTTCTGATACAATTTGAGACAGCAGACAGCAGTGGGTCATTCTTGTATTGAGTGGGTATCCCTTTTTTGTTTAGAATGCATTATTTTTGCTACCTGTAAGTGTGATGAATGTTAACAATATCTATCTTAATTTATTTATAAACATAGTATAAATTTAATAAATGAGCTTATAAGCTTATTTGTCAATGGAGGTTGAGACTTGAAACAATCTCTTGAAGGAATCTAAATTGTCTGAGAACCTTCTGTACTATAGAGTAGGCCTGCCCCTCCCCCACCATTTCATACCAACTCTTTCTGAGGTCAGAATAGTTCAAGATTTTGACTCTACCCATTTACTTGGCATTGTGCAAAAAATGCCCCTTGGTTGCTGCTTGCACAACAATATTGAAGTGAAAAAGGGTTTGTCAAAATTACAGATTTTCCAAGTATCACCAAACCTTTAACCAATGGAACCGACTTAGCATCCTAGCCTGGATTGGAAAGTTGAAGAATTAAAGGCTTGCATCTTTATGCCATTGTATATCTTTAAGTCTTGTCTTGTCACTGAGCGTGACAACAAACTAAATAAAAGTAAAAGCCAGTGTTGTCCAGTGAACTAGCTTTTGGAGAGAACCTCAAAATTTTGAAGCCATTGTTTGGTTTGAAGTGCATAACAGGACCTAAATACTTAATCCATGGGCTGCAGCATGCTGATAATCTCAAGTATCACATCGCCCAACCAGCTTCAGGCCATTAGAGCAAAGCTAAAGGCTGTCACACTAAAGGTTTGGAGTACAAAATACCTTAGCATCCGCAGAACTCATTGGACTGTAAGCATTTATACCAAAGTGCTGCCCATGCTTAAATAAAACCAAGGATGCCAGTTTTAAAGGAAAATCTGCATTTTAACTGTCTCAGAGAGAAACTCCTTTGAACACTTCTGTTTACCACATTTTGGGTAGAGCAAATGATTTATGATGGAACTTGCATTTCCTTACTCAAGTGGAGAAAGGTCTGCTTTTCCAGAATCATTGATACAGCAGCCAAGGTGATAAAAAATGGAACCATGGCTAGGGCAATCAAATGTTGCATTGAATGGATTCCATTTCACCACACACTTCATATGTGGGCAAATAGCTGCATGTGTTTCCCACGTCCATTTCCATCAGTTGGCTGCTAACTTTCATTTTGTCACTATACTTTCACCCCACCCTAATGAATCACTCATCCAAGCCAGAAACTGTTAGGGTGCTCATTTGCTTGCAACAATGCAAAATGAAGAATTTTCACAAGACTATCAATGAGTTTGCTCTGACCTCAAATATCAATCTCTCTGCAGTTTCTTGATCAAAATGCCTTCACTTGAACCCAAAGCTTTCAGGTCTATTTAGACTGATTGTGAAGGAAAAGTAATATGTGTTAACTCTTCAGCAGATCTTTAGTCCTCCATTACCAAAGAGTGGCAATTCCCTCATATGCTCGATAACAAGTATCTTCAGGGTATGAGATTGAAAAACATGACCTGAAAACAGATCGAGGTTTCCATCACCATCTTTATATACAGCAACCTTGCTAAGCCCCTCTTGTACAACACAACCACTGAATGGGAGTAGTTCTTTGACATCAATTGGGTCAGTGCCAACAAGAGCTATAAAGTCTTGACCAAACAGGGCCAGACAAACATTTTGCAGAGTAATTTATGATGTACAAGTGTTCCATGCAAGCAAGAGCTGCTCCCCAATCCCAGCAATTGAAACCAGTTGAAGAACATGTTGCCAGCTTTTGAGCTCACAGAGAAAAGGTTAATTCTCCTTAATGAAAGTATAATGGTAGTATAACGATGAAAATAAAAAACCTCTAGAGTGTGTTCAGCTTCTTCTCCCACACTTGAAAGTGTTGTTTTCGAGATGGCAAGTCTTAGTTGAGGATTGTAAGCCCCAAGCATTTTTCTTCCCCACAATCATGTCCTTAACAAGAATCCCAGATAAGGCACTTCCAGTCCCACCTTGCCCACTGTCACCTCCAAAGTTTGACAACTCTCGAAAGGAGCAAACCCATACTGCAAAATACCTTTCCACTTTCCAACACAGAATCTGATGTTTTTACAATCTAAATTTTTTACTCCTGTGATTAAGTCAAAATGAGCTGATTATCTAGCCCAATTGAATCTAGTGCCTGATGCCACTCTGAATATTCCGCATATCTAAATGGCAGAAAAGCTGGCCAGTCTTCCTTGACTAGCCAGCTTAGATTTTCTGATGGCTCCTCCTTCAATCTTTCCCTTATTGGTTGTAAGTAGTTCATCATCAGATAACGTACAATATATGAATCCAGGATAACTACAACACTTCAGTTTCTTTCTAAAAGTGAGAAACCCTGTCAAAGACCACTAAGTATCTATTCTCTCAACATGCAACCAACAATGACCTTCCATTAATTCAGATGCCTTGTCAACAATGAGGTATTCAGTTGAATTGCAAACCCTGCCTTTCTCAACCCTTCTGTAAATCCTGCTTCTACAGAGAATTGGAATAGCATCTGTGTGCATGACCTAACCTGGAATCATGAACTCAAATTTGTCTTGAAAAGTGGCAAGAGAATTTACAATGTGAGAAGAATGGGAGCTGTCTATTCCTGCTGGAGATTCCTCTTTTGGTCAGGGGGAGAAAGAAATGATTACTGGTAACAATGTATTGGTCAGCTCTGCCAGCTTCAAGGGGTTCAGGACCAATGATGTGCAACATATCTGCTGGCTCAAACAAATGTCATATAATTTCATTGACATCAAAGGCACCAAGACCAGACCTCTCCACTCCTAAGAACTCCCATCTTTCCACATTCACAAGATTGTAAAGCCTCTTGAAACTGACTGTTGATCATTTATGATTGAACCTGATTCAATCTAAACTACAGCTTACATTGTTCAATCCATGCTGGGCAGAAATGACAAACCTGGCTGGTCTACCTGCAAAAAACCTGCTGTGCACAGGTCCATCTTGCCTTAGCCCATTTCTCTAAATTGCCATATGGATCGTGGAAGTTGGTAGCTTTCATGCCTGTGCTTGTGTCTTCTCCACCCACAATCAAAACATCAAAATCTTCTTTTTGCTTGATGCGCACATAGTGATAGGTGTTGGCTGTGTCCCATCATTGCGCTCTCCTGCTCAAACACCCATGTACTTATATATCTTATAAGTTTCACAAAAGCTTCATGTTTGTTGACCATACATGTAAGAATGAATAATGCACCTATTCCTTATTCCCTTTTTTGTTCTTTAGGGAATGGCTCACAGGAACTTTTACAACTGAAGGGTTCTGTTGAGAACAGCACAGAACTGGCCACTCTAAGGCACTGATGCACAAATCAACTAGAATTTGTGGCCATAAGAAGTTCATTTCCAGTCACTTCAAGTCTTTCCTCTATCATCACTTTTGTCCACTCACACCTCATCACTTTGGTCTCCTCATATATTTTTCCTCTATTTCTCACAATGGCCTCTGCCAAGCCATTTATATACCTACCCCTCATGCACTTTCAGAGAAGCACATGCATTTTACATTATTCACAATCTGGAGTATTTTGAGTCCTTGTAAGGTATTCACACAGCAGAATACCTTCCAAGGACTCAAAATACTAAAGGTTTAAACAACTTCTAACATGACTGTTGCAGATACAGATTTTTTGGCTCCAGTATGGATTGCTGCATTTGACACTGAGGAAAAGCTCCAAAGACTGGCAGGTTATCATAGATATTCACAAAACACTGATTCAGGAGTTCAGGAGTTTGATGCCTGGAACCTGTGTTGTGACTGCAGTTTTCCTGACATCTTCCTGGCTAATTAGGTTAATTGCAGGATCGATCATTACATAGCTCACCGATAGTTCACTAGCGCAGCCTGTGGCTAGCCTTTTGCTGGACATTGTGAGCTATATGTAGGGCTTGTACCTAAAGACAATCAGTCCAAATGGTCACAGAGAAACACTTGACACTCACCAAAGAGGGTGGAATTCTGCAGCATTTGCAAATTTCACAGCAGTGCCAATTTTTCCATTTGCAGGAGCATTGCCCAAGTCCACCATTTCCATTTTAATACCGAGGTTTTGGCAAGTATCAAAACTCCTGCAATCAGTTTTACCTTCAATTAAAGGTGTGGTGGATAGGTTAGGACTTGACTTTAGGCTATGAAAATAAAGGTTCAATTTTCTCTTGAGACAATTTATATTTTTGATTCATGTGATTACATAATTGAATTGCACATCTTTGACCTATACGGTTATAGTCAAGACTTACATGATTACATAACTATAGTAAAAGGGGCCTGCATGATTATAGTCAAATTGGACACCAACATCACATTTATTATTTAACATTTATGAATACATCCATGTGCATGATAGTTCTTATGATTGTGATTTTTCAATCATATATAAATAAATTATGAGTAAATCAAATTGTGAGATACATTTATTTCTCTCATAATAAATTTATTCATTATTAGAATTTTAAAATTTATTGTTGAAGTTTTGCTTGTAAAATGCCATGGTAAAGATAACATATCCAAATGGACTACGGACTTTGGAACCCCTCAAAACGAATTTAATCCCCACATGAGCAGGTCAATGTTTTCTACACCCATGTTGAAATTGAGTGTTACCTCCATTGCAAAATTTAGTTAAAGTTTTGCTCCAAATGTATTCATCCAAAATGAGATTATGAAATCAATCCTTGGATTCAAAGTTTACATAGAATTTTCAACCCAAATCAGGCAAGGGATGATAAGATTACAAACTTAGATTAAACTCATGTTAAAGCAGGTGCTATCAAAGTTGGATACAAATTTCTACCAATCAAACGTGTACATCTAAATATGGCACTCATAATGACAAAGTTAAAATGGTCATAAAAACAAAGGCAAAAATGTGACTCTTCGAGAAAAAATGCAACATAGTAATTTCTTGAATGTGAAAAATTGTTTTGGGGGGGGGGCATTTGTGAAAGGGGTTACTTTCAATTTTCTCCCTCCCACTTTATCTTGAGAAGCAACTAGGATCATTTTCTCTTTTTCTTCTCCAAGTCCTTTGTCTTCACCTTTGATCAAATGTAATTGAAAATATGCAGGGTTTTGGACAATCCACTCCACAAAATGAATGTTCACGATCTACCAAAATGTAGGAAAATATAATACACCCCAACACCCATGGAGTGGGTACTAGTGTAATTGACTACTGCGGAGAATATTGTAGGCAATAGAAAACCTTAAAACCCATTGAAACAAAGCAATAGTAGTGAAGAGGCCCGAATGTTTTTCCTTCAGAAAAAAGGGGGACTAGATTGTTTTTGGTTTGTCATAGGAGAGGGGCAACTTTCATCTGAGAAAGATGACAAATGGTCCTCCCCAGGAACACTATTTATGTTGCCCACAAGGAACATTAGTTGTGTTTCTAAGGCCAGGGTTACATATCATCCCCACACAAAAGTACAATATCATTTTAACTATTTTTCCCCAAAATGACACAATGAATGTTTCCTGGTCAAGGAATGTGTTGCCCATTGCTATGTTGTATTAGCTAGGGAGTAATTGTGTTGTTAATGTTGTGGTTTGATATTTTCCTAGCAAAAAATGATTTCATTTTAATTATTTTTTATCGTCATAACAATTAATTTGTGTGAAATATTTTAGAATTTTGTGGAAGGTTGCACAATGAATGAAACATTACACAATGGTTGAAAAGCTGAAAAGTTGAAATTTGTATAATGAATGAAAAAGTGAAGATTAAAGAATAAAATTTCAAATGAAATGGCACATTCATCCATTGTGCAACCTTTTTATATTTTCCCAAGGGCATAATTGTTTGCCTATATAGGCTTTTTTCATCCTTAGGCACAAGCTAATTCCTATAAACCCCATAACTTGTGTATATTTTTTCATATTTATATTATTCGTATAACCTTTGTTCATATACAAACAAGATAAAAAATGTGAGATATCATCAAAGTTCAAATGTTTATCATAACTTAGATATTTAAACCCATATATGTAAGGAGGGCATGGGTGAAATTACATACAAAATGTGAATAAAGGATTGACTATCTTCATTCAAATCCTCATCTAAAATTTGGTCAAGATTTTACATCTAAACCAAGAACCAATTGGGATGGAAGTTTGGGTTGGATGTGGCCTAGACATATTAAATAGATTATACAAAATATTTATCAAATATAAAGAAAATTGAGACCAAAAGTTTGAGATTACACTAGAATCAATTTAAAACTTCATATCAATAATAAAGGTATTATATATTTTTAACATTATTAAATGTTTAGACCAAAATCACACCTATATGACCACAATTTAAACAAATTCAATAAATGATTTGAACTTCAATCATCTATTCAAGTGCACCCCTTTATGGCCCCTATGATCAAAACACTTCCCCCCTCCCCAAAAGGTTTTGGCTCCCTATCATGATAAAAATATTGATTTTATCCATAGAACAATTTAAAATTTTTATAAAAATGGTTGAAAAATATAAACATAATCAATTAAACATAAAAAATAGTCCTCTACAAGTCTAATTTCACATAATCATATTTTGAACACATAAATACAAGAAAACAAAGTCCAAACCTTTTCAAATCTTATTTCAAACCAATATGCCTCCATTGCGTTTATAACAAGTTGTGTACAAAATAATAAAAAATTAATGTAATAATATCAAAAGTAAGTATCAGATATTTTCGAAATTGGTTAGTGAATATGGTGTTCAGAAATAATTTTATTTTAAAAGCTGAATACATTATGACCACAACATACAAAAGTTAAAAGCACATAAGTAATTTTACAAATGCATTAACCGAGAATTTTTTTTAATCATTATTTCATTTATTTTAAAACCATTTTGTAAGAATAGACACATGCTTGCATTTATTTCTATTTTTTTATAATGTACTTAAATGTATATTTAACATATAATTCTTCAATATCATTGTCATAAAATCAAAAAACATATTCATCTTGTTATTTGAAATAAATAATATTTCAAAAATTTATGTATCAAGAATTTTTTTTATAGTTACTTTCCATTTATGTTGACAAAGATTAACAGTTGTTTACCTCATTGTGCTTGCTTTCACCCAAATACATTTTCATTGAGCACTTATCATGTAGGACCATGAAGACCAGTGTTCCTCCTACTAAATGATTGCCCAATTGATCCCATAAGGTTTGCCCAAAGTTCAAATGTCACAAGTTATGAAATTGTTGCTTAAATACGCAATCATTGCTGTATAAAACAAGACCCCAATTTTCAAATTTTGGGCTATCCTTCAAGAGCCATCAAATAATACATCTTCCATGAAACAGACCCAAGGAGTGAGACTTAAAACTGATGCAACAAAATGATACACTCTGCTCAATTGCATACAAACTCTCACTACCCAATTAGATCCCACTATCTCCACTATCATAGAGCACTGAGAAAGATTTCCTAGTGTATTTGAACAGCACCGTATATCCCTGAATATCCCTCATAGAAAAGAGGAGGTACATTATGCCTGCTCCGTAAGATTGGTAGGGTTGTTACACCTCTTCTAATAGGCATAGAATCCCTCCCACTCTTCATGGAAAGGCATAAGAACCCTCTCCCTCATATGCCTCATGATCTCCATATGTTAAAGTTCATGATAACCTTCAACTCGTGCTGTCTGATGGGCGAAGCCCACTGGTTGGAGACATTCCCAAAACGTGGGGCTGGATTCCACTACTGCCTCATCCTAGGCCCTTTATCTTGTAGTGCCCTTACCCTGAGGCTTTATCCTTCTCTAAATCAGGATTTGAGAAATTTCAAAGTAGAAACCAACTGCTAAGAACCCAGAGTCCAGAGGGCATGTGCTTTGTCTCTGGGATGTGAGTAATTTGCCCACCAGAAGGAAATTTCTGAAGACATTGTTATGAACAAGTTCTATAATCAAACTGCAACTTGCACTCTAAGCATGTGATGTAAGACTTTTAGTCTTTCCAGTTTATTCCAGGTTTCAAACCTGAAGTTCCAAACACCAATTTCAGAGAAAGAGCAGACTGACAAACATGCCAATGTTCTTCATTCTTATTCACAACATCCACTCAACCAACCTCTCTCCACTAGTGAAAAGGTTGAATGTAACACCATTGTTCCTTGGTCTTCAGCAAACTAATGCTAAGAACCCAAGGTATGTCAACTTGGCACTTCCCAAGTCCATGCCGCATCTAGCTATCAAAAACATCATATGAACACATCCACAACTGTGTACATAACTCCCTGCAGTACATAACAGAACTTTTGGCAAATAGCATTAACTGCAGTATGCACATTCTGTAGCAGTTCAACATTGGAAACCTTTGTTATGAAGTCATCTTGTGAAGGGAGAGTAACTGGTACACTTCTGTACAGGAACTTGTCTGCAGAATGTTGAAACTTGTCCCAATAGATCACTTACCTTCTTGATGATAGGTGCCCATGCCTCCTCATCTTGGCTCCTTTTCTGCAAGACAATCTTCAGTTAATCCTGGTGACAAGGATGCAGAGGTCTACTAGGTTAAAAAACAAACATGGAATATTGAAGAATGTAACTTGTCGGACATTTCTTATAGATACTACACCTTTTTCCAGACAGATTTACCAAGGTCCCCAAGAACTCCATGAAGATTCCTTAGGTGAGTCAGTTTGTCTTAGTTTTACTGTGGAGTCTGAATCCTACAGACAGACAAGTGCCATCAGGTCATGTCACATATTTGGGGGCATGATTGTGTCAAGCAATCAGATACCTTTGGGGCTGAGTTGGACTGTTTGTCATTCCTGCATCTTTCTTTAGAGAGACAGCTTTTTGCCTCTTTGTCTTTCCTGTGTCTTTCTTTGGAGAGAGAATCTTTTGCCTCTTTGTCTTTCCTGCATCTTTCTTCAGAGAGACACCCTTTCGCTTCTCTGTCTTTCCTGCAACTTTCTTTGGAGAGACAACCCTTTGCCTCTCTGACTTTCCTGCATCCTTCTTTGGAGAGACAACCTTTTGCCTCTCTGTCTTTCCTGCATCTTTCTTTGGAGAGACAACCTTTTGCCTCTCTGTCTTTCCTGCATCTTTCTTTGGAGAGACAACCTTTTGCCTCTCTGTCTTTCCTGCAACTTTCTTTGGAGAGACAACCTTTTGCCTCTCTGTCTTTCCTGCATCTTTCTTTGGAGAGATCACCTTTTGCTTCTTTAGTGGAGATTCCAGACCATTTGACTGAGAAGCTTGTTGCCTTGTCTTTGCCAGTGTTAGCTGCTCTTCTACAACCAGTGTCATTTCAACTTCTGCCCACTCAAGTTCTTCTTCATCACCATCATCATATTGAACCTATCACAGACCAATCCCAATTCACTTAGCCAATACAAAATATATAATATATTAAAAATATAGCCCTGACAACATATACACTTAGTAGAAACACAACCCCACAAGGAAATGCTGAATTGATGTGGGGGAATAGATCCTAAAAGGAATTATTAAGAGTAAACAATGCTCTATGATGGCCATAGCTTGGTGTGAATTCTATGGTAATCACCCCATGTAGAGTCAGCCACTTATCATTCAGTTGATATTATGATCACACCTAGAGGCTTCACTACTGTTTAGAGAATATCAAAGACAAACACCAAAACTTGTATATTTATAAATCTACATGAGATTAGCAGATTTGTTTTCCATCATGAGGAGATGTGATTATGGCATTTCAGTAATCAAGCTCAGTCAAAGTGCAAAACAGCCATCATCTTACAAGCCTGGCCTCTTTCTTTCATACTCCCTTTTCCTTTCCAACTGGAGTCCATTTAGAAACTTGGGCTCTGGGCTGCTGCACACTACCAGGGACCATGAACTTTTTTTTTCCTATTCTTATATTCTCATATGGTTTCCAATAGTTCATAATTATTTATGTCAATGTCAAATTTACGTTGACAAGTCAAACTATCTGGGAAAAACAAGACTGAATAGCTCTCACCTTGTAAAAATTTGCCTTAGGATCAAATCCAATCACTTCTCCACCAAAGTATTTATTTCCAAACTTCTTCTCTGTGCGTCTTCCAATCAATGATGCTCCTGCTTTAGCTCCCACTTTTGCACCTGCTTTAGCTCCTGCTTTAGCTCCTGCTTCAGCTCCTGCTTTGGCTCCCACCTTAGCCCCTGCTTTTGCTCCTGAAATTAGCCTTGAATTTGATTCATCTTGGTCTGTTGTTGAACTGCTCCTCCGGGTTGAAGGCCTGCTTTCAGAAAAACTATCCCCACCATCTTTTATCTCAATCTTCCTCTTCCTTCCCACCATTTTCTTGAATTGTGGCTTAATGGACTCTGCTTTCTTGGGTCTACCAACCCTTCTCAGCCCTGCTTTCTCACTCTTTAGAGTCCGAGGTGAACCTGCTGCCTTCTTTGCAGTTGAGACTGTTTCAGATACTTCTACACCCTGCTTATCACTGACAGATGTTTGCCCCTTCTTCAAGGAAAGAGTCTTTGACCTGCTTGGCTTCTGAGCACTGACTTCCTTGCTTTCTGCCTTTGTTGCCTTTGGAATTTGTGTTGACTTCTTCAGTGTCTTGGACTTAGCTGGTGACTTAGCTGTACCGGCTTTCGGTGGTCTTCCTTGTGGCCTTTTAGCTGGCCTGAGGGAGCAACCACAAGACTTGTCTAGTTAGAGTCTTGGCCAGTATAACTTAGTGAAGGCCTAAAAGGCAGCATTGTCAGTAGAGCAAACAACACTTGGAACAGAAGAACCCTGAGTAGGACTACAAATACTAATATTGTTTCATACAATCAGTGGAATAAATCTTGTAAATCAAGCCTTGTACCATGACAGGCTACCCTAATGGTCACTGAGGCTCTTCGGCAAAATAACATAAACAATTCATCTAGAACTTTGATTGCAAATGGGCTGTGAGTACTACCCTTTTTAAGCATCTAGTGTAGAAGGAAAGTGAAGGCAACAGAATATTCCAAGCTTACAGCAATTAAGTATCATGAACACTTCATGAACTTGACTAGAATGCAGAGTCCATAACATAAGCAGTATCAGGATGCAGGTAAACCCACCTATTCTCCTTGCCAGTAGTTACATTTATGAGAGGAGGTCTCTTTTTCGAAGCAGCTGGAAGAGAGTCAGTCACTGGTACAAGTATTCGCTCAAGCTCTTTCCAATCCAACTCTTCTTCATCAGCATCTTCATAGACAATCTGGATGGTCACCAGAAAAAATAAGAAGATCTGCAACAAGCTTTGGCAGATTTCCAAAATCACATCCAGCCTAAGACATTTCCTGGAGCTGTCAACAATTCTGAATGTAAGCACCTTGCAAAAAACTGTCACACTGTTTCTGGCACAAACTCGCACAGCGAAGTAAGATAACCTCTGGGTTTCCACCATGGCGAACAAAGAATCACAACAATGTGATCATCTTCACCACAGAAAATGACAGAATCACAAGTGGAAGTTTGAGTCATCAGTAAGGCTTTTGCAACAAGAACTCCACACAGCATTTAGATCTTCAGCGCAGACATAATCACATTGGCCACATGTAAGGGGGAACTGAGTACCTTATACCACCTTGTGTGAGGATCATAGGCCACAATGCGACCAGTGAACTTCTTTCGTGAGAACTTTTTGACAACTGACCGACCTATCAAAGTGTCACCATCTCCGTAGCTCACTTCTGTCAGGCCACCCTGCAGATTTTGAAGATTATCATGATTTCATGGTCAATTACTCATTCATAGACTAAAAATTGTACATAAACCCAAGCAGTCAATAATCAAGCAAACTGATTATGAAACCACCTTGACAATTTTCAATTGATCACCAAAAACCTAACCTGGCTTGCCTCTTGTGCACTGTCACCATTTCCATGATTTCCTGCAAACTCCAGAACTTGGCTGATCAGTTCACATGCATGAGGCATAAAATTGACATCCAAAATCTCTACTAGTTTGAAAAGAATCGACAATTGCCAACTCAAGATGATCTGCAAGGCTATTAACAGATCTAGGTACATATCATCAGAACCCAACCAAAAGATTCAACCACTTTTAGCAATCCTTCCAAGGAGGTTTTAAATCATACCAGTATGATTGTAATTTACTGTTGTAATTGTGGTGTGCTGTGAATGTTCAACCAAAACCACTGGCTCCCGCGTTGCAGCAACTGTTGACAAGGTCCCTGCAGGAGTTGTCGATGAGAACATATGCTGGTGTGCCATATCCAAAACTTCCTCCAACTCCCCCTGCAGGACATTTTACGAACTTGCTGCAGTGAGAGAGGTCTTTATAAGTCTAGAGTCTAGAAAATTGCTACGGGACAGAGAGGGGACCGAGCTGACACAGAAAACGTTTCATAAGATGTCCTTCCCCTACTTGCAATAACCTGCGTATCTCTTGTCTTCACCACAAACCAAATCCATTGGAACAGAGAGAGGATTAGAGTGTGCCTGCCCATAGGAAAAACCATACTTAACCTGGGAGATATGGCAACCGCAATGAAACTCTAAGATTATCCTTACCAAGTGCAGTTTCCTTTCCTCGTCTTCCTCCAAACAGGCAGGTTACAGCAGTAACCGGAAGAAACAAGAAACCACAAGACTGACATTCTCTCCACTCGTCAATAAACACGACTTGTTCTGAGGAACATCACAACATAAGAAGCTCCTGCATGCTTCTCGGACTGACCAGCATTTGGAGAACGGGCTCACAGTTTCCCAAACCTGGAGGTACTAGTAGCCCTAAACACAGGAGCAACAAGAAACCACAAGCATACTTTAAGTCCAGAAGCTCCAGACTTGTGCTAGGTCCCCACTACAACACTACAAACGACAAAAACTAAAAACTAGATCGTTCTTGAAGAATATAGCCGAGCGTCTTGAAATTTTCTTTTTCCGGCTCCTCGATAACATTGAGTCAACGAGTTTCACGAGGCACCGAAGAAGAAGGACCCAAAGAAACTTCCGATATTAGGGGGAGAGCCATAGGCACCATCAGTTTCTGTACTAGTCTGGAACACTGTGTAAACGCTCAGTTCAGGTCGTGGGGATAAAACAAGACAGAGAGAGAGGGAGACAGAGACAAAGCCAGAGAAACACAGCCCGCACCTGCTCCTCTTCTTCGATCTGCATCACAGAAAACTCCTCCATAATCGCAAGGGCTTTCAAGTGCCGCCAATTACGACGTGCATGTTACGAGTTACGACCTCGCAGAAGCGTAAACCGTGGGTCGACGAGAGGGGTCGGGGATTGAGGGTTTACAAAAATAGCAACAAAGATCGACGCCAAGAAACGCAAACCGAAAGGCAAAAAAACAAAAGCTACTAGCCTACACGTCCCCATGCAGACCCCGAAAAACAATTACCGAGATGACTCCGACGCCGCCCCCTCCGCCCCCAAAATGCTCACACTAAGCAAACTAAGTAGCCTAAAGCAAAAGCGTTTGTAGACAAAACCATTCCAGAAAGTCCTCAGCGAGTCTCGTGCACAGAAACACACAGACACGCCTGTTCTTTCTCTGTTTCTCTTGTCTTCCGCTCGGCGTCCGCTGGTTGTCGGCCCGCATGCTTGTGCAGCACAGACACCACGCGTCGTCTGCATTGAGCGGAGTTATGTTCATAAGCAGCTTGCGCTCATCCGGTCCGAGCACGGGGCTTGGAATCTGCACCCTGGCCGGTACATGAGAACCTATAGAAGTAATTAGGGGTCGGGACTGGCGGGGGCCAGTGTTTGAACTTTGACAATCTTAATCTTTATTACTGGGTATGTCAAACTGCAGATCTGTAGAGGACGTTTTACCTGATTTTGTGTCCTAATTTCATTTTAGAGTTTGTGCATGCCATGAATGTGTGTCAGTTAGGGTTTTTTTCTTCTCGCCCCCTCACGTGTAGGGTACAGAGGCCCATCACCAAACACAGGGCAGTGCAGCAGCCCGCCTATGTTAGAACTAAACCATTTTTATGGGCGTTCGCCCTTTAGCCTGTCATCAAACGCTTGGTTGAAAATAATTTTGTACTAAGTTTTTCATATTGCAGACTGCCCATCAAGTTATAATGTTTGCTATTAGGGATTTTGGTGGTCATATTTGTAAATAATTTGAATAAAATTACAAGGGACCCATTTGGTGATGGTTGATTAACTGAAATTCATTTATGGACAGGGGGAAACATGAGGTACTTTCAATGTTTGGTTATAGGGAAAAATTGGCCCAATTTTTCAAGGGCCCATGTTTGGGTGGAAATAAAAGCTTGGTGATAAGCAATTGAATTGAATAATACAACAAGAAGAAGTTTGGTGGTGGGGTTTGCAAGTCATGTTAAATAGCACACAACTAACCATAGACAAGGATTAGGGTTACAAAAATCCAATGGATACTCAAAGCCTACACATTAATTGAGGAAACTTTTCTGATTCCCCTCAATTTTATGCACATCCCATTCCCACCAAAAACTAAAAGCACCAAATTCACAAAGCAATGTAGTAAATTTGCCTGCATAATTCATTCTAACAAAGATATAAGCAAAACTCTTTCAATATTTCAAAGCTTCAAATGTGTGAGAGACCTAACTTCAAGTCATTGATCGAAGTTTTGAAAGCATATGGTCTAAACCAGTAAAAGTCAAGCAACATAGAAGGAGTAGAAAGCTCTAAATCAGAAATACAAATCCTAACAAATCAACAAGAACAAATTATGCAATTTAGAGTAGCCAAAGAAGAGCCTCAATAGCTAAATTAGGAAACTACACACACTAGACTAGCCAAAAAGGAGTTACAAGAAGTTGATCATCAACAATCAAATCTTAATGTTGTCAAAGAAAAGAAAAAAAACCAAGATTCAAGGGTGGATGCAAGGGGGCATCTAAAAAAGGATGCAATAGATGAACTTTACAATCAAAAGTTCAAAAAGTTTTTGTATTAGCACTAGATACAAAGTTCTATAATTCCTAGGTATTGTATTAGCAACCATAAGAGAGGTAGATTTCTTTAAGCTCCAAGAAATCATAGTTTGTTATACACACCTATTGCCTACATGAAAACAAATGATCAAAATTTAGTATGGTTAAACTTTGAAAAAATTCTATCCATTGATCACAAGTTCCAAACAACTAAAGGCATATGGATTTCACACTTACCTTGATCTTTCACATTAAGATCACATTTTCTTTAAAGTTGGTCAAAATACAAAAAATTCAAGTACCTCTTGTAAGGCCAAACCAAACACCCCCATCTTGTTGGGGGTTGGGGCCCAGGGGCTCTATCATGATGTTGTTGAATTTGCCTTATAGGAAGCGAAGTAAATTGGATGACTAGCCCAACCAAAACAAGGAAATGTCCCGCCATCTTCTGGATGACAAGAGTTAACAACAAAACAATGAAAAGTCAATACATCTAATCCTATCAACACTAGAGGCAAATGGAACAACAAGGCATCAAAAAAGGCATGGATGTAGTTGAGAAAGGGACAACTTCATTAAGGAAGGCAAGTAGGCACTGGAACATAGCATTACCTCGTTATCTATTTAATCATTTGTATGCAAAAACAAGATCTAGATTTGCAGGACCAACGAGTGTGCTAACAACAAAAAATATCAGACTATGGTTTCTTGGGTTTTGGCTATGTAGGATGTTGGGTTGTTAATAAGCTTGCAACAATTGAAGATGAAAGTGGCAAAATTGACCTAAACAAGGCCAACACCTTGCCAAAGAAGAGTACCAAGGACCTTTTAGTGGTATTGGTTTAAGTTTAGACATCTTAAGCTTAGCATTCATCAGGCTAAAGGATTAAATATCAAAAAGAACACAAGGATAGACAATCCAATCATGTTAGACTTTATGCCAAAATTGCAATCCATGTACAAATAAACACAACTATGCTCCAAATCATATCTAAAATTTTAATGAAACAAACATCTAAGCAAGAAGATAGTCAAGAACCAAGGTTTTAACAAAACAAGGTTTTCTACAAGTGTATGAAACCATTCCCAAGTCCAAAGAATGGTTAACTATTAACTATGTTATTAATGTTACAGGGACAACATTGCCAAGGTTTTACATTTTCAAAGGAGAGAAGATACAAAATGACTATACATTTAACTTTACAAACCAAGGATTTATATGGTTATGCAATCAAAAGCATGGATGACTACATTTCTTTTCAAACAATTCCTTTCTTTTTTCTAAAGGTCAATATACCAAGTGGAATCCCTCTAAAAATAGGCATATACACATCTTCAGTGGCCAAGGATCCCATGTCACCCTTAAAGCAATTGAACAAGCACAGACAATCAAGTTGCATATGGTTACTTTACCTTCACTTACATCCCATGCATTGCAACCTTGCTTCAAACCTTTCAAGACTGCTTTCAAAAAGGAAAAAGACACAACAATGATCAATAGGAACTGCATTGAACTAGATTAGATAGTTTTGGCAAGATGGGTGGACAAAGCATTAGACTAAGCATTCTAAAGAAAAAATATCATATCAAGGTTCAAAAGTACAAGGATTTGGCAACTAGACCCATAAAACCATGGATGAAAGAACAAGGCCTAATAACTTATATACAATAGTGAATTAAGCTAGAGAAGACCAATTGATGATTAATTAATCAAATCAAGAGGAGTATGGGGAGGTGGAATGGGCAAAATAGAATGTTGTAGAAAAGCTAATCAACATAGCTACAACTATAGAACCTGCAACTCATGAATGGCTAATAGTGTGGCTCAAGAACAACCTAGGTATTTGTGGACATGTTTATAATTTCTACAATCACTAACCTTGAAAATATCTCTCTAATAAAAAATCTAATTGAAACCTTGGAAGACTCTTCAACAAATGTGGGAGTAAAATGCTAAATCCTAGAAATTCAAGAAACATTAGTAGGCAACAACTAGTTATCATTACCTCATCTCCTTGCAAGAAGGACCAATGGAAGAGAACCATTAGTTGATTATTCACAAAATCATGTTGTGACTTCAAAAGAATGTTTGTTCAGTATGCAACGAAAGGCAATGGATAGGGAGGTGGCAAAACATATTAAAGAAACAAGAAGGAAGGAGAAGGAAGACAAGCATGCTAGAAAGGCAACAACAACAATGATTATAGCAAAACAAGTAGTTGAAAGGGAACTTGCAAGACAACAAATTATTTTCATTGCAACTTGGTCATTTGCAACAATCAAATGAGTAGGGTTTTTAATTTCATCCCAATTTCAAAGAGGAAATGTGAACTCACCCTCTTGGATATAAGGATGTGAACTTGGGTTAGACAACAAATTTTCAAAAATAGGCCTGATAATGAGCTAAGGTTTGAATGCAAAAGAGGAGGGGAATTGCAACATCTCTGTAACAACCTAATGAAATAAACAACTAAAAGGAATAAGAAGGAGGAGCAAGGTCTAATGTTCAATGAATTAGAACAAGATAATAGAACAAGGGGGATAAGCTTAAAACTAATGTAATAATAATAATAGCTAGGGCAAGAAGGTTGAATAAAACTACAGGAATAATAGTTTAGTGGTTTGACAACCAATAGGAACTCCATAAGTCCAAGTTCAAAAGCATCAATTAAAGATCACTAGGAACTCAAAGAGATTCAATCCACCAAAAAAAGGATCAAAAACACTAAAAAAGGACCAAGGAAAGGAGTAGCACCAAGAAGAAATAATCAACACTCGGAAGAAAACCATTGTGAACACCAAAGAAAAGGGGGGGAGGTTCAATTCATTAAGAACCACACCAAAGGAAGTTCAAGAACACGAAAAAGAAGGCCATCATGAACACAAAATAGGGGGTTTTCAATTCATTAGAAACAAAATGAATAACACCATGAAAAGGACTAGCACTAAAAGAAAACCATCATGAACACAAAATAGGGGGTTTTTAATTCATTAGAAACAAAATGAATAACACCATGAAAAGGACTAGCACTAAAAGAAAACCATCATAAACACCACCAAAAAAAATGGGGTTCGACTCATTAGGAGTAACACAAAAAAGGGGAGCAGCACCAAAGGAAGCTCAAAAACACCAGGATGTGGACCAACACTAAGAAAGAAACCATCACAAACACAAGAAAAAAAAGGTTGTAGGGGGGTGCAATTCAATTCATCAGGAGCAATATGAACAACACCAAAAAGAGGATTAACACTAGGAGAGGATTAACACCATGAAAAGGACCATCACGAACATTAGATAATTTGGGGGTAGGATGGGGTGGGTGGGTGGGTGTTGATTCATTAGGAATCGCACCAAGGAGAGGAGCAACACCAAAGGAAACTCAAAAGCATCAAAAAGTGGACCATCATGAACAGTAAAGGGGGGGGGGGAGGTTGATTCACCAAAAGCCACACTAAGGAAAGGAGCAACACTAAGGGAAGTTCAAAAACATTAGGAAAAAAACCATTATGAACACTAAAAAGAGGGGGGGTTCAATTCATCATCAGTCACACCAAAGAGAGGAGCAACACCAAGGGAAGCTCAAGGACACCATGAAAAGGACTAGCACCAAGAAGAAGACCATCGAAAACATCGGAAAGAAGGGGGGTTCAACTCATCCAGAGTCACATCAAAGAAAGGATGAGCACCAGGATAGGACCATCACTAAGAAAAGGACCATCATGAACAGAAGTAAGAGGGGTGGTTCAATTCGTCACCAATAAAATGAACAACACCAAGAAGAGGACTAGCACTAGAAAAGGACCATCGCAAACACCAAAGAAAGGGGGTGGGGGTCGATTCATCAAGAACCACACCAAAAAAAGGAACAACATCAAGGGCCCAAAAACACCAAAAGAGGATCAACATCAGGAAGAAGACCATTACAAACACCAAGGAAAAGAGGGGGGGGCGGGCGTTTGAATCATTAGGAGTCACCAAAGGAGAGGAACAACTCCAAGAAAAGATCAAAAACATTAGGAAAGGACCAACACCATGAAGAGGAACATACATGGAAAATATGAAAAACATTAAAAGGAAAGGAATGTCATCAAGAGAGGACTATCATGAATGCCACCAAAAACACCAAACAACTTTGATCCACCATAGAAAAAACCTTTCAATCATGAACAGAAAACTGCAAAGTGCACCAACATGTGCAACAATAAAACACTAGAGTTAATATGAATTTTCACAAAATTTGGAAGAACATTTAGTATGTTCAAAACATGCATCCACAAATAAGGAATGCAACTCAAGAAAAACCAAATAAAGGACCTGAATGAAATCTTCATCCCACCTAAACAACAACAAAAGTAAGAAAGGAAAAGGAACAAAAAAAGAAAGGAAAGGAATGGAGGAGAAGGTTTAAGGTTTTGGAATGGTGTCACATGGGAGGCTGTTCAAATTTTAAGGTTTAACATACCTTAAGGTGTTGCTCAACAAACAAATTGTTGCCCTATTTTGGGTGTTGATTTCAACCATTGAGTAAAGGTGTCCATCTTTTCCAAAGATGATGATCGATTTCAAGATGATAGTGTTTGTTGATGGCATGGATTGGTGAGATGCGTCAAATTTGTATATGCATTTACCAAGTTTGCATTGCTTGAAGATAGGTTTAAAAGTTGATTAATAAAATTTGGTTTTGAGGCATTGAAACTAAGAGCTACCAAAAGCCATGTCTTTTGCACTTGTAGTCCAAATCCGACAATTTAAAGGGCATTAAGTGTGCAATGACCTATTTTACAATTTGGATGCGATTGTATTCAAATGAACCAACAATGACAAGGGACTCAAGGACTATAATCCTTTTTGTGGGCATTTTCATTTTCTCATAAAAAGGACTTTTGGGGTGAAATCTTTTATAATATGTTATTAGAAGTACATATAATTTTTTTGATACATCACAATTTTTGTATTAAATTTTGATGAATAACTAAGAATTTTTGAAATATATACAAATTTAACCAAATTTTTCATTTCGTTTTGAAAAAATATCCTAATTTCAAATTGTATGAAAATATACTAACTATATTCTATTTTATCTTCTTGTTTCATAAACTACAACTTTGTTCTAGATGTGATGTACATTACACCCCATTTACATGTGGTAAAGAACTCTTAGAATTTTTAAATATGTTCAATTATTTTTCTATTTTTTTATCTTTTTAATTCCACAACTTTCAAATTGTGAGTGTTTTTCGAATGTGGGTTCAATTAACATTTTTTTTCTCATCAAAATTATTTTATAATGAAATTTTTTAACTTAGTATTTTACAAAATTGATTTTTTTTATGCAATTCTTGTTCAAGTTCAAAGGTCTTTTATTAAACCAAAACCCAAAATAATTTTTTTGAATTTTTATTTGAATTTTTCAACATTCATATTAGTCATTTAGCATAACTTCCCATGATTAACATGGCATTAAAGTGACACCAAGAAGATAAATTTAACAAAGTTATAATTTTAAACGAATTATAATGGTCATCTAACTTGATTTTTGGTTCATTTGATTGTGACTACACCCATCCATCTTTTGATCCCAAAAGTAATCAAGGTTTGGTTCATTCATATGGTTTGTTTGAGTTTTTTAAATGTACTATGACCAACGTCTCTACCCTAATGCCAATGGCTTCAAGCATTACCAAAATAAAGGCTTGTCACTATAGGGTTTCTTTTAAGGATTTTGTGATGTAACCAAAGTGGCTATCATTCAAAAAATAATTCTGCCAAATTTGGCTATTATATATGAAAGTAGGAAAAAAAAAAATCCTTTAATATTTTTGGCTACCTATTAAGACTTATCATAAAATCTAACCATTTGAAAATAAAAATTAAAAAATTGGTGAATTTGGGTCATTTTTTCCATGAAAAACCTTTTTGTGTAAGTCAAAATCATATTTTTTAGGTTGAAATTTTGTGAAAATTCACTAGTACAATAAACATTGTGCATTGTGGAGCAGAGCCAAGGCAAGCTTGATTCACACCATATAGGCATGGGCTTGAAAGTAATGATGGTCACACATAAGCCACTGGGTTGCACGGCATTGGCCTTGCATAAAACCTTTTTCCAAAAATGCCCATGGCCATGGGTGCTGTTACATGACATAAAAATTGATGGATTTTATTACTTTTTTTTTTCAATTTTTTAAATTTTAAATCACTATTTTTTCATGATTGACTATGGTATTATCATATGAAGATTGAAATTATTGAGATTGTTAGCTTGCAACAATTATAATGGTTTTCAACATTCATTTTGATATTTTCACAAAAAATCGTTTCATTATTTTAAAGATTACTTATTCACAAAACTGACCATTGGGTAAAATATTAAAATTGGGATTTTAATTTTTTTCTCAAAAAATTAATTTCAACACACATCTATTGATCTTCAATTGTGTGTACATCACTTTATTTTTTGAAATTTCTAAGAATTGGTTGGGTATAAGGGTTTGATAGTTTTGGAATGTAATTTTCTATGTTGGCTTTTTTCTTAAAAATCAATTGGGCAAATGAAACAATTATAAAATAACCTATAGACAATCACACCTTCCTAATTATAGAAAACTTCATTAGTGATTATTTTAAAATTACACTACAAATTACACATGTTGAAGAACTCAAAGGTTCACTACAACCATTTATTTTTTCAATGAACCCACAATTCAAAATACAAATTTAAAAAACAAAAATATAAATTGCTTCAAATGTTGAAAGGATTACAAATGTTTTAGAAATTTGTACATTGCAATTCTTTTCAAAAAAGAACACCACGAAGATCTAAGAATTCTTTATGCTTAATCTCATCTTCAATCTCAACATCAAACTTGTGGACCACAAAGTCCATGTTGATATCTGAGAGATGTGATGAAAGATGATGAAAATCCATTAAGCTCCTTGGTGGACAACAAAATTCATAACCTTATCAAGGTTTCATTTTCTATAGATGGCATTCACAAAGACATAATAAGGCATACCAAACAACAATGTGAAACCCTTAATCCTTACTTATAATCTTCTCATGGAAATCAATTCAACATCCTTGGTGGAAAAAATCCAAAATTGTGTCAAGGTTGAATTTTCTATTGAAGATAACCAAAATGACTTAACACATAATAACAACATGAAATGGCACCTTTGATAATTCATGAAAATCCACACAAAAACCACTTGAACACCAAAATCCACAATACTGGCAAGGCAAAATTTTCAACCCTTGAAAAAACCATCAAAAATTTACAAAATGCATGCCATCAAGAAATATAAATGATAACATAGACTAATGCAAAATTGTAGCACTTCTCAATGTTTGCAAAACATAATTTTTTTAATGTAACGTGCCATTACTATTACAAAAACATGGTTTGCACTAGTAGCATCCTAATTAAGATAATTACAAAATCAAATCCATTTATCTAAATGGTTAACTAGTCATTTCAATCATTTAAATCATTTTGGATAATCATTTTAGTTAAAAACATATACAAATTTTCTATTACAAACATTACAACAAAAGGTGTCCCTATATCCCAAGTGATTTCAATGGATTTTGAGTGAATTCACTAGTTTAATGATCAAAGAGTAATGAATTGCACCCACATTTTGTAGTATTGAAATGACTAGGTTGATCTTATTTAAGACTATTTTATTCATTACGTTTGACTTTTTGAGGAATTGTTTTGTAATTGTAACGTGCAATTAAATTAGGACTATTAAAAAATGAACTACACATTGATCAATTTTTTTGCAATTAGCATATAGCTTTCATACGTGCAATTACACCATGTATGTGTATTTCCACAATCCATAAGGTACAAGCTTTGTAATTGGTTTTCACTATGAAGTCTATTTATGCAACTAGTTGGCCATTACATTACCACTATTGTTTTACTAGTTGCCCATTATTGTACCACTATTATGCCACAACTATGCCATTAGTTGTTACATATGTGCCACTAATAAAGTATATGGATTCATTATCCATATAAAATGTAAAGTTGTAGACCTCAAATTGGATCCCAATGTTACATAAAAAATATTTAAATATTAATATTGGAGGTACATCAAGGTATTCAAGTTTATACACCTTATTTTTTTCTAAGCTACATGAACAAGTGCATAATTGATAATAGTTGACTCTTTCGCAAATAGCTTTTTGGCACCCACAAAAGTTGCATCTTGTGGCATATTTAATATATAATATTTAGAAGTAATTGCTAAATATTATACATTAATTTATGGCCTAATTTACTTAATTACTATGAACTAAAAACTATATTAAATAATTAGTTTTTAATATAAATCAGTCAATGCAATTCAAACAATTTGTGAAAGGTAATGTGTATATTCTATTAAACATTTAATAAAGTTGTACATGTACATATGTCTTTATATACTTTGATGTTTTCTACCCAAATTTTTGTTTATTTCATAATGAATTATTTGTTAATAATTTATTAATTATATACACCAAACCTTTAACCATAAGACAAATTGCACAAAAAAATCTAAAAAGAAAACCTCTAGCATTGATAAACAAATGGTAAACTTCAAGCCATGAAAAAGAAAGATGGCAAAAGGTCTTCAATTAGATGAGAGGATTATGCCCATTCATCAAATGAAGATACTAAAGCTTTGGAAAAAGGAAAAACGACGAAGAAAACTATGTAATATACTTAATTAATATGAACTAATTGATTATATTGCACAATTTTGGGCAATTCCAAGAAGTAATTAATTCATGGTTGATTAGGTTAGGTACTATGGTAGTTAGGAAACCATCAAATTGACAACCAATAGCCAAAAAAAAAAACTTAAAACCAAAACTACCATGTTATCCTTCTTTTTAATTTGAAAATTTTTGACACTCATTTTTTTTTAAAAATGCCCAAATGGGAATCCAAGGTTCTCATTTACATTTTTTAAATGCATGAATTGAAACAAAAATACTAAACCTTCAACAGCAAGACCTTTGGTTCTTAATTACAATTTTTTTAATGTTAAACCTTCAAAAGCAAGAGCTTTGGTTCTTAACTAAAATTAAACAAGGCATGCAAGTAATATGCTAGAACCCTATCTTTAACTAGTTGTGTTTGCCCCATACAGGTTTGATAAAACCTAAAATCATACATGCATGTCTACACTCTTAAAAGAATAATAAATTTTTATAAAATAATAAGCAACAACAATACAAACAAATTGATCAACCAAAAATTAATTTCATTATGATTTTTGTTATTAAATCTTCATCAAAGCCTTATTGAATTTTTAAAAACAACATCAAATTAATTTAAAACATTATATCTCATAAACAAATTTTATTTTAAAATTGATGTGTTCTATTTTAATCAATTCTTACATAATCTTTCAAATCAATTTTCTAAAATCTCATTTCAATAAGATATAAAGGAATTGAAGCTAATTATTTGTATGTTTATCAAAATGAATTCATTTAAAAAAGTAATCATATGAATTTTTTTTACATTTCATTATGATATGAAACCTCATGATACAAAAAGGCAGGTGGCAACCCAAAAGAATAAAATGATATAGGAGCACTATTAAATTAGTTACCCAACATTCATATTTGTTGAAAAGAAACCTAACAAGTAAAAGGGTAGACTTCAAAACAACCCATCAGCTGGATTGGTGCACCCACAATCTACATATGTGTGTCCATCAACTTGAGGCAATAAATAAGTGTTATACATTGAAGGACAATTTGCTCAAAATAATTAAGAAAAAAAATTCAAGAATCAGATTGGTTTGCTTTAAAATTCTGCATATAACCCTATCTTGTTAAACATTATAAATAATGATCCCTTTCTATCATTTTTATTGGTTTTCCTAAAATTCTCACAAACACACTAAACCTTACTAAACATTTTAATTGTTAATTCATGTAAGATAACTAAGAAAAATTCAGATTACTGAATTGGACGACCAAATTCAGTAACTTCATTGGCCATTAAAAACCAAATTGCACATAAACACACAAGCCTACCATTCAACATCGTTTGTATATTTTGACGTTAAAGTTACGATCACACTTGATGCTAAGTTGATGCCTAAGAAAGGCAAGTTTTTTTTTGGGTTGCATTCAGGTCAAGAACCATAGGTAACTTCAAATCAAATTGTAAAATCGTAAATCTTGGAACAAAAACATAATATTAAATATCAAACCCTACCTAAAAGGAGGTTTTTAATCAATTTTGAAATTACTTTTCCATGACTTTCTTAGACGTGAACAAGTAAAAAACAACTCAACTAACTTCAAACGTGAACAAGTAAAAAACAACTCAACTAACTTTTAGGTTAATGCGAATGGAACATGTAAGTCATTTTTTCTTTAAAATGATGTTATTTAAATATTAGACTACTTAACACTATGAGAACTAACATCAGGTCTGATTGGAGCCTTAATACTATAAACCCTTTGTCTGTAATACAATACAGACAGGGTTTTTACAAAAATGCTAAACCTTGAAAAGCGAGAAGGGTTTAGGGTTTACCGAAACCCTAAAACACTGGTTTTAAGCTTGTGGGAGAAAAATCCATCACGAACTAGGCTAGTCAGTGGATGAGGTCTCTGAGTTTTGTTTCAATGACATGTCACGTAGCACTTTGCCAGGACACGTGTCAAGTGCAGACAAGAGGTAAGGTGTCAATAGCAGCAGAGTCGAGAATGTGTCTCCCATGTATTTCTTGCACTTTGTCGTGCTTTTCCCGAAATGCTTGAAAACCTCGTCGCAGGAAGCTGCTCTCTCTTGTTCTTTTCTTCTCACCCAAGACTTGTTTGCATCATCATCCTCTGCTTCTAGAAATTTTCATGTTCCCGAGCTTTTCCAAATTTTCCAAGCTCATCAAACCATCTCTCTCTCTCTCTCGTTTTCTTGGTCTCGCCGGGCTACTTACTTGTTTGCATCATCTGCTTCTTAATCCTTTCCCCCTTCCCCTTTCTCTGCACACAGTATTTGCTGTGTATTGTAGAGCTTCTTAGTACGCCACTTGCGTCTCCTCAGACTTGGAATAAAAGTTTTCGCATACAGATTTCCAAGTGTAAGTAAGTTTGTACAGTTTCCTTTTCTCGCTTAAGATTTTTCAGAGCTTTGGTTCTTGGACAAGAAAGAGTTTCCAGACTTTTGGTTCTTGAACAAGATTGATTTTCCAGAACTTTGGTTCTTCGACAAGAAGATCTTCCAGAGCTTTGGTTCTTGTTGTACAAGATTTTCCAGAGTTTTGTTCTTGGACAAGATCTTGCAACCTTGGACGATCTAAATCAAAGAAATGCAATGGCTGATTTGGCCAAGGGTCGCTCGCTGCGTGATCCTTGTGCTTTGTCGACGAATTTGCTATAGTCAATTGCGAAGTGCTCGATGAGGAGCATCAGCTTGTAACACATTCCTTGGTTCCTTGTGATTATATAGGGTTTGGAATTCTGGAGAGTGGCAGAGAATGGCGGCGGAGGCAAATGAGGAGAAGCCTATCAACCAACAGTTGGAAGAGCTGTGGACGCAAAATGGGGAGAAGAGAGGGGTGCCACAGAGCATTCGTCGTCTCCTTAACACTGCCTTCACCAACGTGCAAGTCTCTTCCTTTCCTGACCTTCCCTCTGGTAAAGGTAAGGTGAACGAATAAATGCGAAGTTTTTTTTTCCCTTCCTGAGGGATTCCTGTTGTCTTGTCCTGAGGGAAGGAAAATCCGAGGAAGAATTCGGAATCTGTCAAACAGTGCTCTTCAACACATTTGGAGCCCATTATTCTTTGTTGCTCCTCTTTGTTCTCCATTCTTACCTGCAGGGAAACCAAGGAAAGAACATAGATAGAAAGCTTAGATGGAATACTTCGACATTTAGGTCACATGAGACCACATTGGCTTCAACATTTCACTCTGAATATGATAGGGCTCATATGTGCATTCAGATTTGAATGACCTTATATGCCAGATTCTCTGATCTTGAGCAGAATAAAATACCTTCACCCCATCTATGGTGACACATCCACTTGCAGTTGTGTTGTACATTTATTCTGTGCTTAGAACAGAGAGTTACTTTAGCATCTGTGGACGTTATTTCTGTTTTTCTATTACTGAAGAGTGAGTCCTTGCCCTTTGTGTTGCCTGCCTTTGTCATTGTTGCAGTAGTGGAGATTCCAGGAGATTCTTCAATAGCTCAAGCAGTGCAAACACTAGCTGAAAACAACATATTTTCAGCTCCAGTGACTAATCCAGAGGCAAGTCCCACAGACAGCTGGGCTGCAAGGTACAAAGGAATAGTAGATTACCCTTCCATTATACTGTGGGTGCTGGAACAGGCAGAGCTGGCAGCTGCCTCATTCGCTGCAGGCTCTGCAGCAGCAGTAGGAATGGGTGCTGGGGCTTTTGGAGCATTGGGTGCCATTGTGCTTGGCTTGACTGGCCCTGTTGCAATTGCTGGCCTTGCAACTGCTGCTGTTGGGGCAGCAATTGCAGGTTAGTATTTTTCTACAGTATCATCATTGTCCCCTGCATGCCAGGAACCTGAGATTCTGCATCCTGCAGATATGACAGACATATGTTTGTCCTCTCCTTGTTGAAATATTAGATGATTTTCAGAGTATCTAGACACCAACAGGAGACTTTTGGGAGCTCCTGTTCATCTAGATTCTATGTTTATATCTGATCAGTTGGTCTGTGCTGAGTGGAGTCAAAGTTATGACTTTCAGTAAATCCAAATATGTGCTTAATATTGGGAATTTGTGCAGGGGGAATAGCAGCAGAGAGGGGGCTGGGGAAGGATGCATCTGCAGCTGCTGATGCCCTGGGAGAGGACTTTTATAAGGTCATCCTGCAAGAAGAGCCATTTAAATCCACCCAGGTAAAGCTGTTCTGCACTAGTTGAACAATGTTCCCTGTAGGGTATGAGACAAAATGTACGGGATCATGTTTCCTTCTGAGGAGCATTTGCAGCATCTGAATGAAATGCACACATGCTGCATACTGTCTCATGCTGTTCTGTTCTTTTGTTGGTGATTATGACCTTGTAGGTGGGAGAAATTACTAAATCTTACAGATGGGCACCATTTTTGCCAATTGAGCCTGATGAATCCATGCTTACTGTGCTGTTACTGCTATCAAAATTTCGGCTCCGCAGCATCCCTGTAGTCAATGACTGTGATCCTGACGTGAAGAATGTGATTACTCAGTCAGCAGTCGTTCAGGGCCTCTCCCTGTGCCGTGGTCGTGACTGGTTTGACAGCCTAGCAGGAAAATCATTATTTCAAATTGGGCTTCCTGTTATGTCACCTGACCAGGTAAAACATGTTCAAGAATCACATCAACATTTTGTGCAAATTTTGGTTGTCAGCTTGATAGATAGATGACAAGTTACATGTTGTTCTTAGCATAGTGACCAGAACTAACACCACATCGATTTGGTTACCTTGTTTTACCTTGTTTTATTGGAGCTTCTCTGCCATCACATTGAAGAACAAGAAATAAAATCCAATTCATAGGCACATTGTTAGAGGCTGGAGGATGAACTGACCATACTAAAGATCTTTGGGAGAATCATCTAAAGCCATGTAATGTTTGTTCATACCAATTTGGAAAGCAGATGGTGAGTGTGGATGCAAATCAGCTAGTGCTGGAGGCATTTATACTCATGAAGGAAAAGGGGATAGGTGGGCTACCAGTTGTGGAAGGTCCTGAAAAGAAGCTCAAGGGAAACATAAGTGTTCGTGATGTGCGATATTTGCTCCTGCAACCTGATTTGTTTGCTCACCGCCGGTAAGTCAACTTTAAGCTCCATCTGTATTAAGCCTAAAGTTTCTGGTTTTTATCACTGCTCCAGAGTAACAACTGAAGTATGCAGCATCTTTTCTAAGGTCTGAAGTAACAGTTATGTGCTAAACAACAATATTGATACCTATTAAGGACATTATCTTTTCAAAACCAATGTTACATACAGCAAAACCTTCAGTATTTGAGATGATTCTAATTCAGAATAAGGACTTGGCAGGGAGTTAACAATAGCTGAGTTCATGAAGACAGTGAAGTGGATAGCACCAGCAGAGACAGGGTTGATGCCTCCCATCACTTGTGAAAAGACATCAAAGCTAGGTGATGTGATTGAAACATTATCAAGTAAAAAGATTCACCGCATATATGTGGTTGATAAAGGCTCCCAAGTGGCTGGTGTCATAACTTTGAGGGACATCATTGGCTGCTTTGTTTCTGAGCCTGAGGGATACTTTGATAACTACTTTGGGGGTGCATTCAAGGAGACAATCCAATCTGAACAGGTTTTAGGAGATGATTATGTTGAGCAAGATGAAGTTGACTTCATTCACTGATGATACTAAGTTTCAATCCTGAAGCTTGGAATACTAAGTTGGAATTATACAGCCTGTGACTATGGTGGAACTATTTGATTGATCCCAGTGTAGAAGCAATGCTTGAAATGGACAATGACAAATAACTTACAGGTTTAGAGTTTTCACATTCACAGTACTAGTGTGTTTCTAATCAGATATTTCTGGATTAACCCAATGCAACACCCATGCTGAGTTATCTGAGCTTTTGTGTGTTCACCTCCCCCTAGGAAGGTCTTCCGTTCATCATCTCCTCTTGGGGTCATGTTTCTGAGTTTGGATTTGATATGTTCATATGCTGTCATGAGTGCATGTGGGTCACATGTACCACAGATTTTGGTCATTTATCTTTTCATTTGATTTTCTTTGAAGAGAATTCTAGGAGATCATAAGTTCAATTTGGTTCTGAATTAGGTTTTGATCCTCACCAACAGGGTATTGATCTTCAAGACTAACTTTTGTATGTGGGACTAATTTTGAAAAATCTGATTGGAGCATTCTTATTTAGTGTCACCTTATTTCAAGTTTGTTGGCTAAATTATTTCAGGGAGGTTGCCATTTCTCTTTTTTTCTTTTTTTCTTTTTCAAAATCGTCAATAGGCTCAAGATTGGTCTTGAGACTTGAATTTAGAATCAAAGAAAACCAGTGATTTTTATTTTTTTTCCCACAAATTTCAGCAAAAGCAAATAGGAATGTTTTGGATTTTTTTTGTTTGTCTAGTGTAAAGTAGACTAATTTTGCTTGTTTATTTTTTTTGGGAAAAATTAGTCAAAATTTTGAAGTCACAATAGAGAAAAAAAACCCTGAACTTTTTAAACCCTAATGAAAATATGCAAGTGAATCCACTCCAAAAGGTTGTACCCACAGTTCTTTGCATTGTTTGTGAAATTTTTCCTAAACACAGAAATGGTGCAACCACTTACTTTTACTCAAAAAAGAATTTGCACATGTGGAGAAAGTTGGAAGTTGGAACAAGTAATTTGTTAACTACAAATTGCAACTTTGAAGCAAATTTTAGAATGTAGAAAAGTGGGGATCCAAGAAGTTAATCTACCATGATTACCATGACAGCTAATGAGGAGTCGGCATGCATTCAAGGGTTTTTTCTGTTTTTGGGATGAGGGTTGTCTGATTTTTTTGTTGTTCTCATGAAGTTTCCAATATATTCCTCGCTAGGTATGTCCCCAAAATTCTGCCCCTGCCGTTAGCCTACGCCAAAAATGGTGACCAACAATTTTGGATAGAGAAATTTCATGCAGCCAATGAGAAGGCTCAGTATGCATCAATGAACCATCCAGTTTTTCCCTTTCAACCCCCAACTTTACTAGTGCAACCACCCGGAAGCTTGAAGGGCAAACAAAATGAAGATTATAAGAAAAAGAGGAGAGAAAGGTGGGTTTCCTCAGTATTACTTAAATGCAAAAGTTGCACACAGGCATAGTCTTTGTAGTGTCCTACATACACCTCCTTATTCTTTTCTTCTTCATCTTTTTGTTCTTGTTCTTGTGCAAGCTTCTGTGTTTTGTTTCTATTCTTCCCCATCACTGGACCTCGGAGTTCTTCTGCAAATCACCCAAATTCCCATTTTTCAACCTGCATCAGCCATTCAGTATCAGACTGCTTTCAAATGACAATATCAAAAAAGCTGAGAGGAAAAAAAAATGGTCCAAGTTACACAAATTTTAGTTGTCATCTCATAAATTCCTTCTCAAGCTAAATGTTTCTTTCTTCTTCTTCAATAGTTTAGCAGCAGTAGTTCATAATTTCCTTCTTGTTGCAGCTTACAAATGTGCTACGCAAAAAAGCCTTCAAAACAAGATCATCAAATCACATCCAAATTCCACTTCTACTCACAGCAACAGCAGCACACAACTACTTTCCCTCATCAACACTTTTTTTTGAGCTTTTTCTCTCTTGAAAGAGTTGCAAACCTCTTCCTGTATAATAAGCCATCAGCAATTTTTCTTCAATCCTTGCATAGTGGAGGGGAAGATCAAAGTTTTGAAGCAAAGTTTTCGTCAAAACTACAAATGTATAATCCTTTCTGCCTGTTGCATCAGCAAAACAAAAAATATCTTCTACTGAAGAACCAAAACAATTGAAAAGGGGAAAAACCCCTTGCAAACTTTGTTCTTCTCTCAGCAAGATCATTGTGAAGCAGCAGCACCACCACCACCAATCAAGACAAACACTCCTAAGTCCAATTCCAGCTTTGCTGTTGAATAGGAATGATCCCTTGAGTTGTTGAGTGCCCACACAATTCACAAAAGAAGAACTGTGGCGTGCCATTTTCCTCAACCTCTGCTCCATCTGTCACACTGCCTGCACACCGGAATCCACCGATGCCTGAAATTTTGTCCGCTTAATTTTTTGGAAGGTAAATAAACTTGACAAGAATGAGTGGAGGAGTCATAATCAATGTTGTGTGGGTATTGATTTTGAAGAGAACAAACAATCTCAAGTATTATATATTTTATAACTTTGGTTACGATTTCGGGTAGGGTTTTAGATTTTAAAAAGAATATTTCGAAACCTTCAGGTAGAATTAGGTTTTAGGGTATGATTTTTAAAGAAGCCAATGCATTAAAAAGATCAAATAAATTAAGAGTCTTCAAAGTTCTTTCCTTTGAGTTCCAAACAGTGGACTCAAACTTGGGACTATCAAATCATCTAAATTAATGCCCAATTCTTTACAATTTTTTTGTTGTATAGGTCTTTTAACATTCTGGTGTGTTAATCATGGTTAATCTAACATTGACTTGACCAAAATCTTCCAAACAATAAAATTAATTTCCAACAATGAAATACAACAGGGGTTATCAACAAATTGCCCCCCCCCCCCCCCCCCCCAATTCAAAATGTAATCTCAATCATGAGACCAAATAAACATTGTTGATTTCATTTGATAAAACAAATAAAAATGATCTTGGATAAGGAACCTGTGGGCTCTTTCAAAACTTTTGTAGCCACAATAAAAATCTTGGAATTCATTGTTCAAAGTTAGTCATCACAATCAAGATTCTAATGCTTATAAATTTGCATAACATTGAATGATTGAAAAGAATATAAATACAAATAAAATCATGAATATGTATGTAATGATCAATGCAATTCAAGCAAATAAATTTCAATTTCACTTTCTATGACACATTTAAATATTGAAAACAAGAACTTACAACCCCTTTAAGTATGAGACAATGAGCTTCTCCTTGGCATGCTGGATATTAAGAAGTTGAAAATGAACATATATTTTTCAATTTTAGCATGGCCATAATTATGACATCAAATTTTGGTTGTCATGGGTGACCAACTTCCATTAGTGCTATCATGATTTTGGGGTTTATCACATGACCCAAAATCATTAAGGCATTTAACTTGTTGTCTACACTATACATTCATGCTTCTCAAGGTTTAATGTCATTTAGGTGAAAAGAGAAATGATTTAATTACTACCATAATACCTAGGTTGGTTTGGTAATAAGGTGCCTAATAATAACTATTAATTTGTGATTTACTTTCAACAATAGATTTAATAATATTTCATAATTAAATATTGTACTAAATAATGAAGATAATGTACTTGAGGGTTTCTTTTAGATTTTTAGCATGGCAAATAAGTAGTTTTCAGAAATTTGGCGATTCCAAAAATAATAATTAGTGCTTAATCAACTTGCGTACTAGGTAGCCTTGGAGGTTTTTTAATTTTTGGCAAAATTAGGATTGATTTCTCACATAAGTCCCATCGAAAATTGTTTTCATGTTTTAAAAATATTACAAGAATGAAGAATTAACAATTTTAAAGCTCAAATATTTCAAATTTCATGAAAGGAAGTGACATGTATGTTTTAAATGTATCTACATAGAATGGTATTTTAGGGTAAAAACACTAACAACCTTTATTAAAGACTATGTGTTCAACATGCAAGGGTTCATCCCCTAAGAATTTTAACTAAGTCCAATGTAGGTGAAAACAATGCTAAACAAATAGGTTGTCATGTTTTTTGTCATCATTGATGTATTAATGATATTCCAAAATCTTAACAAGAGACTTGCCATCAATTGGATCATACTTACGGTTTGTTTTCCAACTTAAATGCAGAAATGTGATGATTTGAAAATTGAACCAATGTTGGTTTTGGATCTCATTTTGCTCCTTATTACATAATATACTACAAAAATTAAGGTATCAGATTGTTTTATCTAAACACATGTTGAACAATTTGTCTTGGCACCTTACTACAAATTTATGGAGCACAGATTGATTTATCCTTGGTTTAGGTAGGCTATGAATGAAGCATAATTGGTATGCTTATGTTCTAATCAAATCACTTTTTAGATTCCCCTTCATGATTATTGTTTGCATGCACTGCTTGAAAGTATCATCATGACATAATAACATCATTAGAAGCATTGACTTATTATGAACAAAACTACAATGGTTTAAAGCCACAAGATTAACTACATTGCCCCTTGATGCATTTAAACCCATGCCATATATTAATTCACAAAGCATATAGGCAATGTGTTCCCATAGGTTACTCACACCTTTCACAACAATCTTATGGGCATTGCATTATATCTAGATTGAAAGATTGTTGCAATTCTCTCATTTGCAAACCTTTGAGCATGGACATGAACAGTCATAGTGTTACATCCTCATGTTAAAATTGTCCTTCAACTCTTAGATCTTTGAATGGTATTTGCAATAACATGAATTGAACTCCTTCAAACATTTGACAAATCAAGGTTTCAACTTACTAAATGTAGTAAAGCCAATTCTTACACCTAGATTCTCCTTCACAAAGCTTATGTAAAAGTATAGTTGAAAATTGAACAAAATTTCATGTAAACAAAAAGAAGGAATGAAGATTACAAGAAACATTCAAGGAGTGAAAGGACCTACAAAAGGAATATACATTGACTCAAAATAGTATCCTTCTTGTCAAGGACAAAAAATAGGATATCAAATGAAGAAAGAATTTAGCATTAGGACAAGGGCTCAAAGGAATTGCTTAAAGAATTCTTTTGTAGTTTAGGACATCCTTCTAAGCAAGGATACCAAGTTGGAAGTCAAATAGAAAAGGATTCTTAACAAAATATTGAAGGATTCAAAAAACCTACAAAAGGAATATTTCTTAGATTTAAGGAACTACATTTTTTGAATTTGGTTAAACATTTAGGACATACTTAAATTTAAGGAATCACATTTTATAAGTCAAACTAGAAACATACTTAGACTTAAGGAACTATAATTCCTAACTTTGACTGAAACTTAGGACATATTTAAACTTAAAGAACTATAATTCCTAAATTTGACCTAGACTTCATAGTTACAAACTTAAGGAATTTCAATTCTTGAATTTAACCTAGACTTAAGATATACTTACAAGCCAAGGATGATGTTCCTGACATCTTATGTAAAAGGGATGTTTTGACAAAATGGTACAAGATAAAAGGAATTTACTCAAAGAAACATAAAGGACTCAAAATCAAGTTGATGCATGAACTAAACATGTCACCTGACTAAAAAAAATTGCATTCAAAATCACATGATTTAATGCACAACAAAAGGAATAAAAATACCTATGGTTTCAAAAGGTAATGGGTTACATGTGTAATTTAGACATACTTAAAGTGGTTGTGGTGTATGATGACATATTTCCTATTTGAACTCATGTGGATGTTCATTGTCCACCAATCAAGAACCGTGCTTTGAGTTTCTTCATTCAATGAATCTTTTTGATGAACCTTGGAACCTATTGCCCATTTGATAGCTGACTCTTTGTTTATCCCCTTTCTCCTTGTAAAACCCTTGCTTGAAAGGATTTGGGACTAACACCCATCAAATCACCTATAGCTTTGAAGCTTTGGGTTACATCTATCATTACCATGCTTATAAATCACATTTCTAAGGTGTAGATCATCAATGGGAAGGGCACCCTTCACTTGTTGTCATCCTTCTTTCATATTTTCAACTATGTGGTAAATAGTTTCATACACCTTGGAATGTACACACTATAAGAAAAAGGTCAAAACGTAACCACTTGATTTGCAATTACATGTGACTAATTGTCACAGCCAACTACTTACCTTGGTAAATTTTGTAATTGTTTCTTAAGTTTTATATTTTTTGGTCACCTTTGTGACTACTTTCTAACCAATGGGTTAATCATCCACCAAATGAATGATTTCTAACATTATTTTCACCTAGAAGGCCCATGTATGGCCCATTATTCACAAAGTAACCAACAACTAGTTTCCCCTATATGTATAATATGATATATTATATGTACATTAGTGAAATATCTACGTTATAATACATGAAGGTGTTCCTAAATCCACGAAGGATGTACAAGTGCATATTGGGCATATGTTTAACTATTGTATTGAAATATTATGTAGCTTGTATCTAGAGCATGTTAAAATATATACCAATCATACATAAAAGGTATATATGTATATTCTAAGTATAGGGTGAAAACACACTATGGTGATTCCCTCTATGGCACTTTTGGGTCTAGTATTATAGTTCATACAATATAATTGTTTCAAAAGCATGGTACATTTAATTTTGGGTATCAATTTTGGTTTTTGGGCTCTACAACAATTATATGTACAAAACTAATGTTATGTAATATTATTAGAATAATAATAACTTTCATTATTTATATTGAAGGATGTATGAATATATTTATAATATACATTGGTATAATAGGGCCACAATTTCATTTTGACTGCACTAACTTTAAGGTTTCATTAGTCATTAAAATAATCAATTTTAATGAAATTAAAAAAAGGCCCATCTAGCTATGCTTGTCATCTTCTATGTGGATGTGATTTATTGTCAAATTTTCAATTTACCACACATTTTTGCATATTTGTTAAAAAAATTATTTTTTGAGATGAAATTTTTCATATTAATCACATGGTATCCAAACATGGTTCATATTATGTGAAATGACATGGTTCAATATACTTTCAACTTTCACAAAGACTAAAAATCATTTAAATTAATTTTTGGAATATATTTGTGTTTTCGAGTATGTAGGTACATTACATTTGTTTCCACAAATATATTCCAATATGCCACTTTATAAAATGAAATGAAATAGTTTCGTTTATAATCTCTTACTTATGTTATATTCTAAGATAATATGCAAAAATATTGTGAAATTTTTTCGAAACTTTGAAGTGGGGTATACTCAAACATATAGAAAATAATACAATCAATGTGACCCCAAAGGGAGTCACTGTAATGTGCTTTCACCTTATATTCAAGTTGTATCCAAGGTTTATTATACCTATTGAAATTATTATTATTGTGTCAATATTATTATTATTATTAAACGTTGATTATTATTAATACCAATAACACGTGAAATATTAAAATATTGAAAATATTAAAAACATTTTTAATTTATTATTACTAAAATATACTAATTGTTTTAATAATTAATATAAAAGTTATAATTCATTTTCACCACCTTTGGTTGTGTTTAATCTAAAATTGTCACTGGATGATGTTATAGTTGACCATGTAAACTTTCACAATCCAAACTCAATTCAATTTTTTTCATTTTATCTTGTTTAATTGATTTGATTGATGTGTTTGTCAAATAATTGCATGTCAATTTTGTTTGAATATGAGTATAAGTGACAAGGGAATTGTCTTGTTAATTGGTTGTAAATTCTTATGAAGATCTATTGATGTGGTGGAAAGCAAATGAGGCTCAGTTTCCTACTATTGAATATTTAGTTTGTTAAACTTTGAATATCGTAGGCAACCAAATTGAAGTGACACGATTATTCTCCACTATTGGGATTTTAACAAGGCTTTTTAGATGGTGACCTTGAGCTCAAAATTCAAATAAACTTGTGTTGATTGCCCAAAATTGGCCAAATAATCTTCCAATTCGTTATAAAGAATTTGCAATTGAATCCCTTTATGACTTTGGGGATTGTGACCTATCGATTTGTTGGTATAGCTGGAAGAGTAATTTGAAGATCAACTTGATTATATTTTCATGATGTGACAAAAGTTGATTTAAAATGTGCATTGTGTGTGGCAATTCAAAAAAGGGTAAGGCACTTTTTTTATCAATGACTTGTTTTCTTGGATTTTATGGTGCCATATGGTAAGGTTTTCAAGTGTAGGTGATGATAAAAGTTTGTTTCATTTTGTTACAAGTGGTTTTCATTGTTCATGTGTCAAAGAATTGCTCCACCCATACAACATACACGTGTATGTTAATTAGGAGATGATAATGTTGTGAGGGAAACGATGAAAACTATTGTTCAACTTTGTTTGGGGTTTTGGAGAATTTGGTGTTTTCATTTGGGGTAGTCTACTTGGAGTTTGGTGTTTCCAATACAGCTTAATTTTCAAATTTGTGGTTCCTTGGGCATTTACTTTGTGTTTTTATTTGGGTCATTCTAGAACTTGAGGGTGGCTATTGTTCAACTTTGTGGCTCCTCAAGGGCATTCACTTTATATTTATTTTTGGGTTATGAGTGTTGGGTCAACACACATAAGCATGATTATCAATCTTAGACACAAAGTGAAATCTAATTCACAAATGTTTATAAGATTTTATGTGTGTATGTTTGGCATTGGAAATTTGCTACCAAAAATATGCAAGACTTTTTAAATTAACATTGAAAATGTGATCTATAAAAGAAAATATGCTAGGATTCCATTTAGCAATTCAAAGGTACTTGGATATTATGTTTAATGATTCATGCATTGTGCATTTGGATTTTGATATCTACAAGTTTACTGTTTTTTAATTTCAGCAATTTCCATTTGGAAAATAAAGGGTCGAATGAATTATGGGGTAAAATCCCATTGGGTTTGTAAGTTTCAAATTATTTGACTAAGTACAAAATGCACACATTTTTTCATTATTTAACTGGACTTTATTTACATGTTTAAAACTTATATTAGGGTATATGATTGGGAGACCTAGACCTTACCCTAAACCTAAAACTTTAAATTTTTTAATACCTAGATCCTACCTTAAGAATAACATAAACTTATTGTGTGGGTGTATAAAAAAACATTACACTTGCATAACACGAGTATTGACATTACTATATTTAGTTTTGTAATGTGCTTTTTATATTTCTTTTTTCAACCATGGACAATAGTTTAATTAACTTCTTGTTTTGACCATATGGGAAAATGGGTTTTATGGCAAACAATATGGCTTAATTTTGGTAGCTCTTCTTTTGTGTCATGAAAGGATGTACTGAAGATGGTCAATGTTGTTGTGTATAAAATATATTATTTTTATCATTGTGGAATGACGCGCTCCCAAGTCCCGGGGTGAACCCACTTGAGGGTCAACTATGTAGAGTTCCAAATGAGTGGAGAGGTCACTAAAAATAGTAAAATCATTTAAAAAGATTTTCATGAACACATCAATGTATTCACTGAAAACTTTGGTGCCTTTTGATAGGTAGGTAGTCCATTTTTTACCCCAAAATGCATTACAACCCATATAAAGCCCTAACAAAGGTGGTTTTGTATTGGTCTTCTGGTGTTATGGAAATTTAATGGAATCTAGAAAAGTATAAACCTCATGTCTAGCTATAGTCTTGATAACATCATTTGTAAAAGGTAACGGGTATGAGTCCTTCTTAGTAGCTACATTAAACTTTATGAACTCCACACGAATTTTGAATTTTCCATTTTTCTTAAGCATTGCAACTATAGATGATAGCCAAGTAGCACTTTCAATATGTTAAATAAAACCTACAGTAAGCAATTTGTCAATATCATGTTTGACAATGGTTGCATAGTTAGGATTTAATTAGTACCTTGCTTGATGAGCAGGTGGTATTAATGTGTCCAATTCAATCCAATGTTGAACTACGTTAGGTGGTGTTCCCTTGAAATCTTTGTAAGTCCAAGCAAAAATGTCCTTGAACTCTTTTAGTAATTCAATTAGTTGATGACTAACAACAAGTTCCAAATCTACACTGAATTCAACATGTTGTAAGTTTTCTTTAGAACCCAAATTGATCTTGGAAAATTGTTCTTTTTTAGTGACAATTCATCCCACAATGTAAAGATTTTGAACTATGATTCAAGCAAACATCTTGTTAATCTCCATTTCTCCCACTTCAAGTTGGAAAAATGTCTTTAGTAAATGTTGTTGGAAAGTATCAGGGGGTATAGTTATTTTAACATGTTGTATAAGCATTGGTTTGATAGGTATATAAGATGAAACATGTGGCTTAGACACAAGTTCAACAAGTTTATTAACGTGTTCGACTACATTTAAACATGTTGATGTAATCAACTTAATAGGTTGATTTGACTAAACTAATATAAGAATAACTATGGTTCCTATTGAAAATAATCATGATTTTGCAACAAACATCAAATCCTCTTCTTCGTCATATATTCCAAAATGGAAATCATAATAAACTAAGACTTATGAACGCTTGGTTGGTGCTCCAAGTTTCTAAGTAACAAGTATGGTTCTAATTATACCAATTCCTTGTATAATAATAATGTTGTTGCCCCAATCATGAAACACTTTAACATCCTTTAACCAAGGACGACTTAACAACATAGAGTAGCTGGAGTTCAACACATTACTCTAAATTACAGTAAAAGTCACTACATAGGGAATTCCATGAACAAGAGTTCTAAGATCTTTAGCCTAAGGGTTTTGTAATGGTTTGATTAGCCATGCGTAAGTCATAAGGTGCAAGTTTTGGTTTTGATAGACTTAATTGTACCTTCAATTTTTTCATAATAATATTAATTTTAGAACCACCATCTAAAAGCACGTCTTCAATGAAGTCCTTCCTACTTGAACCTATATTATTACCATTTGATGATCAATGGCAATTGATGCAACTACTAGTTTTGGTAAAATAGGTTTTGATGGTACCATGTTAAAAATGTAGCGTTTGATATCAAGGATTGCCCACAATAGTTGTCTTGATTTGATGTATACTTGATCTCAAAGATTTGTTTATTGATATTTCTTAGAATTTTTTCTAACGTTTTCTTTGTAATAACATGTTCTAAAATGACAAGTTGTTGATTCATTACATTGATTTAATTACTTACAACCGGTTGAGTTATGGTTGACTTATTAGGCAAATCTAGCTCAATTATTCTACAATGAACCTTCATTGATAGTAGCAAGTTGTTTTTTAGCCCCACTATGTTGTAATTGTCTAACAGTTTCAATGAAAAAATCCCGTAGACACTCTTTTTATTGCCATTTTTTAGCTCGTTAGTTTTAATTAGCTCCCTTTCCTTGAACACATGTTATTCCAACTGTTGCCTACAAGTGGTAACAACAACTATTATATTAATTGGCACATTGTTACTTTTAGATGGTTTATGTGTTGTTGTGGCATTAGAATTAATAGGTTTAGTTCCGAACATGTTATGTATTTCAATTTTTTTGGGGCATTCTCCAAATCTATGTTCTATATTAAAACAAATTATACAAGGATAACAAATAGGTACGTTTCTTAATTTAATAGGTTGGGATTTTGTTATTGTTATAGCTTCTGTAAATTTAACTGTAGTAGTTGGCACAACTGATACATCTCTTTTCTTGTTACGACATGTTTCCACTAAATGACCGATTTTACCACAATTGGTGCATGTTAATGTTGATTTAATTCTCACATGTTCTACAGGTGGTATAAAAATTGACTAATTAAATGGTTTTTGATCGACATGACGAAGTTGTTCCAACTTATTGAATAGGTGAAGTCGTTCCATCTTTGAATTAGTGGGTACCAAATGAATATTGTTGTGTGATGGTTGGTTTTGAAAACTAATATATGTTGTAATTGTTATGGATGCACCAACTTTAGGTAGATTGTAACTTGGGGTTGTAGATTGCCATGGTTGATGGATAGATACGACCTCATCAAACGATTAAATAAGTTCATGATTGTCATCATTATGAACATTCATGACCCTTGGTTGGGTTCTTGTTCATGGTGTTTCTTGATGAGTGGTTGAAAGCATTATTGGGTCTCTCTACATAACCAGTTCTACTCCATTTTTGATGTTGTTCATTGACTTTTCCCCTTTGTGTTGCATTTGTGTTTGGTGCATTCACAGATTCATCTCTCATAGGTTACACTTGTTGTTCATTTTGTTCTTATGTGTGTTCTTGAATAGGTTGATGTTTGACATGTTCTAACTATATTTTAAGACTTCTAGTAACCACTTTCAACATTTTCTGAAATCAAAAGGTTTTAGGAAAACCTTGCATTATTTTTTAACAATAGATTTATTTTATTTTTTAGATAGACCCTCCTAGTAGTCAGAAGTTTGTATTAAATTTCTTTTACAAATTGGGCGCCTATTTATCTTCAAAAACTTTACATTAACCTCACCTTATTCCTAAGGTCTCCACACTAAATCAAAATAAAAAACTTGAATTTTAAAGTTTACACAAAACAAGCAAACATGTGACAATTCAAAGTTTGACGCATGATCTACTAAACTATTAAATCTAACTAAAAATTCTAAGTGTGATTGTTTCTAAATTTTGATCCATTGTGTGGTCGCTAAATGTTAATGAGGTTTTTTTATTCCCATTAAGGTTAATTCACCTTTGGATTTTTCAGCAACATGTTCCTAAAGTAACAATAGGTGCATATGACACACAAATTAAAACTTAAACTACTACAAATCTAACATGTACACAAATCGCTCAAACTTGAAGGAAATAAGTTGAAAGAAAAATGATCCATGTTCCATATTTGAAGAGTGAAACACATAATCATGAATGAAATTAAAAATCTTTTCACAGGTCTATCCTCCTAGTCTTATACTAACCAATTCAAAATACAATAATCATAATTGACCATTATTAATAGTCATTAGCCAATACCTAGATTTACAGTCCAAAACTTCAAAAAGTACACCCTGCCTAACTATCTATTTAACTACCAATTTTGTCAAACACAAGTTCTACCGATTACATGTTGATTAACATGTCAACCTATTTGCTTAACCCAATCATTACCTACTAGGTTTAGTTAATTGGTTAAGTTAATACTATAGGTTAGGTTAAATAACAAGTTATGATACATATTAAGTTTAACAACTTGTTTATATTATCAACATGTTACCAAATTTGGGTAACAAACACACCTCATGTTTTAAACTTCACATCAATAATAACTCTATAATCATTCAAAACAAAAAAACCATGCAACAAATTTGCAATGGTGAGAAAGCTAGATTTTTTGGTTATTATTAAGTAAGACCCATCCTTGTTTCTAGATTGCTTTTTATTCTACTTGCAAGTTCTCTATAGTTGTTTCTTTTAAATATAAAATTGATTATACAATAGCCCTTGTTTTCGAATCCTTCATGTAGAATTTCAAAATCAAAAGTAGTTTCTAACATTGCAATAGAACCCTATCCTATGAAAACATTTAAATAAAACCCTAAACAATGTGTTTTAGCAAATGAAAGCTTGCAAAAGAAAGCTTGATTTTAGCAAGGTTTTCCAAGGCTTGATATGAGATTTGAACAAAAAGACCACATACATGATGTCAACAAAGGAATAATGTATATTGGAGCCCTTACAACCAACTTTTGAAATCAAAACAAAACAACACAAAATCATATATGAACTGCAAAAAAAGAACCTTAATGCAATTTGAAAGTTCAAAGTTTGTAGCCAAGTTGCTGACACATGGAGCTAATGAACATAATGAGTTAGTTCACCACATTTAACAATTGCAAGAAAACAACAACCCTATTTATGAATTTTTGGGTTTAGTAAATGTAAACATCAATCATGTTATGGGTTTAGAAAATAACAAACTTAGTTTATGCAAAAACATAATTAAAAAACCAAAATGCGCTTACAATCTACACAAATGTGATCAAGTCAACAAAACATGTTTACACAAATAAGGTTGAAAACTTAAAATGCAAGTTTGAGCTTTTGCAAGTTTATGCACAAAAAAGCAAGAAACCCAACTTGAAATAAATTGTAACAACTTTTGCAAGTACAAAAAAAACCCCCAACACTCCCATAATCGATCAATCTTCCACCCACGCACCCTTATGTGAACACGACCACTTTGAAAGAAAAAAAAGTGGTAGAAGTGGAACAATTTCTTCAATAGTGCACTTTAGAAATGGTTGCTCTTCTTATGGTTCCTTTTTAAAAGAAACTCAAAGTCACAAAAAAAAAACCTTGGTCAAAAGAAGTGCAAAATATCACTACTAGAAAATGTGTCCTAGTTCACTTTAAGTTTCACTAGATTTTGAATGAATTTGGACATTTTTACCTAGTGAAATGTCTAATCCCCTAGTGAACGGCGATTAGTTGCTATGGACAATGAATTGTTTCATTCGTACCTAGTGAAACAAAGTTACTCTAAAGTGAAATACAAATTTACCAAACCATTCACTTGCTAATTAATTAATTAAACAACATGGAAATCAATTAAATTTTAATTATATGATATATAATATTATTGATGATTTCATGATTTTTAAAACCTATTATTTATTCACACCTGTCATTACCTAGCCTAGGTAGGCCACATAAGCAACCTAGCCACCTATTCCAAGGATTCGACAGGAGAATATTCGGTCAACATACCATTATTGACCACACATAACACCACTCATGAAGTTTGATCCTTTGACCTTTGGAATGGCGATAAATACCCTTATCATCAAGCCACCGCACTTATTGTGGTAATATGTTACATTACATTTTATTTATCAAATACTTCATTTTTGACATTACAAAAACATAAACTTTGAAAATTCATATCTTATTGAGATTTTGTTTTAATGAAATGATTCGAGTTTACTTTTTGAAATTTTTAAATAATGTACATAATTACATTTATTTCCTTTTCAAAGTTTAAAATCATTTGAACAGAAAAAAGAAATTGAATATCATTATTCAATAACATTCTAATCACCATTCTTTTAAAAAAAAATTTAATAAATGGATAAATTTATTGATAATATAACAATACTATTTATGTTAAGCTATTTTAATTATTATATGACTATTTTTCATTAATTTAAATTATTTCACCTTATAGTATTTACAACTATTTAGGGTTATTATCAATATTTTTGATTATTTTTTGTCTATTTCACCTTAAACTACTTTTGGTTATTCTAAATTATTTTTTGTTATTTTAGCTTATTTCACCTTAAATTATTTCTGGATATTGTAATTTCTTTTGGCTATTATAAATTATTTCAATTTAGGTTATTTATTGTTATTATAAGTTACTTTTAGATATTGAAGGCTATTTCACCTTACTTATTATTGGCAATTATAGGTTATTATAGGCTATTTCACCTTAAGTTACTTTTGTTTATTATAAATTATTTCAACTTAAATTATTTTTGGCAATCTTAAGCAATTTTAATATATGGTTATTAGTGGTTATTAATGGCTATTGGCACTTATTATATTGGTGGCTATTCTATTTATGGATATTAGTGCTTATTATTGGTTATTATATTAATCGTTATTAGTGGCTATTGTATTAGTGGTTATTGGTGGTTATTATATTAATGGCTATTGGTGGCTATTGGTGGTTATTCTATTAATGGTTATTGATGGTTATTCTATTGATGGCTATTAGTAGTTATTTTATTGATGACTATTGGTTGTTATTTTATTAACGACCATTGGTAGTTATTTTATTAATGGCTATTGGTGGCTATTCTATTAATGGCTATTGGTGGATATTTTGTTATTGAATATTGGTGGTTATTAATGGTTATTATATTAGTGGTTACAGGTGGCTATTTTATTAATAGCTATTGGTGAATATTTTATTATGGATATTGGTGGTTATTAATGGCTATTATATTATTGGTTATTGGTGAATATTCTACTGTGGATATTTGTGGTTATTAACGATATTATATTATTTGGTATTGGTGGCTATTATATTAATGGTTATTGTATTATAAATTATTGTTGGATATTTTATGTTATAATATCATAGGTTATTATTATTTATTTTAAGTTATTATATATAGGATATAATAATTTATAATAACATAAAGTAAAATGACCTTGAATAATTTAAAGTATAACTTGAAATAACACATATTAATTTAAAATAAAATAACCTAAGGTATAGCCTAAATTTTAGTTGAATAATTTAATTTAGAACAATTTAAAAGCTTATAATAAACTACTTAAAATACCTTAAGGTAAAATAAAGTATAATAGTTTAGGGTACAATAATTTATAATAAATTATAGTAACATAAAATATAAGTTAGAATAAGTAAAGTAACTAAAAATAATATGTGATATATCATAAAGTAACATAAATATAATATTTTAAAAACATAAAAATAAATTTATTTACTATAATAAATTATAATAGTGAATTATGTTAATTAATAATGAAACATGATGTCTACATAATGATATTATAGTGAAATAATTTTCACTAGGATGAAATAAGTAAAATGCAATGAAGTTATTTCAATTTTAAGGTCCCATAATGATTTAGGTTAATAAATTGCACCCCACTTTTGTAGTAGTGTATGTTGACTTCATAATTCTATCAGAAAATCCAACATCTTAGCAATAGTATTAATGAAAATGCAAAAAAAAAAAAACAAAGCCAATAAAAAATTCAACATAATCCACAACTTGAAACCCCATCATGACCACAATCTCACAAATCTTCAAATGGCTTAGGTGATCAACTTTTAATCATCTTTGAATCAAAAGTTTTCACAAGTTTTTGCACAAAATAGATTTTTGTAAAAATGTGATCTACAAATTAAAGATCAACATTACAAAATACCATCACTGCAAAAATAATGTAAAAGAGAACATACGCCATCAATTCAAAATACAAGTAAGTTGTAAATAACATTTCATTTGGAGAAATAGATCAATTGAAAGTACATGATGGTAGCAACTTGATTCACAAATCTCTTTACGTTTTTCTTGCATTCCCAACAAACATTAAACTGATTCATTGCACTAACTTGTGTAGCTTGCATCTAACATACACAAGAAGCACACACAAAAAATTCTACACAACATATGAATAGGAGTTCCTTCTAGAAGAGAACTTTGGGTATGGACAAATTATTATTTCCTTCAAATGTGATAAAATAACCCAAGTCTTTCCCACGTATTCCATTATGTTATACTAATCAATTTGGGTTTTAAATACTAGTGTGCATACCTTGGTTCATATCCAGGTGAACTTTCTATAATAAAACAACATTGGTATGTTCCTTACCCATATGGGAATAAAACACAATGCAATTGGTGTTGTGAACCTAAACATACATAGATCACAAGGTGTGGAAAGGGCCAAGTTCTTATCCTTATTCTCACAACACAATTTAATTTTTATGTGGATTTCTCTTTTGATATTTCATTTGGAAATGTTTCTAAGGGATTCAATATGCCTAATAACAAATCAAAATAAGGTTAGGAATGGAGATCTTTCAAAAACATATTTTGTAAATATCTATCTATTGATTTTTTGATGGCCAAATTTGACATGTTTTTAAAAAGTCCATATCATTTTGAAAAAATAATAATTTTATTTTGAGTTTTGTTCGCACTTCTATAAAATTAATGATCTTTAAATGGTACCAAAATAAATGGAAAAAAAATTCTTGAAACATATGAATTTTTTATTAGTTAATTATTTAATCATCCCATGGTTTGCAAAAAATATGAAGGAAATGGACGTGATGTTGATGCAAGTAAGAAGAACATTCAACAAACAAAAAAAAAAAGAATCTAAAAAGAAGAAACATGTTGAAAAAAAACCTTCAAAATTAGTTGCACATACATGTGTTTAACCAATTGAAACATACCCATTGATATGTTGAATCCATTAGACCCATAGATTTTCCAGCACCTTAATTGAAATACAATATTTGAGCTTGCTTCCACAAAATTGGAAACAACAATTCACATGGAAAATATCAAATCACATGCTAACATGAATTATAAATTTAATCAAGTACATCTTGTCTTCATTAACATGTTTACTTATGTTGTCTTATGTTAAAATCTACATGATTTTGCCCCATCTTTACCTTTGCTTGCCCAATATTTTTGTTTCAAGTAATAGTTTTTTGGATGTCAATATAGAGCCAATTTAATAAATGCATATTTGAACTCATAAGCTACTTTTTACTCTATAATAACATATTAATAGACATTAAATTGATAATTCATGCCTAAAACAAGACACATCAAATGGCTAGAACATACCCAAGCTATTCCATGAGACCAAAAAGTTTAAAATTATCCCAAAAGTTTGTCAATTGAACTCCTTGTCCTTCACATATGCAAAAATCTTCTGAATGATTAGCAAAAACATGTAAGTAGCTACCATAGATGTGAACCATATTTACACCACTTATACGATTAGGTGCCTTGAATGACCAAATAGTGAAATGTTTGGGTCCCAAGTCTTGTTAGACAAAAAATTAACCACAACAACAAACACATCATCACATTTTGACATCCAAAGGTCAAAGGTGCTCGAGTGGTTAATAAATAAACTTGTTGATGTAAAACTAATTTAGTTCAAGGTTTAGAGCTCCATGATTTTAATTAGATTTTGAACTTTAGTTGAGTAAGGTTTTTGCCATATGAATAGTTCAAATTTCACATGTGCGTTAGTTATGTTTTATTTCAAGTAATTTTAAGAACAAAAATTTCCAGTTTCATGATCCATTTTTTCATGTCACTTTGTTATTGTTCAATTGGTATCCTTAATATATTTTATTATTTGACTCATTATGGATGATAGTTGAGATTTTGAAAATTATGTTTTATTTTCATTTTTAATAATTAAATAAAAAAAGTAATAATAAATGAAATTTATTATTTTAAAATATAAAAATGACACCAAAATTAACATTATATTCACATGCCATAGTCAAAAAATGATTGATTTTCGTCACATTAGTCAAGCTCCACAAATCCATGTAGGTGTTGCATCCACCTACATAATAAGCATCTTATAACAAATAATATGATACATAATAATATCATACCTAATACATAATATATCAAATATAATATGCATCCATGCATTTTATCACACCAAAATGATAACTTTTGGTAAAAACACATTTCAAAATTCATAATTTTAAAGATAAAAATAGCTTTTAAATCAAAAGTGCCAAAATGTGTTGAAAACATGAATTTCATTAATATAAACTCATGTTGCTATTTAATCATTAATATTAAGCTCATCTCCAATTTTGAAAAGGAATGGTGAACATTTGATATTATAAATTTAGTGTTTTCCAAAGAAAAAAAGATTTGTCCACACAATAGGGTTTTGAATGCTTAAATATGCACAAGGATTCTTTAAACATTATCAAATTTCATTGAATTTTGATGATTGAAACTTTGTAAATAAATGACAATCCATTCACATCCCTTTGTGGTTCCTTTTTGTTCTAGGCACTTTACTGGATATCTATAATAACAAAACTTTTTTTCAACATTTTTTGGATGGCCTTCAAAGACACAAAGCTCAAGTGCTAGTTGGTTGAGAGAAAAATCATAACCCTATGAAGAAGACACTGATGGGTATATATGCCTGGGGTTTGAAGGTTTTGGCTAATAAACTAGATTGATTTTAGTGTTGGGTTTGGGCACGGTTATGGACAAATGTAGAGTAGGAAGGTGGGGGTGGATACTTGAATTTTGTATCTACCTGGGTATTAACTGAGGGTGGGTTTTTGAAATATTTGCCTTTGACCATTATAAATATGCATTTCCAGGGTTGATACCCGGAAGGGGTGTCAGTGTGTTAAATTTCAACCCTGCCCAACACTGGATTAGACTTTAGACCTATACAAAGGACTTAGAATAATGGGTTTAGGGAGAGGTTTCAGCAAGTAGCGCAAACATGATCGCAGAAGGCCAGTTAAAATTTGTAACCTTCATATTTAGTTTGCAGCCAGTTGTGGCTAAATCTTCTTATGGATGATTGCCAGTCCTATGACATCCCAAAGTTGGGAAAAATATTCTAGTGCTCCTTCTCATGTTGTTGTTGTTTCAAGTAGTTCCCTGCATGACCCCTGTAGACTACAAAGGTACAAGTTACAAGGACAAAGTTTAGAGGTGTCAACTTTGGGTATATACAAGTAGAATTGAGAGACGTAATAATTAATTAAAGTAATTTCATAGGAACAATACTTGGGGACTTTAATGGAGTAGAGACTTTGATGATTCAACAATTATTGGGAAAGCTGAAACAAATAGGGGAGTTGGGAATCTTGGTAGACAAACAACAAAGTTGTTTTGGACTCTTGTTGTGTTCAATTGTAAGTAAAAATTGTGCTACAACTCTAAATTTATTATATCCTTGTTGGTGGGGGGCTTTTAGTGAAGTTCAATCACATGGTGAAAGCAAATAAGACCAGTTTCACAAGTGAATTTCATGATTTTTTCCAAATGTATTAGAGTATGTGACACCTTGACCCTCATGCATACCTATCATTGTATCCAAAATGTGCCACCTGCATAATCCCACAAATTTTCAGTCTGTAGGTGTCATATTGAGGACATCTAACAATACACAAAGAAACTTTATGTGTGGGGGAGGAAAAAGCCAAATTTCCTTAAAACAGACATTGAAAAGGTCTAGATAGCAGTTCAATTAAAACTAAACTATTCAGAATATTGGTACGTGAAGTACCCCCCGCCCCCCATCATCTCATTGCTAGGTAGTCACAAGTTACAACTTTACTAATTATTATTGTTTAATCACTAGTCTTCTAGCATTGAGGAGGTTACTTAGTCATCCTCCCCCCTACACAGTCCCCTTGCATGCCCTTAGCATCCCCCCTTCTTCCCCCCTTTGAGTACTTATACCTAGTGATTAAAGAAAGATTAGATTGACTAAAAAACCTAATGAATAGACGTTATCTACCTTATGAAACGTATAAGTACACTTGTTGAGACTGGTTTTGATGCCTTAAGTTAATAGCAATCAAATTGGATTGTATTAAGATCTGCTTGAACATTTTGAAATTCCTGGTTTTATCAAATTAAAGGTTATTACCAAAAGGCTATTTAAGTGGCCATATTTATTGTTGCAAAATATTGAAGTTGTCAAGTAATTAAAATGTTAACTCAAAAACATTTTCAATTCATTACATTCGTACATTTCACAATATTGATGTAGCCAACAATTATTCGATCATATGAGCCGTATGTCACCGGTGGAGCGACTTTTTGTCAACCCAAGGCCCGACATGAACAACCTAGCGGATTGTGAAAAAAAGAACACTACATAATTAGCAGACGGGTACATGGTTCCCAACTTCAATTGTCATACAATAAAGTTTTAATTAAGGTTTGAAGTTTGAACATGTCTTCTCATCATGCATTTGACTTTCACTAAAAAGTTAGATACCTTTGGAAAAGATTGATGCAAGTCTTAGAAATTTTTGGTTTTATTCATGATCAATTGATATTGTACATGGCCATGTTTGTACTTTGTACATCAAAAAGCTTGTTGTCAACCAATACTAATATGTGCCAATTTCCAAATACATTCAATAGTTTCTAGCTTAACATCACCAACTTAGGACCTTCCTAGATATAAAGTTCAACCCGTGCATCCACACTAACAAAAGTCACCACATCCTATTATCTTTGATATTCGAACAAATCCGTATTCAAGTAATCCAATAAATCATCCAAGTTATAGGGGGCCACCTCCCAACTTTATCTTGGGAGATTGTCCATAAGTGAATCAGTAGGTTGATGAAGCCAAGCAAGAACTTTCTTTTGGGGACTCCCAAATTCTAGTAGCCATGTATAGTTTGTCCATGTATCCAAGTATTTTGAGTTCTTTGTTTAGCCCACACTCCTCTCCCATGGCTTGTGGAGTCTTATGTATAACTTCTCAAGAATCTAAGTCAGGTGGGTGAAGTAGCTACTAACTAGGCTGAGGATTCACCCCCGCCGCACCCCATTTCCCACCCCCAATTTTTTAAACCAAAAGCTGAAGCGTTGGGAAATTGACATTGCCCAAAGCATTCAAATTTGGTGAAAAAGCCATTGAAAAGTGTAAGTATAACTAAACAAACAAGTTGAACACACAAGTAATAAATAACAGGGGTTTCTAGATACCTATTTTCAATGACAAAGATTCTCAAAATCCAATATCTCATGACTTAGGTCTGAAAATTACAAAATAGCTCCCAGAGATACACTCATCAAGGGCTTTCCAATGATACCAAGAGCATGGCAGAGGCTTGTGGTTTGGGAGATCTCGACCTCACAAACACACTAATCACCTTCCTTGATAGATACATGTGATTTATAGTGTAAAAATTGCTAATTGTAAAGTGTAAAAAAATTTAATTATAGTTTAAATGGTGTTATTTTCAACATTTTCCTGACTTTATTCAGGAATACAAATACTCCCACTCAATATTTTAACAACAACTATCAACCAAGGGCTGACAATAATGTAAATTAATTGGTAGCATTTTTCAATATGTTAACATTTACTAATCAAAGGTTCCAAGTCTAATGTAGCATCTTATCTGGTTTGGCATTCAGGTGCCAAATAATTAAATTTATTTTTTGAAATGAAGATTGGTAGTAAATTTTGCGATTTACTATTTTTGAACATATTATGTCGTTCAATTTAAAATATTTGACAATGATGATCCATTGTTGCATTGATTGTTAGCATTAAGTATTGAAATTGTGAAAAATTGAAAATGGGACTGTTGAACCACTTATATTGAAAAAAGTAATTATTTGGTTTTTAACCTATTTGAAAGCTATTGTGTTGGTCTCTTTCTAACCACTGCAATAAACATAACAAAATGCCCAACTCATGCAGCCACTACAGCAAACTTAAAATTTACAGTATTTGTACCCACTGCAACAGACTTAACAAAATGCTCAAACTCATGTATCCACTATGAAGACTTAATAAATTGCAATTGTTTTGTAGCCATTGCAATAGACTTAACAAAATGCTCAAGTCATGTAGATATCGCAATAGACTTAAAAGTTGCCCTCTTTGTTGCCATTACAACAGACTTAACAAAATACTCATCTCATGTAGCCATTGTAGCATATTAACCATTACACAAAGATAGGAATTATGCAATGCTCATATAAAAAGCTTGGGTGTTTCATGTGACAAAACACAAAACTCACAACTCACATGAATGTAAAAAAATGCTCAACTCATACCTCCTATTTATTATTTTTGAAAATCACCAACTTTAGCTAGTTCATATTCACATTTGTCTATCAATTTTGCTTCTTAATTCAAGAAGTCTTTGACATCTTTGCATTTGGATGAGGTGCAACCAACATGCACACTCAATGACCAATTTTTGCAAATTGTGACCAAACTATCAAGGTTTTGTATTTTGAGTTTGTAACACCTTAAACTTGTTAAGGTCCTTGCAATGCTAAAAATTTCATGCGTCTCAATTTACAAACAAAGGATTGAATTTTCACCAAGTTAATGGTGAATTTATATTGTTGACTAATAAGAAGTGATGTTTTCAACTAGGTGAAACAACTAGTTTTCCAACTTCCATCTTGGGTTTGGGTGCATCCACACTATTAAGAGCTAACCTTGTCACTTTTGGCGAGTGCTTATTTTGGAACATTTTTAAAAATATTTTATTTTAAGATGAAAATTTTCTTTAAAGAATTCCCACGGTCTAAAAAAAATGTTACAATAATTGTTGGTTTAAAAAAATTATCGAAAATATGTTATTTTTAAAAAATCTCATCAACAGTAGAAGTCTTCACAATGATAGGAGTCCTCATAATGTTTTTAAAAACATTAATTACAATGCTTAGTGAATGCTTTTGAATATTTTAATTTCATTAGATTCATTCCAAATCATGGCACATGTTGAAAACATAATATATTGAAAGAATTGTTATGTAAACACATTGAAAACTTAAAGCACTAATACAAATTTTGACAATAAACATAAAAACCAAATAATGCTTACATTTGCTATGACTCCTATTAATGCAATTACACCCATTTTGCAACTTCCATTTTGATTACATCTTTATTTATTTTGACTACATAGTCTTCAATTGTTTCATGACAAGAGGGATGGACCAAAAACATTGTATAATTATCAAAAGTTATTATTTTTGACACAAAAATTTATCAATTGAAATATTTTATGCCCAAATTTGTTTGATCAAGATCATATAAATGGGTTATAATTTGGTCCTTTTTATCATAAATTGATCACATGTTTTGAAACATCGAAATTATTGTCTTGTAATGATGAATAGATTAGTGATCATTGACAGGGTTTTTTTTTCCAAATTCCTCAAGTAGGTATACTGGCGAGGATCCTTAACGTTAATTAACAATAAATGGGGAGTATCCTCATGGACTAATAGATCTTTTTTGGAATCCTGCCTAATTCTAACGACCTAACGGAACACATTGTTTAAATTTTGCAACTTCTAACTTTTTAACCTCAAGATGGCAAATGTTTTTAAAAAATTCTCAAAAATTCCAAGGTTGGATTTTGTTAGCCCTATCTTTTTGTTGTTAGGTGGCAAAAATTTGCCACAAAAAAAACCTTGATTACTGATGCATGGACTCTATAACATTACCAAGTTTTTGTTTCAATATCAACGAAACAATCTACAATCCATAATCCATGCAACATATGACATATGAAATGGATTCATTTGCATTGAAACATTTAAATACATGCTTTTAGAAGAAAAAATGTATTTTTCAACTTATAATATTGCAAAAATAATTGCAGACGACACTTTTAGTTGTAAACAAGTGGTAAAAAATAATTGCATTTTTTAATGAACATTGGTACACAAGATGACAATTTTCGCATGTCATACTGTGAAAATTTTGAAATTCGTTCATCTTATCTATATATTAATTCCGCTCATGGTCCTCCAAAATGGTACTTTTGAATGGTCCTCCAAAATGGTACATGGTACAATCCAATAATATGTATGTATCTGTTATTTAAATCAGTAACTTTGTGGACAGGGGCCTCGGAGAGTGGGAGTGGCTGGGGCCTGGGAGTACCAAAATTAACAAAGAAACACAGTAAGGATGTAAAAAGTATGTAACAGTTGTGCGTAATAAAACTCTGTAGTAACGGCCCAACAATTGCACGTTTACCCCAAACGCCGAGCGAAGTGAAATTTCCCTATTCAACAAGACTTTTCAATTTTACTTTTCTCAAAGAAAAAATATTTTTGAATGAAAATGAAGAATATTTTGAAATATTCAGGAGTATTTTAATTTTGGAAACGTAAGCTTCAAGTTTTATTAATTATTTGGCAGATGCGAGCTGAAGCTGACCTTGTACTATGGTAGTTATTAGCCAAGTAGAATTGCAGCATAGGGATTCATCAAAGTTGAAGCCTTTTGTGTCAATTGAATTACCAATGTTGTGGAGGTAAATCATTTGTCATACATAACTCAGGATACTAGACAAAGGTCTAAACATACTTTGTGGGCAAAGAATAGGTATATGAGAAAGTTCTATAAACCCTAAATCCCTAAAACCCTAAACCCATATATATAAGTCAGGATGCTAGACAAAGGTCTAAACATACTTTATGGGCAAAGAATAGGTTTATGAGAAAGTTCTAAAAGCCTAGAAAACATATTTGTCTTTCTCCATTGTCAACACCACCTAATAACACCTTTTGGTTAATACAGCAATTACTTCTCCTCATGGAGTTTGCCTCTTAATGCATGTTAATTTAGTTTTTATACGAGACACGTTCAAGTAAATGGGTGGGAGGAGACTTGAGTTGTAATTCAATGATGGCAAAGAAAATCAGAAACGAATTCTAATCATGTTCAAGTCTATGGGTCCGAGACACGTGATTTGATGATGACAAAGAAATTTAACAAATCTGATGATTTCATACTGATGGGTCGGAGACACGTGATTTGATGATGGCGAAGAAATTTAACAAATCTGATGATTTCATGTTGATGGGTCGGAGACACGTGATTTGATGATGGCAAAAGAAAATCAAACAAATCTAACCACTTACAAAGTTAATGGGTCCAAACACACACACACACAATTCAATGAAATCAAAGAAAATTGGCAAATATAATCATGTTCAAGGTGATGGGTGGGAGACACGTGATTGAATGATGGCAAACAAAATTGGCCAATCTAATCATGTTCAAGTTAATTAGTGTATATCACGGAAAGTGTTTCAAAATCTTGCCACATCAAATCTATAAGTGTTCCAAAGGATGCCATCGAAGCTAGTTTGGTTTGAAATTTAAACTTTGAAGGTCAAGGTAGGCTATTAGCAACAACCTGAATGCAGTTAAATGTATAGCCCCCTTGGGGGGAAAGCATTCCCAAAAGAAGAGGCCAAGGCATTACACCTACTAAATAGGTGTAACCTGCATCCTCTTTTAAAGAGGCTATATTCCTGGATGTATGGTGGCCTCCATTTAGACTAAAAACTCTAACCGACTATTTTACAACAAGGTGGTAGCTGAGTCCAACCCCAAGTTTAGGTATGTTGCTAACTTGTGTGGGCTTTACCCATTGGAAAGCACAAGACAAACATAATTACGAACCTAAACATTGTTCGATCATGAGGCATAAGAAGGGAAGGATTCTTATGCTTGGAAGTAGGCTCTCTCACTTTAAGTGGAGTAGGCATAAGATCCCTCCTCTTTACTGGAGGGATGTTCAGGGGTGTGGTGTGGCCTTCAAATATGCCAAGTGCTTTACAAAACTAATGTAAATCACAGGTGCTGCTTGTACAAGCTTTGGAGAACAGTTGGACTTTCAGAGTTGTGCAAATGAACTGGGTTAAAGTGTTAGCCTAGTTGAGAGAAGGATTAGTCGCTAGTCTCTCCAAAGGAAGTCATTTGGAGTTGGTGAAAGTCACATTAAGATGATGAGTAGCTGAGAAAGGCAAAGTCACATGCTACCAGAGGCAGTGGACATTCAAGGGCCCACAGTTGTCTGTTGGGCATTGAGAGTTTCTAGGATTTTCACACTTGGAACCCTCACAGGCCCAAGGAGATAGTTTAAGGTTGGGTGTTGGTTTACAGGCCTATTGGTTTTGGCACTTGACCAACTCAATTAATAAAGAGCACGACTTGCTTCTTGTGGCCTTGGCAGATGCATTTGTCTGAAGACACTAGGGTTGAACCTTAAGACATACATGTAGAAATGCAACAAGTGGGCCTGTCCCTATGCCTTCAACTTCAAGTGCTAGGATTTCACACTTGTAAAAAGCCTAGGATCTTAGGCTTGAAGGCCAAGGACATGAGAATTTGAAAGGTTAAGACTCAATGCATGTAGAAGCTTACTTGACATTAGGGTTCAAGGGACTAGGAGTTGAAGCTTTAAGAATCTAAGACACGAGGGCAAGCTTGAGGGCCTAAACATGATGGTTTGAAAGCCTAAGACATCGGGGCCTAGGGACATTAGGACTTTGAAACCATGGCTTTTTAAGCCCAAGTTGTTAGACTCTATGTGACAAAATTCTATTCCAAGACAAAGCATGTTTTGGCTTTAGGTTTGAATACTTTTGGGCATTTGAGCAAGGTTGGGATATTTTGGGACATTTTGGCCTAGGGTTGGAATATTTTAAACAATTTGGCCTAGGGTTGGAATATTTTAAACATTTTGACCCAGGGTTAACAAATATCTTGAATCATGTCATAGCTAGTCCAAACACTCCATTTGCAATGTAAGGCTTTGTTGAGATTTGAAACCCTTGTTTAAATTTTTGTCCTCTTTGGTTTCCAATCATAACTAGTGGGTGCCCGTGGCCGAAGGCCACTGTGAAGCCCCTGTGTGAAATGCAGGTCCCAAAATTAAGATCCCACATCCTGAAAATCAGGTCTTAAAAGTTTTCAGGTTTCTGTCTTGGAAACCACGAGTGTGAAAATCCAGGCCCCAAAGTTGAGATCCCAAGTCTTGAAAACCATGTCCTAAAAACCATATCCTAAAATTTCCCAGGCCCCAAAGTTGAGATCCCAAGTCTTGAAAACCATGTCCTGAAAACCATATCCTAAAATTTCCCAGGCCCCAAAGTTGAGATCCCAAGTCCCGAAAACCATGTCCTGAAAACCATAATAAGTCCTGGGCAGTTTAGGGCGGAAAAAAAAAAAAAAAAAACCCTCCCTGGCCCCGCCCACCCCTTCCCCGCCCGCCCCCCTCCCGCCCCCCTCTCCCCCCCCCCCCCGCACCCCTGCTGGCTCCAAACCCAAAAAAAAAAAAAAAAGCACCTCCCTGGCCCCCCCCCACCCCTGCTCCCCACCCGCCCCACCCCTGCTGAGTTATACCCATTACCCTTTTCGGAATCCGACCGTCCGGGCCGGACGACGGAATCCCGTTCTCGGAATCCGACTGTCCGGGCCGGTTCTGTCCGGGCCGATTCCACCGCATCAATTAAACCGCGGAACCGTCGCGTCGGACGCACGGACGCACGTAGTGCCTTTATATATAAGATTCCAATATCCAGCTTGATCAGGATTTCTTAAGGAGCTTTGCCCCCAAACGATCTCGAAACTAAGTTTTTTGAGTTAGAAGAGTGAAAGGAGAGGGTTTGTGAAAGAGTAATCAGGTGATGTGAGCATCTTTTCATTTTTCAACTTAGATCTTAATTAATTTTTTCTTCCTTTTTGTGGGCACTATTTCAGTATGAAGACCATCAATTTTTTCTTTAGGGCATAATTTTTGTGCAACAAGAAAACACCTTAAGCGACTTGTTGTAAGCCATTGGTGAAAAATCCATGTAAACACCCGAAGCCAAATGTCTTACAAACACATTAGACCAAACTTGGTCTCATGAGCAGTTTAAACTGAAAATCCTAAGCAATAGGCCAAAAGTCATGTGAACACCCTAAGCCAAATGTATTGCAAACACATAAAGCCAAATGTCTTGAAAGTGAATGCACATTTAGGGAGACTATTTGGACTTTCATATTTGTATTAAAATTGTAAATGAACTTAAAATGTAAAAACATATTGAAAGTTATGAATGAGCTTTTTCCTAAAATGGATTCACATGATGAACTTTTGAAATGGTGACGTTTCATTTGTCGTGCATAAGTATAAAAAATGTGGATTCAAGAAAAAAATCATAATAATGTCAAAATTCAAATTTAAATGCATTGAAATCTTCTCAATGCAAGAAAGTTCAATTAAAAAATTTCAATTTCCTAAGATTTCATTTAAAACAATATATATAGTCCATTGAAATACATAAGCTTTCACATGAAGTTTTTGAGCAATCATATGTTTAGTGAAATCTATAAAATGATTTATCAATATTTTTGACTAAAACATAATGAATAATTATAAGATTTATAATTTGATAATAATCACAATTGCAAAAACATTAACCAATGTAATGTAAGATATGAACTCTTCAACAAAATGTCAAAACCAAGTCACCTAATCATATTTTTATCCTTGAGCCCAAATGTGAAAAAAACCTAAGCAATGAGTTGATGTGTCAATGTGTTTTGGTCTAGGGTTAGACCTTAAGCCAAGAAGTTTTATCTTGAGCCAACACTTGTTTTGGATTATGCATTTTGTCCTAGAGTTAGTATATAGAGTTTAAGCATTGTGACCTAGGGTTGAAATCATTTTTGGCTTCTTGGCCTAAGGTTGGTCACTATAGCCTACTCTTTGAATCGTGTCCTGAATAGTTTTTAATTTTAATTTTTGTTTTTCGCATTATATAAAACCCTTTAGGTTGAGGCATTCCCAAAATAAGAGGCCTCAGATGAGGTGTAGGCGATAGCTGAATCTGGGTCGACATTTTGGGAATGTTCCCCACCTGCTGGCTTTAGCCCTATCATGAATCTTAATCTACATAAATCACAAGGTGTAATAGGGGCAAAGAATTTCTACCTAAGAGCATTCCATAAAGCCCCTAGGTTGGGATATTCCCAAAAGAAGGGCCCTAGGATGAGTTAATAGCTGAATTGGGGCCCATATTGTGGGAATGTTCCCTATCTGCAGGTTTTACCCCTACCTACCATGAATCTAAGCATACATAAGTCACAAAGCATAGTAGGGGGAGACATATTCAATCCTACTCCTTAAATAGTGGGAGGGATCTTATGCCTATAAGCAAGTGTAAGATACCTCCCACTTGTTATAGGTGTAGGATCGGTCCCACGCTGAAGTCCCAAGATCCCTCTCACTTCAGGAAGGACTAGTTACATAATATCCCTCCACTTTCTAGGAGGAATGTCGGCCATATTTAAAGGTGCCCTCCGAATACACTAGGGAGTTTCTTTGAGTGCTTTCCCCTTTAATGGGGATTGCCGTCAAGTTGGCACACGGTGAGTGATCCCAAGTTGATCGGGTATTTAAGCAAGTAGAGGAACAGAAATAAATCACTAGAAAAAGAAGCCCAGTATTAACACCATACCAAATTATAGGCGCCTGAGTTGGCTTTTGGCCCCCACCCAAAATTCAAATCTCAGGATCTGTTTAGCATCCAAGGTAGAGCTAGATTTTCTTATGTGTTCAAAAGAAATGCCAGAATGACATTGATACTCCAAAGTTAAGGCTAATGTTGCCTTTTTTTAAGAAATAAATACATTTATTCTTTTTTTCGGTTGTCTACTACCTGTCTCTAGGACCAATGTTTAGTTTTCGTCTGAGGTTTCGCCAAATTTCCATCTTAAAAATTAGATTTTGACCTATACAAAGGATTTTGCAATGGGGCAAAAAATGACTCAAATTTGCCAGATTCCCCCCCAAAAAATGAGTTTCTAGATTGCCAGATTTTTATGATAAGTTCCAGTAAGTAACCAAGAATGTAGAAAGATTCTGTTGTTTTTCTACTTTCATATCTAGTCTGTAGCCAAATGTGGCTAAATAATCTTATGGACGATCGCCCACTTTTGATACATCACAAAATTGAAAAAAGAAAGAAAAACCCTGGTCTCTACTACCTAACAAAAGCAGTGGGTGAACCAGCTCCTACACTGGTACCATGGTAAATCCCAGTGTTGGCAGGCTCAGGTTATTTGGAGGTTAAAGGTTCTAGGTTAGGTTAAGTTGTGAGGTATACAGACTGGAGGTTCAGAAAATTGAGAAATTGGGATTTGAATTGAGACTTTGAAATCATCTCTTTTAAAAACTTGAATCGGACTACCTATTGTCTTTGTAAAAGAGGTTAAGCTTTTTATTTTTTAAAGGTATAAGCATCAAGGCTCTTTAAAAATGCATCCCCTCTCTCAAAGAAACAACTCTCCCCCTTTTACCAAATGATAAAGAAAATGGGTTTGATTGATGCCTTGTTTCCTTGGCTGTCGGGATTTTGTTTTCTTGATTGCGTAGCGTTTTTCTCAATTTTTTTCCTCCTCACGAATACACCCCACTCTCATGAGTGTGGGTGCATATTTATGTAAGTTATTAATTTTTGTTGATACAATGTAAATGCAATTGAACCATTTCTTATAACCCAGATCATCAAGCTCCCAATTTTTTTGAAAGTCTTTGAAAATGGAGGTTTTATAAATCTAGAAAATTTTCCCTCAAAACCCACACCAAATGATGAAACCTTTATCTTATATATAAATTCACTTGGTGCGTGCGTGCGTTTGTGCGTGACACGGCGGTTCCACGTTTTAATCCGCCGACGGAACCGGCCCAGACAGTCAAATTCCAAAAACAGGATTCGGCCCGGACAGTTGGATTTCAAAAATGGGATTCAGCCCCGGACAGATTCTCCTCTCGGACTCTTTTTCTTTAAACATGAAACAAAAAAAGGAAATACAAAAAATAAATAAAATGAAATAAATATATTTAAATATGAAACAAGAAAGAAAATACAATAAAGTAATCTTAAAAGAAAATTAAAAAATAGATGACAGAAAATATGAAACAAAATAATAATAAAAACAGAAAATGCATAAAAATAAAAATAAAATAAAATAAAAGTTTCTAAAAAGAATTAAAAGATGAACCGGGTTTAAAGAAATCGGGGCTGTCGCTCTGCATGTTCTGACCCGGTAATCTGTGAAGTCGATTCTGCTCTTTGTGTCCCTCCCTCTGTCTGTCCGTCCCTCTGTCCGGATGTACTTGCTTCTTTTATTATTATTTTTTTTTGAATTTATCTTTTCGGGTTTTTCTCCCCGTCTCTTAAATTAACAAAAATGAAGAAACAGAAGAAAAAATAAAAGATAAGAAACCGGCAGAAAATCTAAGGCTACATATTTGCTTTTTTTTTTAAAAAAATTTTTGGGACTTCAGAGTGGCCTTCGGCCACAGGCACCCACTAGTAAAAATAAAGGGAGAGAAAAGAAAAACAAGGACCAAAGTCCAGGCAAGCAAACAGCCCATAAGAGGCAGGTCACAAGGAGGTAAGGGAACCAGTAAGTACCAAAACCTTCACCAATCGCTTGAAGCATATTAACTAAAGAAAAGGGAAGGTAAACCCAATAAAACTCCAACACATTGAAATAAAATTAAAATTAAAAATTGAAATGGTAGGTTCCTTTCAAAATCAACAACCAGACTTCATTGGTAAAAAAAATTCCACATTTCTTTGAGTTCCTTTTGAACATTTAAACATTTCCTCCAAGAAGGTGAAGGTAATAGTGTAGCTGCTGGTTCACCCCAGCCATTAACTGAAAGCTCTGGATAAATTAGCTGGATCAAAAGGGGGGGATATATTAGCTGCCCAGCAACAAAAGAAAAGGGCGGGACAGATGAGCTGGATGAAAAGGGCGGTAAAAGATTAGCAGGATCAAAAAGGACTGGATAGATTAGCTGCCTAGTCACAATGAATGACAGATTAGCTGGATGAAAAGGCCTGGAAAGATCAGCCGAATGAAAAGGGCTGCAAAGAACAGCAGGATCATAAAGGACTGGATAGATTAGCTGCCTAGTCACAATGAATGGGCAGATTAGCTGGTTGAAAAGGGCTGCAAAGATTAGCAGGATAGAAAAGGACTGGATAGATTAGCTGCCTAGTCACAATGAATGGACAGATTAGCTGGATGAAAAGGACTGCAAAGATTAGCTGGATCAAAAGGGCTGCAAAGATTAGCTGGATCAAAAAGGACCGGATAGATTAGGTGCCTCCTCCAAAGGGCTGCACAGATGACTAGCTGCCCAGCAAAAAAGGGCTGAACAGATTAGATGGACCAAGTGGGAGCTAGATAGACTAGCTACTTAGGCCCACTTTACACTAAGCGTCAAGGCCAATGTTCAACTCAAATCAACCATTCCTATTGCCGCAAAAGTTGAAATCAGCCCCAAGGGCTTTACATAGCCGTCAAGGCTGAAATAGCAAAAAAACTTTTCGATCTGCCCCAAGTTACTAATAAATGCTGAACTTGATGGCCTTGTATTGGCCCCAAGGCTGAAAAAAGGATATCGTCGAATTTGGGAAGACAGCCAATTTGCAACCTTTGAGGCCAATGTTCCAGCATTTATTAATAATATCCTGACATCAATGTTCTAGCATTTATTCGTAACCTGGGGTCAAACATCAAGCCAAAAATGCTCAAGCCTCAAAAGTTGGCCCCAAGTTTTTTCGGCCCTGATTCCGAGTGTAAAGCGGGCCTTAGATCGGGAAAAACAAAAAACGATGGGTTTGCAAGCAGACGCAGCTGAAAAACTGAGTTGCTAGATCAAGTGGACTAGAAAAGAATCAAAATTAGTAGGAAGTGGGCTATTTGGGGGGGCCGGGGGTCAAGAACATTAACTACAGTTACCGTATTCCCTGCATTCATTCAAGTCATCGTCCACCCTGCCCATGTTCTTGCCGACTAGAATATCGGAGAAAACTGGAGTTTAGTCAGTACGCTTTGCATACGCCATTCAATACGAAGCTCCTCGTGAATTGGGGAGGGAAGGGGGGTGCAATCAATCAATCAATTCAATTCAACTCAAATCAATTCATTCAGTCAGTGAGTCAGTCATCACGGTCATCACGCGAGCGCATGAATGAACTAACTAACAAACTAATAATAATAATAACATATGCATACACGAATTCACGAAATCATTTGCGGAGGAGTAGTAGGCTAATAATAATAATGAGATGATAATGCAGAGCATTTGATTTGTTTGCTTCATTATTTTGGATTGCTTTTAGTTTTTTGGATTTGTTTGGTTCAATTGTCTAGTGTTTAAGGTACCCTGAATTTTTTAAAAAAAAAGTTTGGGAGTTTGCATTTTGTTTTTGTTTTTTCACTTTGCTGGTTTATGCCTCCCATTGGTAGTTGTGCAAGGAGGAGAGAGAGAGAGAGAGAGAGAGAGAGGGAGGGAGGGAGGGAGAGACGGAGTAGGACACGACCGACGACTCATTCTTGTAAACTTTTTCTTTTGCATGAGAAAATTGATATATATATATATAAATATTCTCTCTCTCTCTCTCTCGATTACGGTGCGTACAACTCTAGGCCTTATACTACTTACTGGAGCGTGCACTCCTAGCAAGCTAGCTAGTTAGATAGTTAGCTGAGGAGGTTTTATTAGACGCCGTCCAATTGTTGTGGTTCTCTCTCTCTCTAGACTCTCTCCTGGCATAGTTAGGTACGTTGTTGCCCCACTTGCTCATTTGCTGCCTGACACTAGTAATGGTCAGAAGCAACGATCTGTGACGTTCATGGGAACGTAGGGAGGAGCATTGGGGGAAGGGAGAAACGTCGTGTCTGTCCTTCCTCGCCAAATGTTCGATTGGATTTGTCCGCCGTAGGTATCTGTGTCAGTTTCTCTCTCTGTCTCCGTCTGTCTCTGATCTGCTTCTTTGCTTCTCTTCTCTTTTCCCTGTTTGTGCGTGTGTATGTGTGTGCTGCTGTATTTCAATGTGATTCTTTGACGAGAGTCCAAGCCGACGTGATTAATCAAGCGAGCAGGAGTTTGGTTGTGGTATTCATTCGTCGTCGTCGTCCTTGTTGTTCTTGTTGTTGTTTTGCTTTGATAATATTATCAATATTCCAACATATATACCAGCTTGGTACGCCAAGAATTAATTGTGACTTCCCCCGTTTTGCGTATATCCATCTACAATATATATGCATCGCCTTCGTCGTCTTTCTTCTTCCCATTCCAGCTGCTTGTGCACGGCTGGTGGGGTCGTCTTTATATAACGCACGGTAGTAATCTACGGCGAGAGATTGGGTTGTTCTAGTGCGACGATGGCCGAGCTGAGCGCTGCATGGTTTATGCACGTATGGAGCAGCTGCACCATGTTCCTACTCTTTGTTGTGTCTATACTCGGGGGACCACCTCTTCAAAAGTCTACAAGTTTATATCGCAGATACATCAGGTGAAGAAGAAGCAGCTAGCCTGCAGTAGTACTAGGTCCTTAGGCTCAGCGAGTTGTGCGGCTGCAACGCAGCAGATGCAGCGGTCGAATTGAGTGATAGTCTTTGTTTATTGGATCAGGGAGCAGCAGCTTCTGGAGAGGTTTTTATCAGTGTCGCCTCGACTACTCTGCAGGAGTTCGAATCCCTGCAGCAACCTTATACGTCACCTCCTGCAGGGACCAGATTTAGATACCCCAGCAGCAGCAGCAGCTTGTGATCACTGTACTCAGCTCCAGGAGCTTGGAGTTAGCGGCAGGGAACATCATCGTCATCATCATCATCATGGGTGCTAAGAATTCCGTGCCCGCACACAGGCCGTCCGTCCAGCAGGGAGCTGCAGTTGCAAACTCGACCAGAGCTGCAAATGAAGAATCCGTGATGAAATCTGCAAGGGAAGTCTCGGGATCAGCTGCAACTGCATTTCATGTTGTGTCGTCAGAATCCAAGGATAAAATGCAGCCGGGGCGATCGTTGCACCCCGAACGGAAGACTAGGAATTATACTAATGCAAGCAGCATCACGACGATGTGGGATCTAGACTCGGATATCATGGATTTTCGCCGATCCATATCGTCGCAGCATGCTGTTCAGAAGCTGGAAATCTTGAATCCACAACGTCTGTCGCTTCTCGATGACATCGAGGACGATTACCCTGTGTACAAACCACGGGACTTCGCAGCATCGCCCATGATTCCACCTCCGGCTCAATCACCCTTGAAGGAGGAGCCTGCAATGCCGGAATTTCTGTCGCGGTCGTCCTGGAGTAACTTTACTACTGTGCAGCAGCAGGATGTGGAGGCCCAATCTTTTGCTCCCCTATCTCAGCAGCAGTCGTCGTCCGAAAGGGCCGTGGCCAGAAAGCCTTATATTGGAAGAGCTGCAGCAGCTGCTGCTGGGATCAGTCGCGGCCCATACCAGCACTGCATGTCGTCCCTGGACGAACCCACATTGGAGAGAGCTGCCTTCTCGTTTGCTTCTCAAATGGAGATGGGTAATCTCGTGCCTCCCTCGTCGGTAACCTCCCTATTCATCACCCGCTAAATTCATTCAATTCTGCTTTTGTGCCAGACCTTGCAGGGATGCAGCTTGTAGAAGACTGGCAATGGGTGTTGATCACTGAGTGTCTTCCTTGCAGTCTTGGATCTCTCTCTCTCTCTCTCTCTCTCTCTCTCTCTCTCTCTCTCTGTCTGGTTTGTAGCTCATGCCGCCCATCAAACACAAGACAAGACTTGCTTCAAAAGAGTTTCAGAGCTTGACGTACTTGCCTTTTGTGCTTCGAAGCTATGCACTGTAATGTAACCTGAGATTCTGTCGTCTTGCAATGCCGTGCTAAGAAGTTTGATGGTGCCCACGCATGTGATCTACAGTACCGAAGGTCGACTTTCCATAAAGTACGGTTACCACATTCTGGGATATCACTTGGCAGTTGGATCAAGGATCGGAAGAAGAGGAAAAAGGAGGCAACTCGCAGCCAGAATGCTGAGGTGCATGCAGCCATCGCCATTGCTGGTTTAGCTGCAGGAATTGCTGCTGTAACGGCTGCAACGGCTGCTTCAGCAACAGATGAAGCTTCCACTAGGACATCCATTGCAGTCGCTTCCGCAGCTGCCTTGGTAGCTGCGCAATGTGTGGAAGTTGCAGAGCGCATGGGGGCTGATCGAGATCACATGGCAGCTGTTGTTACTTCTGCAGTCAATGTCCGATCAGCTGGGGATATCATGACTCTAAGAGCGTCAGCTGACACTTGTGAGTATCTAGATCTGTTTACCAGAAGCCACAGAAGATAGGGCTCCAATAGATTGTGCTCTATAGCTCTTGTCTTGTTCTGTCTGGTACTGGATTGCTTTCTGAAGTTCTGAACTAAGTTCCACACATATTGGGTCTAACTAAAAAAACCTGGAGCACTTATGTCACAGTAGTAGAACTCTGGATCATTGCTTATTCCTTTGAATTTGGGGGCTGCAGCATTAAGGGGAGCAGCAACACTGAGGGCAAGAAGAGTGAGGGAGGTGCGGAGTCTAGCATCAGTAACTCCCTATGAGAGGGTATCCAGTTGTGATTCCAGTGCTGCAACAGTGGATGAAGCTGCTGAGAGCGAAGCAGAGAATAGTTGCCAGGAGCTTCTTGCACGGGGTACTGAATTCTTGAAAAGGGGCAAGAATGGTAAGACTTGAACAATTGTTGTTCAATCCAGTAATCTTGACTGTGACAACCTGCAGCTCCTCAAGCTTGCACACATTGATCAATTCAGCTAGCTGCACATAGCCTCAGGATCACAACTGAATCCACTGCAGAGTCTAAGAAAGTGTGTACTGTAAGCACTTTGTGCCAGGCTCTTATCTTTGCAACTTGGTCCACATGTGAGTTGATGGCAGGAGATTTGCACTGGAGGACTGTGTCTGTGTACATTAACAACAAGCTTGGCAAGGTAAATTTGAATATTGTCAGTACTCGGCCTGAAGACTCTGAAATTATGTGTTGCAATTCCACAACTGTGTTAATTATCCCAGTGTTCCACAGTGTTCCTTCTGTTGGAACCGCAGTTTTGATTCTTCAGGTAATTATAAGAGACTTGTTTGTGACTTGAAACAAACTCATGTTGAATACAATTTGGAGATTATCCCAGAGCCTGGTCACTACTCTGAGATCAAGTGCTAACAATTCATGGTCTTCTGTTTGACAGGTACTGGTGCAGCTGCAAAGCAAGCACATGAAGGGAGTATTAACTCTAAACCAAAAGAGTATGTTAAATTCACCAAAACATTTTCAACTTCCATAGTTCATCCTTGTTTACTGAGCTCTACAAAATGATGAATAGCAAAGTGAGTGTTGGGATTGGTATTAGGGATTTGAACAAACTTCTAAAAAAAATGGTCCTTCTAGATAGTGTTCCTGGTAGTTGGTTTGCTGGATTTTGACAATATTAGCTGCAAAAACACAGCATGTAGTGGGAATACCATTTACTAAGTGATTTATGGTTTCAGGAGATTTCCAATTCTGAGTAGTTTGTCTGCATCAAGACAATCATGTTCATCAGGTCTTCCTTCAAATGGTGCTAAATTTGACAAATGGGTTTGAAGTTGCGGCCATGGATTTCAAGTCTGTTTGCATGTTTTGTGTCTAATTGCATCCATCATCTTCACCTGTGTTGACAAAGAGACATAATTTATTTCTTGTCCTCATGTGTGGTTTCAATTTGCTTTGCAGGTGTGGTTCTACAAGTGTATCCAAATATCCCAGCTTGGCCAGGCAGAAATCTATTGGAGAATGGTGAACATAGAAGCTACTTTGCTTTGAAGACTAGCAGAGGGACAATGGAGTTTGAATGTCAGAAGGAAGAAGATCATCAACTTTGGACAGAAAGCATTTCCTTCCTCCTATACATTTCGAGCCAGAGACTTCTAAAGTGATGGCCCTTGATATGTGTGTGTGCATCATCTAAATTTCTGATTCTCCAATCAATGTCACATAGATTCTCCCCGAGCCAATTATCTTTGGCATCAGGAGCTCACTATGGTGGCATTGGTGGGCCAGTTTTTTTTTTCCTTTGTCTTCTTTTGAATGTTATTTTCACTCCTCTAAGTAGAAATTATGCAGAGGGAATGAACTCTTTCTTTCTGGGAAGTGTGCATTTGAGGAAAATTAGCACCAATCTGTTTTACCATCAATCTGAAGTGTTTCCTAAGACCGGACTGTGTACTACACACACACACACACACATTCTCTCTCTCTCTCTCTCTCTCTCTCTCTACATGAACTTCCAAACAAATGGACATCAGGGAACTCAAGAATTGGAGTTTTTTAGTCTAGTCTATTCAGGTTCCTGATCTCTGTCATGGATCCAACAAACACTAGCTCAAGGGGCAGAGGACACAACCACCTTGAGTAGGCTGTTAGTTTTAATGTGTAAAATATTTAACCCTTTGTGAACATGTCTTAAGGTTTTTGCTTGGTACACTTCCAAAGAGAACAAGGGGTGCGTCACACCGTGGGCTTGCCATTAACATTAAAAGGTATCTTGAGGCAAAAGAAGAATTATGGAAACTCAGATATTTCACCCTTGCAAAAATATAATTTTCCAAAAATCCTACAAAAAAAACCAAAATCTTTCGAGATATTTATAACTCTATAACTAATCTCAAGTTTCAAAACAAGCCAAAATATCATCTTTCAAAAATCCTCATATAAAAATAGGCCTGTTACCTTAGGGCCAAAATCCCTTAAGCTACTATACTCTATAATGAATCAAAACACAATATACTTGCCTTGGTAGGCAAGACCAACAAACAAGGGAAACTACCACACTAGTTAACACATGAGGTATACCCTATAATGAATTTAAACACAATACACTTGCCTCGGTAGGCAAGGCCAACAAACACCAGAAACTACCACACTAGTTAACACTTAAGGTGGATCCAACGCCTTGAGAAGAAGAGGTCTGGATTTAGGATCAATAGGGTAATCGAGCAGGTGATTGAACACTTAATCACTCAGAGCAGGCTGGATGGAAGGGGAGGGCTGCATTGTTTCTGGTGTCCAAACTAAACTTGAACCCCTCCTCTCGTTGCATCTGATACACTAACAATCGTCCAAAACGGATTAGAAATGAGAAAGTTACAGACCCCAAAGTACAGGGGTCAAAAACTCAAAAAAGCAAAGCACCAAACATTAAAAAGGCTAGTTCCTGAACACCCAAAAATTCATTGTATATTGCTTTGTTGTTAGTAGAGTTCCCTGAACACCCAAAAATTCATTGTATATTGCTTTGTTGTTAGTAGAGTTCCATGATGATTTGTAAAGCTTCAGTTGACGCTTCTATTGCATTTTAAATCGTTTAAAATGAATAAGAAATAAAAGAATTATGAGATTTAAAAGTAAGAAGGGTCAAAATGAAAAAAGTTGTGTTTTGTAATTCTAAAAAACGTATTTTCTTTACTAATTGGTCTTTTGACTTTGCATTTCAAAGATGATTTGTAAAGCTTGAGAAGACACTCCTATAACATTTTAAATCACTCAAAATGGAGAAGAATTGAGAAAAATCAGGATTCTAGTGTTGTTTTCCTACTTTATAGATAATTTTATTATACATCTTTAATGACCAGACCTTCTTGCAAAGTCATATGAATTAGTTGTGGGTGTATATTTTGATGGTTCTTGTTTGCAATGGGCCATTTAGCTGGCTTTTCTTCAAAAAAATCGTGCAATCTCCCCTCCTCAAGTCAAAATCACATTTTCTACTTTGTTATATATTTACATTGTTTTACATAGCCATGTAAAATCATAAAATATGTATATTTTTACAATTACATTGTTTTATCAGACAATGTAAAATTATATAAATATATTTATTTCTAAAATTACATTTACACATTTCATATTCTACATTTACACTTACACAAATATAAATAAATATTATGCACTTGCACAGAGTGTAAATAAATTTCACTTGAGGACCTGATTTTGTAGAGTTCTCATTCAAGAGTTTATCCCTAGATAGATGAGTACACTTTCTTGAAAAAAAGGGTGAAGTTTAACCTTTTTCTTATGCAAGTTGTTAGTTTTAATTGATTGTACATAATTAATATTATATAACCTTTATTTTGAACTGTCTGAACTAGTTGAATAAACTAATATTACACCCACAAAATTATATTTAGTTCCGGTGTAATGAAGATGGAACCAAACATGACCTTTAAAAAAAATTAGGCTCCAATTCTATTAAAAAAAGAGTGAAACTAAAAATTCTTAAAATCCAAAGAACCAATCTGAAGACTAGATCAAGACTAGACCAAAGGTTCCATGAAAAAACTAAAAAAATTTGAGAACCAAGACCAAAAACTCCTTTTAAAATCAAGAATGGGACAACACTGGTTTGGACACAATGTAGGTTCCAATCTAGACTTTTGGCCATTGCTGGAACTTCTCTCCACCATCTTCCCACCAACTAAACCTGACAATTCATTGCCAAAATGTGGGGGCAGTTCATTTCCTTGGCTAAGCAAGAAAGGTGTTAACTGTCTGCTCCCATATTGCTAATTGGCAGGAACATAAAATTAGGGGATTTATTATGACTTGTTTACATATATACATATGTCAGAACTTAAGAGGTAGGGAGTCCATGCATTGGAGCACCTTTCACAGACTGCAAGTCCCCAAAGTGGGCCCATCAGGCTGTGGGTGAAGCACTTGCCAGTAGCATATTCTTCACTACTTTCTCATGGCTGTGAGATAGAACCAGAGTGAAGGAATACCTGGCAGTGACCGCATGCAGGATGGATGGTGTGTGGACAAGAAACACTTTTTAGTTGAATTATTGTCCCATAGCTAACCACAGTGATTAACTATCAACCAACCCTCCACACCGAGTGCCTTACTTCCTTACCTACTTACCTATGGTACTCACTCTCTTACATCCGTAGTCACCAGTGTTGGTTGGTTATTGAATTTTTCATAACCAATCCAGTAGGCTACATTATAGATTTTTGGAGTGCCAATTAGGTCATCAACATTAGGAGGATACATTATCAATATCAATGTTTTTGAAATTTTGGGTGCGAAGTAGGTCATCAACATTTTTTTATTAATAATCATCAGTTATGAATAAGGGTAGATATTCATATACTCAATTGATATTCCGTAGCTAACCTATCTATTATACACCAGTTATAAGGGTTTTATATTTTCTTCTTACCTTTTTTTCTCCTTTTTTTACCGTAAAATTTTTTAATGGTGTTGGATTCATAACCTACCTAAGATCATCCCCACCTTACTTACTTACTTACTTACAATTTAGCGTCATTAAGTGGGCCAAACAACACCCGGGCCAGAGCCCAATTGACGTTAAGTCTAATAAAGCAATTCAGATCTAACCATCTAACATTGTACTAAGAATCTAGCAAGGATGCCTTGCTGATGACAGTTCAGTAACTCAACCAAAGGTGTGATGGCAGTTAGTGGCAATGAACCTCTAAACCTCTCTCGAACACTTTGATAGGCAGGGCAAACCAATAAGAAGTGGTCCTCATCCTCAACTGCACCCAAGTTGCACAATTTGCAGTAACGCTGCTGCACCGGCACCTTCACTGGCTTGACTTGCCTTCCTAGCTCAATTTGCAACTTGTGATTCGCACAACGAAAACGTGCCAAGCTTCTCCTAAGTTGTGCATTGTCAACCTTGGAGAGGTATTCTTTGTAGCCATAATGTGTTGAGCTATTCAACCCCAGATAGGCTCTCACCCTGCTGGAGTTAGCTGCAGCCATTTGATGGTGTGCAATGTATTGCCTTTCAGCCAACTGTTTGAAGTGAGCACATGGTGGCAGCTGATCACTATTGATGCACAAATTGTATGTTGATAGTTGTTCATCTACTTGTGCTAGCCAGCAAGCAGGCAATCGGCTCTTTCTACCCATAGCACTCTGGTTCCCAAGTAAGATTTTTTGCCTAGCTACAAGCAACTGCAGCTGTACATCATAAGTAAGCCTGAGCATGCGATCTGAGTCAACCTCAGAACTGACACGTGAGAGAAAGCGCATGGTTTGTTGCCACCAAAATATGTCTAGGGGAAACCTGCCAAACTCTGCTAGCACGACGTAACTGGATGTTGTGTTGTTAACCCCCAGCAATGATTTCAGAAAAGTTCGATGAACCACCTCTAACTGTTCGCGTGCCATGTGGTCTGACCATACTTCACACCCATAGCTAAGCATTGGTTTGACTAATGCATCAAACAGCTGGCATTGCAGTTATGTGACCCCGCAAAGATATTTCTCACATCCAAGTTTAGTTATTTACTTTTTTTGTAACCCCACCCATAAAACTGAAATGAGGATTGCAAATAGGTGGGAACTACTAATAGCAAACCATATGGAACAATCATTATGATTCGCCAATCAAAAACAGGGATCAGCAGTGAGATCATACTTATTACACTCTTCTGTAGTTGGTGCACAGTTTTGCTGCGTTACCAGCCTCAGCAAATTGACCAAATATGTAGGAGAAAACCAGTGCTGGGCGGTTCTCACCCGCCGGCTGAAAACCGGCTCCGGTTTTCAACCCGGTTCTCACGTTTTGAGAAAGGTCCGGTTCTGATGGCAAAAAATAAAAAGTAAATATCAGGATTATAGCGAAAGTGATGCCCTGTTGGGCCTGAGTTGCACCCCCCATTTGATGCTTCATCCCCTCTTGGATGTTGTCCACAAAGTCATGACATTTTATTAAATAAGGAATGAAATACGGAGACTCAGCATTAAATGCACCAGGCTCCATAACATTTATAGCTACAGTACACATAGCAGCAGCACTTCGTTGAAAGCGTTCAGGAGAAAAAAAGGACAGGGCAAACTCAATTTAGCACCAAATTTGCTGCTAAACTGAATTTCATGCCACACAAAAAAATGCTGATTGTAAGAAAAGAAACACCAAAAAACCAAAAACAAATGTAGAAAATATTATATATATATATATTTTTTTTTAATCATGTTTTGTGAGAACCGACTTGTGAGAATCATCCTTGAGAATTGACGCTTCAAAATTTTGTGAGAATTGTTAACCCTGAAAACCGCCTAATCAATTTTTTTTTTAAATTCTGAAAATCAGAGCAATTCTCAGAATTGGGGAAAAAAAATATTTAATAACCGAGGCGGTTCTTAAAACCTACCCCAAAAACTGGAACTAAGGGTTCTCACTGAGAACCGCCCAACACTGGAGAAACCTATTTTCCTGAGCCAAACCAGCACATGTTGACTTTTTCTTTATCCCATTTTAATCTGCAGGGTCACATACTGAGCACTGATGGGAACACTGTAGGTTAGTAGCCGGTTATCAATAAATTGATAACTGATTAGTAGGTTACTAATACCCAGATTGATAACTGGGTTGATAACCTAGTTAAAACTCAATAACCAGCCAACACTCATAGTTAGGTAGTATGAGGTGGAAGTAAGATGGTTTGCAAGGATAGGTTGCCACCAATGTTGGGTGGGTATCATTATTTTATGATACCCTCTGGGTCCAGTTCTCACAAAGTATGATACCCATCAGATACAGTTCTCCCTCAACAAAATTCTAAATTTTTTATGCTGGATAAGGGTATCAACATTTTTTTTAAAAAAAATTCATCAGTTTTCATAATGTCAATTCTCAAAAATTTGAGAACATCTGGTTCTCCTTTGTTGGTTCTCACAAACCAGGTAATACTCTTTTATTAGAAATTAGCTTTTAGAAATTAAAATCAATATTAAATAAATAATGATTTGATTTCTTTTTTAAAAAATGAAAACATTATAAACAATGGTAGGAAAAAAATTTGAAAATAATCATCAATTTATTTATTGAACTTTTACGCTTTAACAACTTCATCCCTTTCAAATTCCCCTTCAAACTTTTCTAACTCTTATTCTAAGTTTACATCCCTTTCAAGGAATTCTAATAAATTAAATGGAGATTTATATCCTGTTCTAGGATCATTAGGCCAATTTTTGTTGACAAAAATCAGCTTCTCTAAAAAAATTTGTTTGCAAATGACATCTCCTAAGGTTAGTATCCCAACCAAAGAAAAGATCCTTTCTATTTCTATTTGCAATCCAACAATCATCAAAATCTGTCGAGCTAAAAATCCAAATGTAGGAAACATTGTGTCATGTTTATGCCACCATTGAAATGGACATTTGATGTCCTTAATATCCAATTGATACCTCCTAAAAATCAGAAACTCCTTTTTTACAAGTTGTTTTATTGATTCACTTGTGCTTCCAATCTGTTCAAATATATCCAAATTGTAATCTTGATCAAAAATATTATGGTCAACAAAATTTGTCTCTAATTTCACCAAAGGATGCAAATGTTCATGACATTTGACCAACATGGGATATAAGGATTTCTTATCATATTCCTCAACAAAAGCAACACCTTGCTCCTTTCCAACAAATGAAAATATTATACGAAAGCTTTTATACTTAGAGTCTAACATCAAAAAAATTGTATTATGGGCTTTCCTCTTATCATAAACCTATAAGAATGAAAGGAAAGAACATAGAACATTGATTACTTCCCTATTAATGTTAAAAGCCAACAAAAATAATTCATCCCTAACAATTGAATCATCATCCATTAGGCTTTCAAATGAAGGTAGAACTTGATATTTTTTCCTAAGTTTCAAACTCATGGAAATGGTAGTGTAAAACATCACTAAAAAGCCAATGTCCACATGACTAATTAAGAACACATACAAATACAAATGGGGAAAAACAATCAACAATAGTTCGAAAAATATACTATGTCAAAGGTGGAGGCATTCAAACAGTCACTATCACAATAGAACATAATGGCAAATTGAAATTGTAAAGCTTCTTGAAACATAATTATTTTACTAGCAAACCTGTAAAAAAACAATAACTTAAATAGTTATCCTATCAAATTTAAACCACAAAACTTTAAAGAATTGAAACAAAAATGAGTTTGAAAAAAACTACCTTGCTTTGATTGGAATGTTTAATTTTTTGGGCCAAATTCTAGTTTCAAAACAAACCTTATTCCATTCATGTCTGTCCTTTGCAAACTTCGTAGACCAAGTGATGCATTTTTGCAAATCTACTTGGGTAGGCATGATAGAAACATAATTCAAATTTTTACAAACTTTTTTTTCTGTAATGCCATATTGACATGCTTTTGAAAACACATGTCCAAAACAAATACCCTGAAAGTTAACCCAAAAATTCACAATTTACAACAAACTTCAACGCACCATTTGTTGCATTGAAATTAAATCCTTCATCTTTGAAATAAGTAATAATTTTTTCATTAAACCATATTTGTCCAACAATTCTTTCAAAATTTTGGCCAAGGCTTGCCATGTTGTTTCTATTGCTTCAAATAAACCAATAGTCACATGTTTGGGCCGCCAATCGCTACTTGGAAAATTAATCACCAATGCAAACACATCATAAGCTCCTTTAGGCATCCAAAGATCCACAACAAGGCAACAATGCTGAGCAACAAACCAAAAACAACAATGCTAAAAGAAAAAATAAGAAACAATAGTAAACTTTAATTAGAACTAAAATGCATAGTGAGGATGACCCTTTACGAAATTTTTAGAGTTTGCAAGAAGGGACTGTTGCAATGTGACAGCTCCAACCTAATCCTAAGTTTTCATGGCAACTAAACCGTAAGACCCGGACTCGGGTAAAAGGGTACACCTTTCCTGGTTCTCAGTTTTTGTGTTTTTTTTTTCATTAATCTAGTTCTCACATCCAAGTTCTCATACAAGTGAGAACTGGTAGCCTGGTTTTCAGTCAGGGCATCACTCAAGGTGATACCCTCAAGTGATCAGACCGGGATGCCTGGGTGACGCCCAGGGATATTTGTGTACCCACCCAACACTGGTTACCACCTCGAATCATATCCAACTGAGTCACAACAGGTTTCTAGTGGACGGTGCACTGGTAGGTGCTGGGTCACAAAATCCCAGAAGGTGGAACATTCCTCAGAGTGTTCTGAGTTTCTGTTGGGCCACCCACTGTTCAAACTGCTTGAGATCATGTTCTGAAATTCTGGACTTTGGTTAGCATGCCGACCACTTTGGACTTTTATGTTAAGGGAGTTGCCAAATCCCCTAAAAATTCCTCTACCAACCTTTTCCCAAACTCCAAGGGATAGGAGGGAGACAAACAGGACACAGCAAATTCATCAGACCAAAGATGTCATGTTCCTGCGACAAAATGAAAGTTGGTGTTGGAAAATCTCATCACCTTTAAAACCTATTACTTTATTAAGTTTGCTATACTATATACTATACCTATTGTTGCTTCTATTAATTAGATGGTGGTACCTCCCAAGTATTTTTTTCTTTTGGGAGAATGAGCCACTTTGATTCGCCCATCACCAAAAAGGAAACAACTAAACTGAAACTTTGGAAACTTCCCCAATATAGAAAATATAGAAGTTTCTATGTGAAGATATAGCGCTTTCCCCTTTGGCCCACCTATGTAAGTGAGAAGGAATCAACTTTGGGCACACCATATCTGATCAAAATGAAGTGCTATTGGGAACTTATTGGGGAACTTGATGAGATCATGATAGGAACACATTGAGAACAATATATATATATATATCTCTCCACCCTGCCTCGCCCCCTCCTAAAAAAGAAAAAAACTGAATGATTCATGAGTGCATGCTCAACCTTGCCATTGGCTACACCATTTTTGGCCTGGGCTAATACCCCTTCTTAGGAACTAGCCTGCCTACTAAGGGAGGGGGAGGTAACCTCAAGTGATGCTCTTGATGTTTCAAATATCTTAACTATGCGCTAAGCACTTAGAGAAATTTCTTGGTGTATTTGGAGGGCACCTAAAAGTCATGAATATGTTGTGACATAAGTTTACTCTTGTGTGAATTGGTTTTAATGTTTGCTGATCACTTCATCTTTTAGCTTGTACTTTTGTGGCATCATGGAAGTGGCTGAATGCTCAAATCACCCCCCCCCCCCCCCCCCACCCCCCCCCCCCCAGCTCTGTCCAGCGCTTGTTTTTTTGACTCCTTGCACATGTTTTTCAGCCCTGCATGGTTCCACATGTTTTTTGAAATTCTGTAAAAGAACCCATCAAAGTTTTATTTATTTTCAAGACTACTACTTTAGGGCTTTGCAATAAGATCTTAGGAGAGGTTGAACCTGAGATTTTGCAACGAGGGGCCAGGATGCAGACCCCTGGCACATATTCAAAAGCTAGAAAATGTTTTCTTTCTTTTCTATTTTATTAGCTAGTCAAAAAGCCAAACCCTGCGGCATAACCACACGGTTCTCTGGAGGGCTACACTGTAAGGCCCAGAAAGGGCGCCGGACAGTGCTTGATGGAGGGGGGTGGGGTGTTGTAATATTAAGCGTCTTGCATGAAAGTGGAGGGATTGAGATAAATACTTGAGGAAAGGAAGAACATATTTTTGGGTTTGTGCACATTTTAGTTTTTTGTTTATGTGATGTGTGCTAAGATTTGTAGGTGCATTGAAGAATCATGGCATCTATGAGATGACTTGCTATTTACAAATTCAATGTTGCCATGAAACTTTGATTTGTTTTGGTTCAGGCTTTATGTGTGCAATAACTTTTTGTGACTTGAGAATGTGTTTTTCTTCTAGAAACCCTTTGGCGGAGATGAAAGGATTCTTTTGGACAATCGTTGTTTCCTTGTCTTCCCCATTATGATGTTTAATTCTAGTGTGAGGTGCATGGTGCTGGAATTCAGAAATGAATGGCAGAGCAAACCATGATGATGACAAGGCTGGAGAAATGAAAAATTGGCTTAGAGCTAGGGTAAAATTATTCATCACTGAACACTTTCCATTATTTTCTTCATTTCTTAACCAAATTGAATGATCTTTGTGTCATTGGACACTCAAGTTGAAAGGCTACAAATGTTCTTTGAGTGCCATAAGTAAAGAAGCCACATAGAAAACTCAGGAAGAGGATGAGTGATAGTTTGTGTAAATTTTTTGAGAAAATAGCTCTAGACCTCTCTCTAGTTCTAGCCTCATATCTTCTTTATTTTTAATCTGATTTGAGTGATTTAAAACGTGACGGGTGTGCCAACTAGAGCTTTACAAAACTTGACATTATTCCAGAGGCAAAGATGCAAAGATCAAATATCTTAAACTCAAAATCCTAATCTTGTTAATTCACCCATCACCAAATATTGAACCGCTTACATCAAGCACCCCATATCTTTCCCATTCCTTCACCAAAGTGAGAAATGTTGGTAGCATTGGAAGCACTAGGTGGAGGGCTACAAATGTTCTTTTAGCTTCAGAAGTAGAGGAATAATGTGTGTGAAGTTTCGGCCTTGATTAATTTTTTAAAGTGTTCACTTACCAGCCTATCTACCCTAATGGTTTTTGTGCTTGCAAATTTTTTTAAGTTGTCTTGTGAATTGCTCATATAGGTTGTACGATTTGAAACTCATATTGATGTTTCTAAAACATTATTCCATTTTGCCCAATAAAAATAGTTCTTAGGTCAACATTCTATACTCCAACGATAAGATGAAGATGTCTTGCTTAGAAGTGATGATAATGTGAGGTCTAAACCTTTGAAGGGTGTATTTTCAGATCTCATATTAAGTGTCCAGAGACAAATAAACATGTTATCTAATGATTACGTGAGAATAAAGCAAAAATATTTTTATTCAAAATCAATGTCATTTAAAAAACTTAGTTCATGGATGGATATATTTGTGAGGCAAGGGTTGTAGTAAAGTAGAATAAAGCCTAAATATGAAACACAAGAACTTATGAATTTCATGGGTCTCATAGGTCCCAAGCTTACAAACTAGCTAGTGTAAATCTGAGACAAATTGAAATGGGGAACAGGGAATCGTTGGTCCTCAAATTTTTAATAGATGAGCATTGAACATAGAGTGGGATTTGTATTTCATCTAGGTCTACAAGTGCATAGGATAGAACAACCCATGAGCAATCACTTAAGGTAGGGTTTGCTTGTCGTTTTTGCAAGAGGGCCCTATTGTTTAGGGTGTCCAAAGAGTAGAGGGAGACCTCCTCATGGTGCATCTATCGCACTAAAAGTCGACAAAAATGAATTGGAGGTGAGAAAGTTACATCCCCCCCCAAAGTAAGGGGGGTCCATTTTTACAAAAAATTCTAGACCACACAGCTCATAGCCTATTTCTGATCCCCTCAGAAAATCCTTAAATATTACTCTGTTACCTTCAGAGTTAGAAGAAGATTTGTAAAACTTAAGATGGCGATTTCAAAGATATTTAAATTGCTCGACTTGAACAGAAAAAAATGAGAAAGTTATGCACTAATGAAGTAGGGGGGGTCAATATGAAGAAAAATGAAAAAAAACGTATATTGTAATTAGAAAAAATGTATTTTCTTTACTGCTCTTGTTTGGCTGTTCCTTTGGCTTTGCATTTCCAAGATGATTTGTAGAGCTTGAGAAGGTGCTCCTATAACATTTTAAATCACTCAAAATGGAAAAAATTTGAGAAAGATTTGCTAAAGTGATCAGTGATCAGTGATAGGTTAGTGATCAGTGATGGGCCACTCTACCCTATGGGGAGACGGGTTAGAGGACCAACAAACTAATGAACACTGAGATATTTGATCCAAAGGCACAATATCAAAAAAATTATTATGAATGTTGGATGGCAAAACGTTAAAGTAAAATAGTTGGTAGGTGGCACTTGAATTGTTATGTTAGGGTTGCAATTGGAGCTATGAATCCATTCTTATGCATCTTTAGTTTTGCTTGCCATGTTGAATGATCAAACATCACTACTATCCCTCACTCAAGAGTACTTGCCATGTTGAATGATCAAATGTCACTACTATCCCTCCCTCAATACTCTTAGATGAGAGCAAGGGTTTCAAAATTTGACATACATGAGTCGTGGATATCACATTATGGAGTAGGGCTTGCCTGTTCTTATGAGAGTTTCTTATCTCTAGGTGTTTGTGATAGGAATTTTTGCATGCTATTGAATGTGAATGGAAGCTTTAAACAACTTTATGCAAAACTAACATGAAATTTAATGAAAGGTTTTGTTGCCCAATGTTTTGAACATTTTGAAAATAGGAATTGACTCAAATAATGGAATACATAGTTCTAGGATAGAAGCTAGGGTTAGGAATAGTCCCAAACTACCCACAAATGAATTTTTCCCCAAAAAAAATGAATTCCAATTTTTTTTTTTGTAGACTTGCATTGGATTATCAACTTTGACCATCCATTTTTTTCTCATTTCAACTCTTTTTTTCTATTTTTTGGGCCACATGGATCATATGTACACCCTCTATCTACCATCAATTTTTCTAACAAAGTAGAGCAAAACATCTCAATCCAAGTCTTCAAAAACTTGCAATTTTAAAAGTTGCCTAAAATTATAAAGACTAAACTTTCAATGGTGACAATTTTCCATTTCTCATTCAAATCTCCATTTTTTTAAGAAATTGAAACATTCAAGTTGAAGTCCTTTACAACTCTAAGAAGTTGAATTTTTTTGATTCCAACATTTTTCATGGCATGTAAGCATGTTTATGCGACCTGGCCCCTTTGGATTGGGACCATTTTGATCAAATGTCAATTAAGGGGTAATAGTGGGAGGGATCTTACACAAACTGCTCATGAATGGAATAGAGAATTGGACCCCATAAAGGCCCATATGGCAATGAGAAGCTATCAATATTGTAGAATTAAAACATAAGATATAATAATAATAATATCTATCAGTTTGTCTATAGTTTGTATGCAAGTGATAGAGTACATAGACAAATTAGGGGAGGCCTTGGAGATTTCAACAAAGTACCCAGTAAAACGTTTTGCTTAGGTTTTGGAGAGTATCATAAAAACACTTGAAGCACTCAATTTAGTTGCTTTTAAAACTCTTCCTCAATCAAAATTGAGTAAAAGGAGGAAATATGTTCACAACACGAGAGTGCCAGCCAGCAGTATAAAGGCTTTTGAATAAGGTAGTAATTTTTGGATGAAGTTCAGGCTTTGAATACTTAGTGTAAAATTGAATTTGGACTTGTAAATATACACAAGATGCATTGATCTTCAAAAGGGCTAGGAAAAATATATGATTAGCTTTGATTGACAAGTCTTAATGATTGGCACATGTGATGGCAGTTAAGTGATTGTTGCCTATGCATGATCAACAACATTTCATGTTTATAAGTGGGTGTGAGAAAATAACTTGTACAATAACTTGATCCGGTAGAGAGTAGACACTGGTAGAGACATAGAGACCCACTAGAGACCCACATATCGGGTGTGAGTGGACTAGTCAATTTTTTGGGACCAATTTTGTCAAAAAAGAATTTTAAGTGGGAAAATTCGACTAATTTTATTAATTATTTGGGGGGGAAAATTGCCAATTTTTCAATTTCAAAAAATTTAAAAGAAAAACCCTGGAGTAGACCTGCTCAGATGTGCTAGGCAACAATCAATTCAAAACCAAACAATATACAGGAATTAGATGGAAGCTAGAGTCTGCATGTAGTTGCAGAAAGATTCAATCATAATCTCATTGACAATAACTTTAGAGCTATTCCCCTTTGCCAAAATTGTTGAAAATCAAACTCCCAACTTGTGAGAAACTATTTATTGTCCCAACCATTGGGTTATTATTACAAATACACAATAAAATGTGTACTTTGGATACTTGTCTTTCATATTTTGAAATTCTGAAAAATTAAATTTGAAACTGCCTAACTCCATTTTCTAAAATAAATAAATATTCAGCAAAGAAGTGCTGGACACCAGTCATAGGTAGAGTATGCAAATCCCAAAAAGACAAACCCGAATCAGAACTTCCATGAGAATTGTACCAATGCTGCTCAAGAAAGTTGTTCAATAAAATGCTGATTGATGTTGACTCATATAAGAGCTTGATGTAAGCCTTTGAGAGATCAGTTGTTGCGAAGCCTTCCTTTGCAAGCTGGTTTCTTCTCCAGAAGCCTTCAAGAACTGCAGCTGAGAGACTGAAGTTGGAAGCAAAATATCAAAATGTAAGATTTCAGCACACCTTGTAACAACATTCCTGTCTCATGAGTTGAGGCAAAGTCTAGGTAAAGATTCAGTTGTGTGAATTGTTAGTGCTGCAAATTCAACCATTTCTATGGAATATGCCCAATCTCCTTCATTGGTCATAACATGACCTTGCATATTCCATTTATGACCATTTTCTCCCCTGGATGCTTTGTCTTTGAGACGATTTTTTGGTTGACAATTATTGCATCAAAATTATAAATGGCTTATTCACTATGTTTCAGCCAGAAGTTAGGACTGAGACAAAACAGCAAAACAGAATGATCAGTTTAAGGTTAATGGTGAATTCTTTTCAAGTAGAGAGGTGTGCCAAAAATAAAATTGAATTTCACCAGAAAAATACCCAATGTGTACATAAAGTTTTCCACTCACAGGCATCTGTCAATTGAGACATATGTCGCTAAATTCTAGTTTGGTAAATTTGATCTGCAGATTCCAGTCTGCAATCATGATTGCAGGATGTCAGAGATAAATGGCAATTCTGTGTAGTATGTACTGGATTTCTGGAGTTGTTTAGTTGATCGGTGTAATTTGACTCTCCTTCGGCTACAGACATAGATGCATTTTTTTACCTGACAATCTGCATGAATGTACGATGTCAGTCCACCTACATAAGCATATTGATAGTCAGAGATTGTGTGCAGAGCTCAAACACGAAATGAACTAGTTATAGGGTTGGTGAGGAAAAGAAGTTGCAAATGCAATGGCTCTCGGCTTGAAGAGAAACAGAGAGTGATACAATGTTGTAATGTGCCTGGTGTACTATGCACCTTGGCTTTAAAACACAGAAGTCACATATCAGCCAAGTCTTTGCCTTTCCATTTTCTCCAACTTGGACTGTAAGTCTAAAACCTGTGCTCGTAGGGATGCTGTCTCTGTTTCCAGTTCCTGAATTCTGGCAATCCCAACCCTCTCAGTCTCTGCCTCTTCTACCCCTGGTCTATAAGGCATGGTCAAATTCACAGCAAAAGATCTCAATGCCTCAGTTCCTCGAACTTCCTCAGGAAGAAGTGGCAATTTGATAATGTGAAAATCCTCATAGAGTTCATGGAACTGGTCAATGTATTTCCACTGCATGCGCACCCGTGCTTGAAGCAATTTAGTCTCCATAGCATCTTCTTCAAAGAGAACTTGATTGATGATAATATTGTGGGTGTCGATTTCAAACCGTGCTAGCTCCTGAACCAATCTCTCTGTCTCATACAAGGACAGGTCCGACACAAAACTCCCCACACCTTCTTCCATCTGCTGCTCCAGCAACTCCTCGCTCTCCTCCACTTTCGGATCCACTTCCATGGCGAACAGGTTACAAAATCACTGCACTAACGTCGGTGTCCGCGTAAACTTCTGCCTAAATGCATCACTCAGATTATGAGCAGGATCCGTGGAGATAAGCAACACCGAAGCACGCACGCGCGCCAGCAACACGGCCAGCATACAGCTGCATGTGGTCTTCCCTACTCCTCCCTTACCTCCCACAAATATCCACTTGAGCGAATTCTGCTCCAAAACGTTCTCTATGCTGGGATCCGGAACACCCACCTCCTCCTCCTCCTCCTCCTCCTGCTGCTCGGCCATAGCTTCTTCCTCCCTTATCAAAGCAAGGACCACCTAGTCGCAAGCAACACCCGGCAAACCAGCGAGAGAGTCTTTAGAGAGACGAGGGCGCGATCAATGCTCCGGCGTTGCACCGACAGTGTGCAGTGTAGACTTCCGGATTCGATCCTTGGACCTCCGAAAGTAACCAGTGTATTTATTTTTTGGGGAGACATTTCTCGCTACTTCGCGACAAAAAAAGGGGGGGTGGCCAGTGATTTTTTTTTGTGGCGAAAAAAAGGGCGGGGGGTTTTTGTTCAGTGATTTTGTTTTGTGGCGAATTTTCGCCATTTTGCGAAAAATATTTTTTTAAAGAATATTCTGTTGCAAAATGCCCTGTTGTTTTTTTAGAAAAATTTCAAATTGTTTTCCAAAACTCGCCACAATTGATTCTATTATGAAAGAGTGCTTAAGATTTTCTACTTTCATATTTTCAAATTTGGCTAAATATACTTATGGACTATTGCCATTCAAGCAACATCAAAAAATTGAAAAAAAAAAAAAAACTTGGAAATATAAATCCTAGAAAGGATTCTTTTTGAGAAAAACTTGCAAAAAAGTTAACATTCACTTAATATTAAACAATCGGCCATTTGACATTGGCTGCCACCTAAGATGCCACACCTAGATTTTCACTTAACACTAACTTAACATTAAGTGTGAATGAACCTCAAAAGTGTATTAGAAAGCTTAAAATCTTTGGACATTTCTTCTATTGCTACCTCTAGAGTTCAAGGAGGTAGACCTCTATAAAAAGAAAGGGGTATTAAAAATATCTCTTGATTCTAAATCTAAATTCTATGCAACAATTCTACAGCTTATATCCTACCAATCCAGCACTATTACAACACCTTGGTGTTAATGTCCTAACAAAACATGAGTCCATGTGAAACTCCAAATGGCACATACATGTCAGTCCCTTCTAGATTACTATAGTAACAACCTTCAAACTATTGCCATGAACAATTCGACACATTGTGAGTGTATGAACTAATGAGGTATGGCTTGAGGTCGAAGCTCTCATTTGGTCCATTATGAGCTACTAATCCATCCCTCTACCATATGAGATAATGAAAAAAAATATTTGGCTTAGTTAGAAAAACAAATTGACTTATGGGTACAAACTAAAGATGAACAATATATGCCAAGTTGGCTTACAACCACTTAGGAAAAACATAATTATGTGCAGAATATGGGTCTATGGATATTTTCCATAATCTTTACCATTTTGTTCCTCTCTTACCCACATTATGCCCAACCCAAAGATATCCCATTAAGGTCTCTAGTTCTAATTAATTACACATGTGTTACTCATTGGATTTCAAGAACCGTTCCACTAAGATCCCATGCAAATGCATCTCTCTACATGCTTTTGAGCCTACAGCTCAAACTTCCTTTGTGCATCATTAGCCCTCAGCATCAACCCCTTATATAGCCTAACACTAATAAGAACACAAAGCGTGCCATCATGTAACTACTAACGCATCGGAAATCAAACAACAACTACCAATCTCTACGAGCCCTAATTCTACATGATCTACAATAAATGTAACCAAAACCACAAACCTCTTTCTTTGCCTTTGAACTCACCTTTTTATATTCGTCCTAATGATGCATATTCTGCTGCCTTCTTCAATATCAAGATTACCATTTCCATATGGGCAACAAATTGGTGTGGACCTTCCTAGTTGGAAGTTAAAGCCTTCTTCTTTCCTGGCTTTTTCATTTTAACCATTATTTGTCGAACAACCAATCTTTCAAAGGTCTACTTCCCTATTCTGGTAGCATAAGTCCTCTTTTGCTTTTGTTGTGCTTGATTTACATTAAGTAGAACATTTTCATGGAAGCCGGTTATCAATTTCATCTTTTGTAAAAATTGTTTTGCAATATTTTTTACATTAACAATGTCATCAATCAAAATAGTCAGGGAATGTAAGTAGTTGTCAACCCTAAAGCGTGGTGTGTGCCTAATTAGTATTATAAAAAGGGAAAACTTAGTGTTGGTTTGAATCCCGCATCTATATCCAAACATCACCTTAACCAGTTGCTCATCCCAACAATCCACATTTTCAGGTGTTGTAGATAGCATTATGATGCCATGCTTAATAATCTTGATTAGACGTTCAGCCATCCCATTGCATTATGGTTGTTGAAGTGTTGTGTGTTAATGGTGAATCCCATAGTCCATACACGTGACATCAAACTTTGTTGCCCACTCTCCTCCATTATTAGTCAACACAAACTTGGGAATTGCATACCTACATATTATATCATCCTCAAGAAATTTAGTTGTAGTTTTAGCACCATGATCAGCAATCATTTTTTCCTCACACCATTTCGAATAATGGTCGATGGCCACCAAAATATATTTGTTTCCTTCCTCACCATCTAGCATTGTTGGTATCACTTTATAACCATTTTTACATCCTCTATCCTATTATGCCAAAAGTACCTCTTGCAGATTTCAGCCAATGTCCTTTCTTCTCCAAAATGCCCCAAGTCCTCATGCATTTGGATTATCAATCCCATTCTGTTTTTTGGCCTTAGCATAAACAACCCTTTAACGTAAAGTCTTTGATCTTGCTAGTGATAATTCAATATCCTTTTCCTTGCTCTTTTGCACTCCTAATGATCAACAATGTTTGGTAATGTTCCTTCATGTAACAATTTTATGCAAGTTACATCTTTCCAGATGTCACTATCCTTTGTGTTTGTCCAACACCTCTCCTCCTCATTAGAATCTATATAAATCAAGTCATGCTCACTAACTCAAACAATTATTGGGCTACCAACACTAGTTATAATTGCTACTATTTGTCATAATATTGAGGTCTCTTTCTTTTTAATGCATGTCTCACATCATTATCCTTTAGAATCTCACCTCCTTTTATATCTACCGCCTCATTCTCCTCAACATATGAAGCCAGTTCCTTATGTTGATCATTCTCTGGTGCACCATCAAGCATAAAGAGCTGATGACTTTTGGCATAATGCAAATGGTTGATGCCAAAACAACCTTCATGATGTTGTAAAAGCCTTTTTCCTTGTCTCCTAAAACCGAGCCATTCTGAACATTTACCAATCTGAACAAAGAGGATTTCATCTTTTGCCCCAAGTGTGTCAATTGATATACTTCCAATATCTTGGATTTTTTCACTGAAGTCATCATCATCCGTGGCTAGTCCCACTAGATTTCTACTTAATGCATCAAAATTCGTATGTTTGAGCCCTAGTCAATGCAATATTTTGAAACTTAAGTCCTACAACATATCAATCCACCTACCTCTCCTACCATGTGCATATGATATCGTTGCCAATCATTCAAGTGGTTTATGATCTGTTCGTAAAATGAAATGGTTCCTATGCAAATAATGTCTAAAATGCATAATGCCCCATATCAATGCATAGCATTCCCCTTCCATGGGTTGAAACTTTCTCTAGGTTTTTGTTAAACGTTTACTGGCATAGGCCACCACCTTCTCAAGCTTGCCCTCCTTTTGTGACAAGATGGCTCAAACACCTTTTGGTGACCAGTCAACATCAAGACAAAATTGTTTCTTAAAATCAAGTTGTATAAGTACACGTGCAACAACCAGTGCTCCCTTTAACACCTAAAATGCTTGTTGATAGCCCAAATTCCATACAAAGTCAACATCTATTTTTGTCAACTCAAAGTGCAGAATAGCTAGTCATGAATAGCTTCGAACAATTCTGCATTTTCCAGAACCAAAGACAATCGCAAACATTAGGTCTTTCTTGGGTTTAATTGGGTATTATTAGAATTATGCCTCAATTTTTCCCGGATTTGGTTTGGTGCCATCTTTACTAACCACATGGCCTAGAAATGTGATATTTTTTGCAACAAAACAACATTTATTTAGGTTCAATTTTAGGTTAATTTCCCTAAGCTTGAAAAACACAACATCCAAATGTTGAAGATGTTCCTCCCAACTTTCACTGTGTTTATTGAGATCATCAACAAATACCTTCAGAAATTTGTTTCCCAAGTCTTTTAAAACCTATGACATTGTCATGCTAAAAGTGTTGGTAACATTTTAAAGATTGAATGGCATGACCGTCTAATTATACAACCCAATTTTAGTGTTGTCTTTTTCATATCTTCAGGAGCCATCTGAATCTGCCAAAAACTGGACTGCAAATCTAATGTAATAAACTAGGATGATTTGCCTAGCTGGTTAATCACATCATCCATAAGTGGCATTGGAAATGAATCTTGGTGGGTTTATGTGTTGAACGGTCGATAGTCTCCACATAAATGCCTACTCCCATCCTTTTTTACTAACAGATTAATGCAACATGCATATTCAAAGTTGTTGGGCTTCATCTTGCCCAAATTTACCAGGACATCAATTTGTCTTTTCATTTCTGCCTTTTTCCAGTAGGATAATCGACTAGGAGATACCTTGCAAGGTGGGAACCCTTGCGTATCCACAAAATGTTCTCCAATGGTGTAACAGTGTCGCAACCCCACTTTGGGTGAAGTGGGAGGATGAAACTCCCACTCCCAAAGTTGGGGATTTGGAGTCCTCCGAGACTCCCGAATGCTCAGAGTTCAATAGCAGGGGCCAAAACACCTTGCATTGGGGTATTCTTAAAATCATTGAAAAGGTCTTGAAGTTTAGATGTCTAAAATGCCCTCGCATTGGTCATTTGGACATTTGCAGCCCAAGTTATGGGCAAAAGAAGGGCCGGGAGTCAAACTGGCAGTTTGATTCCCAACCACTAAAAGTCAGGAATCGACCTCTTCCCAACCTTCGAATTGAGACTGCAAGATGTTGTTGGAAAGATCTCAACGACGGCTACAACTTTGGTTTAAACTTCGTTGCGATCAAACTCTGGAGTCAGGAGTTATGAGCTCCCAAAGTCTCGGGACTCCAACCGGGACAATTTCGGGACAATTTCGGGACTCCAACTTGGGAGTCTTGGGAAAAAGAACCATTTGGATGTAGCCTTTGCGGAGCGTTGCAGAAAATACTATATGGGGGAAGGTGGTGGTTTCTCCCGAGTCCGGGCCGTGGTGAGTCTTGTGTGTCAAAATGCCCGTGGCTTGTCCCAACACCCAAAGGTGTTCCTGAATGTGAACTAACCACTTTGTGGTTTGTTTTGGATGCAGATTCAAGCTTGATCTACTAGTCCTTCTTCCTAATCTAATCCCAGGACTTCTAGCACGCCCCTCTACCCCTCTATAGTGCTGGAAGTCGGGAGCACCTTCTGAGTCCCAACTTTCTGCAACTCTACATAGTTGGACCCTCAAGTGGGTTCAACCAGGGACTTGGGAGTGCGTCAAACAGCCTAGTTCACCTCTGTTCCAACCAAAAACATCTTGGTAACACTCCTAAACCTTCTAGACCTGTTGTTGCTTCTCTTTATCCAAGTTAAGGTCAACCCAAATTCATTGGTAGATCTCCCTCCATCTTGTATTCATTTCATCATTGTTAGATGATGCTATTTGTTTAGTGGAGTTATTGTTATGGCCACCACCTTCTGCTTGTTGTTCTAGAAATATTGGAATTTCTGCATAGTGTGTGGACTCAAACATGGCCTGTTTACTTTTCTTTGCATCAAACACCCATTTAAGTCAGTCTACATAGTCATCTACATCTGTTATTTCTTCCCCCATGAACCCAACAACTTGTTCCTGCAATATCAGTTGCAGGATCTGTTCTGGTCCTTCTAACATCACTAGATCCTCAAACTTTGTATCCCTAAACTCCTCCTCATCATCAATTTGCTTAACTTGATGAGGTCCTCCATCATAATGTTCATTATTATCAGTATCAGTATCTGAATCTGAGGTAGATGCATCTACTCCTTTGGGCATGATAAGATTGTCCTGATCTGAGATCCAATCAGTGATGGCAAAATCATCAATGATATGTGCATTCTTCAAGATTGTAGTAACATCCCACATCAAAGCTTATGCGTTCATTCTTTGTAGTAGATTCACCACAGTCAACAGTAACACCTCCACATTAGCCCCTAGACAATGTCTTACTTGGATTAAACCATGTTCCAAATCCAAGATTACATCAATATTTATCAAAAAATTGAAGCCAAACAATATGTCATAACTATTTGTGTCTACCACCATGAAGGTCATAGAGCATTGTATGCCTCCAACCTTGACAGGTACTCCGTCAATTCTACCCAGAACCTGTGTAACGAATCTTTATGCAGTTTTATAAGTCTCAGACCCGATAACCAAATGCATTATGCCCAATTCTCTAACCATAGCAACAACCATCACAAACATAAATGCTCTAGTATCTACCAATCCCTCCACAACATAGTTTTTTATTTCCATAAGCAAATGTAAGGTTTTGCTTCGATGCATCTTGTTGATGCAAATCTTCCTAAGTGTTGGAACTACGGATTCCATATATACAAGATTAGTAGTTGCTTCTAAATCCTCCTTTCGTCTAGCCAATCTTATTAGACTTTCAAGGTGTTATAGTTCCCCTAGAATCATAAGGATTGTTTCCATAGGTGAAAGGGAAATATTCCCTTTCGTGAAATGGGAAAGAATCTTGGATCTGACTGAAGTGTCTCAGTTTACACCTATCCCATGTTTTACAACTTCAAAGGTCGGTACAACTCCTCCTAGTGCTAAGTCAATAGGCATCTTCTTCCGAGGCACTCGAATGTAAGAAAAGAGATTCTCATTCCCATAGAACTTGTTGAACTATTGTGTAGTTGCATCTTCATCATTCAGTAATACCTCCAAAAAGTTTGTTGCTCCAGAGTGGGACATCCCATCCTTGGGGTTCTTCCAGCACACGTCCCTAGAATGACCTAAACCTAAATAGAAAGAACATTTTATTCCACAATTCTATGTCCTATGAAACATGCCACATTTGGCACATTATGGCCGTGGCTCATTTAATCTTGGACATGTGATGGCCAAATGGTCTCCTCCTTTGTAGATTTGGCATCAGCTAAACATAATGGAAGAAGATGATGCCTTCGGATTGTGCACATTCCTTTTGAAGAAATTGATAAGTGTGTTGTTCAACGTAGTGACTTGTTTTCCATCATGGCTTTAAGGCTCCCTCTTCTTGTTCTTATTTCAAAGGTTGATATGGTCTTTATCCAAGCTCACCCAACACTCTCTCCAATTACGTTGCAGCTCCCACTAATTCTTCAATATTTGTAAAAGTCTTCACCACACAACTTTCGAATTTTTGGCCTTAATTTGGCCAAAAATCTTCTTCTTTGCTTAACATCTTATATTCTACCCCTTTGAAACAACTTGTCAAGATGTTCAAAGTATTTTTGAACTCTCTTTTTGGGTTTTTGTTTGATCGCATCAAGCTTCATCCTAATGTCATCAACATCAATGTCTCCATACTTCTACACTATTAGAATCTGTAACTCAACCCAATTAGTTAGTGCTGGCTGCAACATCTTGAACCATTATTTAGCCCTACCCGTCAAATTCAACTTTGCAATTTTGAAAAGTTTTTCTACATTGAAATCTCATACTTCCACAACCATTGTGAGCTTTTAAACCTAATCATTGACATCCTCAAGGTCCCACCCCCAAAACAGTTCATCCCACCCCTATGAGCTAGTCATTTTGCAATGTTCAACTTCAAATAAGATTACAACGTCTTCTTATGCACAAATGTCCTAGACCACCTTCAGAGTGACATAGTCCCCACCCCCTTCTCATCCTTTTATGCTCTTGTTGAGTTAAAGGACCCAAATCTATTGGGATGGAAATGGCACTCATTAGGTGTATGATGCACCACTCCTTTCTAAGAGGTCCTACCTTGTCCTTCGAACACACCACTGTTTTGGAAAAAGAAATAACACCATTGGCAACCACCTTACTTTTGCTTCAAAAGCATCAAAACAATTCATTTTCAAATATATAAACCCTAAAGATTTCCATTGATTGTTGAATTTAATTGTGATTCCATGAAAATCAAATCCCAAGATGCCAAGTGCGACAACCTTCCTCCTAAGAAATAACTATTTGTCATCTAAAATTTAATTCAAAAACTCTCCCTTTTCTACTAGTTATGAAAACATAACATCAAATGGTAGGGTCGAAAAACTTTGCTCATCTATGAACTCATGTTGGCATTGCCATCTTTCCTTTGAATTTCTCCATATCCTCCAACTTATGATGTCGGATCTTGATCGGCAATGTTCCACTTAAGAAGATGATCTCCATTCTAAAACAAGTCTTCCACACCAAGGATCTATAACCTGATAAAGTGGTTAGGTGAAACAGGAAGCTTGGGAATCCAAATGTCTCTTATTCTACGTACACTATGTTGTTTCTTAAGAATTGAAAGTGAAACTCTACAAAAGGTATGAGGTGTAGTGATATTGCCTTCATAGTTATAAGGTTGACCCCCATCCCCTCGCTCCCTTTCTTATTTTCAACCAAACTTGAACACGTGTATAAAAACCATTATGAATTATTTCTACTTCCACATCCCCAACTTGAGCTTCATCATATTTATACCTACAAACATCATTTTGCTCATGAATTTCTTGTGTAACCTCATCTATCCCAATTTCATCTGCACTAGATGATGACATATTATCCTAACTACCATCATACCCAATCACATACAAGTTTGAATAATGTTCTAAATCTGACCAAACTTTTATACCAAAAGAAAGGGGTATAAAAAATATTTTTAAATTCTAATTCCAAACTATGTGCAACAATTCTATAACTTCGGCATTATTACAACACCTTGGTGCTACTATCCTAACGGAACATGATCCCTATATCCATGTGAAACTCCAGATGGCACATACATGTTAGTCCCTTCTATATTACTATAATAGTGGCCTTCAAATTACTACTAAGATACAATTCCACACATTGTGAATGTATAAACTAATGAGGTCTAGCTTGAGGTTAGACACTATTAGAAATTTTGGGTTTTGCAACTATCGTTTGCAACTAAAATTCAGTTGCATGTGACACATACAATTGCAAATTTGTGTAGTTGCATAAGACAAGTTGCACATGACATTCAGTTGCATGCGACATTGCGTATGCAACATGTATATACGGTGCTAATATACATGCTCATCCATACAAACCAATTCAGATGTAGTTGCACCTTATGTGCAACTCTCTTTGCAACTACAATGCAATTAATAAAAATATGATATATGTTTAAAAATTGGACAACTAACTTGTGGACACGTGTCACTATTTAATTTTTTTGTGTTTTCAAAATAAAAAATTCATTAGATTAATCTCAATCATTAAAATTTATGCCACTAAGATGATGACACGCGGCACACCATGGAACATTCATTAGACAATTAACACATGTTTATTTTAAAACACCAATTATGTGTTGACACGTGGAAACTAAGGCCCACCTATTTTAAAATATTAGTTAATAAAATCTAAATCATCCAATTTATGGTTAATAAGATGTTAACGCATGTTGTCTACGTAGGTAGGTTATTATTAACCCTATTAGGTAAATAAGCTTAATTAGGTATGTAAGTAGGTTGTACATAGCTAACTTTAGGCTATATAAGTAAGATTAGAATAATTTAATTTTATTTTAAAAATTAACCATTTCACAAAAGTCAAACTTTTTTTATTCACCCATCCCAATGGCATTGATGTTTCGTTACTACATAATTATTGTTATATACTGAGCCAAATAGAATTGGAAGCCAAAGGATATGGGATAAAAAAATTCCATTGCAAACTTCATGAACCAACTTAGTTGCACATTAAATGCAACTAATGTATTAGTGTATAGCAACCAAGGGAGGGTTCTGTTGATTTTGGTGTCCAAACAAAACTTGAAGCCCCCCTCTTGGCGCATCTAACACAATAAGAATCATTGAGAATGGATTAGAAATGAGAAAGTTATGGCCCCCCAAAGTAAAAGGGGTTAGAAAAATTTAAAAAACCATTGAACACTTCAAAAGGCCGATTCTTAAACACCCAAAAAGTTCCTTTTATGTTGGTTTTTTTTGTTATTGAAGGAAAAATACGATTTGTAGAACTTCAGTTGGCGTTCCTATAACACTTTAAATCATTTAAAATGAATAAGAAATAAAAAAGTTATGAGGTTTGAAAGTAGGAGGGGTCTAAAGAAAAGAAAAAAAACACGTTTTGTAACTTGGAAAAAAACTTATTTTCTTGTTTTTCATGTTTTTCTTCTTGTTAATTTTTCATTACTCCTTGTCTTTTGCACTTCAAAAATGATTATAGGATATTTTTAATAATTATATTTATTTAATGAAAATATGATTTTAAAATTTTATCTACCTTAAATTAGTAATTAGCTTAAGGTGTTTATGTACTTGTAGGTTAATTTGTGTAGCCTATTTACATTAATATTTAGCATAAATAATAAATTTTAAATATATAATACCTATTGATTATATATATATAATTTATTATCATTATAATTTTAATATTATCATATTAGTTGATTCTGGATTATTTTTTGTTTAATCAAATTTACATTTTCTGAAAATTACTCCAAATAAAATAAAATCAAAAAGTTGTATTTGCCAAAACAAATATTTAAATATATTTGACAAATAAAATTAAAGTTTTTGCAATATACATATATAAACCATGGTTTAATTTAACTTAATTTATTGTAGCCTTTATTATTTTAGCAATAATAATCATATTCTAATTTAATTTAGCCACAATTATTTTCGCCTTGTCTGTTTCAGCCATAATTAATATATTTTAATTCATTTTAGCCATAATTAATTTAGCTTAATTTAATTTAGCCATAACTAATATAGTTTATTTTATTTTAGCCATAAATAATTTAACCTAACTTAATTTAACCATAATTATTTTGGCTTAATTAATTTAACCATATTTAATTTAGCCATGGTTAGATTAACTTTTTTGTTTATTTAGCCTAGGTTAGTTTAGCTACGATTATTTTAAACTAAGTTAGTAAAGGTTAGCCTAATTTAACATTGGGTTAACCTTAGTACTAAAGACATAAAATATTATTATACATAACTTATGTAGATATAGTAAGTGTAATTATTTAAGTATGTATAAATTTAGACCATTATTTTTATGACATGTGTCCATGTTGTACACATTTAGTTGCATGTTAGTTGCACACACAACCGTATGGCTGAAAATTTATACAATACCAAATTTATAGTTGTAAACATATCCAAGATAGTTCCAAATGACAACTAGTTGGATAGTGACTAGTTGCAAAAGACATAATTTCTAGTAGTGAGAGTTCTTAGAGTTCATTTGGTCTGTTATGAACTATTAATCCATCCCTTTACCATATGAGATAATGAAAAGCAATATTTGGCTTAGTTCTAAAAACAAGTTGACTTCTGGGTATGAACTAAGGATGAACAATATATGCCAAGTTGGCTCATAACCAGTTTAAAAAAATAGAATTTTGTGCAATATATGGGTATATGGATATTTTCTATAATCTCTCCCATTTTGTTCCTCTCTTACCTGCATTTTGTCTAACCCAAGGATACCCCATTAAGGTTTCTAACTCTAATTCATTACACATGCACTATTCATTGGATTTCAAGAATGGTTCCACCAAGATCCCATGCAAATGTATCTCTTTACATGCTCTTGATTCTGCAGCTCAGACCTCCTTTGTGCATCATTAGCCCTCAGCATCAACCCCTTATAGAGCCTTAACATTAACAAGAATACAAAGCCTGCCATGATGTAGCTATTCACGCATCGAAAATCAAATAACAACTATCGATCTTTATAAGCTCTTGATTCTACACAATCTACAACATATGTAACCAAAACCACAAACCTCCTTCTTTGCTTTTGAACTCCCCTTCTTATATTCATCCTACAACATCCTATTTCCCTTCTCCATTCAACGCTTGCAACGCCCTTGGCCACCCATTGTTTGTTGGCAACATGTTTCACATAACACACAAACAAACAAAGTTTCATACCTAAACTCACAAGTCTTCTCCAAGTAGTCATTACAACCATTAACAAACAGTGATAACATAAACTTCACCGTTTGCACGAAGAAAGTTAACGGCGGCTCAAAACAAAAAACTTAAACCTTAAAACAAAGTAGTGTTCACACGAGAGATATGCAACTGACTTCCTATCCGATCACACCTCCATTTGGCACACCCATAGTCATGAAGATTGTTCAAAAAGGACAAGAAATGAAAAAGATACAGAGTCTCCAACTAAGGGGGTTCAAGGTTTGGTAAGTGGTGTCTTAAAAGCACTTGTGATTTAGAACTTAAAATCTTTGAGCATTGTTATTATGTTGTCTATAGACTTCAAAGAGGTTTTGTAGAGCTCTAGTTGGTGCATTGATAGTTGTTTAGATCGCTAGAAAAGGATACACAATGAAAAAGATATGAGGTTTGAAAGTATGAGGGCTTTAATGTTTTTTTTTCAAATAGTTTGTGACTTGGATAGTTCATTCTCTTCATGGTTTTTCTTGGTTGCCCCTTTGTCTTTGCAATGCAATTCTAAGTGGTGTTGTAAACCTTTACTTGGCACACCCTTTAACTATGAAGATTGCTCAAAATGGACAAGAGATAAGTAAGATGGGGATCATTGTTTGGTCGTAGATGTGTATTAGGTGATGTGTGGTTTCACCCTAGGTTTCATTCATTCCCACACTTTGAAAGATGTTGGAAAAGTGTTTTTGTGTGAACTATGAATGACTCCATTTTTTGAAATTTTCATGCAACATTTTCTATTTTTAGTTTTGTTGGTTTGAATTAGTGTTGGGCATGTACTAACTGTCACAAGTCATAATCATCAATTTTGATTTTGCTTAGTAAAAATCAAATTAAAGCAACGTTTTATTATCAAAATTGAAGTTGAAACCAAATTTTAACAAGTAAAAATTTGGGCACATAACCATGTTTTATTTATGTGTGGAATCAAAATCAAAATCAAAACTAAAACTAAAATACATATCTTTGAGAAAAACTAACTAGAACCAAGGGTAATTACATGTTAAACAAAAGTTAATCATTAGTTTTGATCTAGGTTAATAAAAACCAAACCAAAACTAGGTTTGATTTTCCAAGCGAAATTCAACTTTTTATTTTTAAAAAAATTAAATAACTAAACCTTGAATCAAAATCCCAGTTCCATTTATGTGTGGAGCTAAAACCAAAACCAAGATTATTGTTAAATTGTTTTAGAACCAAAATCAAAGGTTTTCATAAAAATGAAATATTGTCCAACATTAGTTCAAACTTGGGTAAAGGGTAGAGCCATTACACAATGCCGAATTGTTAATTTCATTGGGACTTGTATATCTCTTTAAAGATTTGATCTTAAGGTTCTTTTAACAATATTTATATTCCAATGTTGAAACTAAAACCCAAAACTAGACTAGTGTTGAATGAATACAAGTTATGGTAAACCAAAAAGTGACACTTGAAAGCATCATCCAAAGTCTATCTCCTTTGCATTTTGTGTGCACAAAATCAACATAAAATGAATATTCTCCCATATTCATATGGAATTTGAAAAGACCCATAATTTTAACATTGACAAAAAAACCAAAATTCTTTTTAAGATTATGTATATTATAGCTAGACAATATATCAAGTTAAATTGACATGCTCCCAAAAAACTTTAACTTGATTTGATTGATATTTTTTCTAGCTAGAATTGAAGCCCTAACAATAATAATAATTATCATCCATCATTTACAATTTTCATATATGAAACTTGTTGTCTTGGGTGAAATCCATTAGTTTTAATTAAAAAGTTCACAAGTCTTTCAATTTTGTTAAGTTATGCATAGTAACCATTTGAATCATATGTATATTCAAGTTAATAATTTCAAATTAAATTCTTGTTGAAAAAAATTGACATGTAAATTACAAATTAACCATTGCATTTACACTGATCACTTGACAAAAATTGTCATTTGTGACATGAAAAGTGGTCCACCATAGCTTACATTGATCTTGTTGTACATTTTTTGATTTTGAAAAAAAAATTCAATTTGGTTTTTAGTTTTTTCTTGGTTTAATACATAGTAGTGACATACGAAATACGAGTATTTTTCGAAGGTGCTCAAAAAGAAGTATTTTCAAATATTTTTAAAAAAGCATTATAATGATACAAAGGCTTGAAAATTGGCCTTTGTATCAAGTATATTCAAGTATTTTTTAAAAAGCCCAAAAAAACGTATAATATGCATATGTTTGAATCGAATTGAGCGTATGTCACTACTATGGTTTAATAGAACTTTCAATGCCATTTTAAAAAATGTTTTTGAATTTATAAAATCTCTAGTTTCAAAAACTTTATAAAACATTTGGATTTCAATTTAGTTCATAATTGAATTTCATTTTAACAACCTTCATTGAGTTTTTTGTTGGCAATTTTTTTCCATTTTGCAAAAATATTTTGAAAAAACATTTATTCCAAATTCCTTTTTTTCCTAAATCGCCAAAAAAAAAGAATTTTTTTTCCACTATCACCACAATTGGCTACAATATGAAAAGGTGTTTAATATTTTTTACTTTCATAATTTGAATATCACTAAATTTGGCTAGATATACTTATGGATGTTTGCCATTTCAACAAATGACACAATTAAAAAAACAGTTTCCTATGTGCATTGTATTAAATTAAAAGTAGTAACATGGCTAAAAACTTTATATAGGAAGAGATTAGAAAAGAAAGACTCACTAACCAAGTTTGGAGAATCAAAGAACTTGTTGCATTTTGTTGTCACTTTGTGTGTGTGTGTGTGAACCACAAGTGGGATGGAAATTAAAAATCTATTAGGTTATATGATTCATTTCTATTTGCTATGTTGTTAGATTATGTATTCCTTCACTATTTTAATTCAAATAAGGTTACTAGGAAAGTCATATGTCATTCATTAATCCATGTCCACCATTAAGCTACTCCGTAAAAATAGTTTGCTAACAAATTTTACAATAGTTTATGTTGGGGTATTGGGAAGGTTAAATCTTGAAGCCCTTACTAACTTCTTTGAGTATAATGAGTGAGATGGTATGAAGTTGTTATACATATTATATGAAGGATGTGGTGTTGCATACTAAATTAGGAATTAAAAAACTTTACATAATAGCATTGGTGCATATTTTCTGTCACATGTTTACTATCCTCATTCATTCCCTAGCTACTTTTTATTGGCTTTAAGTTATCAAATGACATGAATTAAGATTCTTAAAGTAACAAACAATCATATGAATTTTCATGCATGTTATCATCAAAGTTTTGTACTCTATGATGCTTCAACAATTTTTCAATGGACTTGGGATGATGGTTCAATTGGCCATGGATGTCATGTCAACATTCTATAAGCACACCCACAATTTTCTTATTCATTGTCATATTAAGAAATTGAGATATTTGTACTAAGATGGAAACTTTACCTCCACATCTTTTTAGTTTTGAAATTTTTTTATCTCAAATGATACCTTGACAACAATGATCCACAACTAATTCCAAATTCCATACATTGTAAAACTTGCTAAAAATTTATTGTGCATTTGGATGACATGTTTTAAAGCAAATTTTGACTACATTTGATAAATGCAACCCCCCCCCCCCCCCCCTCTCCCTTTTCACAAATGTTCTTCCACCATATAAAATATCTTCTATTTTTTGGAAGGTATTTCTTAATTTTCCATAAGGACCTTCCATTTTTGAGTCTTGTAGATTATTCATCTTATTATTTTCTAGATAATTTCATCTATTAAATTTGTTGATAGGTCTTTACATTCGATAATGCATTCAATTGAAGACATTATAAGAAGCGAAGTAACATTCACAAACTCTCACCTTGTATGAGCCCATTTTATATTAATTCCTTTGATTTAACCTTTATTCTACAAATTTTTTCCCTTCAATTTGGACAAGTCCATTGCAAAAAAAAAAAATCTTCATATATGCATATTTAGATAACTATGTATTTTAGTGGTCTGGAGCTTAAATACAATTCCTTTGTCAAACTACATGGAAAATGATAATATTTGTTTATTGTGTTAGTCAATATATTCATGTTTTGATCACCTTGAATGTGGTCAATGTGGATTGGTGCCACAAATTTTTCCAATTCTCATTTTTGAATATGTTTACATAGTATGGGATGATCACACGTTACCCAAGTACACCTTGTTTAATATGAAATTTGTAATGTTCATTAATTTCTCCTTTTTAAATAAAATGTATAACATTCCTTACTTTTATCTCAAACATTTTCTTTGAAGAAATATGGAATATAAAAGGAGGGGCATAAGGGCAAGGAGGTGTATTCAAGCTTTAGGTAGTGTGATTGTGAGGTTGAATTGGCCCATGTTATTCCCAAAAGTTTTCCCCATAATTTTTCAAGACTTCCTTACTTTAAACACAAGATAATGGGCCACTAGGGGTGGATTTTGGGCCTTAAAACATCTACCCTATAATTATTTAAATGCCCTCACAATGACAACCTTAAGAAAGAAGTGGTGTCATGGTCCCAACAGTACAACAAAATGTGTCTTTGTTTACCAGTTGCTTTCACTAAATTTTGAATGAATTCATTAGTTTCAATTAAATAAGACCTAATGAGGATCCAACAGATTCATTGGTCCATTAAATACGAACTATATAATGAATTGCACCCACATTTTGTAATATTACACTAACCTTGTTTTTCCCCATCCCTATTCCAAAAATGACACTCATTGCACCATCATCACCAAATGCACCAGCATTATGAGTTGCATGTGTATTTGTTCTTTTTGTCCATTTCATGAATCAAAATAATTATGATGGAGGAGTTTGAAATTAACAATGGGTTGTGAACTTGATGATGATGAAAAAAAATTAGTGCAAGATTCCTTGAAATTTATATCTTTGAATGGCATTTAGGATTTTGTTGCAACATGACAATAAGAAATCTATTAGTCCTCCATCTTTGAGTTGGAAACCAATAATTTGAAAAAGAGCAACTAATCATAGCTTGAAAGAGGAGAACATGAACCTAAATCTTCCAACAAAAATAATTTTATATCACATCATGTATCATTGGTGACACACTCCCAAGTTCCTTAATGGACTCAAATGTGGGTCCAAGGTGAACACAACAGAAGAATGAGGAGTTGGGCTACATTCCCTAACTCACAACATTTTGGGGGTAGAGGGGCATGTTAGAGTTCTGAAATAGGGATTCGGAAGAATGACAAGCAAGTCAATTACTCACATAGACTTGCATAATTGGACCACTTTTAGTGCATTAACAATCCACAAACAAACACAAACTCATAAGACTCACCATGGCTTGGACTTGGGGGAAGCCACCACCTTCCCCTTATAGTATTCTTTGTGCTTGGCCATGGGACTAACATCCAAATGTCATTTGTCTTAGGACTCCCAAGTTGGAGTCCCGAAATTCCATAAATTGGGATTCCCATGACCTTGGAGGCCCATAACTTTGTGTGCAGACCTCCAATTGATGTGAGGTTTAAAGCAAAGTTGTAGCCCTTGTCAAGATCTTTCCAATTGTATGTTACATGTGACCTACACACAAAGAAATCAGGGCGATTCCCGACTTTTTGTGTTCGTGAGTCAAATTGCCAATTTGACTCTTGGCCTTGTTTTTGGCCATAACTTATATTTTAAATGCCCAAATGGGTCATGCAAGCCCATTTTAGACCTGTAAGTTCCGAGAAATTTCCAATGACATAAGAAACTTTTCAATCCAATGAGTTTTGACCCCCTGGAATCACCCTTTGAAATTTGGGACCCCAACTCCCAAAGTGAAAGCTCATTTGGGAGTGTGGGGATTCATTCCCTCATACTTTCTTAAACTCCCGAGAGCATGAAATGTGACTCCTGGGCTTTACTCTTTGCCCGCACCTTTGCAAGCCCTTGCTTTGGTCACGAGCCCAAGGTTAGGGTTGCGATAATTGGTTACAATTTTGTTCAAATGGGAAGAAATGTTAAAAAAACCCAAGGTGATGATGACAAAAAAACTTAAAAGCAAGATGTTATTTTGTTGCTAAATTTGTGTACTCAAAACTTCACCCATGATGGAAAACATAGTAAAAAAGACCTCCTCATCCACTTGTTGAAGCACAAGAAGTTGAGTTTAATTGGTTGTTTTCAAATGTGAGACATAACCTCATGGTAATTTTTATTGATTGGGGCAACATCACTAGAAAGCATGCTATGTGATTCCAATGTTATATGCTACTTATTTTTGTTGTTATCATATTTTCATATTGACAACTAACAAATTTGTTATTATTGCTTTCCTTGCCCTTTTTGTGGAGCCCAATAAAATACACATAAGTTCATTTTGAACTTCATTTTTTTCGTTGCTATTCAATGTTGTTGATTATTATTGTAGTACATGGTTAGGTCCTCCCCTTATTGCATCATAGATATGAAAAACCAAAATTGTTTTTGTTCAAGTGCTTGTTATTCTCTTCCAAATGTCAACAATGAAAAAAATAGAGTAATAGATTCTACATGAATCCTCTTCCACTCAATAAAAAAATTCATTAATTGATATCTTCTTTATCAATTAATTCCTTCAAAATAAAAAAAAATCCATAAGGTCACAATTTCCCATCCAAAACTAAAAGCTTTTAGTTGATGCATCCACACCCCCACCATCTAACCATAGCTATTGGATTAATTTTTTGGAACTTGGAGCATGAGAAGGAGACATGAAGTCCTACAAACATTGTTAATGTTGCAACAACTAGAAACCATCACTTCTCAATTCAACCTAGGCAGAAGTGATGTAATGTAGTTGGGTGTCATCAAAATACCATCTTTGATGTTTTCCTCACTAAATCAAGAACATCGAGAAGAACATAATAGAAAAAACATCAACTCAAGAACTTCTTTAACATCCACTTCAAGAATTCCTCATTGTGACATGCCCATTATTCTTGGGGATCCCTAAGAAAGCTTCTTAAGCTATAAGAAGGAAGAAGCTACTATAGATTATTTTTTGAACAATCCTAGAAGACTAGGAAAAAAAGGAAGAGGGGATGGGAGAAGAAGAAGGTCTCACATGGGTTGAATGTGCACAAAGGATTGGTTGTCCAATTCTTGTAGAAGGAAGATTTAGGTAGTGGAATTGAGGAAACGCTTTAGTTGAAGTCCTTGTTATGAATTCTGAGTGCAACCCACACCTAATTCTTTTTATGCCGTCTCCAACTCCAAACGTGATAACACATTAGAAAAATAAATAGTTAGCTGGCTTTGTTTTGTGGAATTCCAATGGGGCACCATGGCTCCAAATTGCCACAAATCTGACAAATTCCCTAACAATTTTGATTTTGTAAGGTAGTTTGTACAGTTTGCAATGAAGATGCTCTTAGTGTGAGAGCCCGAGTCATTTTATATAACATTTAGAAGACCATGCCTAATTGTTCCACAAGCTTTTTAGGAGTTTTAATTGGCATAATTGGCTATGCCATAGTAGTGACATACGTTCAATTTGATTCAAACATACGCGTATTATACATTTTTTTGGGCTTTTTAAAAAACACTTGATACAAAGGCCAATTTTCAAGCCTTTGTATCATTATAATGCTTTTTAAAAAATACTTGAGAATACTTCTTTTTGAGCACCTTCGAAAAATACTCGTATTTCGTATGTCACTACTATGGGCTATGGTGGCTGATTTAGTCATTTCCTATTTAGGCTATTTTTGAGATCTTATTTGACACTTTCCTGTTTTATCATACGTACTTTATGTTCCATTATGCCAATGAATGTGTTCCCTTGGACACATTCTACCAAATACTTCAGCCTCAAGGTTCAGCCTACTAGCCTGGTTCTAATTTATTCATTAATGTAAGTAAAACTAGTGTAGCCAAGGGCACATGCTCAACTGATTTCTCCTTCCAAACCCAATTTTGCAATTTGTTTGAATTTCTAGCAACAAACTCCACTCAAAAATCAATATCTTCCACACCTTAGCTCTAAAAACTGTGAAATAAAGTCTATTAAATCGGACTCACCAAGCGCTTTCTGACAACACCAGGAACACCCCCAAATTCCAATGTAGTTTTCAGTTTCAATTTTGTTTAGTTTTCATTGAGAAAATGGTTCAATAATCAATATCTTCCACATTGTTGCTCCAAACAGTCCCAAACCAAGTTAGTGCACCCCTACTCATCAAAAGCTTTCTGAAGATACCAAGAGTATGGTTTGAAGTTTGAAGCATCATGGTTTGGGAGATCTTAGCCTGACACACAAAACAAGGGGTGTGCCACACTGTGACCCATTTACATTAAAAAGTAAGATATCTTACGGCAAAAGAAAAATTATGGAAATTCAAATATTTCACCATGCACAAATGTAATTTTCAAAAAAATCCTCTAAAAGAAACCAAAATCCTTCAAAATATTTTAACTCTATAACTAATCTCAAGTTTCAACACAAGCCAAAAATATCATCTCAAAAAAATCCTCATATAAAATAGACCTATTAATCCAGAATCCCTTAAGCTACTATACTCTATAATGAATCTAAACACAATATCCTTTGCATATGAAATTTCAATCATTTTCATCCAGTTTAGGGGTTTTCATCTCATGGATGAAAAATGGCACAAAGCTTTTGTTGGAATATTCATGTTTTTTAATAACTACCAAAGAAAGAAAGGAAACCAAAAAAAAAGGTTAGTAGACTCCATGAATTGAACTTTTTGTAACTGTTTTTTTCTTTTTGGAAACTATTTCAAAATGAAAAGAAATCAAGAAAAGTAACTTATAATAATATCACAACATCATAGACTTGGTGAGAAACCACATGTGCGCCAAAATATATTGAGAAAATTGTAGTCCTAATCTAATTTTGATAACTGGTGAATGGTGAGGCGTCAAGATGATCTAGTTAAAAGGGTATGGATGGCAGTAAATGGGTGGGCACTTCAATCCCTATTTTCTCTGTTATGCTAGATGCCATGGGGTTACCACTGTCTTATGGATACAATTAAACTGTATTTAATCACTAAAACATTAAGTTGTTATTGAGTTGATGATGCTAAATATAATATCTTATGTACAAAATTATGGATCACAGTTATGTTTAAAGTGAGGGTCTCCAAAGTGAATTGAAAAAAGTTTAGTCATAATTTGCAACATTGTTACTTTTGATTTTGCATTTTATGCTGAATTTATGCTGAAAAAACATATTCAATCTCCAAGTTTGTCTCCAACTATTTTGTGCAAATTGGCTAAATTTTGCCACATAAAAATCACTAGATTTCAAAGGTCACATGCTAAAAGTTCACATAGGGAATTGCATTTTGGCAGAAATTTTAAGCAAATAGTTTCGTGCATAAACTGTGGGTAATGTGGACTTCAACAACTATTTAATGGGCAATCAATTTGCATTTATTGTGGGTATATGGAATAGGAGCTGAGCAATTGATTGATGTCTAATCAATGTGAATTCCCATAAATAAGATTCAAAGCATGATGTATCCCCTTAATTGGTAACAGCCATTTATTTGCAAATACAAAATCCTCCACAATTGCCCCGTTTGGTGTTGTTTTAACAATTTTGTGATGGAACTAAGGTGGTAATCATCCATAAAATGGAGTAGCCAAATTTGGCTATAAATGGACCATATGAAAGTAAAAGAATGTGAGCATCCTTCTATATTGTTGACTATCTATAGCAACATGATATACAAATTTGGTACTTTTTCTTTCTTTTTTGGAAATCTGGTAACAGAAAAGTTCCTCAAAAATAATATTTGTTTTATTTTAAATTTTGTAAATATTTTTCACCAAGTGGCCAAATGTCACCCATGAAATAAAATTTTGCTCAGGGTTCAGATCCCTTGTGTGTGTACATCATAACTAGGATGCATGTATCAAATACAACATGTTATAACAGTAATGAAAATTTGGCTTGCTACCTGTAACACAGTCATGGAGTGAAATGCACTTGGAAATGGATAATCTCTAAATCCATAGTGGCTAAAGTGTCTGGAATGCACATGGTTAGATCAAATTGTTGATGGTATATGTAATAGCTTGTACATAGTGAGTTTGTGATTGTTTAAAAAATTTACTTGGATAGTTGAATAAAGCAAATCAAGCTTGCTTTGGGTCTATTCATTTTCTAATGGTGAAAAACATTGGTGTATTGATAGTTGATTTTTGCATGATGATGACCAAGGCCGCTTATAATGATACATTGCATACATTATTGGGAGGTGAATAATATGATGGTACCGGCATGAAAGACTACACCCTTATCGATGAAGAAATGTACCAAATAAATGGATCTGTCATCAGAAAAACACAAATAAGCTATCCAACTCAATAAACAAAAAGAAAGCCATATTGGGTTTGAAACAAAATTGGATCAAAAGATGTATAGGCATTTCACAATTGAAGTCAATGAAATTATAATTCCTTTATTTCAGAAAGACTATCAAATATAATTGAGAAAAACATAATCAACTCTTTTCATAATTTTGTAAACATGCGTGATACCCATAGACTACTCCCAATAGAACAATGTAATGATACGATAGCCACAATTTTGAATTTCACCTTCCTGTCATGCTGCAAAGTAATTCCAATTACTGCCCAGGATGATCCCAAGGAGGTGGGAGTGAATAATTGCCCACATGACAATTGAAGACATTACTCATCACCATGGCGCTCTTAGAAGTTTTGACCTTATTTCAGTGGCCCTTCTAGGTGGGAAGGCATGTATGGAAGCTCTTCACTCTCACTCTAGCCAAAGGGGATTATGTGACTCAGCAGTCACCAGTGCACCATCCATTGGAAACCATTGTGGAAAGCGATTGTTGTAATACCACAGCTATGGTACCAAGGTGGTTTGGCTTTGGTGATGTATCCCAGGTATCCCCTCTATTTCCAACTCACACTATCTAACTACATATTTGTAAATGGATAACTATCCCAGGAAAGTAGGTAGGTAATGTAAGAGCTATAGTGTAACTAGGTAAGTACTATAGGCATTTGGTGGCTATTAGTTACCTATATGCATTTGAATGGTCGGTATTTAGCTAACTAGTGACCACCAGTCATTTTGTTTTTTTTTGTGACTAAAAATCATCCAAAAGTGATATGCAATTATCTGAAAATGGAATATTTTGTCATAAATTTCTAATTAAAAAATCACCTCAAAAGTAACAGAAACTAGGTTTTTGGGGAAGCTGTCATCACATTTTCGTATACTGATTACAATTTAAAGAGTTCCTTGAAATAATATCACCAGTTAAGTTGAAACTTGCTTAGGGATGCTCAGCACCCTAGCTCATCAGGAATTGTTTTTAGAAACACTAGTGACCAGCTTGTTTACTCTGCAACATGAATAATCTACTAAACTGTGTTTTGTACAACATGTTGTGTCATACCTCCTGCATAGTGCACTGGTGGATACTAACTTGTAAATTGGCCATGTACCATTTCTCCCCCCCACCAAACTTGAATGAAGTATTCAGGAATCAGGATTTGCATAAATACTCAAGAGTGGAAATTTCTTTTGACACTTTTATAATTTTTTACTAAGGATGGTTATTCCTTGTTGATGTTTTGAACAGGTGAAATTTAGAAGATTTTCAATGTGCCTAATATTGGAGTTCTTTAAAAACTCCATCCCCCTTGTTGATTTATTTTGAAAGGTGACATTGTAATATATGTGGAACAACAACTAAATGCACAAAAAACTATGTCAAAATACAATCTACAAATATTGATGATGGAAATTAGTTAGAGTGTTTTAATGTAGATGTAGGGGAAATGATAGGTCATTTTGTATTGGTGTATTGATGCCGGCTCCAAATGCCATGTAGTTTTAACTAGATATGGAGATAATAACAAGTTTCTTTTTGTTATTGCATGTAATTGAAAATTTTCTCATCCAAACATTCCTACACTCCTAAATTTGGTCAGTTTCATTCTTTCCCAATTAGCCGATTATGAAATACATTCCTAATGGCCATAGTCCAAATTGAGGACAAGCAGAAATCAATAAATTGTTCAGTTGCTGTTCATCCACAACTGAGTAATAAGTTACAATGGGTTTTCTTTATGCTCTTCAACTTACCACATGTCATTTGAACAACATTTCGTTATCTTCTGGACAAGAAAGATTAATATGTTCCATAATCATCCAGACTAGAAGATTATATCTAAATTATTACATATTAAAAGGTTCCAGCCATGTTTCTGCCACTTTGGATATGATGTTCCCATGTTCCAATTTTGTTGTCATGACACTCCCATGACGTTCTTGTGATGTTCTCACAATGTTCCCATGTAATTCCCGTGTCATTCCTATAGCCATTTCATGGCGCCACATAACTATTCACCAAAGATGTTATCGTAATGGCACAGGCAGGCCCATTATGCTGGGTGTGTTGGCCATCTCACCCTACTGGGCTTGCCAAGGTAGCTTACCAAGCTTATCTTATATATTAATTCAGTAAGTCTATTAGTCCGTCCGGGACGGTATATTTTGAATAAGTGTGAACAGGGTGTGGTTTTCATGTTCAACGTGCCTTCTTGGACGTGTATGTCTGTCTGTGTGGACAAAAATTGGGTAGTGCCTGGAAGATTCTTCCAGTCACTGCTCGTTCCCTGTGGAGCATTTGATGATGATAATAATAATCGTCTGTGCGTTTGTCTGTCTGAACCTGTCCATTCCGACCCATTAATAGTCTCTGCGAGGCCGATTTTGCAACCCCCCAGATGACAAATTTACTATTGCAAGATTTTTTATGCACAAAATAGGGTGGACAGTCCAAGACTGGCTTCAATACGTGGACAGTCTAAGAAGTTGAAGATATCAACTTTTGGATGGGGGATGGTAGGGTGTTAGGGGAGGTATTTTTGGGATTCGGAGGGTGGGTGAGGAGATTTGGGTGCGCTTTTTTCTTTCCCAAAGGATGCATGGGCTAAGGGTTTGGGAGGGTCATGATTTTTATTTTTGTTGTGGAGGGGGGAAGGGGGTGGGGGTGGAGTTCTAGGGGTCTTAATAGGTGGAAGTGAGAAAGAACACATTGTAATATTATGTTGGGGAACACATTGGGAACCAAAGAAAAATGAAAAGAAACCCTCCCCCCACCCCCGCCCCCTTGGCCCCTCCTCCAAAAATTTAAAAGGAATAAAAGCAAGGCACCTTGAGTGCACCCTTGGGCCTTCCATTGGCTGCATGAAATTTCTATTCCCAAAAAGGTTCATCACCGTTTAAAACTAGAGTGGGAAATGCAAAGGACTTGGTGGGGGGGATCGACAGGGTGCATTATGCACCGGGTTCACACTAGTATTACATAATTTAACTACAATTAACAAAGACATATTTGTGTATTTTAAGTTTACGATAATGGGAAATGGATTATAAACATATTAGCATTTAGTAACTAGTTCTCAACCTACTATATAATATTTTAAGACAAGTTAATATATGCTCCAGAAATACTTTATAAACACAAACATTTGACATATTCAGCAATAATTTGTATTGTTTTCCAACTAATAACTTATAGCATACTTGTTTAAATTTTAATAATATAGTAAAATGCGGTCTTCAATTATTATCTGTACACATTACAAAGAACATTGCTGTTATTGTTTCCTCTTTTAGTCTTGGGAGGTATATCAAGGTTCAATATAATATTTACATTTGGCCCAGCCAAGTTTTAAATTGTTCTGGGACATTTTTCGTCAAAATGGTGAGAATTAAAAAATTTTGGGTTTTCTTTTCAAAATTTTTGGAAATTTTTATGAATTAGTTTCAAATTTTATCCTGAGTTATAGTTGGTAGCCAAAAATATAGAAGGTTGCTTTCTTTTCTACTTCTATACTTTTTAATCTTCAAATCTGGCTAAATCATCTCATGTCGATCACCAAAATTCAGCTGACAGAACATCACAAAATTGGAAGGAAAAAAGGACACAACAAGCTACTGTAGTCATTTATCATGCAAAGGTCTTAGTTGTAGGTATTTGCACATATATTTGAGACTCTCCTAGTTTATTGCTTATATAATGACTTTAACAAACTATATTGAACTTGAAAACCATATTTTGGATTTGGGTTTTTGTTTCCTCCAAAATTTACAATGCACAGACAAGTCTTAAAAAACAGCTTGCATCAATTAAGTTGCAGAAGGATTGTTGAGCTGAAAGGCTTTATCATTTTCAATGGTGTTAATATATATCATAATTTGATGAATCCCACAAGATCTCAGGCCGGATAAAGGACAGTTTTTTTGTTACGTGCTACAGAAAGGTAAGTAAAAGATACAACTTAAAAAGAAACGCTAAAACATCTTTCAGCAAGGGGGAGCATTTTCCTAAGAGAGTCACATCAGGTGAGTGACTGGGGTTCTATCCTCCTCCTACTCACGTCACATGACACAACTCCCTGGGGAAAATGCCTCCTCTATACATAAATCATCTCTTGCCAATCCACCTTCAAGAAATAAACACGTCTGCAAAAGAGCGAACCAAAAAGAAAATTCAATGTCCCAATTACAACAGCTTCTTAATTCTATTACTATTAAAATAGGGGTAGTGAGTGACAGGGACCCAGATATTGAAAGAAATTTGCATAACTGATTCTTTCTGGACAATGCACCTTTAAAATCACCGGTGCAATATTATATTTTAAAATCCAAACTTCTGAAAATGATTCAAAAAAAGTCTCAAATGCTCAACTTCTCATGATGTCAATTGCATTGATGAGAAGACATATGCGGTTATGTATATATCTAAAGAGAGAGACATAGGGACAAGACAATTGCATTTAAATTGGCTCTTTCAAATTCACCTTGATAAAAACAAATAAACATGAATGTAAAAAAAAAACCACAGCAGAAGGAAACAACAATGAAATGCAAGTAAGTTATATGTACCATGTGACTGATAAATTATTCATTACCTAGAATTAATAATAGAATTTGTACAGTGCCATCAATTATTCAATTGAAGTGAAGAAAGTTATGTTTGTGCTGCATACGTCGATGTGTTAATCTCTACTACCACAGACGTCTTTGTCCGTCCTTCCTTGGCGTGAACTACAAACAGCTGTCGCCGCACACTTCCACCCATCTAACAAAGACTCCGTACACGGCGCTCTTCATGACGCATTCTCTCTTCCCATCATGGGGCCCATACGATAGCTGTGCTCCACCCATCCACCAACGACTCCTCAAGCGGCGCTCTTCATGATGTGTCCCTTCCCATCATGGAGCCGCATAGTGGACGTAGATGTCCGTCCTTTCTTCGCATGTATGACAACCAGTTGTCCCCACGATCCAGCCCATCAACAAAGTGCTCCTTAAACCGGGCTCTTGATCATGATGTGAATTCTCCATTCATGTCACCCGGCCCAGTACACCGCTCTTATCATGATGTGCATTCTCACTTCACATCACACGGCCCCGTGCGCCTCTCGAAGCTCTTCACCTCTAGTGAGCTCGAAGTGTTTCATCGAATTGAAAGGGCATCATCCAGCCCATTTGCAACATCACACTTTCCTCATTTCCTCTTCTTCATCGTCTGCGTTTTACATTCCAGTAGCTTGTCTATTCGTTTGTTGGTTCGTTTGTTTGCTTGCTTGCTTTCTATGGCGTTCCTTCATTTGCTTGTTTCCTGTAGCGAGCAGCTTGAGTATTGAAGTCTATTACTTACAGTATTTAACTGCTTCATGGCTCTGCTGATCCTCTTAGTCATACTCGATCCGCATCTGGCCGACTGGCCGGTAAAGGAATGAGAGGATTATCATTTCTGTTTCACCCGAAGTAGGGAATAAAATTACGAGAAGTATGTTGTGTTCTTGGATTGCTTGTAGTTCCATTCCCTATCTCGGGAGAAGCAGACAGGATAATCCTGGTGGTGCACAGCTGCAAGGTCGCCTCTTTGTTCGAGGTCGGGCAGCACGCGGATCAACTCATGCTTCAGGAATTACGCATCTTCCTCCATGCCTGATCGATGAGGGCGCTCTAACGTACATCTGGTTTGCAAGGTATTACATATACTTTCTTTTAACTTCCCGTGAACCAGAATGTCTTAAGCTTGTTGCAGTGTGACTGTTGCTAGCTGTGCATGCTGAGGAGCCTCATGCACAGAAATCACCTTGTTGCTTTCTATAAGACTATATAACGCTGGTTGAGAAAGGACCTGCTACACGACAATGCATTGTGCGGCATCAACTCTGGGTCCAGGTCTTTATTTTTGTAGTCGTCGATATGTTCTCCTTGCTGTTGAGATCTTTTTGGTGTCTGTATACTAATGAGGGAAATGTGCAATTACCTTGTGGGTTACTGCGTCTTGGAGTTTGGAGTGTTCAATGGTGAAATATGGTAGGTGCTTCGACTAGCGATCTGTGTGTTGTGATCTCGGTTGGTTCTGATCTCATGGCACTTGACAGCCGATAGAAGAGGCCGAGCTGGGGGTTTTGGGTGCAGGGGTGCTGAATCAACGCTTGAACTATGTCTCTTTTCTGAATCAGAATCAAGACGTGGTGACGGTCGGAATGCCCTTACATATCTTGGCTAATTCCTCCATCTTGTGGACAGCACCAGTAGTATGGATATAGCTTCAATACATTAAAGGCAGTTTGTTGAGACTTTTACAATGTAAACTCATCATGAATGATGGCAGGAATCTTGGTCAGCTGCATGTTGTATATCTCTGGGACTTTCCAAGCTCATGAACAATGATAGGATTTCCATTTTCAGCTTCTCCTTCGATGTCTTGTCATTCTGTGGCCGAGTCTTCTGTTTCAATTATTGTGCTTGTAATTGATATTCACACTTGTTTACGAATAAGATCATGAACTGATAATTTCGTGAGTGATAAATCATGGTTGGGACTACTCTGTGATCATGTCATTTTCACGCTGTCTAAGCCCAAGGAAACAACATTTGTACTGTTATTGACAGCCTACTAGTCGGTTTTTTTATTTTAATAACCACCTGGTATTGATTTTTCAAAATCTAATAACCTACCTGGATGACCTGATTATTATCCAGGTAGGTTTTCAATCTTTAAACATTAATACCAAATATATATAGAGAGAGAATCATTTTAACTTATCTTTTTAAAAACCTTATAACCTGTGTAAAACTGGCCTGGGTTAACCAGTTGTTCTTAAACAGTGTTGATATTGATAACCTGTGTGGTCCCAAAAAAATTCAGAAAAAAACCTACCCAGCAGCTATTGAAAAAAAGCAATAACATGCCAACACTGGTTTCTACAGCCCATTTGGATGTGGACTTTGGCCCATTAGAATGGTGATGTTGGCGTGAGCTCAGCTTGGCACATACTGTAGAAAACAGCTTTTGTTGGTAGCTTGCTGCTTAAGGCATCTCCAAATATCTTCCCACTGCCTGAAAGTAGACTATTCATGACTTGTAGAACTCAGTTGTCAGAGAGAGTCCACTCTAGACGCAGACTTATGAACATTTGCTAAATGCATTGCTTTGATTAGAAAATGAGCTGGCTCGTTCTGTACTGATCATCCTCCCAATCTCTTCAAACCTAATTGCGTATCTTAAGGCATATGTAGATAAACTATTTTGAACACTATTTGAACTAGATAAACCCTAACCCTAAACCCTGATACTCAAATGCTAAAACACAATCACTAAATTCATGTTTAAACACCTGAATTTTCATGTTGCATTAGTGTTAAATTTTTGTTGAAAAAACACATTTAAACTCTCAATCACTGGTTTGCCAAGGTCAAATAGTAAAGATTTATAATTTGACCACACCTGAACTCAGAACACAAATTGTAGCGGATTATATGTTTTTGCCCCTATCCAACAACCTATTTTAAAAAGGCTCAATTTCTCTAAACTTGCAAAGTCTAATCAATGCATTTCAATTCAGAATGTAGTATGTGGTCATTTGTGAAAGGGTAAATTAATAAGTCCCAGGTGGTTCTCTACTTTTATGAAGAACCTCCAGTTCCTGTTCTAAAATCTAATTGAAAAAGGGTTCTGATTCCAGGGAAACACATAAATGGAACCTGTAATCTGGTTCCAGGTCCAGTTCTTTAGAGAAAGCTCCAGTTTTGATCCCGGTTCTGGGTTTCAAGAACTGGGGATCAGAACCTGGTTCCTATCTGGTTCTAACCAAACCAGACTCGAACCAGCGGTTGTTAATCATTGTAGAAATTTTCCAAAACTCTTGGTTGTAGCTTCACAGATCAAATAAAACTAGGAACCCAAATTCATTTTGGTTTTTTGAAATACTTGGTTCCCATTTCATTTCTTCTTCCTGTTTTGAAAATCAAACCCAGTTCTAGTTCAGTTTTTGCTAACAAGAATTGGAATTGATGATCCTAAGTTGTCACCAGTTTTGGGTGATAATTACCTGGTTTGGCAGGTTGGAATCACTGGTTTTGGTTTGGTTAGGAAAAACTGAGCAGCAAATGGTTCGAAGTTTGGATTCAGTTCTGGAACTGGAATTTTGGAACTGGGTATAAAACTGGACCTTGTTTTGAAACCAGAACTGGAACCAAACTTGGACCAGAACCAGAACTCGTTTTTTTGCAAATAATGCTTTTGGGGAAAAAAAGTATCTTTAAATCAGTTAGAGACATTTAGTTTAAATTATGACATTAAAGACATTTTCAATCAACTTCATTATGAAATGTATTCACATTTGATTACATTAATTTATATTTATGTATTTCGCATGTGGAATTGATTTCATAAAATATTACAAGAGCAAATCACTTTGGTAAGAAAACTTACATCGAAAATTTTGAAATAAATATCTTAAATTAGTGTAAATGTGTTGAAATTTTTAATTAAAGAAATTATATAATTATGATTTTTTAATTAAATTTTTATATTCAAATTTTTATCCAGTTTCAGAATATTTTAATTAATATGTAATTTTTTGACTCATAAAATTTGAAATTTTAAAAAAATTTGTATATATGAGATTCAAAAAAAATTTAATTACACATCATTAAAGACATTACATGTGAATTTATGGTTTGAATAAAAAAAATTAATAGTACATTTGAATCTTTGAAATATATATTTTCAGTTAATCTAATATTTATTCATACTTGGGTTTTGAGTTGCTTCACATTAAGGTCAAAACATTAATATATACAAAAGGTACCTCAATAAATTATTTATTAAAATATTGGTTACTAAACTTTGATAATACATGAATCATGTAACATGATCATGTAAATTGTCTATGAAATCATTTTCACTTCCATTAATTTTTAAATATAAGATTTAATTTTCGTCAATTAAACATTAATATTTCTAGCACCCATGATGTCCTTTTGAATGGCCTTTATTGTTTGAGAAGTAATGTTTTTTTGGGCCATCCCCCATTGTTTTTCCTACCATGTCTCCCAACGACCCTTAATTTGAAATATATATGAAATGTAATAAAATTTCAATCCTAGCATTCACAACATCCCTTATGTGGATTTTAATGTCTTTCAACAGTGTATCCAACACCTTCAACCGCTTGGTGATTACTATTGTTTTAAAAAGAAAAATTGCATGTCCAACTTAACACCTTTAATGCTTTTAGTGTGCTTTTTCAACACCTTTACTATTGTTTTTTGTTATTTTGTTGTTTCTTGTTAACATTCTCATTTTATTTTTGTTCCTCATCTTTCATCATCCTTGGTGTTATCCAAATGTGTTTTTATTATCGACCAAGGCTACTTATGTCATTCCTAAATCAAAACATCTCATTGATTTGAATTTTGACTAAAAATGTTTGGATTTGGGAACATTTGTTAAGTTGGGATGGAATTTGGCCTAGCAACAATCAAAGTGAAGTTTTCATTAATTCTAAAAAAGACCAAAGTTGAAAAAAGAAAAATATTTATTTCAGTTTGAAAAATAATAATAATTAGAAACTAAAAGAGATGTTTATTCATTTCAAGGCCCATTTCTAGGAGAGGGTGGTTAAAAGCGGCAAAATAAATTTCCACCTATAAGTCATGTGTGAAGGTGATATTAAAAAATTGTTAACCCATTTCACATTAAATATTAATGAATCTAATGTTTAGAATCATTTTATTAAGTCTAACTAATTTCATAAATATAAAATTGCTAAAAATAATGTAAGCTTGTTAACCTTGATAAAATGTTATAATGATGAATATTTCATTTCACTATAGCATAAAAAGGACTTTTCAAGTTCACCATGAATTTAATGTTATTATTGAAAAATTCTAGAAGTGGTGGCCTCAACACTTGACAAGGCATGCTCCTTGATTAGTAATGCCCTCACCGACTTATGGTGTGTCATCAGTGCCTATCAACTTTTGTTTCATATTATTCTAGAATATTTGAAGTTGGCAAAGATTGTCATGACTCACATTTTTAGATCTATTGAAGATGAACAATGTTTTAGTTTAGTTTAATTTCCACAAATTAAAGTGAAAATTTGTTTGAAGCCACATGTGCAATTAATTATTGCTATGTTCTTCACAATTGACAACTTTTCATATGTAGACCTACCTTTGATATGTGAAAATGTTTAGAGAACAAATGGTTGGGCCCAACATGAGTGATTTATGCAACATTTGTTTTGTCCTTGGTTTCCATGACTACAAAGTTTTTGATGTTCCCAATTTTTTAAGAAGACGATTGCTAAATAGCACTTCCTCAAGTTATGGGTCTTGCCAATTCATTAGGACAATATTAATATCCATATTTTAAAAACAACAAAATTTGAGTTTCATTGGCCAAACCATTAAATATAAATGGAGTAGAATGAATAAATACCATAATAAGTTATGTATTTATTTGCAAAATCACTAAAAGGAAATTTGAATATAATGGTTATAGCCAAGAATTTTTTGTTATCAAGCTTCTATTTTCACCACATATGTATTCAATGATTAATATTGTTTGCCATCTACACGATGAAACAATAATGAAATAAAGAGGCTAGTCTAATGCTCTTAGAAGTTTTGATCTCATTGCAATTTCACTTTTGAGTGGGGCCATATGTCCATAATGCATATGGCTTATTTTAACTTATGTCAATCTTAGCAAATTTATCCAATGCTTGTACTCAATATGTACATTTTGTGTTTATATGTTCAATAAAAGTTGGATAAATCTTAGTTACAATTTTAATGTCTTCACCTCATTCTCACCAAACGAAATTATATGACCCAACACCCATTAGTGTACCATCCATTGGAAACTAATTACGATGAGCAATTGTAACTTGTGTATGAACCACAATTAAATCACCATTGCTCCACCTTGGTAACCTACCTTGTAAACCTTCTTGCTTTCACATGACATTACCTAAATATGTATATGTAAGAGGGTACATATCCTAGGGAAGTAACAAGGTAATGTAATCAACTATCTTATATTTTGATGAGTAAGTTAGGCATTTGGTAGCTATTAAGTTTGTAAATGCTTGGGGATGGTTAATATGTTGTTAACCCAAGGTTGCTTAGTGTGGGACAAGAATTAAAATGAAAATTTCGTATGACACACCATACATCTTGCATGGTGGGTTGTTAAGTCCAAACTCTAATGTACTTTAGCCCTATACATGCGATCACTAAACTTGAATGAAGCATTATATAAGTATTGTACACCTAGAGGGTGTAAGCAAAATAAAGTGAATTTGATTACCTTGTCAAAATTAGAACAAATAGATTTAAAATAGTAACAAAACCCATTATAGAATTGTGGAACATTTAATGTTTTCATTTCAATGACTAAATATGATATATTTTTACCTTAATGTGCATTGATTTTCATATTTTAAATTGTAAAAGTAGGTTTTAAGTAGGCTTTTCACACTAGGCAAAAAAGGCCATTTTCTAACTGACAAGTTTTTGATTGCATGTTGGGCTCAACTTGCCCTCAACTACATACTTATATTTATTTCAACAAATTCCATGTGGCTCGTTTCACACCTCAATTTAATCAACTTTTTGACTAAGTTGGTAAGTGTACAGCGTTGACCATTGCTATCAATTGACCATTGATTTTTATTTTAGATTAATAAATTCATAATCAAGCTATAGTGGAAAGATCCAATTTCAAAAAAAATCATGCTATATGATGTTAATTATTTCACTGTCTTAGTTAGCCTTGTTTATGGATAGATGAATGTTGGAAAATTTGATGGATGAAATAATGTTTGTGTTTTTTATTATAATTCAACTTTGATTTGACTTTAAGTTTGATTTAATTGTGTATTTTTTACAACTTTGTTTTGGCTAGTTTTCAACTTTGGTAAATTTCAAAACCTTTTAATTTTGAAATCAATAACTTTCATTACATTACACCTTGCCACTAAAAACCCTAAGTTTGTTGGAATTTTTTTGTTTCATGGTGTCCAAATGTGATAGAATAGTAGAAATGGGAAAACACAAACATCTTCATTTAAAGTCATTGGGCATGGTATTAGAGTGGTTAAAAAGTGTTGAACATTAAGTTGACCTATCCTTGTTTATTGAAACAAATGTCTACTTCTTAAGTTTTCTTCCTTGGGATTATTTTTCAAGGTTAAGTTGGATTGATTCATTGTGTAATAGTGACTTTTGCTTAGAGAGGAATATTATACTAACATTACTTGGAGTGGTTGGTGCATTTGGCATTGCCGTTCATGCATCCGACACGCTTCCATATTCATTTGTGCTAATGAATTCCCATAAGTGTCTAAGAACACATGTTTGTTCCATGACTCCTTATGCAATATAACCTTCCACCATGGGTTGGAAGAATCATCGGAATAGAAAGCTTGTTGGACCTATTATGGGAAAACAAGTGGTTCATTCCCATTCACCAACATATGCCGAAAGTTAGCCATTAAAAATCTGGCCTCATTTCATTTACAAGTTGGATTTCTCCAACTATATAATTATGGTTAATAATTAATAAATATTAATTAGTTAATATTTTAAATTTAAAAATTAACTATTCATGAATTAAATTATTTAGTTAATATTAATGATTAATTAAAACTAATGTGATATCTACAAATTAATTTAATAAGTTAGAAATTTAATAATGCATAGTTAATATTTAGGAATTACCAACTAGTTAATAATTTATTTTGTTAAATAATCAATTAAAAACCTAATTAGTTTTATTTAATTAGTTGACGACTAAAATTTAAAAGGTTTATTTTCAAAATTAAAAAAAGTAATTTTATTTAAATTTTAAAATAGATACTTAAAATATTATTCTATGATTAATTTGATTTTTGAATTCATTAATTAATTATTTCTTGAAATACTAAATACTTGCACACATGGCATGCACCAAAGGTTTACGCATGGTCTAGCTAGGTCTAACCTAGACGCCTCATGGCTTACCCTTAAATGTACCTTAGGTGTCACATTAGACATTTAATTAACTTTAAATGGTTAGCTTTACTTTAGCCAAACTAAAGCACCATGAATGTTAAATTAATTAATGGGAATTAACTACTAATCATCCCCTAAATTAGTATCATATTATAATATTCTTAATTATTAGAATTATAAAAATAAAACTAACCTAACTTAAAATTATTTACAATTTAACATTTGAAAATAGTATTAAATTAATGTATGTATTCTTCCCAATCTTTATGGTGAATGCAATCTTTAAATAATAATAATTATTAATTTTTTATTTTTAAATTAGTTTCATTGCAATAAATTAAATAATTTTATGAAAATAATTCCCTATTAATTAATATTATCTACAATAAATAATAGGTAGAATAAACTAGATAATAGGTAGTTGTTGTTTTAATTTAATTAATAATTGGATATTAAGTACCTAGAACCACCCAACATTGAACACAAGCCTAAAAACCATTGCAAATTTTAATATTTCTTCATTCTTTAACCAAATCAACAATGATATTTATGTCATTAAAAATGTAAATTGAAAGATTACAGATTTTTTCTAAACACCAAAAGCAAAAGAGCAAGGAAGAAAACATGAGAAAAACATTTGTGATATTTTGTCTCAATTTTTTTGAAGAAAAAGTTCTAACCCTCTTCATTTTCAAACCCCATATCATCTTCATTTTTTGTCCATTTTATATGATTTAAAAACCTATGACTAAGGACATACAAGACCTTTTTTTCCTCCAAATGTAACAAAACAATAATAACAAAATTTGTCTCAACATTCAAAACTATGATATTTTTTTTCAAATGTTTTAAAAAATTTGCAAGTAGACTTATGGTGCATTATAGTTGCACTCTAGTTGAAATTAGACACTTAATCAACCTTAAATGGTTAGTCCTAGTTTAGCAAAGCTTAAACACCATGTAATTAAAATTGTAGTTGTAATTTAATTAATATTTTGTTTCAAATGTTTTGAAGAAAGTTTTTAAAACCCTCTCTAGTTTTAAACCTTATATCTTTCTCATTTTTAGTCTCATTTTACTGATCTAAAAACCTATGGGTGTATCAACTAGATATTTACAAGAATTTTTTCAACTCCAAATGCAACAAAACAATTTAATCTCAAACTCCAAAATTGTAACTTAATTTCAATTAAGGTAAATAAGCCTACCATCATACACTTACGATTTCAAAGGAAATCAAATTCTCACACATTGTTCCTTTTTTTGTTGTTAAAATAAATTTTGTAGCCTTCCATTTAACATTCACAATCCTTAAAAAAACACTCAATTTGGTTAAAGAATGAGGAGAATATGGGTTGTTTTGTGTAAAGGGGTTCATGTTTGGTGAAATTTTGTTAAAATAATTTCAGATTCTAAGATTAAATTATTTTTTAATTGTTTAATTGCATTTGGATTTCAAAGAAGTTTTGTAGATCACAAGTTGACACACCCATAGCTTTTTAATTCATGCAATATGAACTTACAATGAAAATATATGGGGTTTCAAATTAAAGAGGTTTAAAGTTTTCTTTCAAACATTTTAAACAAAATATCACAATTTTGGATTTTGAGATTAAATTTTTTCCTCATTGCTTTGTTGCATTAAACATTCAAAGAGGAATTATAGATCGCTAGTTGGTGCACCCATAGCTTTTTAAATCACTCAAAACAAACTTATATAAAATATATCTATTATCATCACTATCAAGAGGTTTCAAACTAGAAACGTTTTAAGTTATTTTTAAAAATATTTCAAACAAAATATCATAGTTTTGAATTTTTAGATTAACTTCTTTTTTCATTGCTTTGTTGCATTTAAAGTTCAAGAGTTATTGTAGATCACTAGTTGGTGCATGCATAGCTTTTTAAATCATTCAAAACAAAATTACAATGAAAAATATATTAGGTTTCAAACTAGAAAGGTTTAAAGCTTTTTTTTCAAAACAATTGAAACAAAATATCACAGTTTCAAGTTTTGAGATAAAACACCTAAATTCCTCCAAAAATTTTCCGATTTAAATAGAAGAGAAGTTCTAATATTTTTACCTTTTGTTGTCGGAATTATTTGGATGGGTGTTTACCCTGAAGTGTTCCTAGAGTGTATGCATACTTCCATAGGTAACTTAGTGCAACATGGAAAATTTGTTTAAATGCCAATACAAGCAGAGTAATCTATCGGCAAAAATGGCTGATGATGTCCGCTTCATCTTCTCTGCTTGTCAGCATCACCCATTTTTTCGGCACTATCTCGGATCTGAGATAGATTGATATAAATCAATAAAGAGAGGGCTTTCCACGCTTTGGGGCAGAGAGCTAAAATAGGGGGTTTGGGGCTGAGCCCCAAATAAAGAAGGGTGCCCGCACACAAAACTACAAAGTAAGCCCGGCCGGATCTATCTAATCCTGTTTGCTTTTTTTCTCACTATTTTTTTACATTTGGACTTCAAAGTAATCTTATAAATCATTAATTGGTGCACCCATGGTTTCTTAGATCACTCAAAAAAACCTTAAAATGAAAAATATATGGGGTTTCAAACTAAAGAGGGTTTTAAAAACATTCTTCAAAACATTTGAGACAAAACATCAACTAGAGTGCAATTATAATTTTTATCCCATATTACTTGTCATAGCTTTCAAGTTTGTAAATTGCATAATGAAGTTAACGCACCAAATGTTTTCACAAGGTGAAGTTGGCACTTAAAACAAACTAATAAGAAAGGTTTCACTTAAACAACCACATGAAAAAAAGGATTATTTAAAGCTTACTTATTTACCTTAAGCTTAAGTAACAATATGATCTATTTATTTACCTAGGCCTACCTACCTACCCACCTCCTTAGGTTTAGGTTAAAGAGGTTTATATAAATAAGTAAGCTTAGTAAGTAAATACCTACCTACTTATTTCTAGGTGGACCTACATACTTAGACCTAAGCCTACACATAACTTTAGGTAGGGACACGTGTCAACAAACTATTGTTTAGATTATTTGCCTTGAGATAACTTTGAATAGGACAATTCATGAAGTTGAAAAATAGTTGAAAGTTCAATGTTGAGATTTGGCAGATGAGCTTCATCCAAAAATAAAAAATTGTTCATCACTTTCAATTAAAATTTTGTCACCTCAATGTTGGTTGAAAAATTGACACATGTATGTAGGTTTCATTTATGTTATGGGTTTGACTCAACATTGTCAATTATTTTGGTAGGAAGTTGAAAACGTCATTTTGGGTTTTAAAAAAAATTTACAACTAAAATTGACATTTTTCAACTTCAAAATGTAGTTTAAACATAGTTGAAACCATAGTTGAAGACCATGGTTTTTCTTTTAGTGTCAAAATACAAGTAGCTTTTGATGCTTACTTTTCACTTTGGGTTTTTCGTTTCAAGAATGTGTCAAGTAGCTTCTTACAAAAAGGAAATATATTTTTTTTTTGATGACTTGCTAAAAACATATGTTGATTTTCATTTCATATCAATTTCATTAATTTTTCTAACCAAAAGCTAGGATTGAACACACTTTTTAATCGGTTTCAAATGTAAATTTTAATTTATTTTTTAAAAATCATGTAATTTTTTAATTTTTTTTATAAACTTAATAGAACCAACTAATGTTATTTGACACATACTTTCATTTAATTTGATGCTACTTTAAGATGATTATATGAGAGGTGCAAGGTTAAAGTGTAGATGTTTATTTTTTGGTATATTTTATTTTGCTTTGACCCTAGATGAGGTTCAACAAATAATAGTCAAATCATAATTAAATATTTTTGGGGGAATTAACTTCAACACGTAGATTTTTGAAATTTGGTCTTTTCGACATGCATACAAGGAATATATAATATTATTAGTAGGAGAAAATATATGACATATTTGTGCAATTATCCAATTTTTCTAATGAATGTCACTATTGGCCATTTGAACCTATAGACCTGGGTTTAAGGAAAAAACATTGTAACATTTCAAAATGTTATGGATCAATATTGAAGTGCACACAACTTTTGTTTTGGCTGATTTTTTGAAGGTTTTGACAAAATGTGCTTATGATTTTCCAAAAATGTGGATTATTGTTATAAAAAACATAATGTTGAATCTATTCCTATACTACATTATTTATGAAGATTATGCAATTTAAAAGACGGAATTTGTTGCTACAATTGTATTACTTTTTCCTAACTTTCATGATTGTATATTTTCAACAATTGGGAGCATGATTGTCCGCCATCACATCTTACCATTGGAACTTTGGAATGTGAATGGATTGAAAATTTGAGAAATGAAAAAACAGTTTCAACATAATCTCCATGTAATATTCTCCTTTTCACTTATTGGAACCAGGGTTTGTTTTAAAGGATTTTGTGATGTAGCCAAGGTGGCAACCATCCAGAAACTAATTTAGCCAATTGCAGTTACATGCCAGATATGAAAAAAGAAGAAAACTAGGATCTTTCTATATTTTTGGCTACCTACTGGAATTTATTCTAAAAATCTGGTAACTTGAATTTTTTTTCTTTCAAAATTTGACAAATTTGGACCATTTTTTCTTGAAAAGTTCCTTTGACAGATGAATTTTTTTATTGGCAAATTTTTGCCAAAATTCAACTTAAAAATTGTGATTTTAACCAATACATTTGTGCAAAAAGTTTGCCAATAAAAACACACTGCTTGAAACTCACTTATCCAAAACAAAAATTCATTCATACTTGATATATATTATTGTAAGACCATAATTTTGTCTTATGGTTCATGAAAACCAATCAACACACCAATATTTGGACATCAATGGTTACCAATATTTAAAGGATTAAATTATACATCATCATTTATGGTATGGATGTAACTATTGGATTTTTAAAATATTTGTTACTTTTAAAATATTATTTCAATTCTCTAGTTTTTAGTTTTTTGTTAATCTGGAAAAACCAAAAATTCCCAACATAACCATTAAGATTCTTAGCATGTGTAAGTAGGGTTCTGGCCAAGTGCATGATATGCTTGCTTGGGTCTTTCACATTGAACTCAAGATTGTTTTTGACTATTGCTGAACCTATTGAACCTTGAACCCAAATCAACAAAGGGTTTTTTATTTTCCAAACTTCTAATGGGAATTATAGAGATTTTGGGGTGTGAAATAGTTTTATTCTATATTTGCAATGGAGGATGAAGAGCTTATCACCATGGGAAAGTTCAAAAGAAAACTAATCTAACTCAATAGATGAACACACTTTTATGCATTCCTAATTGCCAAAGTCCAAATTGAGGACAAGTAGAAATTGGTAACTCACTTGTGGTTCATCCATAATTGAGTTTTAATAAGTTTCCAATTTGGATGGTGTAGTGTTAATGGTGTTGGGTCAAATAATTTATACTATTTACATGGCTTTTCATGTGTATCTATGTGTGTATGTTGGCATCAATGAAACATAAAATGGACTTCGCTCAGTGAAGGATCAGTTTAGGGAATTATTTGGATTGTCACATGTACACAAAATTTATTTAAGTATTGTATATGAATTTAAAATGTAAAGTTGTGTTCAAGATTAATTGTATCAATCTTTAGATTGTCTATGTTCCAATAAGTTTGAATGGAAGTCATATTAGAAATATGAATGATTTAAAAGAAAAGTGAACTCATAATGGATTATATTCATATACTAAATACAATTACATTGTGTTGCTACATGTGGTTTTACCTTGATATTACCAATGGCTATGCACTTATCTTCTTATATTAACAAACATTTTTCTTAAATTGGTTCATTTCCCAAAAATATATGTTTAAGTAATGAACATTGCACACTAGATTGCAACTAATATCATAACACAATCAAGGATTCTTTTTTTCAAATTTATTACAAAAACCAAAACATTGACAAAATTTCCAAAAACTTATTAAGCAAAAATAGAATAATTTAGACCCCAAAATTCACAATTTTCCAAAATATTCCCTTAGTTTTTTTCTGGAAAAATGACAAAATGTCTCCAAAAAAATCATGACTGATACAACCATTCACATTTGTGCTGAATTATAGTGTTTCTTTTCCTATTGTGTGATATATCCAAGGTGACCTGATCATCCATAAGACAATTTAGGCAATTAAAAACATGAATGAAAAAAATACATCCTTTATATATTTTATTGGTTACTTGAATCATGTATAGAACTTTGGCATTTTTGGTTTTTAATTTTGGAGATCATTTTCAAAAAATATCACTGAACTTGCAACTTGAAAATTCTAAATTTTTTCAACAATGTGAAAATTCACACCGTAAGATATTTAGGCTGGTACTGAATGATAATGCCAGTTTGCTCTCCATGTTAAGCAGCATAGTAGGCTGCGTAATGTTGGCGCTCTTCAACTTGTCATGTCACAAGTGATCAACCTTTCATATTATCTTCCAAATATGAAAGAAACATTATGTTTCATAATCTTCTAGGGTAGAAGATTATGTATTATATAAAAGGTTCCCATTTTTTCTTTTCATGCTTAAATATGATGTTCCTGGATGTTCCAATGATGTTGTGATGATATGCCCATGATGTTTCCATGTCGTTCCCATGGCCATTTCATGGTGCTACATAATTATTCACCAATGATGTTAATATAATGGCATGGGCAAGTGGCTGTCCATGATTCTTGGTGTGCTGGCAATCTCACACTGCTGGGCTCACAAAGGGCAGCTTACCCAATGTAAAGGGCAGTTGTTCTCCCCTTTCCTTAGTACATGATGACTCTTATAACCACACACATACTTCTAAATTTTAAGTTTAGGATATGATACCATGAATTATAAACGTATTGGTACCCAGTTCACATGATATTATATTATTTTTAAAGCCAGGTTATTAATATGAAATAAGTAGCTTAATAAACATATTGAGCAATTGTAATTTTTTTTCCAATTCACAATACCTAACGCCCACTTTAGTTGGCGCCTGGAGTCCAAATTCCTAAGAACCAATGTGGACTTGTTTGGAGCAAATTGAATCCTTGAGTTGAACCCTGCCATGGACTCTAGCTTGCATCTTGGTTCTTCAAATCATGAGGTCTCGTTTTCGTATCTGAATTAATTGATTTTCTCTCCAAAATGCTGCCATGTAGGTTTAGCCTTGATATGCCACTTTTTGGTCTTGGACCTTTATCTAAAGACCATGGGTCCAATTTAATGGCTTTCAGCCAATAGGATTGCTCTATTTCATTGAACCCTAAACCCTCATCTAAAGTAGACAAGTTGTTTCTAGTTATAAGGTAACATGTCTTCTTCAATTAGTATCTGTACACAAGTCTAGCAAGAACATTGGTGTTATCGTAAATGATCTTTTAAGTTCTTTGAGGGTTAAATTACATTTGTAGGTATTTGCAATATATTTCCAACTTTTTATAAAATATTTATGCAATGACGTGATCAAACAAACTACATTGTTTTTAAAACCCGTTTAGGAATTGGATGATATTTTGCACACAAAATTTACTTTGTACACAGAAGTCTGCCAAACGGCTCTGCATGAAATCTTGAGTGAATATCAGATTTATGCTCCATTTAATCATGACACAAAAGATTCTTTACTAAAGGAGAGATTTGATCTCACTGACCCTAATATTTAGAGGAGCTGGACCTTGTAGCTGTTGAAATCTGTGGTTTGCCAACAAGCTTTTGCAAATGTCCTGGTCACCTTTTTAACAACTGTGACCCAAATTCCATGCAAGTTTTTCTCAAAAAAGAAGAATGATCCCTGCCTTAGTTTGGGGACCTCCTGAAACGTATAGTCCAAATATGTCAAATCCTGACTTTTGCCTCAAAATACGGTGACTTGTGGCCATGTTTTGTTTTAAAAACCTTGAAATGAATCACATGGATTTTTTTGTCACCACTGTGCAAAAATTCGCCACAAAAAGAAACTCGACTAATTTTTCTAATTTTTTTGCTAAATTTTGCCAAAGTTTTCATATTGAATGAAAATAAAACTTGCCTGCTACACATTCAAACACTTACTTGTTGCATAATTAATCTCTTGCCAATCCATCTTAGCAATAAAACACTAGTGCAGAAATGCAAGCCAACAAGAAAATTCAACGTTCCAATTAAAACTGCTTCAGAATTCTGTTACAATTAAAATAAGGGCAGAAAGTGCCAGGGAGCAAAATAATGAAACATACTAATTGTTTCTTGCATAATTTACTCTTTATGGACGATCAACCTTAAAAAGCATCAATGTAATTTCTTTCAAAAACCCAAATTCCCTTCCATTAAATTTTTAAAAGTCTTATTTATGCACAACTTCTAGTAGTTGAATTGCAATATGTATATGGAGAGAGTCTACATCGGGAGAAGATGTTGCAGAGTAAACAGTTGCATTTTAACTCACTCATTCAAATCCACCTTCAAAACAAAAACCAAGGAAAAAAATTATTCGTGATTGTACAAAAAAGAAAACCTAAAATTTATTAAAATGACAAAAATGCAAGTAAATTACATGTAGTGCATGTGATTTTCATTTTCCGTATAATTGATGATAGAATTTTGCACAGTGCCAACAATTGAAGCAAGGAAACTTTGTCTTCGCTGCAGACCTTGATGTCCTTCCCTTATTGTCTGCCAAAAACGTCTGTATCTGTCCTATTTTGGTGTGTATTATAAGGAGCTATAGCCGTGCTCTTCCACCCATCCTCCAAGGGAATCCGTAAACCACGCTATTGATGATGCATTCTCTCTTCCCATCATGGGACCCATCGTGGACGTTGATGTCAGTCCTTTCTTCGCATGCATGACAACCAGTCATCAACCAAGTACTCAAACGGCACTCTTCATATGTGATGCATTCTCTCTTTCACATCCCAGCCATCAACCAGTCCTTTCTTCGCATGCATGACAACCAGCCATCAACCAAGTACTCAAACGGCACTCTTCATATGTGATGCATTTTCTCTTTCACATCCCAGCCATCAGCCAGTCCTTTCTTCGCATGCATGACAACCAGTCACCAACCAAGTACTCAAACGGCACTCTTCATATGTGATGCATTCTCTCTTTCACATCCCAGCCATCAGCCAGTCCTTTCTTCGCATGCATGACAACCAGCCATCAACCAAGTACTCAAACGGCACTCTTCATATGTGATGCATTCTCTCTTTCACCTCCCAGCTATCAACCAAGTACTCCTTAACCGTAGCTCTTCATCATGATGCATTTTCCCTTCACATCATGCAGCAGAGTACGCTGCTAGAAGCTTTTAATATCTGGTGAGCTGAAAGTGTTTCATCCAATTGAAAGAGCTTCGTCGAACTCTTTTGCAACATCATACCTTCTTAATTTCTTCTTCTTCACTGTTAGTGTTTTGGAACAGTTAGTTGTCTATTTTTTTTCTTTAGCGTGCATTTTGCATTCCAGCAGCCAATCTTGTCATGTTTGGCTACTGGAATGCATTTTACCATGGTACCTGGGCCCCGGTACTATGGTCATTTTCTATTCTTTTTCAGTTTGTAAATCTCCTTCGTCCAAGGCCACTTTCAATATTGCTATTTTCCTATGAAATGGTCTATTTAAGAAAGGATCCTGTTCCTCTGAAACATTGTTTGAATAAGCAAAAGTTGTTATCATTTGTTGCACATTGGTTTCAAGTTTTTTTCTTTGATCTTTGAATAAGTAAAAATAATATACAATGAGTGTGTTTAGTTAGGGATTCCCACTAGGGGGTTGAATTCTCACCATTGATCAGAAAACCAAAATTTGAGTTTATTATCCCTCTTTCATAAATGTAATAATTTTGTATTTTTTTTCAGTTCATAAATCTCCTCGATCAAAAGCCAAAGCCAAGGTGATTTACTCATTTCGTGGCTGGTCCTTTATTTTTATGAAGAACATGCAGTTCCAGTTTTGAAAAATAAATTAAAAACGGTTGTGGTTCCAGGTCCACACAGATGGAACCCATAATCTGGGTCTGGTTCTTAGTACCCCAGATCAGAACTGGGGATAACTGGAAAGTTAGCCCAGGTTCTAGTCTTCTTACAAAATCTGGGTTCTGTTTTCACACATAAATAGAACTGCAACCTAGTTTTGGTTCCTAACAATTTACCTGGTTTCTTTTCTGGTTTTAGTTCCAGTTCTGAATATCAGACGGGTCAGATCTAGTTCAAGTTTTGCTAAGCTGAACTGGAATTGAAGTGGTTTTAAGTTTTAACCTGCCAAACTGTGTAGCACCTGCCAAACATTGGTATGTAACTTTGCAAGTTTTAAAACTAAATCATTTTTCACATAAACTGTAGGTAGTGTGTCAACTACATAGTAGGTATATAATCTGTTAATTAATCGATGCCTAATAATTATGAATTTCCATAAATGAGATTTAAAGCATTATGGATTCCCTTAGTTGTTTACAGCCAATTCAGTTATTTGCAAATAAATCCAGCACAGAATTTACACCCTTGTCATTTCTGGTGCTCAGTGATTTTTCTAACAATTTTTTGATGGAATTAATTCAGTGGTGGTCGTCCATAAAAAGGAGTTGCTAAATTTGGCTATCAATGGATTATGCCTCTAAAATAATGTTAGCATCTTTCAATATTATTGGCTACCTATTGCAACAGGACCAAAAAAGTGGATAATTTTGTCTTGGAAATCTGGAAACAGAAAACCCCAAAAGAACACATTTTCTTTGAATTTTATATAATTTTGTTTCACCAGATGGTAAAAAAGAGACTGCTGGTTCTTGCCTTCAGATCCCTTGTCTATGTCCAGTCTCCACCATAACTAGGATGCATGATTTGAGAGAAAAGATGGTATCTTACTAATGAAAACTTGGCTTGACACCCATTACACAGAAGTGGAGGGGAATGCACTTGGAAAAGGATAAATTTCCTAAATCCGTAGGAGCTGAAGCATCTGGAATGCTTTGAATTGACGGTTAGATCAAATTATTGATGCTATATGTAATATAGAAAATGAGTTCTGGATGAGTTCAGAAATTTGAATAGACTTTAGATTTTTTAAAAGTTGGATACTTGAGTAAAGTAAACATAACCCTGCTTTGTGTCTGCTATTTTTCTGAGGGTTAATAACATTGTTGTATTGCTTGATGATTTTTGTGTGAAGATGGCCAATGCCACTTATAATAATACATAATCTCATCCACTTTATTGGGAGGCGAATCATATGATTATGCCTGCATGCAAGAGAACACCCTTATGGATGAATGTATGCACAAATTAAACGAATCTGTCACAAGAGAAATAAAAATAAGATTATGTAACTCAATAAAGGAAAAAGGAAGCCATATTGGGCTTGAAATGAAAGCTGGATTGATCAAAAGACCTATACAGGCATTTCACTATTGAAGTCCATTAAATTATAAAACATGCATTTAAATTCCTCTATTTTATCAAATCAAGTGTAATAGGAAAACCATAATCAAAATTTTCCATAATTTTGTAAATATGCACATTGATACCCATCACTGTATACATGTGGCCTTTACCTAGAGTACCTCCCACTCGAAAAATGTGAACAATGGCCAATTTGAGTTCCACCTTCCAATATCCTACTACAAAAAATTCCCAGGAGTACAAAATGACCCAAAGGAGGTGGGAGTGAATAATTGTACACTTCCCCTTTTGGGTGGGAATATATATCGATTATAAATATTGTTTATATCACCTTATGTCAAGGTTACTATTATCTAAAGGTGTCCAAAAAATTGCTTGTTGGTCAGTATGGGACAGGAATAAAATGAATTGAAGTGTTTTGTGTAACACACCATACATCCTGCATGGTGGGCTGGTAGGTGCTGGTGTACTTTGGCCACGCACAAGTTTGGAAAAGAAAAAAGAAATCCATTGTTGATTTGCCTTGAGGTTCAATAGGTCTGGCAATAGTTAAGAACAGTACATGTCATGAAAGACCCAAGCAAGCATATCAGGGACCTAGCCAGAACCCCACTTGGGCATGCTAAGAATCCGTAATGGTTCTTTTGGCTGGGAAATTTGGCTTTAATGAATATAAATAAATATCTAGAGTATTACCATACGGTACTACAAGGGCAGCTTCAACACAAGTCTGTTAGAAGAATTAATTAAATTTGAAGTTTTCATGTCAAAGAGAAAAGAATATTCCAATAGATTTTCTCTTTTCCTTTACAATTTTTTTCTTTGAGAATTTTATGTTGTGAAAATTTCAACATAATTTCTACTTCATTAATTTAATTAGTGTTGAAGCTGGCAAGGTACTGCAGTAGTTATGTTCATAATATTTGGTGATGTAAATCCAATTCCTTCAATATTGCTAACCATTTCAATGTCCAAATATTGGTGTGTTGTTTAGTTTTCTTGAACCATATGATAAAATGGTTAAAAAGTAATACATATATTGGATGAATGAATTGTTTTTTGGAGAAATGAGTTCTAAGGCATGAAATGAGGATATCATGGAGATTACACGTTGAATTTGTTTTCCATTTCTTAAATTGCTCCATTGTTGAAAATCTATAAATTTCATGAAAGTTAGTAAAAAGTTATAAGTTTTTTGCAAGAATTCCCTCTCTTTTTAAAAAGTATTTATGCAAATCGTGATTCCTAAACATTGTAGTACTAAACAGCTTCGCGGAAAATTGTCAGCCCATTATGTAAAAAATTCAATGTTAATCCAAGGCAAGTTGCAAGTTTTGCATTTGACAAGGTTTTTTTGGGATCTAAACCCAGTTCTATAGGTTCAAATGCCTAATTGTGACACTCAAACAGAATCGATAATTGCAAAAATATGTCACGTATTAATAATAAATATTTACACTCTTTGTACACATCTTGAAAACATGAAAAATGGAAAAATCCATGTGTCCAATTAAATCCCCCAAAAATATTTAATTCCTATTTGCCTATTAGTTGCTGAACCTCATCAAGGAGTATGATACTTCATTCAAGTTTGGTGTGGACTCAGGAGAAGTAGTACATGGCAGGAATAGAGATTTTGGGTATGAAATAATTCTAGTCTACATTTGCAATGCAGGATGAAAAGGCTATATATAACCATGGGAAAACTCATCCAACTCACTAGATGAACACAAAATGCATTCCTAATTGCCATTGTCCAAATTGAGGGCAAGCAGAAATTGGTAACTTGCTTGCTATTTATCCACAATTGAGTCATATTAATTACAAATTTCCTATTTAGATGGTGCACTAGTGGGTGCTGGGTCATATAATCTGTTGTAAACTACATGGCTTTCCATTTCCTTCTATAAATGTGTCAAAAAACTGGATTTGAAATTTAATTAGAGCCCAAATTTGGCACCAAAATTGAACCACAACTTTGATCAAGATTCCAGACATGTGCTCATGTGTAAACACCTATCACCAAGAAAATGAATTTTTTCAACATAACTGACATATAGTATACACCATTGTTGTGTCACTACATATGTTTAGTTTTACCTTGATATTACCAATGGCTATGTAGATGATCTTCGTAAAACAATATCCATCTGAATTGGTTTATTTCCAAGGAACATATGATTACATAATAACATCCATTAGATGGTAACCCATATCATAACACATTCAGCAAAATTAGTCAAATTTACACTAAAAATCCCATTTTCCTGATATTTTCCCAAATTGTTTTGTTGGAAAATGACAAAATTTGTGCAAAACAATCACTGAGTTATACAACCATTAACATCCATGGCAATTTTTTTTCACTTTCGTAATGCAGCTAACAAAGTGTCAATCATCCATAAGCCAATTTTGTCAAATTCTGCTATCAAGAAAATGAAAAAAAAAATCCTGAAATATTTTTTTGGCTACTTATTTGAACCATGTATAGAAATCTGTCTTTCTTCATTTTTTGAACTTTTGGATTTTTTAGCAGAAAGTTATTGAATTTGCAACATAAAAGTTCTTATTAAATTTATGGGCAGTGAGAAAATTTCACACAAGAATTTAAAGGCCAGTGGTGAATGATATGAATGCCAATTTGCTCTTCACCTGGTGCCAAGCAGCATAGAAGTTGGGCTAGGTAGCGTTGATGCTCTTCAACTTGTCACATGTTAGTGGACCAACAGTTTGTATTATCTTCCAAACAAGAAAGATTATACGTTCTATTTATGTTCTAATCTTCCATTGAACTACAAGATTATCTATTACATAAAAGGTTCCCATGTTTCCTTTTCGTGCTTCTATGATGTTCCTACGTTCCAATGATGCTGCCACAATGATCACATGATGTCTCAATGCTGTTCTGAAAGCCATTTCTTAATGCCTTATAATCATTCAAACAAAGATGTTAATGTAATGGCATGGGCAAGCAACTTCCCCTTTATGCTTGATGTGCTGGCCATCTCACCCTGCCCGGCTGACTAAGAGCAGCTTACCAAAGATCAAGGGTAGCTGCTTGCCCAGGTCCTTGGCCTGTAAAGCATCAGGCAGACTTTTGTAATGTAGTTGGAGGGTGCCTTGCTTTACTCTGTAAAGGAGTTTCAATTTTTGAAACACATGCTTTCACTCTTTTTCCTGTGATACCAAGTGGTTAGTCACCAAGTCTCACGGGATTTTGAAAAACACTAAATCCACCAATGCTTTATGTTTGGCAAAGCCAGTGGCCATGGGCTTTACTGGAATTGGGCTCACCTTGGCTCTGCCTCAATCAGGCCCTTATTCTTGTAAGGCCTGCAACTAAGGGCTTTACCCTACACATAATAACCACATATAACCAAAGACATATTTACACATTTTAAGTTTATGATTTAATGTGCCATGAATTATAACATATTACTAACTAGTTCTCATAATATTATATTGGATTTAAAGACAAATGAATATGAAATAAGTTGCTTAAGTAATAAACATATTGATGTCCTATTCATCATAATACCTTTTACTTATAGTAGACAAGTTGTTAGTAACATGGAAAAATACCTTCTGCAATGATTATTTGTACACAATATTAGCAAGAACATCAAGTAGTTATTGATTAATCCTTTAGTTCTTGGGGGTTGCATAATATCTAGTTCAAAATGGTTTTGACATTTAGTGTAGTCACATATAAAAACCTTTAAATGATATGTATCATTTGAAGGTTTTATTTCAGCTCTTTTTCCTGTGGTGAATTTTCTCCATCTGGAAAAATATCATTTAAAAAAAAAAAATATTCTGTTCAAACGCCATTATTTTGCCTTTAAACTCTAAAAAACTACCATTTTCCTACACATTGTTCAATTAAGTAGCCACTATGGAAGGATTTCAATCAATTTCTACTTTCATAGTGGTTCTATAGCCAAACATGGCTAAGTCTCCTTGTGGATGATCACCAACATGACATTGCAAAATTGAAAAGAAGACTGTGTCTTGTGCAAGTATTTGCATATAATTCCAAAAAATTTTAATGTATTAATGTAATGGTATCAATAAACTATCTGATTTTTAAAACATGTTTAGAAATTGGATAATATAAATTTTCCATGTACACAAATCTGCCAAACAGTTATGCACTAAATTACAGGAATAAAGATTTCTGCACCATTTATTCATGAGATATAAAAGTTTCTTTACTAGATTGGGGAGCTTCAATTGATCTCCCTGGCCCTAACATTTAAAGTTGGACCTTGGAAGTATTGAAATATGTGGTTGGATCATTTTGCTACTTCAAATAATTTTGCAAATCTTGGATTGCAAATGCACTAGGTTTTTGGACCTCCTAGGTTTGTGACATGGTTACTAACCAAGTGTAATGTGAATTAGTTTGTGTTAGTGAGTTTTTTGTGTTTGTAATGGTATTATTTTAGTCATTCACGAACAGTGGACGATCCATCTAGAGACTTAAACCATGCAAGAATTTTCCAAAAAATAAGTTTTTTATAATCAGCCATGTATTCCATATAAATGAAGCCCATCATCATCAGGCAAAGCACCCTCCTATCAATAATAAATGTTGGAAGGCCTGATTAAGGTGTCCTTAAACCCTCAGCAGCTCAAATGAATGTATACCATACATCATCAGCATCAATAATTTCTCACCAACCAATAGATTGGGACGTGTCAAAAAATATATTTATTTATTTATTTATTTATGTATAGCTGTTGTTTTAAGGTAAAATATAGCCTGATAAACTATCATTAACGTGGTGTTGGGTAGTTGAGCCTTGATTGCACAAAGAGAACAGTGGTTTTCTTAAAAAGTCTCAAATACAGAACTTCTCATGGGTTTAATTGCTAAACATATAAAGAAAGAGACATAGGGACTAAGGAGGAGATGCTGCATAAGACATAATTGCAATTAAATTGAAGTTTTAAAAAAACAAATCCACCGTCCCAAAACAAACCTGATTGTAGAAAATAGAAGCCCCAAACAAAAATGCAAATTATCTGTTGCAAGTGATTAATAAAATTTTCATTTCATCTACAATTAATAATAGAATTTTGTACAGTGCCAACATTGAACAATTGAAGCAACATTTACTTAGTTTTTACTGCAGACAGACTTCCATATCCGTCCTTAGTTTGTGGCCGCCACAAACGTCTTTGTCCGTCCTTCATTGACGTGCATTACGAGCAGCCATGGCTGCTCTCTACCAACCATCCACCAAGGACTACTCAAACGGTGCTCTTCAGATGGACTCTTTCTTCCCATCGTGGGCCCCATCTGAACGTCGATACCCGTCCTTTCTTCGCCTGCATGATAACCAGCTGTCTCTGCGGTGCAACCATCAACCAAGTACTTTTAAACGGCGTTCTTCTTGGAGCTCTTCACGATGCACCCTCTCGTCACATCCCAGCCATCAATTCAGTTACTCCTTAAAAGGTGCTCTTCATAATTCATTCACCATCAACCAAGTACTCCTTAAACGCCTTCGTGATCATCATTGATCCTCTCTTCACATCATATGGTCCGGTACTATCACTAGAAGCTCTTAGTGTCGCGTGATCTGGAACTGTTTCATCGAATTAAAAGAGCATCGTCGAATCCATTTGCAACATCACAATTTCTTCATCTCCTCTTCTTCTTCACCGTCAGTGTTTTTCGTTCCAGTATCTTTTCTACTCGTTCGCTTATTCGCTTGTTTGTTCTAGCGGATCAGCTTTGAGTGTTGAAATGTATTATCTACAGTCTTTAACTGTTTCATAGCTCTGCTGATCCTGTCGAACATACTGGAGCCGCGTCTGACCGACTCAGCCGTGAAGGAATAAGAGGATTATCATTTCAGCTCCTGCAGAGACTACTGGAAATGAAATTACAACCACTATGTTTCTTCTTGCATTGCTGGTAGTTCCATTTCCAGAGTCCTTGTAGTAGTAGACAGGATCATCCCGGTGCACAGAAAGGTTGCACGCGGATCAACTCGTGATTGAGGAATTTCGTATTCTCCTCGCTGCCTGATCGATGGGGCGCTCCCTAGTGCAACTGGTTTATAAGGTATTACATATACTTTCTTGTAACTTTACATGGACCAGAATATCCTAAGCTTGTTGCAGTGTAACTGTTGTTAGCTGTGCATGCAGAGGAGCCTTGTGCACAGAATCTATCCTTTTGCTTTTTATAAGACTATATCTCTTTAACACTCTATATTGCTGGTTGAGAATAGATATGCTTTAGGACAATGCATTGTGCGGGATCAACGTTGGGACAGCGTTTTCCTGTAGTCGATGATTTATTCTCCTTGTGATTAAGATTTTTTTGGCGTGTGTATACTAATGAGGGGAATTCGCAATTACCTTGTGCGTTGCTTCGCCTTGAAATTTGGACTGCTCAATAGTGAAATACGGTAGGTGCTTCGACAAGCAATCTGCCGTGTGTTATAATCTCTGTTGGTTTTCAACATCTCTTCTTTATGGCATATTAATACACAATAGATAGACAAGGCCCAGGAGTTTTTTGGTTTGGGTGTAGAGGTACTGAATAAATGCTTGAACTATAGCTCTTTTGAAACAGAATGAAGCCGAAGTGTTGGCGGTTGGAATGCCCTTACACATCTTGGCTTTCTCCAGCTTGTGGACAGCAGCAGTCGCATCGATATCTTATACATTATAGGCAGTTTGTTCAGACTTGCAAAGTTTTAACTTAGCATGTATGGTGACAGCAATGTTGATCAGTTGTCATGCATTTGGATGGGACTTTGCAAGCTCACATGATGAAAAATCACATAATCTCCATTTTCAGTATCTCTTTCGATGCATTTGCATTCTGAGTCTTTCGTTTCAACAATGGTGCTTGCAATTCTCATTTTGTAGTTTACATATATGATCATGCTGTTTTCTTGAGTTATTTTTCTTTGGTTGGGGTCAGTATGTTGATCATATCAATTGTAGGCTGTCTAAGCCCAAGCAGGCAAAGGATGATGATGTTGTCGTGAACTCTGCTTGGCAGCATATACCTAAGCCAGGGTTCGTTACAGGGTCATTTCCAAATAATATCTTCAACTACAGATTCCATCACACAGCATTGAGTATTCATGAAAAGTTTGTAATTTAGTTGCCAGAGATCAGAATCCACCCTAAACCAGCCAAAATGCTAATTGCCTTGCTTCGATTGGAAAGTGAGGTTCTGTGCTAGATATCCTCCAAACCTTGACCTCTTAGGCCGTCTGAAGGCACATACATGTGGATATAAACTACTTCGACTGATTTTGAGTCCAAATCCTGAAAGGAAATAACTGAATATCACTTGCACCACCATTGGAATCTGGAATTCATTCTGATGAACAGGTTTTTACAATTGAGCAGTAATCACTTGGAAACTCGATAGTAAATTATCTAAAAACCTCATATACCCTGCATATTTCCTTGAAAAAAAAACAGCATTTACATGGCCAAATTAGCTGAACATAAGTACTCTTTAACACATCTTGTCTTGTCCATTTAGCTGTTGATCGGAAGCTATGGGTACTCAGCTGTTTCATCAATAATTTTGTTGCTGCCCACCACAATTGGAATTTCTCTCCTGACAAGCTCATCAAATATGGATGTCTCAGGAAATTTCATACACATTCATCCACTTCTGAGACATGTATATTTGTGAGCTTGTTTTCTCTTTTTGGACTTTCAATTGCACTCTTTAGTCAGCACTCAGTTTGACACTAGTGTGACAGAAAGGGCTGGAAAATGATCAATAGAGTTCGAGTGACCATTGAATATGTTGCAGCTGTTTTCTGTATGTGTATGGGAAGTCCCAGGACTCAAGGTGCATAAGGAGGCTACATGTTCTTCAAAGACGTGTTTGTGTTGGTTAGTCGTGGGACTCACTGCATGACACTTGCAGTACAACAACATGAACAGAAATCAAAAGAGAAATTTTTTAATTATTTCTACAACCATAGGGTATCTTGGAAGCTTGTGAAACGTGCTGTGGCAGGACCCATATTGTTGACACTTGAATTGTAGCATAATCAGGAAATTTACAATCAGGAGTACTCTGTAGAGTGAGCATGGAATAGAAAATGCAAAAACCTTAGACTGGTGATTGTTACCAAGACAACTGAGTGAATAGCACTAGGGTAATTAACCATATCCATGAATTTCCCTCCGAAATGAGAAGAGTGGAGAGACAGGTAGATTACCTCGCTCCTTCTACTTTTAAGACAAATCAAGCTGCAACATATTTCAAAACATTTAGATGCTACTATCTGTGGCAAAGGTGAACAATCTGGAAGAGGCTGACTTTGTGATGTAATCTGTTGTTTAAGATATTCAAATCGCCTTCGAGCTAATTATCCTTGAAGATCACCATCCTATTGACTGCAATATAATCACCACTCCTAAGAGAGCCACCAAACTAAAATGAACATGGTGTCGAGGTGTAATGAATGCACTCATTCATTTTAACAAAGAAAAACCCACAAAAGAAACTTTCCAAACTTGACGTGAAGTTCAAAGTGGCAACCAGAGACACAAGATCAGAAAATTTTGCTTGGAAGACAAACTTGGTTATGCATTTAAAGGTCCAAAAATCTATCGATGTTCATCAAGTTTTGAGTGATAGTGCATGATGCAAAGAGGGCCAAAACTAGATCAATGTTCATTAAGTCTTGAGTAGTATCCAACTAGCTGTAAGAGACGGATCTATACATACAGAAGAAAACCAAATAGATCAGGTGACTATTACGAGTGCTACTGATTGACTCGAAAGAATAGACATTGCTTGCGCATCTTCTCATCACCGCTGCTTCCAAACCACAAAAACAGGCCTCTTCTCTGTCTGCAAAATGTAACAAGAAGCATTTAAAAAACAAATACACCCGTTGCTGGTTTCTATTGCCTTCAATTATTTTCCAAAAAAATTAGACTGAAGATGTACATAGGATTGCAGAGTTTACATGCATAAAGCAAGGAAAAAAAATTATCAATGAGCATGGACATGGCTTTTCTGACACCAAACACTTCTCTAGAATTGAAGTCTTTCATAACCACCAACAGAAGGCTAATGCACGGTCAGTCCAGAACCAAAGCTTCGTTTCACTCCACGAGATAATTACCAGGATAAAGCTTCAAATAATACACCAGCCGTTTCACAAGAAGATTCAATACTCTTCTGGTTGATAGAAAACTGTTATAAGGGGATATGCTCTCACCTTGGAAACCACGCCAAAAGCCTATCAGACCTGGAGGAAGAACCTGATTTCGTTAAAAAAAGTCTGCGTGCTCGGCAGAAACAAGTCGGCAACTTCCTGTAGCACTTCATATCGGGTCTTCTCACCCTTGGCGAGCTTATTGCAGGTCGCAAGGAACGCATCGTACACATTTTCTTCGTTTCTCTCCTGGAAGCGGGCTCTGATTCTGCCCACCAAGTCTTGGGCTTGATCAATGGCTTCGCCTGCGGTAAACTGCATATTCCATAACTTCTCCTTCTCCACATGATGCTTTGGTTCCACTTCTCGCCGCAGCCTCTCTCCGTGGTCTAGTGGAAGGAAGTTGGCAAATGTCAAGAGGAGCCACCACTTGCCATCAAGGAGCTCCTTCACACACTCCACCCAATCAGTAGTGTCGATACTCTTTTCCTAGTAGTGTCGATACTCTTTTCCTGGAAACCAATGGCAGCCCCAAGGAATTGCAGGTAAGTGTTCTTCGTCCCAACATCGCGCCTGAACCTCTGCTCCACGCCTTGTAAGAAGGTCTCCACGTATTTCGCATACTTCTCTGCGCTCCAATTATTCATGTCCGAGTCGGCTGGGCAGGAAAGGATAAGTTGATGAGCCATATCTCGCGATGTTGTTGTAATTTTGGATTAAAGAGTTGAAATGACGCGGTTGAGGAAAAAAAATGCTGCGTTCTATAAGCTGTGCTTGTTTCCAACTGTAAACTAGATGCCTGAAAGTAAACCCGTGCACAAAGACGAAGAAGAAGATGACGCATATGTCTGAAGCTCTCACTCTGCTTGCTTCCTACTGTGAACCAGGTGCATGAACAACACATGCACAATGAGGAAGAAGAAAAAGACAATGCACGTCCAAAGCTCCAGCGCTTGCATCCAACTGTAAACTAAGCTAGCTGCGTAGAGAGAGATTCATGAGCAAAGATGGAAGTACTGAAAAGAGTGTGAAGACGCTCTTTCATAGGTTTCCATTTCCTTCTACAACACGCTATGCCTGAGTGGCGGTTCGCAACATGTACTGGGACCACCCATGTATGATAGAGACATACCTAAATTTTCAAAAAGGGCTGCCGGATTGAAAGGAGGTGGCACCTATTAGCCCTAATTAGAGACTACCTAGAAAGGGTACTTAGGCTCTTTGGTGGCTACCACGAAAACTTCTCAAGAGATTCATTTGTATTAATACAACAAATTTTCACATATCCTAAATTGTCCTATTTTTATTTTTCTCTTTTTTGGGGTAGTTATTGCAGTTATGCTTGAATTTATTTCTTATACACCTAACTGTGAATGCTCTAAAGATGGGAGATCTCTATATTGAGAACTTCTTTTTTCTCCAATTAATATATCACCCTGCCAAACTCCCTCCAAAAGAAGTGACTTTACGCATAACTTTATTATATGAAGAAGTTTCCAAGGTGGGTATTTGATACTCAACTCATCTAAAAATCCATTTGCAAACAGAAAACAAAAATAACTAACATGTTTTTGGGCTTCATATGGTCACTAGGAGGCCTCATTCAAAAAGGTGAAGTGACCAAATACAAGGGGGGGGGGGGGGGGGGGGGGGTGGTGTTAGTTCACCCTGGCCTTCTTTCACGTGGTGAAACCAAATATTAGGTTTCATTCATTTGCAATGGAGTCATGACAGGCATCCAGTGGATGGTATACTGGTGAGTGCTGGTTCACTGGGGAAGTCTGGGCAGGGCGTGGGGTCACTGTGACTCCCCTTCCTTGGGGAAATCCTTTTTATTATATTTTATTTGGGCTGAGAGATGTAGGAAACACTTTGACGAGCCGAGATGAGAATTTTCAGCAGGCCTGGACCTTCCCCGTGAAGGTCTGGATGGTTACTTGACACACCATCAGCACCTTAAGATCTACTGGAGACTCTACCCTTCAGGCTAGCTTTTAATACTGTTTGGCTTCATAGGAAGATTTTCGAGCCTGACAAGGACACGATCAGCTCGTGATTCCTTCCCTCCTTTGTATGTCTCTGATTTCGATTTTTGCGATGCAGCTGCTGCCGCCTTTCCCTCTGGGTTTCCCCTCCCCCCAGGTCTGGCTTTTTTTGGTATCAAGATTTTGGCAGAATTTGATCCAACAGTAGAAAAATTAATCAAATTTACACTTGGAAAACCAAGAAAAATTCAAAAATTTCTCAATGTATTTGTCAAAAAATGGAGACATTTAAAAAATAATTGTACAACCGACCATAATCTAATTGGCTTTATTTAATAGCTTGGGAGATGTTAAATTCCAACTGGGAGACCCTTATTTTGTCTTAGGGTGGAACAATTCTCAAAGCAGAACCCAACAAGAAACTTCCCCTCATTTACAATTATGTCTCCCCAAATTGGTGCGACTACAACAGTACAACTTTAGTCCCTTTACATGCCTTTTTCTTTCTACGAATTTCCCAGTGTATTATTGGGAGGCTTCGTTACCAACCACTATAACGCCTTCTCAATGACCAAGCACTTTCCATTTTTGGGGTGGGTTAAAACCTTTTTACTGTGATACCCGCTATGTACCAGAAGTATATCTGATGAGTATCACAGTAAAAAATTACATAAAAAAGAACTGTCACAGTTTCTATTTTACACAGGTAAAGCCCTCAATTGGGGGCATTACCCTACACTTTACAACCTTCTTCGCATGCAATCTTTCAAATCTCATCTTCTGTGATCCAACATTCACTCTTCCCAATTCCACTATGATAAAAAAATTCAAACTATTTAACATATAAGGAATTAAAGATAACCATTAAGAGGCCTTGTAACTTGATATAAACAATTTATTGCTTATGTAACTATCTAAGGGTTAAATTTGATAATTTATTTTGTGATTGGGTTTTTATTATTTAATAATGGTTTGGTAAGTCATCATCAATTGGTTATAATTTTAATTAATGTACATGATAATTTATGAGTAAAGTTTTTACCCACATTAATATGCATGATTCAAGAATGATGACTCATTAGAAAAGTTTTTGCACAAATTAATATGCATGACTCAAACATTGGTATTCACAAAGAAAGTTTTTGCACAAATTAATGTGCATGTTGAATCACATGGTGAACCATGTGATGTGTAAAACTTTAAAATATTTTTGTTTAGTTTCTTTTTGCTTAGTATATATAAGTGGGTGTATGGGACCTTTGAAAACACTTCAGTAAAAAAAAACAAATTGTTGTATAAATGTAAAGTTTCATGGAATAGAATTATGAAAGGAATTGAAATTTAAGTTTTTAAAGGTTTTGACATAGTTATAAATGTATGAAATCCATGATAAAAAAATGGTGTGACATAATAGTTATGCATAGAAAATAGAAAGGTCAAAAGATATTTGTGTAAACAAAAACTTAAATTTTCATAGCTATGTAATAAACATACATAGTTTTGGTTCTAAACTTGTTTATGGTTTACAACCTCATTATAAAAGATGAAGTGCAAGGTTCCAAAATAATGGAAGCAAGGTAGTAACTAAATCCAGTTCCACATTTTGAAAATGTACCTCCACAAATGCCTTGTACCCATAATAATATTGCAAAGCGAAAGGTGAATGAAAGTTTTCCTAAACTTCAACATGCATAGATCAAGAAGCATTAAAGGAGGGAAGGAGCCAAACTTAGTTGGTAAAAGGTTTCACTTAAAAGATAAATGTAAGGTCATATTTCATGTTCTTTGGAATTTAAGAAAGTGTGAAAGGATGAACCTTCACACTTCTAAGTGAACTCCCACTTTGGGGGTTGGAATCCCAATGGACTTTTAAATTTTTAGAATGCAATTTCAGGGGTCAAAACTTATTGGATTAAAAAGTTATTTATATCATTGGAAAGTTCTTGGAATCGTAAATGTCTAAATGGGCTCACATGACCCATTTGAGCATTTAATAACATAAGTTATGGCCAAAAGAAAGGATGGGAGTCAAATTGGCAATTTGGGAATTGCCTTAATTCCTTTGTGTGCCACATACCGTTGAAAAGATCTGGACGAGGGCTACAGTTTTGCTTTAGACATCACCTCAATCAGAAGTCTTCACACAAGATTATGAGCCTCTAAAGTTGCGGGAGTTTCAATTTAGGGATTTCAAGACTTCAACTTGGGAATCCCGAGACAAAATGACATTTGGGTGCTGGTCCCATGGCCAGGCATAGAAAATATTATAAGGGGGAAGTTGGTGGCTTCCCCCAAGTTTGGGTCATGGTGAGTCTGTGTTTGCTTGTGGTTCATTCATGCACCAAAAGTGTTTGAACTATGCATTAACTAATTTGTTATTTGGTTTGTGTAGGTCCGTATGAGTAACTAATTTGCTTGTTATTCTTCTTAGTTTTTATCCCAGAACTCCAACATGTCTTTCTACCCTCAAAGTGCTATGAATCAAGGAATGTACCCCAATTCCTCATTCTTTTGTTGTGTTCACCTTAGATTTAAATTTGAGTTTATTAAAGATTTTGGGTGTGCGTTTGTGATGTAAAACAAAAATAACAATGACAAAATTAATAAAAATCTAATTGACGCACTCCCAAGTCCCGGGGTGAACCCACTTGAGGGTTCACCAAAGTGTAGTTGCGAAAAGTTGGGACTCGAAAGGCGCTCCCGGCTTCCAACTCTAGAAAGGGGTAGAGGGTCGAGTTGGGAGCCCAGGGAGTAGACTAAGAAGCGGTATTAGTTGATCAAGCTTGAATCTGCATCAAAACAAACCACAAAATGATTAGTTCACATTTCCGGGACACCCTTGGGTGTTGGGACAAGCCATGGGCACTTTGGACCACAAAACACACCACAGCCCGGACTCGGGGGAAGCCACCACCTTCTCCCATATAGTATTCTCTGCAACACCCCGCTGAGACTACATCCAAATGGCTCTTTTTCCCGAGACTCCCAAGTTGGACTCCCGAAATGGTCCCGGTTGGAGTTCCGAGACTTTGGGAGCTTATAACTCCCGACTGCAAAGTCCAATCGCAACGAGGTCTAAATCAAACTTGAAGCCCTTATTGAGATTTTTCCAACGACATATTGCACTTTCAATTTGGAAGTCAGAAAGAGTTCGATTTCCGACTTTTAGTGGTCGGGAGTCAAACTGCCAGTTTGACTCCCGGCCCTTCTTTTGCCCATAACTTGGGCGACAGATGTCCAAATGGCCAATGCGAGGCCATTTTCGGTATCTACGCTTCAAGACCTTTTCAATGACACTAAGAACACCCCAATGCAAGGTGTTTTGAGTCCTGCTATCGAGCTCTGAACATTCGGGAGTCCCGGAGGACTCCAAATCCTCACTTTTTCCAAGTGTTGGGCTTCACCCCCACACTTGGCCAAAATAAGGTTGCAACACTAATAATGGCAATGAAATAAAAATCTTAACAATGCGACAAATTTCCCTCAACAATGCCACTCATTTTGCTCATAGCAACCATCACAAACATATGGTGCTAATGGAATGCAATTTGCAGCAAAAATAACCAAGAATTAAAACCTTAGCGTTAGAAAAACAACAGAACTCATTGTCATGCAAAAGAAGAAAGCAAATTGTTGAAGGAACGATGGAATGTGACGTGCTTCACAAGTTTGCAAAACCTTAAACCTTAAGGTTAGGAAAAAGAATCGAAAGTTTAAAATTTCAAAAAACACTCACCGATGTAAGATCATTTGAAATTTTATGGAATCAATGATCATCCAATTTTGGGGTTGAACCTAGATCTAATATAAAGGGTGGGTCTTAGGGCGAGGTTTAAATATGGGTATTCAAATAGAGGTCAAGGTCAGAATAGGGAATGTATAATTAATTAAAACCAAAACTGTTAATTATTACCTAGATTTTCAAAAAACTGCCCAACACTAATTCCTTCCCTCCTATAGCCTTAAACATTTATTATGTAAGCAACATAAGATGCAATCATTAACCATTTTTTCTAATAAAAAATCATCACAATTGTACACACTTTGTTTGGTCAATAATATGGCCTTCAACTTCAGTAAAGAATGGGATGTTAAATGGATATCATTGTGTAAATGTCAATATACCATAAGAATGTTTCAAAAACACATTTCATTGAATAATCATTGTTGAAGCTTTCATCCAATGTCAACAACACAAATCCTCCATGCATCATACGACATTTGAAACTTATCAAAGACAAGCAAGATTTTAAAAACATAACTGGTTCATGGGGGGATTTCGATGACATGGTGTCATCACATTCATTCAAAGCTAGTGGGTTACAAGTTGTATCCTCTCAGGACTGGGTCAACCAGACGGGTACAACGCAATTACGAAGATAATGACTACAAGCTCAAATCAGGCCGTTGGCATATTCACGGGTTATGGGCATGTAAAAACCGGTTGGAGTGAACCAGCATCCACCAATGCACCAGTTGAGGATGAGCTCGTTCAACCCATTTTGCGGATGAACATCCTCCCTGCCCGTCGAGATTTTTTTTTTCACCTCCTCTCTGCCCTGAAATTCTCTACCTCCCCCCTCCTACCTACCCCCTCCTACCTACCACCTACCGCCTACCAAGCCCACCCCCCCCTCCTACCTACCACCTACCAACCCCACCCCCCTTCACTCCATCGCCAGAACTCCAGAGATTTCGAGCGGCTGTGGAGCGGGAGCTGGAACTGTGGCTGTGGAGTGGGAGCTGGAGCGGCTGGAGCTGGAGCTGGAGCTGGATTGACTGGAGTTGGACGAAAACCCACACACCCACAAAAAGGTAAGATGCTTACGTTTTTTTTTTGTTTTTTTTGTTTGTTTTGTCTGAAGAAGGCTTGAGAAGTCTTCTTCTTCCTCTTTCTTTGCTACACTTCAGCTTAGCTGCAGCGCAGCAAAGAAGAAGGCCTTCTTCTTTTTCTTTTTTATAGCAAAGAAGAAGGCCTTCTTCTTCTTTTTTGCAACAAAAGAAGAAGGCCTTCTTCTTCTTTTTTGCAGCAAAAGAAGAAGGCCTTCTTCTTCTTCTTTTTTGTAGTAGAAGAAGAAAACCTTCTTCTTCTTCTTCTTTGCAGGAGAAGAAGAAGGCATTCTTCTTCTTCTTTTTTGCAGCAAAGAAGAAGGCCTTCTTCTTCTTCTTTTTTACAGCAAAAGAAGAAAGCCTTCTTCTTCTTCTTTTTTGTAATAGAAGAAGAAGGCATTCTTCTTTTTCTTTTTTGCAGCAAAGAAGAAGGCCTTCTTCTTCTTCTTTTTTGCAACAACAAAAGAAGGTTTTCTTCTTCTTTCTCTTTCTTTGTTGCACTGCAGCTCAACTATAGCACAACAAAGAAGAAGGCCTTCTTCTTCTTCTTTTTTACAACAGAAGAAAAAGAAGAAGAACCCTATGTGTGTTATGGTTTAATTTGGTGATTTTTGGGTGTTTATAGGGTTCAGGACCAAACAATGGCCCAGTTTGTTGCAAATGTAGTTCAAGTTGAGATGCAACGCCACCATTTTTACATTGCTCATCATGCAGCAAAGGCTGCAAATGCAAGAGCTGCATACCAAGCTAAACACGGGATTGTAGATATACTGATATGCGTTAGGGTTTCATTTTATATATTTAGTAAGGTTTTGTAGCCCTTTTATTTTTTGGACTACCCAATTTTGAACTTCGATCCTCTGATATGTTATAGAGATCCAATGTTTTTTTTTCATTAGGTTCTTTAATAATTTTTCATGCACCCATTTTTGTACATCTTTTATCAATATAATAGTATCTTCTACTCACACTTGTTTGATGTGTATCTGATTAATCATATATGTCTTCTTTGTCATAACTTTGTTAGTACTTGAGATGTAAGAATCAAACCAAAAAATCAAAATGAACATTATACAATACTTACATCTAAGTTAATAAGACTCACATCACCTGAAGACTTTTTAAATAATCCACACATTTTCAACATATATTACCCACATCATTTTCTATTATGAACTCCATAAGACCATTTTATAATATGCAATACCTGCATATAAGTCCAAAAATAACCACAAGCATTTTGCATTAATTGCAATACCCACATATAAGTCCCATAATAGGCGCTGGCCTTTTATATTCCTTGCAATACCCGCATATGAGTCCCATAATAGTCATTAGCATTTTGCATTCCTTGCAATACCCGCATATAGGTTCCATAATAGTTGCTGGTTTTTACATTCATTGTAAAACTTACATTTTGTCATAAGATTAATTTAGAATAATATCTAATTTAGGTACATAAAAAGACATAATTTTGGTACCTAGACCACTTTTGAAATGACATTACATGCGAGTATTGCATTTAGGGTTTAGGGTTTTCACATATGGTTTCCTTCAATCACCTATGTATTATTTCAGTATGATCTTGCAAATATGTATTGCATTTTTTCGCATATAAAATTCCCCCTGTAATGCACCGTAGATTTATTTTATTTACTATTAATTTGTAAAAAAACCGTTAATTAATTTAAGGTTTCCCAAACTCTAAATTTGAATCATATTCCATTAGTATATACTTATAACAATTATATGGAAAAATGTGCTTTCTTTTTTATAAATTCTTTTAGTTCAAATTTAAAATGTTATAACACAATAAGGATTAGACATTAAACTATCATAAATGCTTATTAGGCTTACGAAGATATTTTTTTACCTTTGTGTGATCTCTTTAACTTAATTTTTTCCACTCTTTTTGAAGAAGATATAAAATGCAATTGTATTACTTCACATATGTGTAAACCCTAAAATTTTCCCCCCAAATTTAGCCTACTTTAGATTAATTACTATACATTTGTGAAAAACTTATTAATTAATTTATGTGTCTTAACCCTAAACCTAATGGTTAAATTAGTAGGGTATGTAATTAATAGGGTAGCTAAGTTAGTAAGGTAGGTGGTTAGTACAATAACTAGGTCAGTAGGATAACTAGTTATTAGGGTAGATGTGTCAGTAGGGGATAATAAATAAGGTACCAAGGTTGGTGCAATACTTATGAGGGTAGGAAAGTGAGCAGGGTAGCTATTCGGAGTGACCCCAAATGCAAGTATTGCATTTAGGGTGGGATCTTCATATAAAGAACCCAAAACCCCACATGCGTACTTTCGGAGTGACCCTAAATGCAGGTATTGCATTTAGGGTAAGATCTTCATATAAAGAAAGCTTAAACCCTACATGCGTCCTTTCGGAGTGACCCAAAGTGCAGGTATTGCATTTAGGGTTGGGTTATTTCAAAGTGACTTTGCATATGCATATTATGTTTAGGGCTAGGTCTTCACTTAAGGGTATCCAAACCATTTAGATGAGTTTTTTTGAAAAGTGGGTATTACATTTAGGTTTGTTTTTTCATTTCAACTTGAAATACTCAAACTTATACTTACCTTTACCAACTAGAAATTTGGGGTTTTGTTACAATATTTACACCCGTACTTACTTTTACCAATTAGAATTTTGAGGCCTAATTTCAATACTTGCACTTGTACTTACTTTTACCAAACCTTAACCAAAAAAAGTCTTAGTGATATATGCCCTAAACCTAAAAATTATACAAGCTATACAAATCATATAATGCAAAATAAATTTTTTTGAAAGAATATAAGAAAAAAATTAAAAACCAAAATTCAAAGGTTTTAAACTATAAATATTTATTAATTGAAAGAAAATATGTTAATCTTTAAGAATAATCAAATAAATTTCATATAAAACCAAAAGAGAAGATATGCCTTTTATCTTTGTGTGATCTGTCCAACCTAATTTTTCCACTCTTTTTGAAGAAGATATAAAATGCAATTGTATTACTTCATATATGTGTAAACTCTAAAATTTTTCCCCCAAATTTAGCCTACTTTAGATTAATTACTATACATTTGTGAAAAACTTATTAATTAATTTGTGCCTCAACCCTAAACCTAATGGTTAAGTTAGTAGGGTATGTAATTGATAGAGTAGTTAGGTTAATAGGGTAGGTGGTTAGTACAATAGCTAGGTCAATAGGATAACTAGTTATTAGGGTAGCTGTGTCAGTAGGTTGGTGCAATACTTATGAGGGTAGGAAAGTGAACAAGGTAGGTATGTGTGAGGTCAGGTCCAGGAAAAACGGCCAAGAACAAAAAAAAAAAAAAAGGTACAGTGGTCAGCAGCAAAAAGAAATCGACTATGATGAGCCCCATCCGGCGCCGAATGAAAAAACGCAACCCATCCAGTGGACAGAATGGCCAACTGGTGCATTGGTGGCTGTTAATTCACTCTGGCCGTAAAAACCTACCTGTCCACTATGTCGGTTTGGTGACATTTTATGGCTCATTGGTTATGTCTCATAACACAGCTTGAGCAGGCTGGTTACGAGCCAGTTACATAATCCATACAGACAAATGTAAACAAGAATTTAAAAAATCTAACACATGAATTTTTGTGTATATAAGTGGATAAAAAAATGATAGACATCCTCACACATGTGAAAAGCATCAAATATTTTTAAAATATGAGCCAAACCTCTTGATACTATATTGCCAAAATGCGTTTTAATAAATAAATAAATAAATAATTGGGCACTAGGGTGCCACAGTAACTGGTATTGCAAGTCGTACAAAAATAGTACAAAAGTACTGCCCTGATTATTTTTCTTAAAGATATATCTAAGTCGACCCCCCCCCCCCCCCCGAAAAAGAAAAAACCTTATTATTTTTGAGTCTTGCGGAAGTGTCAGCAAATTTGAAGACTGGAGAGTCAGGACGTCGTGCGACTTCGGGGAACTTTGTTGTTGCAAAAATTGTTCTTGTTTTCGGGGTTTGTGTTGAGCCATTCTTCTGCTGCTGCTGTTTTTCTGCTGTATCACATAGTGAGTGATATGATGCTTAATGCGAGTTTGAAGGCTTCTTCTTCTCCATGGAAGACTTGTTATCATCAGTGCGGCGTCTTTTCTGTGGCTGTGACCGTCTAGAACACCACGGTTCAATGGAAAAGTTTGTGGTTCCTAACAAGGGAGCAACTGCTGAAGTTCTAGGGAACTGGCGTAAGGCTGCCCTTGTGGTGAACGTCGCACGCCGCTTTCGATATGTTGCTAACCTCGACAACAGAAGAGCATTAGAAGAAGAACGTCAGGTACTAATAACCCTAATCCTCCCCTCCCCCTTCTTCCCGCCTCCTCCACCACACACTCCCCTTTTTTTGTTGCCTCTTGTTGTGGTCCTTTCCTGTTCAAGAAAAGAGAAACATTTGATCTGGTATATGTCCTGTTAAGTGTGTTGATCTGGTATTGCCCTGTTATGTGTGCTCGCAGCGGCGTAAATTCAAGCTTTCAACGACTGTTGTCAGAGCAGCTCTTCGGTTTGCTGGTAAGCAAAACATTTTTTGGCACATTGTAGCCGTAATGTCTGAAGTTGCCATTGTAAAACCTTTGTGGCAGAAGAAGAAGAAGAAGAAGCAGCTTTGTGTAGAAATTTCTTGAACTTCTGTTTACGAATCCTGAATGTTATCAACTTTCCAGGAGCAAATAGGTGATTTCCTCTGTCCCCTTTTGTTTTGTTTTGGTTGGCTGTATTTATAGATCAAGTGCAAGATGTCCCCGGCAATGTCAATATCGAAGTCACAGAGCCTGCATACGGCTTCAATGTCAAAGTCACAGAGCTTGCAGAGCTGTTGGGACAGCAGAACATGGATGCCCTTGCACATCACAATGGAGTCCATGGCTTAGTAGAGAAGCTGCAAACCTCTGTGGATAAGGGTCTGTGCAGCAGTAATCTGGACAACAGGCGGAAGGCTTTTGGAACTAACACATATATAGAGGCGCCAGCAAAAGGTTTTTGGATGTTTGTATGGGACTCAATGCAAGATTTGACCCTCATGATCCTTGCAGTTTGTGCAGTTGTGTCCCTTGTGATTGGCATTGTCACTGAGGGCTGGAGGGAGGGGTGGTATGATGGAGCTGGAATTGCTTTCAGTATCCTTCTTGTTGTCTTTGTTACTGCCACAAGCGATTACAGGCAATCCCTCCAGTTCCTTGACCTAGACAAGGAAAAGAAGAAGATCTTTATAGAGGTTGTTCGAGATGAACACAGACAGAAGATCTCCATATTTGACTTGTTGGTGGGTGATATTGTTTATGTGAAAACTGGTGACCAACTTCCTGCTGATGGGCTTTACATCTCTGGCTTCACTCTGATGATTGACGAATCCAGCATGACCGGAGAGACTCACACAAAGACTAAAGATGAACACCATCCCTTTCTTTGGTCTGGAACAAAGGTGCAAGATGGCAATTGTAAGATGCTTGTTACAGGGGTTGGAATGAACACAGAGTGGGGACGTCTAATGGCTACTCTTGGTGATGGTGGTGATGATGAAACACCATTGCAAGTGAAGCTCAGTGGAGTGGCAACTCTGATTGGCAAGATTGGCCTGGGTTTTGCAGTACTCACGTTCTTGGTGCTATTAGGGAGGTTTTTATATGCAAAACAGTCATTGAATGACTGGTCATCAGAAGATGCTGTAACAATTGTGAACTATTTTGCAATAGCTGTAACTATAATAGTTGTGGCTATCCCTGAAGGCCTCCCACTGGCAGTTACCCTTACCCTTGCATTTGCAATGACAAAGATGATGGATGATAAGGCATTGGTGCGTCATTTGTCAGCCTGTGAGACCATGGGGTCAGCTACCACCATCTGTACTGACAAGACAGGGACATTGACCTCAAATGAGATGACTGTTGTAAAGGCATGGGCTGCAGGATCAGTTCATGAGGTCAGGGACACGAAGGTGGACTTGCCAATCGAGCTTCTAGGTGCACTTTTAGATGGAGCTTTCATGAATTGTACTGCAGATGTTTGGGATAAAAATGATGGTTCACCTCCATCCCTTCTTGGCAGTCCTACAGAGACTGCAATTTTAAGGTTTGGTCTGGAGTTGGGTGGAAATTTCCAGGAAGTTTGCTCTGATTGTGAGGTGGTGAAAATGGAGCCATTCAATTCCACTAGGAAGAGGATGGGAGCTGTTGTGAAACATGAGAATGGTGACTTAATTGCCCACTGGAAAGGGGCCTCAGAGATAGTGTTAGGATTATGTGATCAGACTTTTGATGCAAATGGCAGTGTGGTGGAGTTGGATGAACAAAAAGTCAAGCATCTCAAGGGAGTTATAAGGATGTTTGCAGATAAGGCTTTACGAACACTGTGTTTGGCATTTAGGAAGGTCGACAGGATTCCTGGCAGCCATGAGCCAATTCCTGATAAGGGCTTTATATTGGCAGCTATTGTGGGGATTAAGGATCCGTTGCGCCCAGAGGTGAAAGATGCTGTCAGGCTTTGCCATGAAGCAGGTATCCAGGTGCGCATGGTAACTGGTGACAACTTGAACACAGCTATGGCCATTGCCCAGGAGTGTGGCATATACACAAAAGATGGAACAGTTATTGAGGGTCCAGTGTTTCGCAATCTATCCTATGACTCAATGAAGAAATGCATCAAAAAATTACAGGTTAGAAAAGCAGCCAGATGACCTGTCTTTTTTTGGTGTTCTTGAAGAGTAATGTAATGTCAGCCATTATGTGTGATTGAAAATGTCCCCTCAACCTCAGGGCTGTGACTTTTCAAAATTGGGCTTCTAAAGTGTCCCCCCAAAACTGCACTACTTTGAGGTTTCCTAAAGGCTCTCCATCAGGGCTCAGAAATCCCCAGGTTCCCAGACTTTTAGTGACCTTGGTAACTGCCATTGTATCTGGGTTGGTTGTTTTAGGAATTTGGACCACAAGTTCTTTTAAGGTAGTCATGTGATGCATCATGAGCTGTAGGTGGTTTTGTGACCTTTTGTCCAACATGTTTTATGATCTGTCTTTCCTGTCTGCTGCATTTCGACTATAGGGAGCCACAGAGGAAGTATCAGGCTTCAGGATGACTATCTTCTCCCTTGTTTTGCTGGTCAGTATGTGAGGGTTGGAGTTTCCTGTTCCTTGCAGGTCTTGGCAAGGTCTTCACCTACAGACAAGCATAAATTGGTAAGCATGCTCCAGAAGATGGGAGAGGTGGTTGCTGTAACAGGGGATGGCACTAATGATGCCCCTGCACTGCATAAAGCTGATATTGGATTGGCTATGGGTATTGCTGGTACTGAGGTAAACTACTTCCTAATCCTGGGGAATCATATTTCTCTTAGGTGTTAATTGCATATCATCCTTCTGAACCTCCTGCTGAAGTGAAGGCTGTTTATACCCCCACTCTGAAAGAACTGTTTGGTTGGAGGCATCAGGTGGCAAAAGAGAGTGCAGATGTGGTGATTTTGGATGACAACTTTTCAACAATAGTGACAGTAGCCAAGTGGGGCCGCTCAGTGTACACCAACATTCAAAAATTTGTGCAATTCCAACTTACCGTCAACATTGTGGCCCTCGTACTGAATTTCTCCTCTGCCTGTCTCACAGGTAAGTGCTTTTTGCTTGTTCCCAAGATTTTGAGAAATGACTTGAACTTGATTACAGCAACAGTTACTCAGTTTTGACGGGGCACAGGGTCGGCACCTCTCACTGCGGTGCAGCTACTTTGGGTGAATCTTATCATGGATACACTGGGTGCACTGGCGCTGGCGACAGAGCGTCCTTATGATGAGTTGATGAAGAGAAAACCAGTGGGGCGTAATGATAACTTCATCAGCAATGTGATGTGGCGTAACATTATTGGGCAAGCAGTATACCAGTTGGCTGTTCTCGCTGTTTTGCAGTACATGGGAAAGGAGATTCTGCATCTGAATGATGATAATAGAGATGAGTTGTTGAATACCATGATCTTCAATGCTTTCGTTTTCTGCCAGGTGTGTATTTCTTTCCTGCTTTCAGATGACTGTCATGGGTCTTGTCCACAGGTTTTCATCTCAATACTGCATGACAATACAGTGTCTTGCGAAAAAATTGTGTTCATGTTGACTTTGGACTGTTGTTTTCAATCTTGTGTTGACTCTGACTTGCTAGATATTCATTGCAGGTCTTCAATGAGGTGAATGCACGAGATATGGAGAAGGTCAATGTGTTCAGCCACTTCTTCAACAATAAGATTTTCTTGTTCATTATTGGGTTCACTGTAGTATTCCAGTTCATTATGGTCCAGTTTCTGGGGAAGTTTGCCAACACTGTTCCCTTAACCAAGGAGCAATGGTTGATGACAGTGTCTATTGGATTTATTAGCTTGCCAATCGCTGCACTTGTTAAATTGATCCCAGTCCCAGAGAACTTCACATTGGTTTCTGTCCGAGAGAGCTCTAATTCTGGAGGGGAAGAAGGTGATATACAACAACCTTTACTCTCAAATGGTGGGTAGCCAGTTCCAGATGCTTTTGCAGAAGGTGTGGGAGGCAGGGTACACAATCTATTGTTGCTAAGTCTTATCTGTTACACCCAACATCCTTTCTTATTGTGAGGCTTCCTCCCACTTGCTGGAGACATCCTAGCTCAAAGTACAGAATTTGCTGCATGACCAGAAGTCTACCATGCCTGCTGGTTCTGGGAAATGATGAAGGTGACAAAACAACTAGTTCTTCTGAAGCTTGCTGACTTCTATGGGTGGCAAGTACAAGTCTTTGTCTGCAGGTGCAAGTTTTTCCATGAACAAATTTATTATTAATGTATGTAGTGAGCCTGAACTCTTCCTTATCTCAGACATTTGCAGCAAATCACTTTGGGGATGTGACCAACTTCCCAACAGGAATGTTGTACAGAAGTACATTAATGGATGTGCGGACACAATTTTCTCAATGGTGATTTGTCAAAAAAGATTTATTTGCATTAGCTAGAAGGCTGTATGTTGAATGGTAAGGAAGATGATGTGTCAATTCTATGCATGTTATGAGGTAGAGTCTTCACATATACAACCACAAAATTGATGCACATTTTATAACTGAAGAATCAATAGTTTAGGAGCAGTATTGTGAATCATTGTACTCATTTCAAAAGTAGATCTCATAGAATTATATTGTTATTCTTCATTCATTCTAATGATACAGTCTATTGGTGGGGATGTTCTTACCAGTGGAAAGAAATGCACTATGGACCTTCCCAATATAAAAATTACTTATGTAGCAATTGATCAATTTGCATGTTTTTATGGGCACAAAATTACTACCAGTAGGCATGAAGACTATGAGATATAGTAGCACCTTGAGGCTAAACTTTTGTGTCGCTCACCTATATATTGAAGTTTATTGGTTAAAATTGCAAGATATTTAGAAGGTTGGTCCTTCATGTATAATTGATATAATAATTCCCTAGGCAAGCCGAAAGTTTGGAATAAAATGAATGGACCATATAATTGGATATATAATGATGAATCGCAACCAAAAAAAATTATTAAAAAAAAGCACCAATTTAGAATGGGAAAGGAATGAACAATAAAAACAACCAAAGTGTGATACAAAGACAACATCCAAAAACGGAAGCATAGGAACAAAGGCCACAAAAGATAACAAGGACCTGTCAAAGGGAGGAAAAAACAACTAATGTCTTAAAACTTTGATTGGTCTTGTGAAGCAAATAGGACAAGGAAGAGGGTGGGAGACCTTAAAAAAGTACCAAACTTGGAAGAGGCCTGGTTGGCAGCAACTGGCTTCAAGATGGAAATGACTTCCGCTTTTGCATAGCCACTAACACCTTCTACCTATAAAATGTTCCAAAGATTAAGAAAGGACAGCCTACAGTGCAAATTTTTTTCCTAGTAAAATTTCATCATTTCTCAAGAAAGTAACTGGCAAAAACATTTTAGTGTATTTGATTAATTTTGTTATTGTTTTGCTAAGTTTTGTCAAATTTTAATACCAAAAACATGAGAAAAAAACACTAATTTAATGCCTTTGATTAATCATGTCATGTTAGCATATCAATAAAGAAGATTGTCCACATGTTAATGTAAACACCCAAATACTTATATGACAAGAGCTGGAGAAACATAGCCTTGTGGTGTTGATTACAATAGAACCCATCCTTCTCTTGAGTTGCTATATTATAGTCATTCCACAAGAAATGGTAGTTCACAAACCTACATTCATTTTAATAGGGTGTCCAATTGTTTTTGAAGGTGTACCATCTAGGATAGAGTAAAGGTAGTTTTAGAAGTAGTCATGGATTATATCTTATATTTTGATTCTTGTACACATTAATAATAAAAATTGTCATATTTTGAAATAAGATACCTTAAACCACCTTATATATACAAACATAAATATCATTCACTTTGTGTCCATGTTGATATGAAACATGACTAATAAATAATACAAAAAAGAGTAAAAAAACATTGATAACATGATAAGATTTTTGGTACACTTAAAAATAAATTGGACCCTAGGATCAACAATGACAACATTAGCCAAAGTGTGGATGCCATGTGAGGATAACACTAGTAATAATGACCTATTGACATGAAGATTGGATGGAAGATGAGAAAAGAACATATTTTTATTCAAATGAAATATGAAAACTTTCGGTTTTCAAAATGGAAACAAAGGCACTTCAAACAACATCATGAAACATAATATGTTCCCTTCCACGGGAACATGAAAGACGATGTATGCCAATTTAATTTATAGGTTAGCCACAAATGTTTTATGTTAAACCAAAAACTATAGGATGGGGGAGACCCAACCTAGCCGCACATTGCTAAAAATAAAATATATGAAACCATATGAAATGACAAGATGTTTAAGTGCCTCGAAAATTAGTCACCAACACCCATATGGTGCACCTAGATGCATGATCTTAAGCAAGTGTAAAAAGGATCAAAAGTCAAGTAAAACATATTGTTAGAAAAAGAATGTTTGTGCAATTTTTCTAAAATGTTCTCTTGAAGAAAATCATTTTCCTTCTCTCAAAACTATTCATAAAAGGAGAGGTCATGCACTTGTAAAACAAGAACGAGTTTAGGACCGAAGTTATGAAACTTTGTTACATAACTATGGGATCTATGTTCTTGGTTGTAAAATTGTACTTCCACCCTTCTATTGGCTATGCAAACCTCACCATTCTCCTACCATGAACTACACACCAACAACACCAAAACTATTCACAACCAAAAGCTTTTCAAATCTCAAACTTCCATTCTCACAAACTTTCTATTCACATCACAACTTTGTACAAAATAAAAGGTGTCTTTCAAGATCACAAACACCTCCTTAAATATTAACCAAAAGGAAACTCATGAAGAAGCTTCCTAAAACTCACCCCCATGTGATTCCATAATTAATTAACCAAAAGGGAAACTAATGAAGAAGCTTCCTAAAACCCATCCCCATGTGATTCCATATTTAATTACAAGGAATGACATCACATGGTGCACATGCACCATGACCATTCAACTTACCCCTTTTTTATTATTAAGTAATTAAATAGTTACATCGAGTTACACACGAAGTTACATCACTCCCAAACTCATTATGGATTCCGTCCTCGGAATCACATATCCAAAACTTTCTTCAATTTGTCATGATTAATGCGGTCGGGATATGGTGAGCCATCAACATTTTCAAGCTCATAAGACCCATTATCAGTAAACACCTTCTTGATAACAAAAGGTCCAAACCACTTGGGTAACAGTTTTTTATAAGCCCTACGATGATGTCGAGCATCAAACATCATGACAAGGTCACCTTCTTTGAACTCCCTTCTCTTCACCTTCTTGTCGAAAGCTTTCTTTTATTGAGCCTGAGCAACTTTAATGGATTGGTAGGCTTTCAACTGCAACTCATCCAACTCGTTAAGTTGCAACAATCGATGATGTTGGGACTCATCCAAAGGAAGTCTCATTATTGTGGCAGTGCGTAACGTCATCACTTCCAGCTCAATGGGTAAAAGCGCCTCCATTCCATAGGTTAAATGGAAAGGTGAGTACCATGTGGCAGTTTTGTATGTGGTGTTGTAAACCCACACAACATGGTGAATTTTGAGATCCCAGTCACAAATATTCACATGAACCTCGGCCTCTTTTGCCAACATGGAACACAAAGTCCTATTGGTTCTTTCTACTAGGCCATTAGTGCTAGGCTTATACATGGTAATAAACCTATGTTTCACTGCAAGGCGTGCTAACAGGTTTTCCACAACCTCACTCAAAAACTGGGGACCATTATCAGAACCAATTTCAAGTGGTGTCCCAAACCGAGTAAAGATTCGTTCATACAGAAATCGTGCTACTTCTTGTTTCACTAAGGACTTCAAGGCACGTACTTCTGCAAACTTTGTGAGGTAGTCAGTGGCAACTACAATGAATCGATGCCCTCTCCTAGTCATTGGCAATGGGCCCATTAAATCAATTCCCCATTTTTCAAAAGGTCCTAAAGGGGGTATGGGATGTAAGGGGCCACTTACAGTAGACCTTTGTGCATAGGCTTGACACACATCACAACTTCTGCAATAATCACGGGCATCCTTGAAGAGGGTGGGCCAATAGTAACCTGCTTGCAGAATCTTTTCTGCAGTGATTCGTCCCGCAAAGTGGCCTCCACAAAACCCATCATGAAACTCATACAAAAGCCGTGAGGTGTCACGTTTTCCAATGGTTTGTCGTAAAACACCATCCCTTCCCTGAAAGTAGAGTTGATCGCCTATCATCGAATAACTCCGGCTCTTGTGCGCAATTCTCATTCGTACTATTTTTGTGGCTCCATCTGGAAACCTCATGCCATCTAAGTATTAATGATCTCCCGATATTCTTCAGGTGTTTCTTCTGCATTAATGGACATGATTGCAGCGTCTGGAAAGTCATCATCCTCTGAAACATCACCCACTCCTTCATATGCTCTTGTAAGGCCATCAACATTGCCATGCCGCCTCCCTGGACGATGGACAATGTCAATCAAATTCCTCCATCAAAAGTAACCATCGAGCGAGTCGACCACTTGGATTGGGCTTGTTGACCAAGTAGGTTAAGGCCTTGTGATCTGTCACAATTTTGACCTTGTACCCCAACAAGTAATGGCGAAACTTCTTAAGAGAGAAAATAACTGCAAGACCCTTCTGTTCGGTCACAGTATAATTTTTCTCAGCTGAAGTTAATTGTCTGCTAGCAAAATGAATGGGATGGTCATGCTCGTTTTCGTCTAATTGTGATAAGGTGCTCCCCACCGCTTCTCTAGATGCATCACAATATACTAAAAATGGTTTGTTCCAATCTGGAGTCCGAAGGATTGGCGCAACTTGAAGAGTTGACTTCAGCTGTTCGAATGCCCGTCTTGACACCTCGTCCTCCATTAGTGCAGGTGCATCTTCACGCAAGAATCGTGTTAAAGGACGTGCTTTTGCTGCAAACATGTGGATGAACCTGCAATAACATCCCACCATACCTAAAAAACCTCGAAGGGCTTACCTCGTGGTGGGAAACGGAAGCTTTGAAATCGTATCAAGCTTCTCGGGATCTGTGGCTACCCCATCCTTTGACACAATGTGTCCAACCATCTTCCCTTTTGAAAAACCAATTGTGGTTTTCTTAGGGCTCAAAGTCACTCCCGAACTATCCAAACGTTGAAAGACTGATTCCAGTTTGGCAAGGTGAGAAGCTCTATCACTGTAAACTCCAAAGTCGTCAATGAAAACCCGTAGGAAAAGGCCCAAGAATGGATCAAAGACCTTGTTCGGTAACCGTTGAAATGTCCCTGGAGCATTGCACAAACCAAAAGGCATTACTGTGTAGCAAAATGTTCCCCAAGGTGTGGTGAATGTGGTCTTCAATTGATCTTCTGGAGCAATTTTCACCTGGTGGTAGCCCCTGTACCCATCTCCAAATGTGTACATTTCGTGCCCTGCTACCTCTTCCAAAATTTATTCACAAAATGGCAAAGGGTAACGGTTTTTCCTAGTTACTTTGTTTAAAGCTTTATAGTTGACACACACCCTTAGCTTGCCATTCTTCTTCAATGTTAATACCACAGGAGAAACCCATTCAGTTGTCTCCACATGCCTAATGAACCCTGCCTCCAACAACTTGTCAAGCTCCTCCTTCACCATGGCCGTGTATCTTGGGTTCCACCTCCCCTGCTTGGCCCTGATTGGTTTGGCATTTGGTAACAGTTCAATCTTGTGTTGCTCCATGGTGATCTCCCTCAGGTCCTTGTAGCTGAAAGCAAAAAGATGGATATACTTACGTAGTAAATCCTCATATTGCTTCCTTTCCTCCGATTGAAGGTCTGGTCCCAGTTGAATCTTGCTTAGCCTCGCCTCAACCTCTCCTTTTGTTAGCACGCATGGAGTCGATTGGTTATCATCCCCTCGAATCCTTTGATCCGACAAAGCTTCAACCTTGGGGATTGTCTCCAAAGCATATAACCCTACTTCCTCTTCACTAGAGTCATCCGTGTAAATCCCTTCAGAGCTAGAACTTTGGTTTGTTTCTGATTCATCCTCATATTCACTCGTCCCTCCAGAGTTTTTCACAAAACTGGCAAATGGAACTTTCTATCGGTTAGGATGAACTCCGATGGTCATGTAGCCTTCGCCCCAATAGTTCCTTGCATGCGACTTTGTTAACCAAGGCCTACCTAATATCATTGGGTAAGCCCCATCTTCCTCTAGTACTACATGGAAATCCATAATGGTGGAAACCCTCATCACAATGATTACAACATTGCTAATGACTCCTTCAGGCCTAACAACTCGTTTGTTGGCCATTTTTAAGGTTACTGCGGCAGGTCTATCAATTTTCAGCCCTAAGTACTTCATTGCAGGAATTGTCATCACATTGACTCCTGCCCCCCCATCCACCAACACTCCACACAACACTGATCCATTACATTGCACATCAATGATCGAATCACATTCGCGCTCAGCTGCTATGGCATTCAAAGGTGTGGGTACCTTTGGGATCTTAGGTGTTGAAAGTCCTTTCCTCAACTCCCTTCGAGCTGACGGCACCATCGCCACCAACTGTCCAATGGTGATGTCTGCTTTCTGAGATCCCACATCTTGCACCACCAAATAAGGACCAGAATCTCTAGAAACTGGAAAGTTTTGGAATCCAAACCTCCGCCTCCGGTTCTTTTTCTTCTCTTTTGGGGCCCTCGCCATCTCCTTGAACCTCTTGATGCTTGTGTCGGGATGAGAAGTGCCCTCCATTGGTCGTTTAGCTTGGGCCATGACATCCATCGCATCTTCAGGGAATTGAAGGCTCCTCTCCAAACCCATCAAAGCCTTTTCTCGCCCTTCACTTATCGGTTCAATTAAATGCACTTGAGCTTTGCCCTTCTCTTCTGCAGAAAACCTCCGAGTATAAGAACTTGCATTCTCTCTGGTAACCATAGTTGGCGAGTTTGGACATTCTCTTGAATAATGTCCCATCTCTCGACGCTTGTAACATTGAACAGTTGACAGGTCCCTCTCCACGTTTCTGCTCTTATTAGTCCTTGGCTGCAGTAGATGGAGGCTTAGCTGGTTCATTTGATTGATCATTTGTTCCATGGCCGACTCCATGCGACAACTCACTTCTGGATGCTTCGCTCCTCTGGTTCAGTTGCGAAGTGAACTGTTTTCACCATGGTTTGCACAGTTGGTCGTGGAACTTCTTCCATGCTTGCCTCCTTCTTTTCGGCCACCTCTGCTGCTTCATTAAACGTCGCAACTTGTTTGTATCTCATTTGTTGTCGTAATTCTAACAACAAACCAATGGTGAAATGCTCTAATACTACTGCATTAACTCCCGCAAAGAGTGGATCAGTCCCTTCATGACCTTGTGCCCTAAGACATCCTTGGAGTTTATGTTGCAATGTCATTGTCCTATCCTTTTACTCTCTTACTGACTCTAAAGCCCCTTGCTTTAGTTGACTCAGTTCAAGCATTAAGTTTTGGTAGACATTCTTCACCAAAAACTTTTTCACTAGAGCCTTAGTTGTGTCATTCCATGATCCCTTCAACTCTTTTGTCTAACGTTCAAACCAAAATGATGCCGTACCTTCTAAAAATTCACGAAAAAAATTAAGCCATTCTGCAGCTGTTCTAAGCCCCGTACCAATACAAGCCCGTTTATATTCCCTTAAAAAGACTTCAGGGTCCTCACCCTTACTTCCCTTAAAAACTAGAATAACCATATTGATTCTTATTTTGTCTCAAAAAGAAAATTCAACAAAGTAATTAATTCTTTTAACCAACTATAACTTAGCTTTGACAACCTTTCCTCATGAATAAGGAAACTTCTAATGGCTTGAATTGCATTCACAATAAAATCCTCCCTATTTCTCGATGTAATTCTCTAAAAGGACCAAACATTTCTAATCCTGCCATTACCCTATTTAAATGCCTCGATTAAAAACAACATTTACAATATCATGACCATTACGAGTATCAAGTGACGCCTCCACTCCACATGACATGCAGGTTGTTGGTTCTAGCATAATCTGGAGTCGCATCCTTCTTCCTAAGCCAAACAAGTAAATGTTGTTCTTGTGTGATTGTCCTTTGGCGTTGCCTTGCAGATTCTGAGTCAGGTTGAGGCCTTGATTCCTCCCGTCGTTTACGTAGTTATGACACTACCTCATTTGGTTCACCTACAATCCCAAGTTCTTCTAAAGGTCTTTCAACCTGTAAAATTGGCCTAGCAACTCCCAATGTCAAGGATGGGGTCCGTTGCCTATCTTCGGGAAACTGTGTACTAGGGGAGTTAAAAGCCTCTCCTAACATTGACATTAATGTTTTTAGTAAAATAGTAATCTTAAAAATAAAACATATATATATTTCTATACATTTTTATTTCTTTCAATCACCTACAACATTTTTTATATAAAATGTCTAAAGGTTTCAACAAGGTTTAATGACCATGGCTTATTCAAGAACACTCACTATCCTTTATAAACTTTTGTTTACATTTTCTCATATGGCTTAACACGTGCCATCATCTTTCCCTTTCTTGCTTGCAACTTTTCTTTACGAATCTTCTCAGATTCTCAAAAATCCAACTCTAATTCATGCCTAGGATTACAAGTAATATCCAAAAGCAAGCTTGGGGTCAAACAAAAGGACTCATGTTTATGGTCTTCATAGTGTTGCTTCATGCGTTGAATCGTGCATCCAACTCGACATGGCTTGCCTTTCGTAATCTCCATTGCCACAAGTTGAACCTCTTCCACCCATGTGACCACTTCCATCCATGATCCGGGGATAAACAAAATGCCTTGCAATCCTCGTTGCAAAAGAAAACAACAATTTGTTCTTCCCTTTTCCCTCCTTCTTCCCACTAAACTTTCAACCACGCAATTAAGTTTTCTCCACACAATTGCACAACACAATTTCACAACGCAATTAAATTGCACAACACAATTTAACAACACAATCAGCATAGACTCGGGTCCCAGCAACGGAACCAAAAAGATGTAAAACAAGAACGGGTTTAGGACCGAAGTTATGAAACTTTGTTACATAACTATGGGATCTATGTTCTTGGTTGTAAAATTGTACTTCCACCCTTCTATTGGCTATGCAAACCTCACCATTCTCCTACCATGAACTACACACCAACAACACCAAAACTATTCACAACCAAAAGCTTTTCAAATCTCAAACTTCCATTCTCACAAACTTTCTATTCACATCACAACTTTGTACAAAATAAAAGGTGTCTTTCAAGATCACAAACACCTCCTTAAATATTAACCAAAAGGAAACTCATGAAGAAGCTTCCTAAAACTCACCCCCATGTGATTCCATAATTAATTAACCAAAAGGGAAACTAATGAAGAAGCTTCCTAAAACCCATCCCCATGTGATTCCATATTTAATTACAAGGAATGACATCACATGGTGCACATGCACCATGACCATTCAACTTACCCCTTTTTTATTATTAAGTAATTAAATAGTTACATCGAGTTACACACGAAGTTACACACCCACTTTAAAAGGGCCTAGAATAGAAGTGGACTTGTATTGCATGCTCCTACAACCTTAAATAAGAATGGGCAACGATCTTGCAAGAATTTTTAAACAATGACTAAAGTTGCAAAAGTTCAACTCCCTATATATGATGTTGGTGCAATGATCTTAGTGAAAATGAAATTCATCCCATCTCTAGAAATGGGGAGAGAGACCTACCTATAAACTAGGGGGACTTGCAAATACTCCAAATAACCCAAATTTAAAAGCCTCCCAAAAACTTGGATGAGGGTCAAATAAAAATAGGCTAGTTGGCCCATTAGAGACTCAAGAAAACAGGAAGGGGTGGGGGGGGGTGTTAAGAATGCAAAGATAAGATGGCCTTTGGAAAATCCCAAAAGCAACATGGACACCCATAAGCTCGAAAGTGCTTCCATGCATTGCACATCTTCATCCAAAAGATCCTAAAAGGTGAAGGAAGGAAAAACAAAAAGGTGCACCTAAAACCCTAATGTCATTTGAAGGAGAGAAAAATCCAATAAGTGGGGAAAAGCTATGAGGCAAGTTGACCCAAGTTACACACATGTAATGTTGGATCACTAGCCCCATCAATGCCAATTAAGAAGAATAATGATCTTTTTTTAAAAGGACAATTATGACAAGGCCAATGATGCAGGTGTCATCCACTATAAAAGGGAATGAACAAGAGGGGAAAAGGTCCATTAAGTTGCACAAGGCTTGGAAATGAGCAAGTGCAAAAATAAGCTTCCTACTTAATGTGTGCTAATGGAACAATGGATAATGGTCAAACATCTTATAAGGGAATGATGACTAAAGAATAGTAGGAGGTCTAAAGCATAAAAAAGAACAAACAAAAAGGATGAGCTTAGATAGTTGGCCACCTATTGCATAAGGCTCCTTAAAAATAACCATGCAAAAGATCATGTTGAAAACATTCACAACATCTACTTGCAACACCAATTGTTCAATATGCACATCTAATGTCTTTTGAATATTATGCGCCACTATGTCACATTTTCTTCTGATTGCAATGTCCAATTAAATTTGGGGGAATAAATGATCCAAAAATATATCATGAAATTAAAAACACAAAGTTCACTAATTCATGTAAGACTTGCCCTCTATAATTGGTCATATGGTTTTGGAAGGCTAGCCAAAACTTATAGCTAAATGGGTGAAAGCATGAACTAAGGTGTTGAAGGCACCAAGGTTAAAGTTCCTTCGAAGGATTACATTCTCCATGTGGCCTTCTTCTATTGTTTAAAATGCATTTTTCACATTACTTTTCAAATTTCATATTATATTTTTAAAACATATATCAAGTTTTTCATTATAATCAAATGTACAACTTTGCTTTGAACCATGATCACAAATTTGGACCTATGATAGTGATTAAAAATGTTCAAGTATCAAAGCAAAAAAGGCACATGCAAAGTTTTTTGAATGGTTTGAACATATGGAACCATTTTTATGAAATATACTAGAGCTCGCAAAAAAATTGAAAACATTTGGTGCACATTTGATAAGGAAAAATGATTTTTGAGAAAAAATAAAACCATTTCTCCACATCCTTCTTTTCAATGTTTTAAACATACAAAAGAACTCTTGAAAACATAATGAATTTCCATGAAAATTTTGTGGTTACAACTTTGAATGTACAAAACTTTATTCCAATAATTAAACTAATTTTTCTATGTATAGTGTTCCCATGCATCGCGATTTTTCAGAGATATAAAAAACATTTTTAAAGCATTGTCCACACCTTATGTGGATCCTTATTTCATGCTTTCACCTAAGTAACACTAAGGGCACATGTTATGCACCCATACATATCACTTGCACCAACACAAAAAGTTAGTGTTCCTAGTTGGACAAAGTTGCTAACTAATTCCTCATGGTTGAATGAATTTTGAAGGTGTTTAAAAACCATGCCTAACAACCCCTAGTTGAGAGATGAAACATTTGAATGAATGTCAACTTCAAAGAATGGAGGGAGAGGTTCAAATTGATATTAGTTTGAAATTCCATCAAACAATTTGGGCATAGCAAAAACAAATCTAAGGATGGAAAGCTTATAATGTGTGGACAATCTTTAATGATGTTGGGGCCAAAACAAATGGAACAAGGGATCTATCAATGTGACATACTTTTGAACACACCCCAATGCTAGATTTCGTTCAAGCCAATGAAGTTGGGTTGAGGTAGAAAGGAAGGCTAAAATCTAAAGGTGATGCATTAGGAAAGGGGGTCAATTTGGAAGGAACCTCATAGCAAGGGGCTAGCTAGTATAGAATAAACATATTCAACTTGAAGCATTTCCCAATGCTTGAAATAAATTATCACAAGTGCACTGTAGTTTTTTTTATGCCTAACCACTCCCCTTGAATAAATAGAAGACAATCTTGTAGAAATAGGAAAAATAGGTCCCATGTAGCTATGTCAAAAAGGTTCCAAAAGTTTGAATTGAAAATTTATGCCCAAATCCTACACCACTGTGGAATGACTTCTTTATGGGTAGAGCTAACAGATAAAAACAGTTGTGTAATCGTTTTATCAATTAAGCATGGTAGTTAAGGTGGTTATGAAACAATGGTCCATGGCAATCAAGTTGCTTGGGATGCCCATCTCCCAAAAGCTTCAAATGCAAGGAAGCTAATTGTTTCAGCTTTTTATTTTTGTTTATTATTTTTATGCCTTTTAGTTTCCTTTGTTCTTCAGTGATCACTCCCCCTTAGGAGGTTTTATTTATCATCCATTTGTTTATGGGCATGCGTCAATGTAATTTGCTTCTTGCATCTTTTTTTGCACTCATTCATTTTTGTGTTTTGTGTTATTCCTCAAACAATTTTTCCTTGTGTGTTTACCTTTCTTTGCTCAATGACACCCATATGCTCAGTCCTGCCCATGTTGTTCCCCTTGCCTTTGATCATTTTGCCTTTTAATTAGCCTCTACGGGGTTAGCCATTCAACCTCACAAGTGTTCGACTTGGGCCCCTTTCGATTTGCTACTTGGGTTTGCCTTGTTGACAGCATTAGGATCATGGGCATCCCTTTTGGCTTTAATTTCTTTTTGTCATCCTTTTCACAAAAGGCTTTGGGTGAAGATGTTCACCATGCTAATGTGCTCTTGAGGTTAGGGGATGTTCAAGTAGCATTTTGGATCTTTTTTGGTGTTTCGTTTAAGTGTTTTTCTACATGTTTTATTGATTCCACCTTTTTCTGTATTTTCAATGCCAACTTGCCATTTTTGACTTGGCCATGTTAGGACTTTTTGATAGGCTTTTGGGCCCAGGCTCTCTAGAATGCTTTTAGATTGCTTTAATCCATTAGCATGTTTATCTCCCCATTTTTAATTGAAAGTTAAACCTCATTTCTACAAAGGGCATTATTCCAACAACTTATTTGGGGAACTAGGCTTTAGTTCATTATCCTTTAGGCCCACTTGAGGTTGACATGAAAACCTTTTTCCCTTAATAGTGACGGTGTGTGTACATTTTTTGAATAATTGATAAAGAACGAAGTAGATGAGCTTCGGGAAAATATTTTAGAAAATTATTTCAGAGAGATTGCATGTCATTCTTTTTTTAACATCATCTCTCATTGATTTTCTAATTTGCATCGAATGCATTTGAAATCTTGTGCATGGCCAAATGTGGGTGCATGGTTATTTGTTTATGCAGTGATCCATTTTTTCCATTGTTTTACGCACTTGTTTGGCTTTCCCCCATCCCTTAAATCTCTTGGTTTATTGCACTTATGCTTAACCTTTGGACCTCATGGGAATCCATCTTCTTTGTTGCACCATAGTGGGGAGAAGACAAGTTCCTATGATACTATGTGAGATGCCTTTGCATCAAGGATGCAAGATTTCATGTTTACATTAATAGACCCACGTTTTTTTATTGCCTATCTTTTAGTCTTCACATTGATGGGTTGACATTGTGATTTTAGTGGATGGTGTTCAAACTTTCGTTGACATTGTCATCATTGACTTCACTTGAGCATATTTGATTTCATGGGCAACTTTATCTCATGGGGTTGTTGCAATAGTCATAGCTTAAGTTAACAATGATTTTCATCATAATTGATACCTTGCAAATATGTTTTTCCCTTAATTATAGAGGTCTTTGAGTATTTGCATCAATAGGTCAACGTTTTTTCCATTGATGTGCTAACATGGCGTAGAAAATAAAGGGCACTAGAGGCCTTCCTCTTTCAGGTTTGCATCCATTTTACAAGCAAAGGGCGTTGGTGGCATTGCAATGAACATAGGTGGCCTCTATTTGAAATCATGTTGTTACCCAAGGTGAAGGTTCACGTAAACTAGGCATTCTTTCAAGTGTTCCTCCCCTCTCCTTATTGATATGTTTATTGCAACTAAAAGAGTTAAAAGACTTGATTTGTTCCAATTCCCCGAGTAGTCAGTCACCATTGGAAGTTTTGTTGTTTGCCAAGGCTTGGGCCCTTCCATCTTGTACCATTTTTTTCCCCCCTTTGTTGAGTGCTCTGATTTATTGATGATTGGTAGGTATTCACCACTTTGGGCCCTAGTTTGACCCTTTCATTCCCAACTTGAGTGTTACCCCAAAGCAAGTGAAATTGGGTATCATTTAATAAAACTGCACATAAAGTTCAAAATAATTTGCAGGATTTTATTTTGACAAGACTTGACTTAATGAAGAACTAGTGGGTACCCCTTAATTGCTTCAACCAGTTATAACGCACACACGTTTTCAGAACCTGGCTCTCAGGACCTGGCTTTCAGGACCTGTTAATAACGCACACACGCTTTCAGGACCTGGCTCTCAGGACCTCGAAAGCTCTCCATCCTACGGTCGTCTTATCTTCTTCCCGTCACTTTTCTCTTCGTCGGTCACTTTTCTTTTTCCCCGTCACTTTTCTCTGCGTCCACCAGTCACTGTTCTCTGCGTCCAGTGGTCACAGACAGATGGCAAACGGTGATGGCAGACGACGAAGAAGAAGAGTCGGAGAGGAGAAGCGGCCGAATCCCGTTTTCCCCGTTTTCGGAATCCCGTTCTCGGAATCCGACTGTCCGGGCCGAATCCCGGATTCGTCCGGGCCGAATCCCGTTCTCGGAATCCGACCGTCCGGGCCGGTTCCGCCGCGTCAATTAAACCGCGGAACTGTCGCATCGGACGGACGCACAGACGAACGCACCAAGTAGCTGCACAAGTGTTTGAAAACTGGAAGAGACAAAATAGACCCTAGATGGTTATCAGGGCGGTTCTTAAGATTCATAACCATGATTTTTTTAAACTCAAAAGACCTGATTCTAGTATATATAGGCCTAATCACAGTTCTCAAGAAAATTGGAAAAAAATCTGATCATGAAATGACCGGTTCTTTAGCACTTCTTTAGTGAAAACCACATGCTGTTTGAGATTTTTGAAATAACCAAGGTTGACAATTCTTTTGATTTTGAAATATTTTCAAAAACCAGAGAAAAACATCCTACGGTTCTTTAAAATTTCAAGTGCCCACAAAACACTCGTAATTGCTGGCTTTATAGTTCCAACCAGGGTTACACTCCGGTTCTCTTGGTTCCAAAGAAAGGATCGGTGGGTAAGTAGGGTCAGGTATATTTACCCTTGACCAACAGTTTTGTAGAAAATCAAAGAACCGTGGACCTCCCGTTTCTGTTCCACGCGTGCCTTTGCATTGCATTGCATGCAGCGCTTGCCACTTGGTCTACCTTAAGCGCCATCGCCGTTTTCCGTCGCGCCAAATGCATGTGTGAGAAAGAATCGCTGACGTCTTCACTTCTCTCTCTCTCTCTCTCGGCATCTGTGCAATTTTTCACTTTTAAAAAAAAAAAAACTAACTCAAGGTTGCAAGGTTCAAGCAATCTTGATCACAAGCGTTTATTCGGGAAGCAAAGAACGCAAGGAAGAGCGGGAACACACTCACACAAAGATATTGAGATGCAGTACCGATTTTTGGCTGCATATCTGCCTTGCTCACGCTCATTGCTCTTGGTAAGTCCTCCGGTTCGAAAGGCTGTTGTATATTGCTCTGACGCTAGTGTTAATTCGTCCACCAGACTGTCAGCTTGTTCCCAGATCGCGCACACTGCAGTGCATCAAGAGGTGCTACAAATACGCGGGGGTGTTCTCCGGTCGAGGGCTCGGCATCGTCAGTTTTGCGTCCAGTCAAGCTCGACATCAGAGCAGGTTTCTATGGAAGGGGATGGGATTGAGCACGAGAGTACGGGTTCAGGCGTTGATTTGAAGCAGAGTCAGCAACCCCTCAGCAGTAGGTATGGAATTCCGACGAGAAGGTCAGCTTTCATTTGTTAGTTGCTATAGATTGCTCCGCGGTTTCGTCTGCGAATTTTCGACATCTATGTCGAGTGACCATCGTCAATCAGCAAATTGTGCGACATCGGTTACGCCTGCTGTTGAATACATTATTATGTCCACCAAAGCATTAGTAATGCGATACTATGACTGCCTGGAAGTGACAACGGAGAGTTTGAGCACATGTCTGTAACGCTTGTGGCCCTTGTGTGCATGTTATGTCTGCAGGGATGATATGTCAGACTCGTATGGAGCGGGATACAGCACGCGGTCGAGTGATGAAGGTTTCGGTCAGATATACAGCACGGCTGCGAAGGCTGTAAAAGAGCGGAAGATGGCCAGAGAAACAGCCGAAGAAGAAGAAGATAGCGAGGTAGACATCGATCCAAAGGCGCATCGTGAGTTCGATCGTACACAAGGCAGTCATGTCGCACAGAAGGAAGCGGCAAGGCATAGCGAGCATGCAAACGCTTTTGAGAACGAATCCGCTGCACACCGTCGAAAGGACGCCAAGATTGCAAACAAGTGAAATAGAGTCTGCAACAGGTATGAGAACACTTCAAAGCTGCCATTTGCTAGCGCAATTGTAAGATAGCCGTGTCTTTTTGGAACCTTGAAGGAAACCTGAACGAGGGAGGAGTTGCCGAATAAAGAATTAGTAAACCAAAGAGATAAAAATCACAAAGCTTGGAGCGTCGGCGTGTACATGCCAGACCGTCCATTTTCTGTTCTACGCCAAGTAGAAGCTGTTATGAGATCGCTTGGACGTGTAAGCAGTACATTTGTGAACGTTTTCTTTGGTACTTGTTCCAACAGTGCTGTTGCTCTGTGATTCCCGTATCTGCAATGGAAATTTCATAATGATGTTTCACAATCACTTGTTTGTTCAGTGACCTTCAACATCATAAGTTATAGATGGGGTAGTTGCATACGAGACAGTCCATTTATAGACTGTCAGAGTGGTATTTTTTGCAATTGGAACAACCTCAAATGCTCAGAAGGGATTCATCTAACCAATCAATGTAAAAGACTTATGAAAACACCTCCCAAAAAAAACAACAAAGTGGTGATAGAATATCTTCATTTCATTACCAGATGGACTTCTAAAATGATGGAACATCTTCAATCATACTCCATACAAACATTTATGGACTCATATTTGATAATTTACAAATGCAAAGTGTCAAGTAATTTTAGAGTCATTGCAAATTATAATTTAGAATTGTTTTTCGGTTGTTTATCTTGCACCTTTATAATGTTTTTGTATCTTGTTGTGAACTTATTTAATAAATTGAACTTTTGTTAGCATTTTGCCTATCACATCAAGAACATAAAAAATATTAAAGGAACAAAATGACATATAGTGAAATTTATAAAATTTTATCTTTTAAAAAAATTGATAATAAAATAGATATTATATTCACACAAAAAAAATTAATCATTGGCACTAGTGTGAAGCAACACAAAGCCCAAATTTATAAGTGCAAGGTGTCAAATATTCTTCTTATAGTATGATCGTGGTGTTAATTGCAATATTAAAACAAAGGATTGAACTCATACTCAATAAAATCTATAAATGCAAAGCATCAAGTATTCTTCTTATAGTACAATAGTGGTGTTAATTGCAATTTACTAGACTCATGTTTGACAATCTATAAATGCAAAGTGTTAAGTATTCTTCTTCTATTATGATTGTGGTGTGAATTGCAATACTAAAACAAAGGGCTTGAGCATGGAAACTTTGATATTTAATTTGAAAGATCCCTATGAAACTATCAATTTGTATAAAAGTTTGGATATTTCATTGCAATCAATGAATTGAAGCTTTTCTTTTACAATAAATGACATTAGTAGGATAGATACTTTTGTGTCAAATATAAAATTTAGAAAAAAATAGAATTCAAATTTTACACCCAAAGTTAAGTCATTTTTGTGTGCTTTATGGACTTCAATGTGCCCTTTTTAGTTCACCTTAATGTGCAATTACCTTATCTTTGTTATGACCAATTATGTCAATGCCAAACATCAACCAATGGACTTGGGAGTTTTTGTGATTAATCTAAAGAGTACAAGTGAAAGTGGAACATAACCAGAGCATATTGGGAAGGACCTATAAAGCAAGTTAATGTTAGAAGATGCACTAAAAGTTTAATGAACACATTGACTTAGAAAACAGGTGCGTCAGGTTGAAGTTTTGTGCCTAAACCTCTTGCCCATGCATGAGCAAACAAATTGAACCAACAAACAAACCACCATTGTATTAGTTGACTCAACCAATTTGGCTGTTACTTTACCAGGTCTGGCAGTGTAACTGTAACCTAGATCTAGTGAATCTGTTCTAAAATTTGGAGTTATCAATTTATGGACTTGGTTTGAAGTTACTATTTGAATACATATACATGATATAAATGTTTTATGCATAATACATGAACTTTAAAAAGTTGTATGGACATTTAAAATAAACATAAGGACTTTATATGTGAGAATATATATATATATAGAGAGAGAGAGAGAGAGAGAGAGAGAGATTTTTAATTGCTTGAATAACATTGACATCATGGTTGTTTAGGGTGTAATTTTAGTTAGATAATATATTAATGAAAAAAAGTTGCTTAAAACCAATGGATTGTTATTGCCGAACTACTTAGTCAACGTAGATCTGAAAAATACACAAAAGAAATACTATTCAAATGGATTTAAGGGGATTTCTTATTTCATTCATTTTTTGTTCACTCAACCTTGCACTCATCTAAATGATGAAATTTGAGTTGTTACATTTATTTCATGAAAAGGATGTTAGACTTTAGAGTTAATTTGTCTATTCATCCTTCTAACCATTTGTCCCTATTTCTCTCCTATCTTGTATGTCCTACAAGGTTTCAAACTTGTCCCTTTTGACCTTCCCACTTTCTCCTATTTAATCCTTGTGCTATCCTTTCTCTTTGGGGGGTGTTAGAAATATAACTTATAGTTAAGTTGTCCCTTAGTTGTTAGGATTGTAACAACAATTTTTTAAATGGTCAGATTGAAAAGATGAAAAAGTGTAGAGACACAATTGTTGGAAAATGATGTGACCCTTCATTAGTATTTAATGTGCTTGGTGGGAGAAACACAAGTAGGCATTTAATATATAATGTGTTTCATGGTTGGGAGATGAACATTAACAAAAATAATTAATATGTTTTAGATGAAGTGCAACGTGCATTACCTAAAAATCAACATGGTATCATAACATTAGGTTGTTATATTGGGTAGGTGCATGGTATGGTATAGACAATTTTAAAGAAAATTGGGATTAGTATAAAAATTAATAACATGTAAGATTGCACTCACTTTGAAATTTGTTAAAGATCACATGTAGTTACATGTTAATTTGAGCTTGAAACACAAAATAATTATTAAACCCATCAATATGGAATTGATTAGTAGTTGTATCATTGTGTAAAAGTATACCAATAATTTTATAAACATTGATTGAGAACCTTGTTTGACAATAGAGTATCATTTTTATTAATTTTGAAAATCCATCCTTTTATGTAAAATAGTAAAAAATCAACATATACCCAACCACATCTTTAATGGAAGAACATTTTACAACTTTAAAAAATCATAATCATCATCATTATTATAACATAATACATGGCTTGGGAACCCATGCAACCAATTGTAAAACCATCGACATATCCACAAACTACTTCATAATCATAATCACAATGTGAGCTTGAGTGTAGTTTAGATTTTTGTTGCATATGATTGAAACCCACCCTAAGCTCCTCCATCTCTACATGGTATATGTAGCAACAAACATTCCACTTTTTCATTTGCTTCACCCAACATGGACATAATGCATCAAATGCCCTTTTACCTAGGATCACCAATGGATGGGCTTTTCGACAATGAAAAAATAATTCCATTTACATCCAATAAGAAGGCCATTTAAACAATTCAATAAAGTCAAAAATGAAATTAAACTCTTTGGAAATCAAGAGAGCCATCAAAATCCATCATAGTCATTATAAATACCCACAAAGAACAAAAATTTACTTACTATAAACCATTAGAGTCCATACCCACCATAATATTGTCAAAGTCATAATAAAATGATTGAATTCTGGAGACTCACATCATGATTAAATCAAAGTCATTAAACATCATAAATTAGTTCTAAAAACTTATTTTAGAGTGAACCAAAAATCACAATATACATCATATTTGTTATGAAGTTTCAACACAAAGTCACAAAAAGTCATAATATATGATGTAAGTTATAAATATTCACCTCAAAATCAAATCAATATCACAATAGTTCATCATATCAATTTTGAATATTCACCTCATAATCAAATCAAAATCACAAGAATTCATATTAGTTTTGAATATTCATTTCAAAATCCAACCAAAGTCATAAAACAACATATATAAGTTCTAAAGACTCATCTCAAAGTCAAAGCAAAATCATAGCACTTCATATTTAAATCTAAAAATTGACCTTAGAATCCAACCAAAGTCACAACACATCATATAAGTTCTAAAAACTCACCTCAGAGTCCAACCAAAGTCATAACACAATATATAAGTTCTGAAGATTCATTACAAAGTTTCCCCAAAAACACAACACATTATATAAATTTTGAAGATTCATTACAGAGTTTGCCCAAAATCACAACACATCATACAATATCTACAGACAGACTTCAAAGTTAGAGCAAAATCACAACATTTCATATTAAGTTCTAAAAATTGACCTCAAAATCCAACCAAAGTCACAACACATCATATAAGTTTTGAAGATTCACTACAGTGTTAGCCCAAAATCACAACACATCATATAATATCTAAAGAATCACATCAAAGTCTAACCACAATCACAACACATCATATAAGTTTTAAGATTCACCTCAGAGTCTAACCACAGTCACAACACATCATATGAGTTCTAAAGACACACTACGAAGTCTATCCAAAGTTGCAACACATCATATAATATGAAAGACTCACTCCAAAGTCCAACCATAGTCACAATAAATCATTATAATCATTAAAACTCACCTTAGAGTCAAAACAAGTCATAACACATCATATTAGTTATGAAGACTCACTTCAAAGTCCAACAAAAACTTCATAGCACGTCATATAAGTTTCAGAGATTCACCTTAAAGTCCAACAAAATCACAACAGATCATGTCAATTCCTTGTACAGTTGGATCAAAATTATAATACATCACAACAAAATTGTTATGATTTATCTCATAGTTAGATCAAATTCAGTACACATGTCATCAAAGTTCAATAGAATCAAATGAAAAAATCATTATAAAACAAAATATTTGTTGGAAGCATATTAAAGTCAATGCTATACCCCTTCAAAGTCAAGTTAGAATCAAATCATATCATCAAGAATCATTAAACTCAATCAACCTTGGTTTGAATTTTTAAAAGCTTTGTTAACCAAAATTTGGGACGTGACTTTTAGTCTCATGAAAATTTGGACAAATTCACACAATAGTTCAGTTTCAAACTGTAGATAGATTGTGGTTGGTAGAAAATCAAATGGCCAACATTGTGGTCGGCAATCCACCTCATCTTCCATTTTACATTCAAACATTAACAAATTTGAATATAAAAGTTTAAGTTGCAATAGCAGCAAAGGAAGAAGTAAATGCAGCCATGAACTTGTGAATATCACATTCACAAAGTGTCAAACCATTTTCATATGGATATCATATTGAAACTTCAAAATTGGGGTTTGACATCTAAGTAGTCTTTACAAACACTCTAATGAATTCACACAATAGTCTTGTTTCAAGCTTTCCAAATTGTGGTTGGTAGCAATTCAAATTGGCAGAATTATCCACATATTCTTCAATTCTCCACTCAAACATTAGACAAATTTGAATGTCAAAGCTCAAGTTACAGAATAATTTGTCTCAAATAGCCTTAGATGGCCCATTGATTAATAGCTAGATTCGGCTTTCAAATAGGCGCCTTGGACTCCCATTTAATTGGAAATAAATTTTTACATACATATTCCTTTCTAATCAAGTAGAAAACTACAATGACTTTGAAAGCAATAGAAGGAAGAAATAAATGTAGCCATGAATTTATGAGCATCAAATTCACAAAGTATCAAACTATTTTCATATGGATATTGTATTGAGATTTTGAAATTGGGGTCTAACATCTAGATAGTCCTCATGAACATTCAGATGAATTGACACAAAAAACTTATTTCAAACTTTCCAAATTGCATCATTTGCAACAATTCAAATTAGCAAAATTGTGGTTAACAATCCACATATTCTTCAATTCTCCACTCAAACATTAGACAGATTTGAATGCCAAAGCTCAAATTGCAAAATATTTGTCTCGAATAGTCCTAGACAACCCAATTAACAGTTAGATTAGGCTTTCAAACAAGCACCTTAGAGTCCCAACTTTTGGGAAAAAAATTCTTTTGCATACATGATCCTTTCCAATCAAATTAGAAAATTACTATTTTTTTAACATGACTTTTAAAACAACAAAATGAAAAAATAAATGCAACCAAATTGAATTTATGAATATCATTCACAAAGTACCAAACCCTTTTCATACAGAACCATGCTTAGACTTCGAAATTTATCAATCACCATAGCTAGTTCCATGTTGATGCACATAAACATGTGGCACCCTCAAACCCTAAACATGTATACTAATCAATGAGTTGTATAATATTCAATTTTCACTAGCTTCTAGATTGTATGTTCATGTGAAACAATATGGATCTTCTTTTAAGTACCCCTTGGTGCTTATCTTCATTTTTGCCATTACCCATTCCTAACAAAACCTTCTCCAACAAAAAACCTTTGAGCAAGAAGATGGAACCTAATTGATGAAAACCCATTACATGTCAAAAAAATTGAAGGTTTGTACAACGACAACTAGTTGTCAAGAAAGAAATATGTTTAAAAAAATAGCAAACACAACTACAAGTTCATTCCTTCCAAAACTTATGACTCCCACCTTCAAACAACCCTAAACCCTATGACACAACATCATGACATCATCCATCACATATTTGTCACAATGGATGAATTTTGAAAACCATTCAAACATAGCAATAAAATCCATATGACATGTGGATGAACTAGATATTCCAAAACTATGAACCCCTATCTATTATTTCTTTTAAACACAAAAACAATCAACTCATAAGGACTTATGAAAATATGGATCAAATTTGACCTTTCAAAGTCCATAACTTTTTTTTTACTAAGGTTTTTTCGAAAAGGATTTCATATTCATATTTCAGTTTTTTATATCATTTTTAATTAAATAATTAATCACTATCAATCAAAAAATTTGAAAATATATATAGATGCTTAAATTGAAATGCTTTCTGGTCGAAAATCAATCCATATTTTGGGATTTCAAAAGTCCATATTGGACCATGAATTTCTTGTTTCCAAAAAAATATTATGTATGTAGTCTCACAATCAAGTTGACATTCCAAAAAACCAATGGTTAATTGACAAATGACATGCTATATTTTTTTTTATAGGTGAATAAGCAAATTGCACTTTGCAAATTTCTAAACTATGACTCCATAAGTGAACCACCATCCCATGCATCTACCTTACATGTATTCATGTGTAATTATACATGGTTCATAGTTTGAATGGATTTTTATTTCAAAAGTCAAAATTTCAACTTGTATCCAAGCTTCAAAAGTCAAACATATTCACAAAACTCACCATGGCCCAAGTTCCCTACATGGGGCACTACTACTTCATATTAGATTTTGTACCTTGCCATAGGAGGGGCTTCTCAATGGTGTTTTCTTGGGATCTTGTAAAAAGCATTTTTTAAAATTGCCAAATTATGATAATTAAAACTTTTTGATTTCATAACTTCCACAAATTACACATGAATTGGACATTAAAAATATATATCATATATATTTAACAAACTTTCCAACTTCATATCAAGCTCTTCAATTTTATATCATTTGATCTCCAAAATCGTAATATGAATGAACAACAATCTAACTTGTTCCTACCATCATGTTTTTTCACATGGCCATAACTTTTAGCCATTATATATGTTTTGGCAATGTGAAGGCATGTTACATTTTAAATATCTTTGAAACTTTTTCAATGATACAAAAATCATTTAATTGAAACAAAATTTGGTATCTTAAACCTTGTCCCAAAGGTCTCGAAACTCCCAGCTCCCAAAGATTCATTTTTTGTTAATATCATCAATTCCTTGTCACTAGTTGGCCCATCTTGTAGAGAAAGAGTATAATGTCATCATTGTGTAAATAAACACATAAATTTTTATTGGTCAGGCTTTAAGGGTTACAAAGCATGTGGCCTTTCATTTCTTCTTTAAATTCTTTACACCAAAAGTTTGATAAATGGCTAAGTAACCTAAAGATTATGTATTCGAATACAAATCCTATAAAGATGGTTAAATTGAGAGTGCACTTGAAAATCATGAGAGGCCCTCTCTTGCACCCCCACACACTTCCCACTCACCTTAAGCATGTGTTTGAACCATGCCATGCCTTGTCCTTATTCCAATTTTCCAATTTTCCAATTTGTTTCCCTTGTTTTGTCGCAACTTTAATTGGGAGCTCAAGGATAAGGTTGTGAGAAATTTCAAGGAATTGGTATATGGAGATCTTACATACGCTTTCATATGGTCTTCATTGGACAACAAAATTTTGCATAATCCTTTGTATTTTAGAAACAATTCATACCAACCTCATTTCCAAGCTAACTACTTTGCTTATTTCCTACTAACTCTACCTCTTATCCTTATAACTACCTCGCTTATTTTCCCTACCCACAAACATGGATATGAAATGTAAATTAACACATTTTTTTCCTGTCCATGAAATTTGTATTAATTCAAATTAAATTTGACATTGACATAAATAATGAGGAAGTATATATTGGAAATCATATGGGAACATGAGAAGAAGAAAACAAATTGATCATCACTAGTAGTGTGCAACAATGTGAAGCCCAACTTAATTAGTATGCAAGGAACTTTATCATATATTGACATGTTCATTTTTTTTTTTTGTTCATTTTTATTTTACTTTTCTTATATGTTGCATAACACTCATATAATATTGAATGTAACTAATACATGATGTAAAAATTTGACTTCACCTTCAAGATTTTTTGTTATTGCAAGGCATTATTTACCATCACCATCACTAGTCAAATCAAATAAGGATTATGGAACTTTTTAGTCACTTTTGGTTTTATATTATTCTTTTAAATTGAAAAGTCAATTCCATTGCCAATTCTTGGATTGAAATTAGGATTTAATACTTTGAAACAAATGTTGTTTAATTTCAAATTCATGAATTTTCATCCTTTTAAAAAGTCAAAAGATGATGTACATGTCGTTATTAAAAAAGGATTAATGAGTAGGCATCAAACATGATTTCATGGATATAGTCATGTTACTAAACACCAAACTCATGGTATAATTCCACAAGTTAATAATTTAATGAAAATTTGAAAATGATTTCCAAAATTTAACACAATCTAACCTTTTTAGATATATTAATTAAGTTATAATTATCGTATAAATTTTCATGTTTTCAATGTCATTGGATTCCTAAGAAATGCATGAACATTTAAATCAATTGGTTTGCATATAAAAATTTACATACATAAATTTTGTTTGTGTAGAAACAAATTATAATAATTAATATAAAAAGGGTTGTCAACATTTTATTTTGTTTGAATTTTTATCATTTGAAACAACATGTTGTGACAAGTGTTGTGCATTGATGACAATTTCAAAAACTTCCATGATCAACCTTTTTTTAAAATATAGTTTATTGCAACATGTCAATATTATTAGCTTGTAAAGTGGATAAAAATAAATTAATATGCATAACTTCTTATAGTGGACCTCACATTTATGTTGTGAATAATGTTCTTATTTTTTATAATAATGCATGATTTAAGATTTTTCACATTGTGTAGGTGTCATTGTGAGTGTATCTTGAATTTGAACACAAGTAATGTTCTATTAATTATCATATAACATCTAAAATGACAAAAAGAACACAATGGTGTTTTCAACTTTGTGAGTGGATTAAGCAAGTGCATTTAGATTTAATTTGAGTTGCAAACCATAAAAGACCAAATCAACTATTTCAATTATGGTCAAGGTTATAACTTAAGTACACAATACACATACACCACATAATCCAATAATACAAATCACCACCCATGAAATAATACCTTTGAAGTTTCAACCAAAATTATTTCAATGGTAAATAGTTAAAGATTAAACATTATTTTATCATTATTTCAAAATATTGACTTCTAATAAAATATTTTGAAAATATGAAATTAATCTTTTGGGGATTTAAGATTTGTTAGGATTCAATTTTGTAGATGAATCAACATTGCATTATTTGAATAATGGATGTTGTATTTCATAACTTATATGAAGACAAAATGTGATGAGCAAAATGACTATTATATTGAACACAAAAACTATCATGAACATCTTGAATTCAATAAGTTTAAACATTAATCCAACTAGATTTAAATATAAGAAGATGAACAAAAGCTTAAAATGTATATATATTGAAAAGGCATAAATGCTTGAACAACATTAATCTAGTGACAAATATTAATAATTGGTCAAAGAATTTTTATTTCTTTATTGGTAAATTCACATGTTAACATGAATATAAGTGACGAAAATAAAATAAAATTACAATTGATATGATCTCCAAGTCCAAAATTTCCAAGTTACAAGGTGAAAGGTTTTTGTTTTTATTTTTAGATATGTGACCTAATACACCTAGGGGGGATGAGGCCTACATGCTTGGGGGAAGTGCAACCTACATGCCTTGGAAGGGAAAGAGGCCTACATGCATAAGGGCCTACAACCAAATGCCTATGTTTACTTTTACATTCTATAACATCCCTAAATAACTTCATGTAGGGTATTGTAATTTGTCAATGAATCATTTAAATTTTTTAATCATGGTTTATGCTACCTATTATTCAACATCTATGTTAGTTTTTCAATCAAATTTTTTAAAATGACATGTTGAACATTACTAGTTATTTCATCATTTTCACTTTGACAAAAGAGATATTTATACATATTGCAAGTGATTGATTGTTTTTTACTATAATGTCAACTTATTCAAGTGTTCATTTTGACTAAAACTTAATCACAATAACAACATAAAAGACACAATCTAAATAACCATGTTAATGGGTTAAGGTTTTTAAATGTTAATTTTCTTTAATGCATTAGTGATAATTCCCTCACGATTTAAATTATTCATGCCATTCAATTGTGATGGTGACTTGTTTATAAATCATATGAAGATGGTGAAGATAGTCCATAATTAATAATTAATAGCCACATGATCCCATTTTCTTTTTTAGGTTTTCAAGGTTCACAACCTTGTCATGCATGTGTATCATAATGTCATCAAAAGTATTGCATCACATAGTATACAATCTAATTTCCATGAAACATATACTATTTTTAAAATCTCATAGACCATGCCCATCCAAAACACTTGGTTAAGTAATAATAACTTTAGTTTATGGTATTGAGGTGTTTTTAATGTCATAGACTTTCAATGTATTAACATTTTGCAACATTTAACGATATTGTTGTTTCAAATTTTATGCAAAATGTTTTAATGCCATTCAATGTTAATGGTGATTGTTTATAACATTGATGGAAAAAATGATATAATTATTGTTGGTCAATAATTAATCTCCCTTAAAAACATGTAATTTTGAGTTTTTCACAATCTTCGTCAGCCTAGTGTATTCTCACAAATATTGAATCATGTAGGCTCAATTTTACTTCAATATGTCTCAATGATAGACCATACCTAGTCTATCTTCATGTATTTTACAACTTCTAATTTGTTGTGCAACTATTGGTGTTGCACTTAAAACCAATGTGATGATGTTGTCACTACCATCATTATGATGGTAGTGACAAACACCTTGCGGTGTGAGGTTGTATATATTCACAAGATCATAACATACATGCAAGATATCATTTCTTAGTCAATGTTGTGTAATGCAATTGTAATAAGGGGATGTGTATAGATTGAAATAATGTTTGGAACTAGAACCATAACACCCACATTGCTAAGTTATAAACTTAAAAATTTGAAACACATTCCCCCAAGTAATACAATCATACATTATGGCATGGATCATTAATATAAAAGTTTGATAAATTAATGCATAGTTTAGTTTACTAATACCCTTATATATAGTTCACTAATGCAATGACATACAAAAGCTCTAATATATCAAGACATAAAGGCTTGAAACATTGATGCATAAATACCCAACATTGAACAAAAGCACTTGATCTAGTTCGACATCTACACATTGCTTATAGGGCTACTTCGCAATCAATGACAAACTACATGACACTTGTTAATTCTAAAAAAATGGGCATTAAATCTTCTAGGTTTTGTTTTGGGAATTGGAGCTCCAAATCCAATTGGTTATAAGTTTAGTTTCACATGATCATGTGTACCTTGGTGGAAATTTGATAGAAAGAAGGGGAAGGAAAAATGACTCAAATACCCAAATTGAAAACATTTGTCCACAACTACATGGATAAAAATAGAATTTATGAACCTTGTTACTCCTAAAAAAAATGTTCAATCCAAAAAATCTCAATAACACTTTCTTTTCACAACTACATGAATAAAAAAATGTTTGCAATTATTTGTAGCAAGCAATCTAAAAATGTGTACATAAAAGTACAACTTCCATTACAAACCAAGTTTCTTTTTTTTCTTTTTTTTTAAAGAATTTTTCATTGAAAATTGAAAGCTGCTTTCTTTTTTTTTACACACATTAAATCTTCAATTACATCTAGCCAAAAAAAAGGTTAATTCACAATGTTGATTTGGCACATTTTGCAATGGCATATGCCATCTTGAACACCACCCATGTACAAAAACAAAGTTTCAAGGTGAAAAGAGGGGTAGTAAGAAGCAAGCAAATCCAAGAAGGAGAAAAATACATGAGAGAAATAGAACATAGGAAGACAAAAACAAAAAGAGATAGAGAGAACATGGGAGAGAGACAAAGAAAACATGGGTTGGAGACAATGTGCACAAGCTCAAACCAAGATGACAAGAGGAGATGAATAGCTCCACAAGTACTATCTTTGGTACATACATGCTAAAAGAATAGAGTAAAAAAGCAAAAGAAACAACGAAAAACCTGAAATTGAACACTAGTTGTCATAAAGGAACCCTAATGTGATGCACCATGGTCATGGCATGGGACACCTTTGTTCCATGATTAATAATAGCCCACAAAGTCATGATCACTCCTGTTATGAGCATGCAGTGTTACATTGTTGTGTTTGATATATTGTTGCCTATAGGCAATGGAGATACACACACCTTTTTCACTTGCGCAACTTGATTTTCACTCTTAGGGGGCCTCTTTTTTAGAGGGCATCCAACAACACAAAGTAGGTTTTGTGACTACCAAAGTGGGTTTTGCACAAACCAGGCCAGGAGGGGTCTCCTGTAGGTGCTTAGAGTTAAGGCCTGGCAATTGTGTTATCCTTATAAGTTTCACTCTTTAGTAAATGGTGCAAGTGTTTGTCCTATAAGGGCAAACCAATCACCTATCCTATTCATAAACCAAGGTTGTAGGCTTTTACCAATAAGCTTGTGAAACTACACTATATTGAACAATACAATGTGCAATGACAAAAAGAAAGCAAAAAAAACAAACCTCTATCCCACTGAGGTAAACATTTCCAAAATGCAATCACTCCAAAAGATAGCAGCATCATCCAATTCTAAGTCAATTGGCATCCATGGGGTCTCTATGTCAAGCAATGAGAATAGGAAGTTTGACTTTTTCCTCCATGAATCCACATTTCCATGTCTACTTGCAATGCTTGGAAATATCTTACACGTTTGGTTGGCACATCTCACATTGCAGCTGAACTGGGAATCACAACATCTCAAAACTAGGGAGAGATTTGAGACTATGAAACAGGTTGTGCAATGCATCAAAAAATTGGGTTATAACCTTTGCACCCACCAGCTCAAGATTGTTGACTTTTGGAAGTATTAGACACAAAGGAGAACAAGCTGGACTAAACGAAGCACATGTTTCCTAATGGAACTATAGAAGGTGGTGCAGCTTGCAAGATTGCAAGATGTGAAAGTGTTGATTGCAGTCAAAATCCTCATTGTAGTTTCTGCTTTTATGCAATTTTCTGTCTTGGGGCAGTGGGTTTTGTTCAATCAGTAAGAGAGAGGTGCTAAGCTTGCTGACACTGAAGATGGCTCCTTGTCTCACTGTAAACATTGGGTATCCATCTCTTCTATATAGGTACTCTTATAGTACTTGATCTTAGGCTTGTTTGCTTCCAACAGTTTTGCATACCTGTGCATGTTTTGGTAAGCCTCTTCTCCACAAGGAAGGCTGGAGATTACCCTCCTACCAAGTACTTCATCCTTTTGGAGATGGACTCTTCAATTTTATCCAACATACTTTGGCATCTAAGTTCCAAATTTTCAAAAGGCTTTTGCCATCCTCTTTGTTATATCAAACCACAAGCAGGTGGTGAATGGTTTGCTTTCACATACATCCATCAACCATTCACACCTTCTCTGTCAAGGTGTGAATTGCTGGGTGCAGCAACAGTATAAGCAATGGCTATAAGGAAATATGATATCCTTGCACTGTCTCTATTGTATGCACGTGGAAGCATGGAGAGCACACTACCAGGGAATTTTGCAACCAGAGCACCCGCACACTCTTTTGCTGCCTTCAAAAATTCCACTCTCTGTAAGTGATAATTACCACTAAAGATTGAGTTTGCAAGAGCTTACTCCTAAGACTTTTTTTCAAAAATGCAATATTCCCCAGAAAACTATGGTCAAAACACTTAAACCCCATTGGGTATGGATATGGCTTTTGCAAAAATTTGGCATTTATAAAAGTATGGGCTTGGTTCCATGACATTTGGACTTGTGGTGCAAAAGTTCTTGAATACTGAATGATTTCTTCACTGAAAATTAAATTAAATTGTAGCTGAAACTTTCAGGGGGATTGGAATGTGCCTTTGGTGTTGTTGGAAAGATCTTGATGAGCAGGATTTAATGGGATTTATTTGGTAAGATTTGGATTCAAAATGTGGGAGATATTGATTTTTTAAGTGATTTCTGCCACTGAAAATTCAAATAAATTCCAAAAAACCAAGTTTTCGAAGGAAGAATCAGTTGAGGATGTGGTAGCACTTGGGCCGATGGCATAGGCCACACTAATCAGTAATGAACCAACCACACTACTTGGACTTCAACATTCTATTTTGTTGCCAATACGTCTGTTCAAAGGTTTGTCACAAGTTTCCATCCTCTACTTCTGCCCCAATGTACTTTGTATTGCAACAGCCAAGATTCCCATGAGAGTGGAAGGCTGCAATCAAATCATGACCAAAACCAGAGAAATCAGAATCTGTTTAAGCTGAATTAAGGTGAAAGCTTTGCTCATGCATATGTTGTGTATCTGCAAAACCCAAGAGCTTGTTAATTAGATTAGGAAGCAAAATGCAGATGATCTAGTGCTGTCATGACGTTGAAACAAAGGTATGACAAGATCCAAATCTTGAGCAGGAACTTATTGCATATGCGTAGTTCTTCTATGAGACAGTTACAACAGAAGTTGCTCTCAATCCAAGCTCTAACTTCTGCCCAAATTAAATTTGTGAGAACATGGAATCCCAATTTTAGTTGGCAATCAACTGACCTCTGACTTGCAGCACCTACCAGCTGAGGTGTTCGTCCTCAAATGGTGAGCAAGGAAATCTATTCGATGTTATCTGTACTGACCAGACTATGCTCACAAAATGGGATCTTGAGTGAACTGTAATGGGGAACACACAACCACACCTTCATTGTGGAAACTGCAGACAGGTGATCAACCAATGAAATGTTTCAAGTTGGCAGCTTGTGTGAACTTCAATTCAGTTTTTGAAATAATTTGCAATGGTTCCTGAGAAAGTACCTGAATTGGGCTGTCCTGCAATGGAAGAAGAGTTTTTGCTGGAGCATTTAAAGAATGGGTACTAGTGCTGGATCATTGCTGAAACAAATCAAATGAAGAGTATTACCGTAACACTCTTAGAACCCACTAGAACCCTTCATATAAATTGTTGATTTGTTGCTGCGCAAATTGTTGGATATGAATTATACTGATTCAAAAGCCAAATGACCCAAGAATCCCATTTTGTCTAAAACCTGTACTGTAGGCTTCTCTAACTATAGGCTTCCCAGAGGCTTTGACAGATGTATGTTTTTAGTGTAAATTTGACTAACTTTGCTAAATTTTCTTCAAATTTCACAAAATCTTTTATGCCTTAATTTTTAAAAAAAGAACCCTGATTTGGACTGACCATGTGGCATGCATGATGATAATGCAGTTTGCAAAGAATCTAGAGTATACTTGGGGTCTCCAGCAAAAGTTCACATCCTGGCCTATACTGCTATATTATTGCCTTCTCTTAGAGCAGCTTCATCCATACTTGGCATTTGGCCCTGCATCACTATTTCTCACATCCAAGATTGATTGATTCCAAGCAGCCTTTTTCTTTTTTTTCATTTTGGTGATGGAGCACTAGTGGCAATTGTCCCTAAAAGGATTTAACATTGATGGTGAAAATTTATTGCAAAACTCTTAAAATAATAAATAATCTGGCAGAAAAACCCGATTTAACACTAGGAACCTGTGTAAATCTCACAAACTCTTTTGTGGCAAAATTTTCAAAAAAATTCAAAAAAAAGATTGGGTGCAATTTTGCACCAGTTTTCCTAGAAAAAACAAAGCTGATTCCAAGCCCCACCCACAAACATGAACCTGAGATGCTACATGTCAGAATCTACTCATAACAAACCACCTGGACTAATCAATATATGGGAGGAGTCAAGAGCACTTGTTTGTGGCTAGCATATTGAGCCACATCTATTTTTACTGAGCCTGTCAAGCAAATGTGTACCGATCTTCATCCAAAATAAGTTGTTCAGTTTGTTGGTGTAGATGCTCTTATGCAAGTTTTATTGTAGACAAATAAGGGACAGATGTTGCATCCCAGCCTCCAATGCAAGAAGAAGGCCTGGATTCAAATCTCCAAGAGGACAAAAGTGTCCATGTGAGATCACATACTAATAAAGTACATCAACCACACTTACAACAGAGGCCAGAGTCCACCAAGAGCAACAAAGTGCACCATATGAGGGATAGATGGCAGTTGGATAGTCATGGTTCAGCCTTCCAATGGATGGTGTGCTGGTGGCTGTTGGTTTACTTCTATGCTCATATGATGAAAGTTGTTCTGGAGTCATAACACAGGCTTCCGATGGATAGTGCACTCTCGCTACTCTAGACTCCTACACTGAAAGCTTCTTGGACTTCCAGAGCTTTGTAATCCTTGTTCTTCCGTGTTTGGCTTCAAGTGGGTGTCAACCATTTCCGTGTTTTGCTTAGCGGGTGTCAAGTGTCAACCATTTCATTGGTTGTTGTGGGTTTTGCTTCTAGTAGGTGTCAAAATTTTACTCCATTCTTATGGGTTTTACATTGGAGTGTGTATTGACTATCAACCCATTTCCTTGGAAATTGAATAGGAGGCTCAGACTGAAAGGTCTGACCTCTTTTCTCTGCCCAGGTGACCTTACTATCTTTGAACACCAGATCTACTAAATCACATGTTACAAAAGTTGGTCATTTGCAGTTTGTAATGTGAAGTTTTACTTCATGCACAACTCCTCCCTCTAGTAGTTGTTTTGTTGGCCTTGCCTTGGTAGGCAAGGATATCGTGTTTATATTCATTATAGAGTTATAGTAGCTTAATGGATTTTGGCCCCTAGGTAATAGCTCTATTTTTGATATGAGGATTTTTGAAAGATGATATTTTGGCTTGTGTTGAAACTTGAGATTAGTTATAGAGTTATGATATCTTGAAGGATTTTTTGGTTTCTCTTAGAGGATTTATTGAAGATTATATTTTGGCATGGTGAAATATTGGAGTTTCCATAATTCTTCTTTTGCCTTAAGATACTTTTAAATTTAAATGGCAAGGCCACTGTGTGACACACTCCTTGTTCAACCACGCTTTAGATGCCGAAATGCAATTTTTTAAAAACTTCTCAAAGTACTTTTTTTCTTGGTGAAGTGAAGAGTAGGAGAATAGGTAGGGTGTTCTTAGGAAGGGCAATTAGTCTAGGCCAAAAATAGTGGCAGCCAATTTTAGAACTCAAATTTCCATGCAACCAATGAGAAGTCATGTCATGGAGTGAAGGTATTCCCAATATTGCCTCACTATATCCCACATCCCTTGCCCTAATTATACTCTTGTAACCTATATAACCCGCCCAAAGGAGGAGATTACAATATATATATATATATATATAATGGTAATAGACAGTTCTAGGACCATAATTTTTGTGTGACCAATGAGACCAATGAGAAGGCTTGAAATAGATTCCGGAAGGCCCAATTGTTTTCTTTTAGGTTTTTGGAGGGGGGAATGTGTTCCCAAGGCATTCCCATCGAGTTCCCAAGGTGCTCCTCAAGATATTCCCAATAGCACCACACTTTTAACCCACATGCTTTGGGCCAAAGTTGAACTTTCATGTAGGTATGTAAACTATATAGGAGGTCAAAGGGGAAGCAGCTATGTACTTCTATTTTGAGGAGTGCCCAATGTTTTGGAAAATTGTGAATGCAAGTGGCTCCTTAAAGCCCCCTTAACAAATTAATAAGAAGCACAAATATACACATATATCTATGGGGATGTCCCCAAAGTTTGTGCCCCTGCCATTTGCCTAGGCCAAAACTGGTAAAGAACACAAGTAGGCATAGAAATCATTGGCAACCAATGAGATGAACCAAAATGCACAAAAGGGGCTCAATTTTTTTCCTTTTGCGTGAGTAAGGGGTGTTTTTTCTTTTTGGGTTCCCGTCAATTCCCCCAATGGTTCCCAACATGTTTCCCAAATTCCCAGTGTGTTCTCCAACATGTTTTCAATAGCACCTCACTTTGCCCCATATGCTTTGCCCTAAGTTCTACACTTGTAACCTATATATATATATATATATATACACCCCCAAAGGAGGAGGAGTGCACAATATATATACTATTTTGGGACTATCCACAGCTTGATTTAGTTTTTTGTGATGAACCAATCAAAGATGTCCATCACAAAGGAAAAACATTTGCAGGTTGGGTGTCCCCACAACTAATTAATACACACCCATAACCACCTTAATAATAAGGTTGACTGGTGAAATGGGTATGAAAAAAAATCTAAACCTGTTGTCAGATGCCTCCAAAAATCTACCAGAATGCCAGATCCTGATACCCAATAAGTCTTGAATGGGATTAGTGTCAATGGGATTGTTAGAATGGGAGCCTTGAATTCTTTTGAGGAGATAACTTCAATAAATTGGCACCTAAATTTTGTAACAACCTCATATGCTTGTGCCTAGGTGCAATTCTTGAAAAAAATTGCCAATGAGTTTGTTCAAATCAGTGCTTCGAATTTTGTTTTCAAAGAGTTACTTTAGTGAACTAGTACTTACATGTTCCATGCAAATCACATGCATTTATTGTTGCATGTCAAAAAATATGCAAGAGCATGCATGCACACATGTCTTTTGAAATGCAAGGGAGTGTGGGCTACATCAAGTCATAAGTTTTTTATACCAAAAATTCATTTTTCATATACACATCTTTCCTAAACATAAATTCAATCATGTAATAGTTTGGTCCATAAATGTTAGTTCTACCCTATAATTAGCTTCATTTGTGAAATTGTGTTTTATCTGCGTCATAGTTCATCCATGTAATTCATTTTACACATATGACCATTTCCATTTGTGTCAGCAATTTCATAAACACACAATTTCATCCATCATAAAAAATTTATCAATATTGTCAATTACATGAAATAATTTTATTCATGCTCATCATATAACCAAATAGGGTTTAGCACATTCCTTGTGGCCGTTGTCTAAGGTAGCACCAAGTGATGAGCTCACATGTTCCCCCAAAACTATTGAAACTGTAGAAATATGAAGGACAAACTAGTCCAAAACTAAAACTTGTTTCTAAAAATGAAAAAAATAATAATTAAAAATATTTTCTCTAAATTTCTTGTTTTTTTTTTTTTTTCCAAAGCAGGGAATTCACAATAGCATATTCTCAATTTTCCCTTTTTTTTCCACCAAGTTGCAAAAAAAATCCACTTTTATAACATTATTCAGTTCTAGCCAGTTTTTTTTATAATTTAAAAAAAAATTATGTGACCTCTGGTAAAGTTCTAAGACTCTTTCTTCACATTTTTTGAACTTCCAATTATGCTACTAGTTAGTTAGGTCTTCCAAATGAGAATCAAACCAGATCTACTTCATAAACTAGGTCCAATTCCAACTACCATCTCACCATCTTGAGATTGAAGATTGTGTAGATCAGACTCTTGTACAACCAATCAAAACAGGGCCACCTAACTACAAAATACAACAATACAACCTACCTGCAACCTCACTTGGGATGGGAGGCATTCCTCCTCTCTTCGACATATTGGAGCCAGTGCACCTCTGTCGTTAGTTGATTTGTGATAGAACGATGTGTTTTTAGTTTACAATCTTCTATTTGATTAATGTATTAGTGAAGTCCTGATTGTTATGTTCTTTCATGACATGTGTTCTCATGCTTTTATTTGCCTTGGTACTTCTTGTGGATGGGCTCTCATCCCAATGTTTTTTTATCTACAGAGTTTTTCTTCTTTTGATAAAAATCCCCAAAAAAACTTGTAACTGTTTTATGAAACCTCCAGAGAAGAGAGAAAGGATGTGCCACACCAGTTCACAATTTCATTCGATTTCCAGTGGGAGGGTGACTCAAAGGTCTGATTCTAACCAAATAAGAAGCTTGGTTCAAGGTTTGGTTCTGATTCACCCAATTAAGTGAAACCTGCAATTTGGGTGTCTTGCAAACCAGACACGAAGAACATGTCTTTTGACCAACCCAAAATCTGGAACTGGGCAACATTACTATGCATCTTGGTATGACTACCCTTTATATATTGTAATGAGGTCTTCCACATTGCAAATTCCTCATTCATGAATTTGGGTGTCATGCAACCATCACATTAAACTATTGCATATCTTGCAAAAGAGGTGATATTGTCACATTATTGGAGTATTTGCATGTTGCCCAATTTCTAGGCATTGCATAGACTAATTAGGTAATAAAAAATTCATATATATATGGATGGATACATGTGATGTAGTTCTTCACAAATCACTAGATACTTTGTGATAACTGCCCTCCTCTTATGTAGAGGACATGCTCTAGTACAAAACATTGCATCGATAACTAAGAAATGGCTCATCTCCCAAAAGGCCTTGGTGACGAATCATTGGCGATCCAAGTTGATGTACAATGCATAAGAATTCACAATCTTCATATTTTTGCTACAATGTTGCAATGCAAGGCCAAGTCAAGTTTCCAAATGCATGGTCTCCACATTTTCGCTAGAACCTTGCAATGCAATGCCAATGACCTCAGCCATCTCATAAGTAATATGAGTACCATATGTACAAGAAATCTGTTGAGGATAGTATGAAAATTCATTGCAAACTTTTGGAAAACCTTTGTATCAAATCCTTCAATGGCCTAACAATTTATTGTAAACTATTATCTCTGTTCATTCCCTTGAGATTTGTACCACAAGTCAGCCCATCCATAACCAGCTAGTTACTTGCAATTGGGTAGTGCAGGAGAGTTAGAACATCTCCATGAGGAACAGTAAACTGACCTGCATAATAATGCACCATACATTTTGGATGAAGTATATTCATTTTATAGCAAAAGATGGGTATTGTCAGTTAAACCCAAAGCAATAACAAACCTTTCTTTTTTTTTCTTCTCTTGTTCCCTACCTGGGTGTTTTTTCCTTTATTTATTTATTATTTTTTTAAAGTGATGGGTATTGTCACTTAAACCCAAAGTTTCTCTAGTGTGTTGCAGATTTTATAGTGCAGCTCCTCCCAAAATTTCAACCGTTTCTATGATGATAATGATGTGGAGGTAGAATCGAAAGAGTGTTGTTGAAGGAGCAATAGGTATGCTGAAAGCGGAGGTGGAGCTCCACAAGAGAGATGCATTGTGAAAATAATACATTGGTTTTGGTAGCCACAGTCATGAGGCGTCCTTGGTTACCAGAGTCTATTCCCCAAGATTTATATGCACAGTTCTGATTCAATACGTGTATAGATGCAAAAAGTGTTAGGTCTTGCAACTTACTTTGAGTTTGGTGTCCTGGAAAACCAAAGAACAAGTCTTTACAGTATCTCATAATTAGAGGGGGGGAGAACATCCAAACTCTGGACCTCTGGAGCAACCCATTCATCAGGTACTTGGGTTAGAAAAGGACAAAATTTCTTCTTGTGGGTTTGGGTAGTTGGACAAAATGATGGCCAGAAATTGACTAGTACATGGGGTCAAGAAACTGCTTTTAAAGTGCCACCACCTACTCTTGGTTTGTTCCAATTACCTCTGTCAGTTTGGGACTGCTGGCACAGTGTAACTGAATAGTCGCGTACATCTACCCTTATCCATCTAACTGGGAAAGTTAAGTAGGTAGCTAATGTAATTCTAGTGACAAGTAATTGGAACTGGTATATACATATGAGGGATTTTTTGACATCTTTTGTATGGTCATCCATGGACCATTCTAAAGACAACTATCGCATTTTCAAGCTTAATTATTTATTTTAATTATTTTTTTATTAACTTTCTTAATATAATTATCTCCTGCCTTTCCTAATAATTACCTCCATTTTATAATTATCTCTCTCTTTTTCCTTATTCAGCAACATGGATATGAAAAAACAAATTCACATGTGTCTTTTCATGTCCTAAGAATATACATATATCATAAATTAAATTAAATTTGACATTGATTTAAATAATGATGAATTATTGACAATGCCACACAAAATGGTAGTTATGGGGGAAAGGCTTTGAGTAAAACCAACATTTTGGCAATAGAAGGAGAAACAGAAACAAAATGTACATAAATCAAAGTAACCATGTGGGGACTCTAATTGGGAAAATGCAATCTTTAGTTTATACATTGAAATCCTTTATAGATAAAAACATCTTTGATTTAAGAGAAACTAGTGTAGCCTGTGCTGTTGGCCCAAGTGTGAACACACTACTGATTTTTTCATACAAACTCAATTTTTGCAATTTGTTTGAATTTCCAGCAACAAAATCCACTCAAAAAACAATATCTTCCACACCTTAGCTCGAATTTTTTTTGAAATAAACTCATGGGGGGCTTTCCAATAACACCAAGAGTGTCTCAAAATTCCATTATAGTTTTTTTTAGTTTTGATTTTGTTTAGTTTTCATTGAGAAAACGGTTCAATAATCAATAGCTTCCACACTGTAGCTCCAAACAGTCTCAAACCAAGTTAGTGCACCCCTAACGAAGATACCAAGAGTGTGGCATGAAGTGCCATGGTTTGGGAGATCTTTGCTTGACAAAATAAAACTAACTAACTTGCTTCATAGATAGATGTTGTATGGGAGGTGGTTTTTGTTTTGACAATTTTTTTCATTTTTCAAACATTTGAAAAAAATTGAAAATGTTTTTTTCTACTATAACTATGACTAATTATGCTAATTATTTGGAAAATTTTGCCAAGTTTTGTTATCACAAAATTGTACAAGCTAGTATGAAATTATTATCTATTCATGTTCATATGTACGACCCCCCTCTAAAGATGTAGGTTCTTCTATAAACCCACCTGATCCATCCATTTCAAGAGGATTTGAACATTCATGCTTGTACACAATGTCCAAATTGAAAAACCTTAATATTAATACTTAATTGTTATGTTGAAATGGACATATGCCCAACATTAGAACAAACCCCTAGTGGTTATAAAGGAGGTTTTAAGATTCATAACCATAGTTTTCAAAAAACTCAAAGAGATAATTATGTTATATAATCATGATTCTCAAAAAATGTTGAAAAAATCAAATAACCAGCAAAAAAATTGTCAATTTCTTCATACTTCTTTCATAAAATTTTAGAATTTTTAATTTTTTTTAAATAACAAACATTCGCTATTATTTGCTTTTGATTTTTTTAAGAACTAGAAGAGTGAATGGTTTTATGATTTTGGATCAAAATCTAGGATCAATCGTATTTTAAAAATTCAATTATGCACATGAGCCTGATTGGACCTTTTTATGATGTGTGAATCGACATTCCAAACAAGTGTGACGATTTTACATAGGATTTCTTAATGGTCAAACTAATCCAATGAATTGATAATGACCTTTTAAAAAGAAGGAGAATAATTTTACGACAAATTCCAATGCTTATACATGTCACATAATCATTGAAATTTTGTGTTGTTTCCAAAAGCTTGCATGCTTTTCAATCAATTTAATGAATTTGGTTGCAAATGTGATTATCATTTTGAATAATTTTTTAACATGTGTTGATCTTTCACATTAAATACAATGGCAAATGTTTGAACGTAGCCAAAATGAATTTGGCCTTGATATGTCACATATGGTCAACACTACAATTTAACCATAACTATTTAACAAACTATTCCACAAAAGGAAGTCATATAAAGTTGACAAAATGGCTTTTCACAATTTATTTCCATTTCAAAGTTATTGAACATAAAGATATGCCCATTGCCCATTACCTACTTTGAGATTTGTTAGATCAAAGTTTGAACCTTGTTCATCAACAAGATGTTCAACAACTTGGAAGTTGGCAATTGGGAGATTTGTTTGAGTTCAAACATGTTATAACTTAGATTACAAATTACAACACTATTAAAATTCATGGTTTTCTTTACTAATTTTTTTAGTCAAAAAATACCCAAAATGATAGGTGTAAAAAAACCACCTTGTCAATTTAAACAAGTCAATTTGGACCTACCAGCGCGATTGGGTAGTTAATTTGGACCTTGTCATTTTGACTAGTAAAATTATTAACAAAATGATTAACTATTGATTGGTAGATAGTGGACCATTTTATAAGGTCAATTTTATATTTAAATTGAAATTTATTTTTGGATTATTATTTTTTTAATTAATAAATATGTAAGTAGGTAGGTAGTAAATAGGTTTAGGTATTTCGAAAAAGGCACTTAAATAAGTAGTTGCTAGCCTAGCCTACCTAACTTAACCTAACCTAACTTCACTAGGTTACTTTAGTTTAACTTACCTACTATAGCCCTTTAAGCATGCACATAGGTTGTAAGTATGAGGAATTGAACCCCAAACTTTCACAATGATAAACCAAATCTTTACCAATGAACTACACCATCAAAAGTGTTTAATTTTATTCAATTTTTTTTATTTCACATGTTTATTTCACATCATTAAGCATAATGGTTAAACCTGGGTGACAACTAGTGGTTAAAATTAGGTTAAACATAATGTCTAAATCAAGTAGCTAAAATTAATGGCTAAATTTAATTACTTAAAGTAATATCTAAATTTATTGGCTAAACTTAATGATTTAAAATAAATTCTAAACCTAATGGCCATAAATTTAGTGACTTAAAGTAATGTTTAAACATAATGACCCTAAACTTAGTGACTTAAAGTAGTGTCTAAATTTAATGGCTTTAAACTTAACGATTTAAAGTAATAACTAAACTTAATGGCTAAACCTAATGGTTAAACATAATGGTGAAACCTTGGTTAAATTTAGTGATTAAATTTAGTGACTAAACATAGTAGCGAAACCTAATTGATAAACATAATGACCAAATTTCATGGTTAAATATAGTGACTAAATTTAGTTGATAAACCTAATGGCTAAAAGTAGTTCATGGTTAAATCTAGTGGTCAAACATAATGATGAAATTTTAGCTAAACATAATGGTTAAACGTAATGTTTAAATTTAAGGTTAAACATAATGACTAAATCTTGGTTAAACATAATGCTTAAATTTAAGGTTCAACATAATGATTAAACCTTGGTTAAACACAATGGCTAAACTTAGTTGTTAAACATAATGACAAAAATTTGGCTAAATTTAGGCTAAACCTAGTGCTTAAACATAATGGTTACACTTAATGGCTAAAATTCACACAAATATAAATTGACCAAAATGTAATTACATTATTTGCAACTACATGTGAATATTAGTTATTTGCAACTACATTTTTAATCGCAAACAACTTGCAACTAAAACATTTATCCCTTATGATTTGGCTTTCATTCTCATCTTGAAAAGTATATAAACAAGGTGTTTTGTTTTTACATTTTCATATTTAAACACATGGGCATATGGGATCAACCAATAAAAATGATTTAACCCATAATAAAATATAAATATTCATGTACTTATACCTAATTATCTACTTCCCTAACTTACCTACCTATTTTTTTACCTACCTACCTAAGTAGGTATTTGGCTTAAGCAGGTAAGTAGGTGTTTAGCCTAGATGGGTCGGTAGGTATATAGGTAGGTAAGTACATAGTTCAACCTACATACCTAAATATTGATTTAAATTTAATTTGGACAAATTCAATTAATATGCCATATGGCAAATTTCTATTACATCATGTGTCACAATCTAACCCATCCAAACATAAAAATAATTAAAAGTTGGGACATGTGGCAACACATAATTTGTTCCCATTGTTCACCAAAAAAGTCACATCCTAGTTGCAAATGACAATGTGTATATGACTAATCAAAGGATGAAAACGGATTTCATTGACTTTTTTTTTCATCCAAATTTTGTTGTTGTTTGCAACTAGTGTGAATGCAACTTATTTAACATAACTATTAAGATTTTAGTTGCAAATGTCACTTGCAACAAAAAATAAGTCACGTGGACCAATTGTAAAATGGCCATTTTCTATTAGTGTAATTAGCTAAATGGGTGGATAGGTAAGTAAATAACATATTGGTAGGTGGGTAGGTAAGTAAATAAGTTATATGAAGGTGAAAAAATATAAATAGGTGGGTAAGTAGGTAAGTAAATAAATAATAAGTAGGTGGGTGGGTAATAAATAGGTAAATAGCTAGTTAAGTAAATAGGTGGATGAGTAGATAGGAAGTAGATACATAAGGTAGTAAACCATGTCATATTCAACTAAAAATAATTGGTCACTTTGATTAAATGTTCAATTTCATTAAAGACCAATGGTCAGTTTTATTAAAAATCATTGGTCATTTTGATTAAATATTCAACTTCATTAAAGACCAATGGTCATTTTTTTAAAAATCATTGGTCATTTTGATTAAATGTTCAACTTGATTAAAGACCATTGGTCATTCTAACTAAATATCATTAGCCATCTTGATTAACTATTCAACTTGACTAAAAACCATTTGCCATTTTAACTAATGTTGCATAACTTAACTATGTGTATCCAATCAAATAAATCTATATGATCAAATTGATTAGCCAACAAATACATGTGTCATTCAAGCTCCCAACCTTTAGTAAATATGTACATGTATATTAGTCAAAAATGACAACTTAGTTAATTTGAACCCCTTTAAAAACCATGATTTGTAATAGTGCAAGTTCTTACAACAAATTTCAATTCAAGGTACACACTTGCACATCAATGCAAAGCCTAGGTGGGACTGAATATTTGATTGTGGGTGGCAAGGGGACAAATTTAAGTTTTGAAGATCTTGAATTCAAGAATCAAAAGTTGATAACTTATAGTATTAATCTCAAGCTACAACCCAACGCCTTGTTTACACTTCAAAGCTCATCAATTCCAAAATGTCAACACTTTAAACTTTTAGTTAAATTCAAGCTCTCACCTTTTTTTATTCACCAATGTTCATTTTTTTGTCATTTAAAAAAAATGCATTGTGCAACCAAGTTTTTCTTTGTGAGTTTTGTTATAGTTTTTGGAGGTTTCTTATTTTAACAATTTGTAAATGTATCATGGCACTGAAAATCACCCCACCTCCTAATTTCAAGTTCAAGAGATTTTTTGACTATCAGCCCATTTCCAAGAGCTTACACCTATCCCTTTACCTCATGAAACTGAATCGAATAAACAAGGAGAACTTTGAACTAATTAGTACATGTTCCACCTAGAACTATAGATGATTATAATCATCTCATTCTTGATTATGGTGCCCAAGTTCTCATTGCAAATGCAAATCCATGTCTAGAAACTATTGTTGAAAGTTTTTGGATACTTGCCTCTACTAAGAAGAAACCCAATAAAATGATCAAGGTAGATGTGATTTGGAAATTCCAAGATGTGTGGTCAATGAAGATGCCACAAGCAAAACATGTGTTTGATGGTGATGGGAATCTTTCAACATTCAAGTGCAAAATGTGCACCAAGATAAAAACACAAGCATAAATAATTAGTCCCAAAGTGGGATTCTCATAATAAACATGTTAGGAAAAGGAAGAATGAAAAAAAGGTTAGGGTGATGGATTTGGAATGTGCCCATGCCAAAAATGAAACAATGTGTTAAAGAATTGTCCATGCGTTTTATAGCAGGTCTAAAGTGGAAGTGATCAAAACAATAGAAAGCAAGTGATTCGATGTGCATTAGTTTTTATGCTATTGAACGAAAGGGAACCCATGACAAACCATGAGGATTTTAAATCCTTATATGACTTTCTAAAATTGAAGATCATCCTTAAAAAACATTAGATTGACATAATAAGGTGGGAAATTACTAAGCATCTCCAAAATCAAATCATGGTAGCTAGTAAGGTTGCTATTCATGGGCTAGGTTTGTTGCATTCACATGTGATGAAGTTATTACTCTTGATAACCAATCTTGGATTTTTGTCCATGGTTATTGTGTTCAAGATTGATGTTGTATCCTAGTTTTGTTTCTAGTCAAGTGCATTGTAGAGGGATCCAATGCCCAAAATTTGACAAAGGTGATCTTGGCTACACTTGTTAATTTTGGGAACTTGATAGAAGAAATAGCCAATTGGTTATTGTGTTTTGGTGCAAACGGTGTGAATATATTTTATGGCATAGTTTGAATTGGTGTCGCAGTTTAGATTCAAGACCTACATGCCCTTTTCTTAACAATTATTCATTATATGGTGCACAAGACAAACCTAATAGTCCAAACCCTCTCTGGTTTGCTTATGGGTGGCACAATTAAAGGACTTGTTCCAATCCTTTGGGTTCATTCATGGTTGGGGTTCCAAAAAGGACTGTCCAACTAAAAAAGGACTTTTAAAAGATAATTTTAGATTTTCATAATGTCTAGTATATTACAATTATGGTGTGTTTTTGTGTTCTTACAATTAGAGTATTGAAAAAACAAATTATAAAAAAAATTCCAACAATTATTAAATGTTGTATAGAATTTCTTTTGAGTCATTTGATTAATTTATGGTTAAGTGTCCATATTATTATTTTTGTTAAAAAAATGCAAAAGAATGCATCAAATGATGCAATTGATTTCAAAAAGATTATATAAGAAAAACATGTTTCCCTTCGTGTAACTACATGTTCATCATGTCAATTTGATGAAAACAAATCACATCAAAATTTCAAAGTCTTAAAGTTTTGAAACAAAGGGTTGCAAGGGAAATGATTCCTTTATTAAATAATTTGACTACTTTTTTGTATCCATTAAGTTCAAAACATTTTGCTTTAAATGCACATCACACATGCAAGAAATAATAACGAGAAAAAACATGTTTAGTTGATTTTAGAAGCTCATTTTTTCATTTTCTATGTTTTTACTTACAAACCAAAATATTCATGCACAATTATGTAAGCATGTGAAAAATCACCACCACCACATGAATTATCTTATTTTGGACTATTCAATTTTTCTCATTAAATTTTGTTTCATGTAAATGTTATTTGTAAAAAATAGCTCTAAGGAAGTCTTGGAATCCTTTTTCTTTTTTTTGGTACCTCAACCATGAATGGTCCCCCTTTCTTCTTTCTTCTGCAAGTTTCTTAAACGCCATTTAAAATTTGTCAAATTGGTCCATATTATGGAAAGAAAAAGGAACAAACTATTATACAACATAAAGATTTGGTGGATAAGTATGTTGAGTCCACTAAAACGTGTGTTAGAACATCCTTTGTTGATGAAAATGACACTTGATTGCACAATTGTAGCCCAAATAGCAACAAACTTAAATCAACTTTGTGATGTCCAAGTGATGTTTTGACTGTCTTGCTTAATGCCTATGCTAATTATAGTTCATTCCTTCGTCAAATTTGCACAACTTCGGGATATCTATGTGTGCAATTTCATTGAAGTAGTTTCCATATGTAAGGTGGATATTTACCAAATGTATTTTGATTATACATTTGGGTTTAAGGGAGATGCCTTCAACCATTTCAATCAATTGGTGGATTGCATTCATGAAACCATTTGTATGAAATGGATCACATAATTGAACATTGAATTCGATCATTTGGCATTTGAATTTGGTGGGCAACACATATGGGCAAAATATAAAAACTGGGCCACTAGTGCATTTATTTTGTCATTCAAAATCTTTATGCAGTGGCTATATTAAAAGTGAAATCACAATGTATGGTTGTAGGTGAGAAATTAATTTATGAACTAGGTAATCATTCCCTTATTTATGAATAGATGGATTCACTTAGGGTTGTTTATCCCCAATTTTGGTTAAACCTTAATGTTGAAGGCTCTTTTCAACAACATCTTAATGTGATCAAGTCTGTTTATTGTGTGCCCAATAAATATGGGCTTTCTGGAAGTGGTTTTTGGATTCCACTAGTGTTGGATCCAACAACATTAGATATGCAACATTCTTGTTTGTTTTGACAATGAATAACAATTGCCATGTTGCAATGGTTGAACCTCATAATCATAATCCTTTAATAAGATTATGGACGTAGTTGACTACATTTCAAATTGTTGTTTGCCAAATGTTAGAGTACTTCAAATTGGTAGAAATTGCAGCTATTTAGGTCCTTGGTTCAGTTGAAGGTGAACAATGTTTCAATACATTCAATTTTATGAAGAGTAAGCTTCGAAATAGGTTGACAACTCATCTTGACTTAGTCATTTGTATGTTTGTTTAGAGGTTCTGCACACTTGAGAATTTTCCTTACCATCAAGCCATTGAAAAATGGATAGCTTCTTGTAGTTGTTATGCATTTGATGCTTAAATGTTATTATTTTCCATTTTAAGTTTCTTTGGTATGAAGGTTTAAAATCAAAAACTACTTTAGCCCCTCACCATTTTTCTTCTTATGAATGGTCTTTTTTTCTTTGATTTTGATGAGTATTAAATCTAGATTTTGAATTTGGCTTGTTGTGGACCTTGGCTTTGAAATATTTTATATGAACTTTGCTTGTTGTCTAGGGCTTGTTGCTCCATAGCCAACCCCCATTATCAATGATAACACTTTCTCAATGATGCATGGTGCACATTGAATGTTGTTATCCATGGCAAAGTTTTGGGGTGCCCACTAGTCACTATTGAAAGTTTCAAACTCAAGAGTGATGGATTATGAACCTTCCAATATTAATGATTGTTTTTTTTCCAACTTGGTTTTTTTTGTTTCCATGATCTTGGTCACTTTGCGAACCCTTTTAGAAACTTGGATTTATAGTCATTACAAGTTACAATAAAGCTAAAATAATGTGGTAACTAATCTACTTGTCTTTGAAATTTTGATGAAGTTACTTATTTGTGTAAGCCTGCCATGTTTTGGAGTGGGCAAGACCAATTTGGTCAAGGTTTGATTCCCTCACATGGTTAATTTTTCATAGTATGAAAAAAAAAAATCTTAAGTTGTTTAAGAATCCAAGAAAATAATAGTTGCCTCCCTAATACACCAACTAAAACACCTCAATTTGTTAATGTCAAACCAAAAAAAAATTGGCAATTGCCAAAACCTTTTCTACCTAATTTGTAAATCATTAACCTATTTGACAATTTTGGGTTTCATGTAGCCAAATTGCTACCTAAAAAACCCACTAGGTAGCCAAAGTGACAACATGGAGAATATGAAAAAAAAAACATTAAATTGGACCATGTTTATGAACCATGTGAATGGTTTTATAATTATCATCACAAATGGGGTTTTTAGGGCATTGACCATAATTTAGTGGTGGATAATTTTTTTACAAACAATCATTTTCAATTGGAAAATGCCAAAAAATGTGAGGTGGGTCTTGGTATTAAATGCATTTCAAATGAGTATTGGATAATTAAATAAAACCAAACATTAATGTAATACAGAATGAAAAAAAAATGTTATAATGTGTGTACCATAAATATATCCATGCTTCCTTGAATTTATCATTTTTCCCCCTAATAATGTTATGTAATTTTAGCTTTGTGAAAGTTAAAATATAAATTGCAAACACGAAAAATGAAACCCAAAATTAAATACACCACATTTGGAAAGGTATATACTATAATATTTATCATGAAAATGCTCTAAATGGTGTCAATGTAGTGTGTTTTCACCCATGTATGAACATTAATGAACATTTAATTACAATCAATTTCTTGTAAAACAACACCTCAAGTTTGTAACTACGATTGTCTAGTTCATATGGGAAATGCATTATTTAATCATATTTTTAAATTGCATTTCAAATTGTCACAACACTAACCTTCGACTTGTAACCAAGGCTAAAACAACCTAGGAAAATGTCCCAAAATTCAAACATCCCAACACTCCCGAGTGATTTTCTAACTTTTAGAAATGACATCCCATAGAGTCTTGTTTGCTTATGACAAAAATGCAAATAATAAATGGTTTTCAAATTGGGCCCCCAATATATCATTGGAAAGTTATTGAAATACATATATCAAAAGTAGCTTGCATTTTTCGTTTGGAATTATAAGTTAGAAGTTATGGTCAAAAGAAAGGTTAGGACTTAAATTATCACCTCCATTGTGGTTGTTTTGCCTGAATTGTAGTATTCATCACAACATCAATAGCTGCACCATGTAAACTAGCATTTGAATCATAGATATGCATTTAAAAATCAAATATAGACCTTAGATTCCATAGGCATCAAAATTTTATTCAAAATAAAAATGATGAAGAAAAATAATGTCATAATGCATAGAAATAGGCTACATTACATCTAATTATAACATTGTAAAAAAAATTGGTCAAGATAGATTGGTTCATCACATAAGAAATCTCGCCAAATGTGATCATGGCCATGTTTTTTATCTTTCAAAATCTTTGCACTATGATCAATCCAACTACCTCCATGTTTGCTTCTCTCCACAAATTGAATGAGAAATGTAAGAGTGAAAACCAAATGTTTATTTTCATTCACTTCAAGTTTAACTTGCATTAAATTAGGGAGGTTCTTTCCCATTGCTCTATAGCTAGAATGAGCTCAACATGATGCAAGGAACACGCAACAAGTAAAATTGATGTGAGAGATGCACTTAGGCATGCACAAGGTTTATTTCATTATATTGAAAGGAGAAAGATGATGCGTGGGATTTTTAGGTTTATCATGTTGCCTCAAAAGGAGAGAGATGATGTGCACATTTAAAGTGATAGGGAAAGGGTGGGGGTGGCACAAAATGTTATTGTTACATGGTGAGCCACCTCCTCTAGAAATGCTCCCAAAATGCAAATACATGGACAATTGTTTGAGTAACAATGGAAATGCCTTTACAAGTTACAAAATTGTTTAAACTATTTTTCATTTCATTTTGACTAATTGTTAATTGCTTCCCACACTAATGTAATTGACATTTTTAGTTGATTTTAACTTTACAATTGATGTCAAGTTTATAGTAAAATAATCCACACCCAACTTCTTTTCCTTAAACACAATAGTAAGGAGTTGACATTGGAAAATGTCATGGCATGTAACACTGGCACAAAATTTATGTCATAGGTTTTTGTGTGTTTTTGCAGATGACAAATTTGCATGCGCAATCTTCACATGTAAGACGTATGCACAAGAACCATGAATCACCATGTCAATAGAGGACTTGTGGAGGTTTTGTAACTTGAAATTTGGAATTTTGCAATCATCCTCCATGAATTGTATGTATATGGTAAGCTATGGTGGAATCTACACATGCACAAATAAGAAACTATGTGTTTTTAGAACACCATGAATGATATGGAGATTTTTGGACATGGTCCAAGTTCACTTTTTCATACCCACATTAGAATATGGAAATATTATATTATGAACCCTCCACTAAGGTGCATATGAATACGAACGAGCCAAAATCCTCATCAACATGTCAACTTCTCTCCAAATCTTGTTACATATCCTTATGTGATGCCACTTTAATGGCATGTTAATGATGAAAATTTATTCTTATGGAATAATATGAATATTGAAAAATCTAATGAATCACAAAATCTTCCAATATCAAGGTTTGGTTTGAACAAAAGATGTTTAACAATTTCATTAAATAACATTACTTTCATAAAGGCCCCTTAATTTTAATAATTAAATCTCTTTGATAATTTTTGTACTAATGGGTAGTATTAGACACATCTAAAAAGCAATCAAATTTCATTTTTTTTCAAATTTCTATTCATCACGATTTAAGGTTTATTTAAAGTTCATGATTCCTTTACAACATGTAAATGTGATGCAATGTATATATTGTTTAAGGAAAAGTTGTAGCTTATAATACAAGAAATTAAACTTGAAAATGTTAACATGTTTTTGGTATGATTTGAAATTGTGATAATTTTTCAAAACAAAACAAAAAATCTAACAAAATATGCACACTTTTAAAATTTCATATTTACTCAATTTGTTTAAAATGACATATTGGGACAACTATAAATACAATGAATATGATGAATAGAATATTTTAAATATTTTATTCAAAAATTCCTCTTTATAAATTTTTTTGGGGCAAAATGACCCCCCCAAAAAACTATAGTCCTAATTGCAAAGTAAACAAATTGGCTCGTTCAATGTCGTTTGGACCCTTAAGTGAACTAGATAGCACATGATTTATTTAGACGCCATTTTGATTAAAATTACTTCACATCAACTTTCTTTTTTTGACATTGAATTTTGTCAAATTTGGCAATCATGATTAGTTTTATAATCATAGTTTAAATCATCTATAAAATTCAGTCAAACTACAATGCTGACATCATGTTATAAAAATGATAAAAATGATAAATGCATACATAAAACCTTTTAGTTGATCACAACCACCCACTTTTAATGAAACATCTTAGCCTTACTTTTGTAATTTAAGTGTAAACATAACTTTGAATTTTTTAAACAAATTTTAATTTGTTTGATGCATAATGCATATTCCAACGTCACTTAGTAATGACCTTCTTAAACTTTGGGATCCATCAAGATGCAATTTACATGCAATGTGCTCTTGTAATTCATTACTTGCAATTATTTGAACACATCATAATAAAAGTTGAAATTAGGCAAAAACCTTCCATTTTTGATAGACATGAAGCTCAAAAGGCCCCAAGAGAATTTTGGGATGACCAATCATAAACAAAGTTAAAATAAAATCATTTGCAAAAAGATAAGTGACAAAATGGAATGTAAAAGAAAAACCTATAATATCCCTCTTCAAATTTATTACTGATTTTATATATAAAAAAAACCAAATGCACATTTTATAATGAATTTTTTAAAAATTGTAAATTAACAAAGAAAATGAAAAATTAAATAACTCAATGACAAGGAAAAATAATAAAAAAGATATTTGTGAAATTGTCATGGTAAATCCTAGTTTATTTATACAATAACTCAATGACAAGAAATAAATGATAATAATAATATATATTGTTAAAAATGCCATGTTAGATCCACCTTTATTTTTCATATTGTCTTCCAAAGTGTGTCATTGGGTTTTGTACATAAACATTTGATGTCAAAATATTTATGAAATGAAAACTAACATTAAAACCACCAATCGGTATGATTATAAAAAATGACATTCCAACAACCTATTGTAATTCGCAAGAACAAAGGAAAAAATTAAAATACTCAATTTGTCCACACTTGCATGACTATTGTTAAAGTGAAAACTACTTTCTGCAATGTAGTTACAAAATGCCATTGTAGCAAGCCCTAATTATACTAAAGGTCTTGCTACAATGGGCTTGTTGTATATGTAGCAAGACTCTAGCAAGACCTTAACTTGTTCATTACTACAACCCCAAAACCAAGACAATGAAAAGAAAAAAACAAACAAAAACCTCCAAATTTAGTCAAAGCAATGATGAAAACTTGAAAAGCCCAACAACTAAAAACTAAAAAATGAGAATGCCACTCATTTGTTAGAATTTGTCCCAAAGAAAACAAATAACAACAAACTAAAATAGTGTCAATCACATGCTAAAGTGTTCATCTTTCAAGAGCTATGGTGAGCAAATCGAGAAATAGCAAATGAAGAAAATCCGAGTCAAATATAAAGGTAAAAGAAACTTACCCTCCATCCATATTAATTTAATTTAGTTTCTGGATTTTTGGATGAAGAATGAAGATGTAAGAAATAAAAATATCAATGTCATACATATACAAAAAATTCCAAAAAAATGTGGTGTCACATGATTCTATTGTTAGTTATTGAATCCAAATTAGAAGTATGATATAAGTAATTTCCAAGGTTCCAAACCCTATTTGTAGTTAAAGGAAAACATAAATTGAAACAAAAAGAGTCTTAGCCTTAGTATGAAAATCTAATGTGGAAAAGGAACACTTCACAATCTACCAAAGTCATAATTGTTAAGTAATATATCATGGTCTAATTGAAACTGCTATTTAGTTTGTAATGAACAACTAGAACCTAACACATTTGATTTATTTTCTGAATGCCCATGACTAGCTTTAGAGGTCCTTAAATGAAGCACAATATCATGCATTCACATCTGTCCAAATATTTTGCCATTTGTTCATAGAGGAAAGCCAAATGACTACAACATGTTCATTTGGTGGGAAATAATTCAATATTTCTTACCCACACTAAGGCATGAAAATAGTTCAATAATTTATAAGGTTTGAAAATAGTTCAATATTTTAAACATGATTACATTATGTGCCATAACCTTTGGCCATGATGAGACTTCAATTTTGTGTGTGGGATGATGAGACCCTTGTTGGAAAACCACCTATCTTTAATGAAAAACTACTGAATATAAAAATGGAATGATATGGCCCTTGCCACTAAGGTCTTAATAATTAAATAATTAAAATGCCAAAAAAAAAAAGAGGTTAGAATTGTTGAATTATAAGGATAACAATGCAACATATTAGAAAATGAACATTGTTGTAATTGGTCAATTACAAATTCATTGATGCAAATGTATCTGAATTTTCCTTTTAGTTTAAAACTATTGAGGTTCCACAAATACAAATAAGGGTTGCTGGACCCCATTTCTTGTAGCAATTAAATGTTTTGGCAATAGCTTCGAAGCATGGATAGATGTTGTGGTAATACTACATTTTTTTCATGAATGTTTGCCTTTTGGAAAATAAAGTCCACCCGATCAAAAATTCAATGTGAGTAGGAATTGCACATGTACTTGGATATTCAATGACTTTCCAACACATTTTTTATTCTAATGGAAATACAATCAAATGACCATTAAAAGATCAAAATCTTGCAGGATGGCCAATTGTGGATGTGCTTTGAAACCAAGTTACATAACCATTTATCATTTGTATATCATTTGCATTAAAAATAATAATATATCATTTGTTGCTGGTTTTGCCTTAATGAGCAAAGGAAAAAATGATGAAATTTCACACAATTTTAACAAAATCCTATGAAACCAAATGGGTGAGGGTGAGGTGATTTGAGGGCATCAACCCATGACATTAAGGTCTGGGGTGGCAGATTCACCGATTAAAAATAAATAATCATGTTCAATAAACACATTGTGGTCACTATTACAAGTGTATGGAAAGATTATGTGATATAATGTGGTCAAGAAAAAAATTACGTATATAATAAATAATCTGCCACCCCAGACCTTCAGACCTTCTTGACTTGGGGGGGGGGGGTGCCAACGGCTTGTCCAGTCAGAGTCTGCCCTTGTGCTTCCCAAAAACAAAATCTACAAAAATTTGGGGAATATTCCATATGCTGAACAGATGGGTTCCCCACCCCTCCGGCCCTTGGCCTTTATTTCAATTTGCCTTCAAAAATGGAAATTTTTTGTGGTCCCAAAAAATGATGCCATTATTATTCTCTCTGACTTTATTAGTCATGAAAACGTTCCAGATGGTTCTAGAGACTTCATGCCTTTCTTTCAATTGCCTTCAAAAATGGAAAATTTTGTGGTCCCAAAAAAATGATGCCATTTTTATTCTTTCTGGACTTAGTTAGGAAAATCTTCCACAAGGTTCTGGAGACTCCAATGGAGAGTAGAATGAGCCTAATTGGCCTCTACCTGACAAGCTCCATTCCAGAAGAGTTTTCATTTGGATTTGCAGACTGGTCATGTGGCTTTTGTAGAATGGTCTGGGTCTTGATTGCACAGTTGAGCCCACCCAAACTTATGTTGGTAACTTGGTACCTTTTACCTTTTGGAGTGGCCATATGGAGCATGAAACATTGTTAGATTTGAACTCAGATACCTTGATTTTAGTCTAAGTTTGGGATAGTTCTAATATTTAGAAAGAATTTAAATGGACTTTTGGGTGCTGGAAATTAAGATTATTCCCCTGGTCAATTCTTTCCCCTTATCCATTTCACAAGAGCCAAAAGGTTTTTAACCCTGGAAAAATTGTGGCATGGCAAATTGTGAAATTAAAAGCAATTTTTCTCATTCTTGGTTTTGGCATATACTCTGTGATTCATCTTCATTAGTTGGGGGTGCCTCCCAAGTTCAGATTTTTTTTTTTGGTGCAATGAGCCATCTTTGATTGGCCTGTCACAAATAAATTTAGGTTCCAAGAGGAGAATATTGGGCAAGGCATGTGGGACAAAGTGAGGTGCTGTTGGGAACATGTTGTTGAGCACATTGGGAACTTGATGAACATGCTTGGAACTCATTTAGAACTTGATGGGAACACATTGGGAACAAAAAAATCAATACCCCCCCCCCCCCCCCCAAATTTGAGTAGGGAAAATTCCATTGCAATTGTGCCTCTGCACCCAAAAAAGGAAAAAAAAGAGAAAAAACTAAATTAATGGATATTTATTATAAGCTAGTTTAGCCTGAAATGCTGGCGTTCCACATGGATGCTTTTAATAGCCCATTTGCAGAAAGCCGTGCTGCAAACCAGTTCAGATATTTGGTCACTGAACTGGTTTCAAAGTTGTGGTGTCGTCATGAGCGGGGAGTTCCCGTTTGTGTTGGCATCCTCTCCTTGGCCGCGTACAGTGCTCAACAAGTGTAACCCGTCTACCCGGTCACAGTTGACACCCGGCCCTTGGACGGCCACGGAGGAGTGAAACTCGCAGCGGGTGGTCTCTCAAACCCCGGGTCGGTTCGCCCAGTCGAACCAAGGTTGTTTTTCCTTTCCCCCCCCCCCCCCCCCCCCCCGACCCCACGCCCCCAAATTTTGTGAGGTAGGTGGACTGGCCAGGAATTAGCCAAGTTTGGCTACCACGCTAGAGACACACACACACATATATAACCCCACTAGGTGGAACTATTCTTGATCATAAGGTGTGATAAAAATGCACCAGAGAAATGCCATGATATATATATTTCTATATTATTACCAAAACATTAAAGTTGCAACTGAACCAAATGTTGGGCAAGAAGAAATTAGAATGGCACACTAAATAGAATAATAAGTCTATGAAAGAAATGAAATACAAAATCATTTGCCTCTTCTTCTTTACTCCTAGAGCTATAAGTTATAGCTGTCTTCCTAATCTTTGTAAAATGTGTTGGAAATCACTTTTTTCTGAAATTCCTAAGGTTGAAGCTACCTTCTAGCATATCAATGTATTATAGACTCAAGTAAATGTGTACATGTTTCAAACAAGTGAAATATCTGAATCATTTGTTTTACCGTACTTCTGAAACTAAAAGTTGAAAGTAGGTACTTAAAGCATCTCCGAAGTTTGTGAGAAATGTCCTTGCAATGGTAACACGATGGAATTGTCTTTGTTTCGCATGTTTTGCATGCATGATCACCCCCCACTATTACCTCCATCTAGTATAACTACTATCAAGACTAGGAAAAATTGTCTCTCTGCTTTCACAACACATCAAGGTACTATGATGGTACTATGATGATATTCGACATTTGCAAAACATTTCATTGATATTTCATGGTATGTACATTCATATGTGTTGAAGATAGGATTCATGGTGACATAAACAGTTGTCAAGATTATTGTAAGCAAGAAAAAAAGGGAAGAGCTTTGTCCCTGAACAAGAATGCTCATTTCTCCAAGTCTTGCAAGACTTGATTAGAGGCAATAGTTAGAAGTGCAACAACACATTTTGGGAAAGGTTTTGCAAACAATACAACAAAAATCACCTAGTTTTTTGTGCATATAGATTAGTAGGATCTTTGGTGGAGACACAATGGGGAGTAATCCACCATGATCTCTTCAAAATCATAGGGAATTTTGGAGCTATTAAAGCTTTTCAATAAATAAATGCAAATCATGAGAACATTGTGTACAAGGCCTTAAAGTTTTACAAGGCAAATTAATATCCAAATAGTTAAAACTAGTGTTGGCTGATTTCAGGTTTTTTGGTCAGGTCCAGGTTTTGATTCAGATTTGGGTCTAAGAATTGGACCTAGTGGGTCTGCATGGACTTGAACTGGCCAAGAACCAGACTCAATCCTATTCACAATGGGCACAAATAACTTGCTTTTCGAAAAAGCTCAAAAAATACTTTAAAAAGTTACAAACGCAAGAGGAGCTATAGAAGCTCAAAGAGAGAATACAAATTGTTGATGCAAACACCAACTATAGCTATCACAACCTTCTACTCTTCTACCTATCTACATAAACAAAACAACACACGAAATGATCATTATACATAACAATGTAGATTTGGAATTGTTAGAGTCAATTGATTAGAGTGAGTCAATGCAATTGACATCACATAAGGTTGCACAAGTTTGATGGATGTTCATTTGTTCTAGAACAATGTTTTAAAAAATTGAACACACCATGGCCTTCTTGCTTTTCCATTTCCAACATTTGGGCGAAAAAAAATACCAGAACTTAGGAGGTATCCTCATCTAATTGATACATACTTCAATAAATACCCTAGATAAGATGGGAAGACTGGAGACCCAATGGGTGTAAAGAATATGCAATAAGTACCCTAGAATGTCAATAACTACATTAGAAAAATGTCCCCACCTCGCCCCCCCCGGCTCCCTTAGTATTTTATCGTGCCCCTTATTTTACTATTAACTTTGAAGAGCGGAGCAAAAACTAAGGGAGCGTCCCCCATCCCCCTCTCCCCGGCGTGATTCTTCCACGTGGAATTGGCGAGTCAAGGACCGACGGATAAACCACAGTTTCTAGAGACCAGAAGGTAACAGTAATACGACGGACTACGACGGACCGTTGGACACAAAACCGATATACGCTCCAGGGCTTTCAATCTCATCTCTTTTTTGCACTCTCTATCTCTCGTGTGTGTATCTGCGCCCTCGTCCTTAGTCGAGCTTTTCCGCAATCTGTCTCTTTGTTTTCCGCGAGCCAGCACTTGCCGTCTTCCTTCTTCACATCTCCTGTTTCAGTTCTAAAAACTGTAGATTTTTTTTTTCCTTCGGTAATCTTTTTTTTGTTTTAGTTTTTTTTTGGGTCCGTTTCTTCTCTGGAGTGATTGCTTTTCTGTGTCTTGTGTTCTGAGGAATAGTATTATGTTCTTCTTCTCGTCATCGGTTCTTTCCTAGTACGTTTTTTTTTGTTTTTTGCGTCGTCGTTGTTCTTGTATCCATTTCCAGAACTTTCTTTGTTTTCTCGAACGTTCTTGCTTCTCTTGTGAGTCAATGTTCTCTGACCGGAGGATTACCAGGGTGCACAATCATTCTAGGGTCGCAAATTTTCTGGCCGTTTCCTGAATCTGTTTTGCTGAGGAGATTTGGTGAGAAAACGTGTGTGTGTGTGTTCCAGGGTGCTTATTCTTTGTGCTTTGCGGTCACGCTTGCAGTTTTTTTGTTGCGGCCTCGTGTTTTCTGGAAGCATTGTTTGAGTAGCCGGTTGCATTCTTCAGGCTTTATTTGGGCTATCAGTTGTTGTGACGAACTATTGGTCGAGGAGGAGGCTGCCACCACGGGGTTCTGCTTTTTTTGTGGCTTCTTTGTAGTGTATTGATAGCACTGTAGTGCGCGAGAGCCAGGTTCACTCTTTTGGTTCTTATTTGCTGCAGGCCCGTTCCCTCCTCTTCGGTGCAGTCTTTAAAGGAGTTACGATCAAGACTGCCATTCCCTTGTCGTGCGGTTGAAGATCGCTCTGTTGTTGTCGCGACCGACTAAAATCGCTGCGTGCGAGCGCTCGCTCGCTCGCAACTGCGTAGATCCTTAAGGGTTCTGAGTGATTGTTTTTCCCGTGTCTTCATCTTCTGGCCCAGTAGGAGGCTTTGCAGGAGTTGTTCGCCGAATTAGGAAAGTACGATCTACTTGTATGTGTGTAGCGACTGCATCGCAGAATACGTCCGGCCGCAGAGGAAGAAGACGCAGGGGAGATCGTGAACTTATTCGACTTCTTCCACAGCATTATTCTGTCTGTGTGAGATTCCGTTGTTTTGTTTCTTTGCAACGGGCTCTTCATCAGTTGTAGGACTTGCAGCTGCTCACAGGGGAGTCCACTGTCTGTTGTTCTTGTACGATTGAACCTAAGAGAGGTTTGATTCAGATACTTCAAGCAAGCAACCCTTTGGAAGCTGGATATGGACGGAGTTGTTGGCGTGTTGAGAATTCGAAAAGCTCTCTAGAGGATTCATATCCGAAATTGCCTTGAGAGCTTGAATCCGAAGGATTTGGCAGTTTGGAAGGGAGAAGAAGAGGCTGAGAGGCTTCTCCTCGAACGTCTTCTTGGAGAAAAGAGGAGCAAAGGGCGAATCTATGGTCGGTTCAGATTTGCGGAGGGTTTCCAGCACTGATGATTCGCTACTACTACATCAGCAGCATCAGCAGCAGGAGCGGCAGTACGGATGGAATCATCAATCATCATCATCATCGCAGGCGTTTCCTCGACCAGTGGCTCCTCCCCCTCAGACATCATGGCACCATCCTAGAGCACACTCCAAGCAGCAATACACAGCCGAATCTGCTGCAGGGAAGAGGGGGGGTCAGAGAGCTGGAAACGGTGTAGAAAACAGACTAGGAGGAGGAAACGATGTTCCAGGACGAGTTAGTTTGTCGTCGGCTTCGTCTTCAGGCAGACTGCCGCACTCGAATCTCGAATGTTTTCTGGATGTTACAACTCCCAGAGTGAAATCTCAGACTCTGCGAAAGGTACGCTTGCATGATTCTGAAAAGCGTTCACAACTGTGTCTGAATTGTAGTCTGAAGCAAGTCTGGGATGCAGTCTTGTTTGTTGTTGCACAGAGGGAAGCTGACGTCCTTTTTCTAAACAGTAGAGTATTCTGAAAGCTTAGAGCTACTGTTCTTGTGTGCAGTCGTGTTTTCGGGATCCTTCTCAGAAGCGGTGTTTTGATCCAGAAGTAACTCCATTCTTCAGTCTTGGAGATCTATGGGACTCCTTTGATGAGTGGAGCGCATATGGAGCTGGTGTGCCCCTCATGTTACATGGTTATGAGAACGTGGTCCAGTATTATGTACCATATCTGTCCGCTCTGCAGTTGTACACAATTCCTACTCGGAGGCCTCATGTTGCAGCCTACAGGTAAAAAAACAAAACTTGGTGTCTGCAGCAGTTGCAATTCTTTTGGTGAGTGTGGGTTCTGTTCAATTGTATGTGTAATGCTAATGTTGTAAGTGACAGCTATTTTTTAACACCTATCCCCAGTCATCCAAGTGCATACCTTTACCTTGTACCATATCTGTCCACTTTGCAGTTGTACACAATTCCTACTCGGAGGCCTCACATTGCCTACAGGTCAAGAAAAAACCTTGGTATCTGCAGCAGTTGCAATTCTTTTGGAGATTAGGGGTTTTGTTTACTTGTATGTGTATGTTGATGTTGTAAGTCACTTCTTGTTTTTATACCTATCCTAATCATCCAAGTGCACACCTTTCCCTTGTTCTGCTTAGAATGTCCTGGCTTGCATGTGAGCAGCTCATCTTTTTGTCAACTTAAGAGGGTTAGGGGTTTTTGAAAGAATGCTCAGGCTTATATGATCAGCTCTGCCATGTCATGTTTTAGAGCTTAGACACTCTGAAAGTTGTGGTCAGCTTCACAGTTTACTTGTCACCACCCTGCTGGAATGGGAAAAATTCAATTTCTATATTTTCTATGGTGTTGCTGTGTTGCTATGCAGGGCACCTGGTGTGGAAAGTGACGAGGGCAGTGATGCAAGCAGTGATGGTGAAAATGAGAGTTCAATGGGACCAAGAAGGAGTCAGTGGCAAAGGCGAGTTCTCAAGGATGCTGATAATTCCAGCTCATATAGTGCCTTGGGAAGTGGTCCGAGGTTGGAATGCTCAACTTTTGTAAATGGTGATGATGAAGATGTAGAAGTCTGGTCCTATTTTGAGACCAGCCCGCCCTACAGCCGTGTTCCTCTTGTTGATAAGGTGGGTCATGCAAACATCTATTTGTTCTCTCAGGATCAAATGAGCAGTGGTGACAATTTCAGCCTCTGTTCATGAGAGCCAACCCAGTTCAATTTCTGCAATACTGTCAGAATAAAGAACTCTGATTCATTTGTTTTGATCTTCATTCATGGATAGTTTTGGTCTTAGGGGCTTCCATTATAGTTTATTCATTTTATCTTGCCATGTCATGAAGAGGTGATTGTAGAGCAAATCGTCAATCTTAACCAGTTTGTGGAGAAATAGTGTTCCAGTTTTAGCAGCTTATTTTGCACATGAACACTCCCACTGGTCTGTATCATTGGAATGCAGCACAAGAGAGTTACTAATTAAATTTTACCTTTTTGTCACGTATCTGTTTTGCATTATCTCTGCATTAAGTGAGAGCTAGTTTTTCCTGGTAAATGGTTGCAGCATGCAGAATTTGTTAGTGGACTAGTGTTTCATTTAGGTGTGTTGATTTGGTTGCTAGATGTCAGTATCTATAACCAGATGGTACTGGTGCTGGACTTTCTTTTGCAGATTACAGATTTGTCTCTAGACTTTGAACCACGGTATAATCCTCTGCGGATACTGCGGAGTGTGGACCTCTTGCCCAGTAGTTGGCTTTCTGTGGCCTGGTATGTGACAACTTACTTTGCAGACATATGATCCCCACCAACTATTTATGCTGACTGGCATGTCCTTAAAGTTTTCCTTTTGTTAGGATTTATTCCATGGTTCAGAGGCAGGGCTTTAGCACTGCTGGCAGTGTTTTTGATGCATAATTCATACCAAACAGTAGTGCAGATAGTTGTAATGTTCTTGATGTGACAGTTGATTGGTTCTGTGAGCTTCAAAATCTGATAGTCTGTCCAGGTTTCAGGGTCTTGGTTTTGGTAGAGCAGTTGAATATTGTCCATTGTGTAGCATTGCTGATCAATTAGGTTCATTTTTCAGGTACCCTATTTATCGAATACCAACAGGTCCTACATTGCGTGATCTGGCAGCATGCTTCCTCACATATCACTCTCTTTCAACACCCATGAACGGTACTTCAGGTGTGTGGATGAACAAGGCTTCACATGTTCCATCCTATCCACTGAACTCAGCTGGTGACTATTGTGGTAAACAAAAACATGGGAAGTGTGAAAACCATAGTTTTCTTGCAAGCATTAAATTTGCATTATATGGTTTTGTAGCAGTTGCTTCAGCTTTCCTTCTGCTGGTGGTGCAGAAGGTCCTACAATAGGAACTCCTATTCCTGTGATCAATGTGACAAGTGTTTCCAGAAGACAAGAATGGTAAGGAACTCATGTCACTAATTTCTTGGCTCCATTTTCTGATCATTGTGTTTCTTGCTGGCACAGAAGGGGCTAGGCAACGGCCAAGTTGCAGTGAACCTTGTGACATGCCAACATTGTGTTCACGTGAAACTTCACGATTAGCACTGCGAGCTTTTGGGCTTACCTCATACAAGCTGAGAGGGGCACTGTGGACATCTAATGTAGAACGACGCCAGGCCACCCTTCTTCAAAACTCTGCGAGTGTACATCTGAAGCAATTAGGTGTGGAGCACCCAGACTACATCTTCTTCACCTCACACAGCAATTCTCGACACTGAGTGTTGGCTGGAAATCCAGTTTGTATCTGCACCCTTTTTTCACTATGGTCAAAAATGCAACCATGCGAGGTCACTAAGAATCCCGTCAAACAGCAATTTGTGGAGCTTTTCTGGAAAATCCCTGCCATGATATATATGAGCTAGACTGCATGGCATGATTGGTGTTTTGCAATGATTGGTTCATGTGCTATTTGGTCTGGTTTTTACATCCTGAAAACCAAAAAAACTAAAAAACTAAAAAAGAAAAAACCAAAATTTAAGAGAAAAAGCGGAAAAAAATTGCAAATTGTTTGAGATGGTAGGTTAGGAGTTTTGTAGCATCCCTTAGCACATGTACAAGGTAGACGGCTCTGGGACTGAAAGCTTTCCTGGAGATGATTGTTTGACATGTTATTTTATGTCAGAGAGAGAATCAAGTCATTCCTAGGCCAGAAGCTTCCTTTTTTTGTAGTGTGAGTCCAAGAACATTCTCCTGGCTCTTGTGTATGAAAGTACTCGGCACCTTTTTGATATCTGAGTGTGTCAGACATTTTGAGTTTTTTCACAAGTTTAGGAAAAAGGAGATGTCGTTAGAGCTTGTAAATACTTCAAGCATTCTCTGTGGTTGTCAATGTGCAAATTTTGATCTTCTTTGCTTTCTAATTTTACTCTTGGGGTTGAGAGTACGAGTTGGCTTTTGCTGTACTGTGGAGGAGCACATTGAAAAGAAGTTTTACTTGAAGGCATTTTTGCATTATTTGGGGACACATGAGATGGCACATTGGCTTCTTGCACTTGTAGCTCTCTTGTAGCAAAATGGGGGCCCAAATGACTTGTGTGGTGGTTTGTAGATAATCTGAAGTTGCAGCTGTTTGCACTTTTGTACCAATTGCTTGCTGATTGGTGATTGTTAATTTGCAGCTGTTTTTAGTCTTATTCAATTGCTTGGGGGTGATTAGCATTTTTGGTGATCAGCTGCTTCTCTCTGTTGTACACCCTTGGTTTCCTGCTGTTGAAATTGAATGTCCTCTGTTGACATCCCATTGTGAATATGTTTAGATTCATGATAGATAGGCCAGTGAATCCTGACACATTGTTCCTCTGCTTTTGAAGTTCAAAGAACATTTGTAACCCTCAATTCAGTAAAGGAGGTGGGGACAATATGTGGTGTTTGGTGTAAGGCAGTTCAGTGTTTGGTGATGGTTTAATTAAACAGATGAGGATTTCAAGCTTGAAATCTTTGATTATTGCATCTTTGCCTTTGGAATACAAAGAAGTTCTGTAAAGCCCTAGTTGTTGGTGCATCCATCAGGTTTTCTACCACTCAATACAAACTAAAAACAAGGAAGATATGGGAACTGGAACTAGAGAGAATTCTAGAGTTATTTTTTCAAATCTTTTGAAGCAAACTATCATTCATTTTCTTCCTGTGTTTATGAACGTTTTGTAGCCTTCCAGTTTGTGTCCATGACACAGAAATTGCTCAAATTTGGTTAATGAATGAGGAAAATATTGGAAAGTGTTTGGTGATAAGTATGTGTTTGGTGATGAGTAATTTTACCCTAGTAGTGGATGGCAAAACTTCCTCCCTGGTCATCAAAGACTTTTGAGCTGAAGGTTATGTGGAACTGAATCTATGCTAAAGATTATTAGGTGATGGGCTTGATTCAGAGATGACAGGTTTCTGCAGTGTGACTCAGTGCTAAAGCTGCCTGCTTGCTTTGCTGCAGAGAGAGGAACTCACACACACACAGCAACAGTTTAATCCATGAAGTGAGAAAACAAGAACCTGGTGAACGTTCCTCGAAGTGTTTCCACCAAATGAAAATTTTGGGTCTCAATGAACTCTCCAAATGATGCTAGCCTCTGCAATTCAAACTTGAGCAATATCAATGGGGCTGTCTACCTTTGGACAATCCACAGCTTAAGGACCCCTTGCCAAGATGTAGGTTGGTCGTAGGTAAGTCCTCGATGAAGTCTGATTTCCAGTTATATCCTAAATAATTGAGATTTCAAACTTAGTAGCACTTGCCCACTTTCAATGGGGGTCTAGGGTCCAAATTCCTAGGAACCAATTTGGACTCACTTGAGGCAAATTGAATCCTTGAGTTGGACCTCTTGCTTGCATCTTGATTCTTCAAATCATGTTCTTTCCTTTTTAGCTTTTTTTTTTTGGGGTTCCAACCAATTGATTTTCCCTCCAAAATGGTGCCATGTAAGTTTGGCATCAATTTGTCACTTTTTGGTCATAGATCCTGATCTAAAGACCATGGGTCTAATTTAGAGGTAGGGTGAAGGGACTCCCCTCTCTTTAGGACCCATCTAAAGATGGAAAGATTAACCATCCTAATCACCAAAATACAATATTTGAGGGTTGGATGAACTAATTTGAAGGTTGTACTTCAACCAAAAGTACATTATTTGAAGATTATACTTCATCCAAACTAGAATATGTGACGGTTGGATGAACTCATATGAAGGTTGTACTTCATCCAAAATTACAATATGTGAAGGTTTTATTTCATCCAAAAGCATAACATTGGAAGGATGTATATTTCATCCAAAATACAGAACACAGGCAATGTCTCTGCTGCTGATGGACTTGCTTGTACTCTGCTACATATCCCAGTTGCCACTGGTGACCAAGAAGACCTTTCTAACTGCAATTGCAACGAGAGAGGAAACGAGACCAACAGGAAGGAAAAGATAGAGAGAGAGAGAGAGAGAGAGGGAGTGTGTGTGTGTGTGTGTATTTTTTTGGGGGAAAAAGGAGAGAGAGGATCTGTTCGAACTGAATTGCTGCAAGCACAATCCATGGATCAGCAGCAGCAGCATGAGGATGACGACGACACGCTCAAGTGCCGCGACCTGGCAGGCCTGCACAAGTCCTTAGTGCAAGAAGCGCAGGTGCTGCATGGGCTGGTGTGCACTATTGTCGCGTCAAAAGGAGAAGCAGAGCTCGCGACTTTCAAGAAAGCTGAGGCCATTGTAAGTAATTTCCGCATGTCTCTCTGTCTCTGTCTCTCCCTATGTCTCGCTTCCTTTTTTTGTTTTTCTGGGTTTCTTTGCCGCATTTTGGGTTTAGGGTTTTGAGTCTTGGGATGGTGATTCACGCTGCATTTCATTTTTTTTTTGGGTGTGGTGGCGGGATCCGTGTAGATAGAGAAGTATCAGGAGCAGGGACAGTTGTTGGAGCCGCATTTGGAAAGCTTGATCACTCCCCTTATGGGCATTATACGCGCCATGGTTACGAAAGTGGACAGCGGCCAGTTGAGCAATGCGCAGATGCTGGTTAGTTGAAAATATTTGGCTCATGAGCAAAGCAAAATTTCTTAAGCATGTGGAAATGATTTCAACAAAAAGCGAAGAAGAAGAATCGAAGCCTCGGAAAACCCTAATTTTTGCACAGCCCTAACTTTTGCACGAGAAGGAGGTACCCATGCACACTGATTGCTTTAGAGAAATGCGGTTTTTGCCACATTGTCTCCAGAGGTCGGAATCAGAGAATGTACCTATGCTGTCAGTCAGCCTGAAATTGTGGACCTTTGTGCTTCACTTAGGTTTCGTGACCTGTTCCATGACTCTGTTCCATGCAGATTGTGAAGAAGCTATGTCGCATTGTGCATACTCTGATCACAGTTTGTGGTTACAAGACAGTGGTGAAGTTCTTCCCTCACCAAGCATCTGATTTAGAGCCCACTGTGGCCTTGCTTGAGCAATGTCACCGCGAGGTAATGCCATTCCATTATATCATTTAGCTGTCTTAACAATAGTTTTTTGGTCTCAGACGTGCCCAATTTTTGTGAAGGCTGATGGCAGAATATGTTGATTGCATGTCATGACAGGTGACGGTTGGCAGCATCCTGAAGGAAGAGAGCACTGGTGATTGGGAGACCAAATGCACCTTGCTGCTTTGGCTTTCAATTCTGGTGCTGATACCATTTGATATGGCATCAGTTGATACAGCAATGGTGGAGCCAAGGGCATCCAATGCTGGGGGAGAAGAAGAACAGACACCTCCCTTGGTGCAAAGAATGGTCAAATTGTGCACCGAACATCTCTCAAACCCTGGTCCAACAAGAGAGATGACTGGTGTGCTGCTGTCACGACTCTTGACACGACCAGACATGCAAGGCACCTTGAAGGGGTACAACATTTTCTGTTTGACAAACACCGCATTCTTCATCTCAGACCATCTCTGCTCTCCTTCCCTATTTGATCCTTTTTCTTTTTACTTGATTGCGGGATTGCAGTTTTATGGCTTGGACACATCAGGCCCTTGCAACCACACAGGATGGAATGATGGGCGTATTTTTGGTGCCTGGCATTATTGGAGCTCTTGCTGGCATTTTTAAGGTTTGCTCTCCTCGTACCCTCTCTTCTTGCCTAGTGCCCTGATGGAACCTGGTACAATGCTTTATAGCCTTGTTGCCTTCACTGATTTTTCTCTTGGTATTGTCCCTTTTGGACACTTGTGTTGAGTTCTTCAGCAGTTAGTTGCCTTCAGTTATCTGGTTTCTTCTGCAGTGAAGACGTATGTGGAAGTGAATTTCTGTTGCTGTAAATGTTTCATAACAGTAATACACTCACTGCTCTATAACTTTCTCTAGAACAAAGCTTTCCAATTAAGAGGAATTATCTGTCATGGTACTTGCCCATGTGAACCAAAGCCAGTCTTTCCACAGCTTGAAGTTCCTCAGATTTGACTCAAGGGATTGGATGAGCCAATTCTGGGGTTGATGGGCTGCATAAATGAGACCACAGATGTTGGCAGTATTTTAGCAACCAGCTGCAGTAGTGCCTCCTTAGATGAGAGGCTTTCTTACAATGAGATGTTCACAAGACATAAACTGGCTAAACAGTTCCAAATGAATTCTGACCTTGTCTCACAAGTAGATGTAGTCGGTTGACTGTACCAGAATTGTCGATGAATTGTATCACTCATGCTCTGCCTTGGAGCTTGATGATTCATTTCCTTAAATTGAGAGTCATCCAAGGACATTGGTGTTGATAATTTTCAAGCTGATTGATCATTTTTGTGGTCATATTTTCTTGGCTTTCCATTGAATTCTACAGTCTTGATTGTTTTGTTAGGCATTGTAATCTGATTGGGAACTTCATGCAGGAGCTTGCTCTGTTTGTTTGGTGCTTTCATTGAGTGATTTTTTTGATTCCAAAGGGCAAATCTAAGCTCTCTTTTGTTATGAAGATGCTTGGATCTAAGTCTTCTGCTTATTGTTACCATTCAGATGCTCTTACATTGGAGTGCCTTTGCAACCATACCTGCAAAAGGCCCCAGAAGGTGCAGTTTTATGTGGATATTCCTCATGTAAAATTGATAAGCACTTTGTTTTAGAAGCATGAGCTATTATACACTACATTCATTCTGGCCAGATGAGTCTGCCAGATGATTGACATAGCTCATGCTTCTAAAACACTCTGCATCCTGACTGGGAAATTGCTTTGGTACCCTTGCGACTGGTTTTAATTGCTTATGGAATCTTGTCAGAAATCTCCATCTACATATGTATGAGCAAACTCTATCTGGTGTAGTACCATAAACCAACTGGATTTTGCTTTTGTAGTGTCCTTATTCTACATTATTGCTGTCTAAGTTGCTTGCAGGGTGTAATTATGAAGGTAGAATATTCTAGAACCTGAAGAGTGCATGGTTCCTGGGTCAAACTTGTGTTCGGCACCCAGAATACTGCATGAGCTAGCCTCCTTTTGTCAAGTACATTGTGAGATACTGGATGCTTCCCCACTCCTTTTTCCTCTTTGTGGCCCACTGAAATTCTCTCTACCTAATCCATGACATATTCCTGAGAAATCCTGGCTTGATATTGCTTCAACATTGTACCCATTGTTGGGGGCTGATGAAGGTGCTGTTGGCAGCAATCACAGCTCAAATGCATTACCTTGTGGTGTAAATTGACTATGAAAGCTGCAAGGTTGCATTTGATCCTTTTGTTGTTTAATTCCCGGTTCTGTCTTCATTTCCTTTTGTTTACATGCATTTTGGACCCTTGATTTCCAGGAGAATTGGTTTATATTTCTATATTCTACAAATTATACAACGGTTGTGGAGTGTAATCCTGACTCACATGCATACGCTGAAGAACCTTGACATGATTTCTGTAATTGATTGCTTTGCAAGGTTGGAGGGAGGGACATGTTACTGAATGTTGCTCCAATGGCATGGCAAGGAGCACATGATTTAGCTGGTTCTCAAGCAGCCAATCGCAGCCCTTTACTGCGGAAGTTATTGGTGAAGTTAATTCAGCGGATTGGTGTTATGTACCTCCCCCCCCGGATTGCCTCATGGCGCTACATGGTACTTGCTTCACTCACAGCTTGTCAATGTAGTTTGCTCTCTCTTTCTTGACAATTGTGTTTAGTGACCCATTGTGGCAATTGCAGCGTGGCAGTCGGTCTCTTATTCAGAATTTGGAATCAGTCAGTGGAAACATGCAACTGCCACTGGGGGATACCTTGCCACGGACTGAAGCTGCTTCCATCTCTGAGGATCTTCCTGCAGAAAAACTGTGGAGCATTGGAAGTGCTAGAGTTAGCATTGAAACTCAAGATGAGGATGTTGAAGTGCCTGATGTCATGGAAGAAGTTATTGAGCAACTCCTGAGTGGCCTCAGGGACAAGGTACAAAATCACTTTTTTTGGATCTCTGACAGCTTATCCATGTAGTGACTGTTGTAGAATTTGTGTTGAATGTAACTTTGATCCTCTCTTTTCTCCTATATGGTAACAAAGAATTTTCAAGAACAGAACTTGAAAATTAGAAACAACTGTTAAGGACCTGAGAGCTGAACTTCTAGTATGTCAAGCCACACTAGTGCAATTGATTTTATTTACCTGAAGCAGGCTTTCTTGTACTGGCTTGGGTGGCTGTTTACTTAGGACACAGTTGTGCGCTGGTCAGCAGCCAAAGGTGTGGGACGGGTGACTGCTCGCCTCAGTCTTGCATTTGCAGATGATGTGGTTGCTTCTGTCCTTGAGCTTTTTCATCCCACTGAGGTACTTGTTTCTTGACTTGGGTAAATTCTCTGGGCTGTCGTTCCTCTTCGCTGTGTCTCATGCTCTCCACCTGCTTATTCTTCTTGAGAGAGCGTGTAGGGAATGTTGTATCTTTGTCCAGGTTACTGCACCGATCCAAAGAGTGGCTCTCGTTTTGATTAGCTAATCCCTATTTGTTTCTATTAGAGTTTTGAAACCTTTCAGGCCACACCTATCCCAACCTAGCTTTGCTGAGTCATGAAATTTACACACCACTTTGTAAGAGATTTCCAGACCAATTCCAAAAGCTTGTGCAACCCATTCTATCAAGGTAAGGTCATGAAGGGTGATGACCACAATTCAGTGAGGGTGACTGAATTGTCAGGGCACCATTGCTTTTCCTTGAATTCCTCTTCAACTGTCCAAAAAACTGGGTGCAGGGTCTTTTGCCCTGGGCTACCCAAAGCACAGTTTTATGAGTACAGCCTCTCCCTTTTCAAAGTTGGTTTGGAATAGTGCCTTTGGTGTTTCCTTTCTCTTTGCTGGTACCTGGAAAATCTGAAACTCTACCTTTTTCTGTCTGACCAGAAGCAGGAATGCCATAACCTCTGTCAAGGTGTTGAGGCAGTTCAGGAACTAAAGGTTCTGTTGTAGGGCCAGATATTGATGAGAATGGTTGAACCTGATGTTCAGGGAGATGGAGCATGGCATGGGGGGTGTCTTGCCCTGGCTGAGCTTTCACGTCGGGGTCTTTTGCTGCCTGAACGTCTCCCAACAGTGGTCCCTGTTATTGTGCAGGTAATTGTCCCCCTTGTTCCACCCTCCTTGATTTAGACGCTGGCTGCATTTACAGTTGAGGTATTTCATGCACAGCATGTGGGTTGGAGAAGGGAGGTTGTCTAATTAGGACTTCCTCCACTCCCTACATTTCTCTTTATCATGGTTGCTTCATTAAATTGTATTTCTTTCTAGTGTCTGAGTTTATGAAGGCAACCAAAATCTATGACATAAGAGTGACCAAAATTCTGTTCATAAACAGGCACTTCACTATGATGTGCGAAGGGGACCTCACAGTGTTGGATCGCATGTCAGAGATGCAGCTGCATATGTTTGCTGGGCATTTGTCAGGGCCTATTCTTCTTCTCTTATGATTCCTCATCTTAAGATCCTGGCTCCTGCCCTCCTCACAACCGCTTGCTATGACCGGGAGGTCCAATTCCAACTTTTTAACATTCAATTCACATTCCATCTTCAGCATTTTGTGTATAATGTTGGGAAATGCTTTTGGAAGGTTATTCTGCATACCTTGCAACAATCAGCTTGCCTGATCTCCCATTTGAAGCTCTGTGCCTGGTTGTCAATAATTGCACATTTGCCCAGCAGGTAAACTGTAGAAGGGCAGCTGCAGCAGCTTTTCAGGAAGGGGTTGGAAGGCAAGGTGATTTTTTGCATGGAATAGACATTGTAAATGCAGCTGATTACTTCTCACTTGGGACACGCTCAAATGCATATCGTTCTGTGGCGGTTTTCATAGCCCAATATGAGGAGTATAGGTTGCCATTGATTCAAGATCTCTTGACTACAAAAATTTGTCACTGGGTATGTTTGCAGGACCCTGTCAGAGATTTCTGAGTTTTGGTCTGTTTCTAGGAATCTTTCCATTGAACCTCTAGGGTCTTATATAGTGTTTGTGTACTGTTGCATGGACAGCATGGTTGCCAGAAATTTGAACTGGATACAAAGTGTTCCTCAGTTGACCTTTTGTGATGTAAATTGTTGTAGGATAGGTCACTCCGTGAATTATCAGCAGAAGCTCTTGCAGCACTTGTGAAGTATGATGCTGCCTATTTTGAAACTACTGTAATGGGGATGGTCTTACCCTCCACTCTCTCAACAGACCTGAGCCTCCGGCATGGTGCCACACTGGCTAGTGCTGAAGTTATTCGAGCTTTGTATGAACACAAATATCCCCTCACACCAGGTATGCTGCAGAAGAGGGGCAAGGAGCAAATTAATGCATACAACCTGAATTTCAGCAGGTTGTACAATTGAGGGGCCTCATCAGTTGCTGGCAATGTTTTGTGGGAATAGAGAACTCTGCACTTAATGCGGTTGTCTTGAAAACTTTCAGGGAATCTGATCATTAAGTATTATGTTTTTGGACAGAGAGGGAGAAAGCTGTTGCAGGCATGGTGCCAGCAATTGAGAAGGCCCGTTTGTACCGTGGAAAAGGAGGGGAAATAATGCGCTCTGCTGTCTCACGTCTTATTGAATATACTGCACTAGTGGAGATCCATCTGTCTCCAAAGATCCAAAAGATTCTTCATGACTCTCTTGATGAAAATCTGAAGCACCCCAATGCTGAAATTCAGGTGGGTTCTTCAGTTCTCTTTGAGCTGTGAGTGAGCTTTAAAAGTGTTTCTCTCTCTCTCTTTCTCTCATGTGTATGGACATTCATTGCAGGTCTTTCTTTTGAGTGCAAATGTAGCATCTGCACATTGTACTGTGAGTTGAGTTTTCTTGGCATTCTTTCCATGCTGTGTGCAGGCATGTGCTGTGGCAGCCCTCCAAAGGTTTGTGCGTAGTTATCTGCTTCCAGCCAATGCTGCAACTGTTGCTCGAACAACAGCAAAGTATATCACCATGCTGAAGAGTGATCCAAATCCAGCTGCAAGACGAGGTGCTGCACTTGCATTTAGTGCATTACCTTATGAGCTGCTGGCTCCATTGTGGAAGGATGTGGTGGATGCCCTTTGTGCTGCCACTTTACCAGAGGTGAGCATGATTTACTTTTGCACTCATCAACTGAACATCAACATTACATAAAAAATGAGTATTTTCCTTGATATGTTTTTATCAGGTTGTCTATTTTACATCTCTTAATTGTTGTCTTCAAACTCAACAGGTAGCCTAGTGGTCACATCACTTTATCATACTTGCTTCTGTCTTGCCATTGGGTGACTTGTACTTGTCAACCAGTTAGTGTAAACAGTCACTAACAGGAAACAAAAAATGTTTGTAAGTTCAGGAAAGGCTAGAGGACCAGGATGCAGAGACCCGTGTGAATGCAGTTCGTGGCTTATCAGCTGTTTGTGAGATTCTCTTCAATGGCTCAGTGGAAACACTTCCAAGTTTACACAAAGACACTGATACTCTTACAAGTCTAGCTTCAGTGGTGAGACGGCAAGTGATGGATACTCTGTTCAATGCTTTGGATGACTATGCGATCGATAACCGAGGTGATGTAGGTTCCTGGGTTCGAGAGGCAGCAATGGAAGGCTTGAAGATGTGCACTTTTCTCCTTTGTTTGAGTTGCCAAGAGAAGAACACAGCTCCAGTTGTTGAAATTGCTTCCAAAGGTGCAATCAAGTCTGCTGGAGTAACTTGTTGCGCCTTTGATCGAACCAAAGAGCAGGAAAGCTTGGATAGAAACTCTACAGAGTGCAACAGGCCGAATGGGCACCTATCAATATTTGATGTGGATATTGCAAAACTGGTGGTTGGAGGATTGGCAAAGCAGGCAGTAGAGAAAATTGACCGAGTACGCGATGTAGCTGGACGGACATTGCAACAGCTGTTGCATAGTGAACATGTCTTTGTCCCCTTCATTCCACATAGAGCAGAACTAGAGCAAATTGTTCCTAAAGACACAAACCTCAACTGGGCTGTAAGTACACTAACTAATTGGTTTCAAACTCTCCCATCCTTTGCACTTGCAAGGTAGACTGGAGACTGGAATGCTGGCTGCAGGGGTCTAAAGTCTACACAATCAAGTTTCTTTTACTAGTTTACTGTGCGTCTATAACTAGAAAGTGATCATATTGATTTTCCAATTGAGGTTCCTAGTGGCTCGAGCACTTGTTTGTCAAAAGAGTGACCAATCTGTGAACAGTAGTTCAGCAATTGTCTGAGTTTGTGTTTCTTTGTATGCTTCTCTTTTTAATTTTGGCTGTTGGATTGACATTGACAGTTCTTATTGTTGGAACTTGCTTGCAGGCGCCTGGAGATTCATTCCCAAGGCTAGTGCAGTTTCTGAACTTCCCAGAGTATCGCCTCTTTGTCTTGTCAGGAATTGTCATTTCTGTTGGGGGTCTTGCGGACTCACTTGGCAAAGTTTCGTCTCAAGCTCTTATTAATTTTCTTAAAGCAGCTGCTGTTGAAAATCTCAATGGAGCTTCTGGTGACGTTCACATTAGTTGGCTGGGAGGTGAATTGTTGCACGTGTTGAAGAATTTCGCCAGGAATGACAGGGTCATTATTCCGGCACTAAAGGTGTTCATAATCTCTGTTCCAGTTGATTGATATTGTTGAAGTTTGAATTTTCATGCTCTCTTTCTTCCTAAGCCATAAGGTTACACTGCCTTGACCAACAAGGTTGTCTGACTGTCGAGTAGGATTGTCATGTCCTCAATGATGACATTTTTAGTGACATCATTTCTATGCCTAATTGACATGTTAGTTACATGGAATATTTGCAAAAGTATTCTGGGGTTGCAGACCAAATAAGACAAGCTTACTATCACCTTTAGGCCTGTTGATCGAAGAGACTTATTCTGAAATGGTGTGTGCATGTCTACAGACTTTTGATGTATTGTTTTGCAAGGGAATCCTCACTCCATCTCAGGTTGGTTGCCCTACCCAGTCCAGAGTCACTGGGGAACTGCAATCTGGTTCCCACACTTGAGTGGAATCAGCAGCACTCTACATTGGTGTTTATGAGAGAGTTGTGTTATAGATGTACAATTTATCGAGGATTTTTTGCTACTTGGGATGCCATTGCATTAGATTCAAATATTGTTGCTTGTCATGTGAGTGAAGGGAGACATTGAGTGAGAAGTTAGGCTTTGGAGACCAATTCATATTAGGCCTCTTTGTACCTTTGCAGCCACTTGATTTGCAATTTTCAAAGGAGGTATTGGAACATGTGAAAGCCGAATTGCATGGGTGCAAGGATGTTGCAAAGCTCTTGGCAGGCATCAATGTGCTGAGTCATTTTGTATTGTGGCCGGAGCCTGCCCGAAGCAACGCAATTGGACAACTGCTGACCTTACTAAGCTATCGTTATCCCAAGGTACTGACTCCAACTGCTTTCAAGGATGGAGATATTTTTTTCCCCTCTTATGATAAGTATATGTGTTGCTTTAATGTTACCTCTATCTATTGCTCACAGTGAGCACTAACCAGTGTAATCTGTATGCTTATCGTGACAGGTGCGGAAAGTTTGTGCAGAGCAGGTTTATTTGCTGCTAATTCAACGTGGTGATGAGCTTGTAGGGAGTGAGGCTGTTGAAATAGGGCTAGAACTCATAGGGGAGACTGCATGGGATGGGCCTATAGAAGGCATCAGGGAGAAGAGAGAAACACTTTTCAGCCTATTCCACTTACAGAAACCAGCATCCTCTGAGAAACTGACATGTGTTGTTGCTTCCCAAGGACAGAAACAGGGCTATATGGATGAAAATGAGTCTTATGCAGCTCTGATCAATGCTGAGGAACAATTCTAGCTCCAGCCAAGACAAATGCTTTTGGATCTAAGGTTAGGGCTGAGGGTTTGATGGCTGGAGGCTTGCTGTCTATGGTTTGCTAACTCTACAAAGTGGGGCGGGCAAGTTGTTGAACCTGTAGGCTCTCTCCAATTGACTCAACTAGTCCATTTTGAGTTAGTTAGAACCTGGGCCTGGGGAGATTCGCCTTGGTATTTCACACTGAGGATTATCCCTTTCTTTTTAAGGTCAGATGTGTGTGGCAAATTAGGATGGAAGAGATTCTGGACAATATGTCTGCTCATGTCCTTTCAGTGGTTTTCAGTCCACTCCTTTCACTTCAGAACAGTTTCAAAGCAGCCAGTGCTCCACAGAGGCCAGAGTATGATTACTTAAGTGGTTCTGGAGCATGAAGAATGTTCAAAAAATGGGCGAACCTTCCTCACAAAGATGTAAGTTCATGTGGACATGTTGTCAGTTCTCACTACCTTTCAGTTGACAATAACACAGGTGCTTATTGAATGATATGTAAGCTTATCCAAATTTCTGACTTAGGTAGCTATCTTCTTTGTGGGTTCTCTTTTCCTTTGGGTAATCAACCCAGAGACTTGTTTTGAATGATTTCCTTAGTGGCTGTACAAGTTATTTTGGTTATTATTGTGCATCAATACAGTAAAGGAGACTGCAGAAAAATAAGTACTTGTTTTGCACTTGTTGGCCTTCTATTTTCATCACTCTCTATGTTCATTGATGATTATGCATCTGCCAGAATTTTTGTGTAGGGTAAAGCACTAGGGTAGGGGCATTCTCAAAATAAGGGTTGTAGGATGAGGCAATCACTGAGCATGACCCTGAATTTCGGGAATGTTCCCCAACCATAGGCTTTTACTATCATAATGCACAAGGCAAAATTTGTAAACCAAAAGGTTTACAAACCAGAGGGTTATTATGCCTACTCTTCAATAGTGGCAGGGTTCTTAGACCTATTAGTAGGCATAATTTCCCTCCCAATTTCTAGGATAGAAAATCATGGATATAAGCTGCCCTCCACACAGCCTACAAATTTTCTCTGAGTGCTTTACAGCACTGAGAACAGAGATTCTGTCCATTTTCATCCCCCACACGGCTAACTTTGAACTTTTGAACTCTAAATTATGTAGCTAAGCAAAATATCTTTAGGCCAAGAGACAGTATTTATAAAAATCGAGTAAACCAAAGAAGTTCATAACTAAAGTTTTAAGTACATGAGAAGCACACAATATATTTGGGGTTTACTAATCACTTCCTCCAGGATGGATATCTTCAATGGAGGTCTACCTACTGTGGTGCACTACACATTCAAACAAAGGTTAACAAATAAGAGTCAGCAAAGACAGAACTTATGCATAGAGCTAATAAAATGAAAAAAAGACAATAATTAAGAGAATGGTGAAGAGGGAGACACAAGAAGATTAGGGCACTAAAGCTCAAGCCTTCCACAAAGAGTACAAGAGGAATCCACTATGCCAGGGGTGACAAAAGGCCAGAAATCAGCAATCCCCATCAAAAAGATATGCTAGAAGTCAATAACTACATGTCACATGCAATTCAGGTGGAGTTTCTGACTGAGATGCCAATCAAGGCAACCTATTATAATCTGTACACTAGCAAACTGCAACTTGACCACATAAACTTTTAAAGTATAACTGTGAATACCTCTTCTACTCCACTATATACCCTAATCATTGTATGTGACAAAATCCTCAATGTATGCATCTGACAATTGCTCTCCAGCACCTTCATTAATCCGATCACTAATCACCTTCAAAATGGGCTTTCTGGTCAAACTCTCATCCTTATTATGGCGCAAGTATTCATTAGCTTCTTCAGCAATTTCTAAAACAAGCCCAAACTTATTATTACATTGTGCAAGAAGATTCTCAGCATCAACCAGGACCTGTGTGTTACACTCCTTGATCGTTCGCTCTTCCACTTCAAGAAAAGACAGCGTTGGATATTTCTCATCTAATCTTGGATCCTTTCTTCCCTGCAAGCAGACCACAAAAAATAGAACATATGAGGTCAGTTCTTATGTTTAGGAGATCGGACAGTTGGTGTTTCTTAAGATGCAGTGGTAATGATTTCTGCAGTTTGGATTTCAGTTGACTTCCAGGCAATGTCCTCTAATTTAAACCATCTCTGGAGAGAAGCCTTTGATGGTTGTTAGTTTCAAGACCATAACATACCCCTTTTCGACCCTTTCTTTTGCTGCCAATACTTCCTCCACCCCCACATTTAATTTCTGGACAGGCTCCACTCTGCCTTGCAATTCACCGTGCACAAAAATTCATGAGAGTTCTTGTAATAGCCTGAAGTAGCATGCCACAGCACCTGGCCCCTGAATTGCCACATTAGCAGCTGTTTCCTAACAGTTGAAGGCCTCCTGATTTCATCTCAAAAGTCAAAGTTCTGTGTTGACAAACTGCAGTTACAACTTCTGGTTTCAAAGAGGGTTTAATCTCAGCAACACATTGAATTGGAACATCCATCCTACAAAGTGTCAATATTTTCTGGAGTACTGACTCATTGTCGTCAGTATCTCTCAAAAGCACACGTTGCAAATCCCTCACATCACATATTATCTGTTTCCAATCAAAAAAGGTGTTCTTTACTTGGTTTGTGAGAGTAATGCTGCTCTTGAGATGCTTGATAAAAAATGGAAGGGAAAAGATAAACCATATCACATACCACCACAATGTCATCATCCTTGTCAAACTCGTGTAATACTTTCTTCACAGACTTATATCTGCTGATCCCTGTTCAACAGTGTTGCAATACATAAAGAGGGGCATCCAATGTGCAACACTGGGAAGCTTCACAGAAAATGGCCACAAAAAACTTAAGAATAGAATTGTGTGAAAAGTGCAGTTGGAACCAGATTTCAGACACACACCAACTGGAGATGAGAGCTTGATGACAATGCTAAAGAGAATTTTGAAATTCTTCAACTTGTAAGCTACACTCATACCATTTGTGCCTCCCGAGGAAAAGGAGTTCTTGGGAAAGTGCAAGCAAGTATCTGGGTCCATTTCTGCCAGGCATATAGCATGTTACCTGAACCTTCCAGATGGCCTGCTGCAAACTCCCTTGCTGTCCTGCTCACATTTCCAGAGACAGATAGATACACCCAATGAAATTTAAAAACTAGCCCTGAAGCCAGTGGTGAGAAAAACACAAACAATGAAATCAAGCTCTAGTAACAGACTATGTCACCAAAGACAAAGCTCATTGCCATCTGTCTCATACCATTTCATGCACCATAACTCACCTGCTTTCTATCAGCAAAAACCCTAAACCCTATGAGAGAACATTGTGCCTGCTTACTTTCCACGGTCCACCCTCAACAATTGAGTCTCAAGGAGTATGACATTATGCCTAGGTCAAAATCCCAAACATCTGAGTTGCATGTCAGGGTGCAGATTTTATTATTGGTCTACCCTAATTTCCAGACAAAATGTAAATAGAATCATTCTGCTGCATATCATCAAGGTTGAAAAGGGTTGGGTTTAGGGTTTAGGGTTTACCTAATCAGGGCAGCAAAGTTGAAACCTGTGTCTTAAGCTAGTCATAATAATGTGGCAGCAACTATGTAAAACTCATATCTAAAAAGATATTGGTCGCTGCTTCAGGGAGGAATAGAGCAACAAAGTCACATTCTTCAACTGACTCTTCTTGGTTGAAGGCATCATCAATCATATCATCAAGGTTGAAAAGGGTTGGGTTTAGGGTTTAGGATAAACCCTAATCAAGGCAGCAAAGTTGAAACCTGTGTCTTAAGCTAGTCATAATAATGTGGCAGCAAACCATGTAAAACTCATATCTAAAAGAAATTGGTCTCTGATTCAGGGAGGAATTCAGCAACAAAGTTAAACAACTGTGTGACATTAAAAGAAGGCATCCAACTGCTTCTTCTGTACACACAGGCAGTAATAGCCTAAAGAAGTGGAAGAAAAATAAAATTAACACACCCACCAGTTCCAGAATTCAACAACTGTAGCAGAAGCAACAACAACCAAAACCAAACCCTTCTTCTGCTTCAATTGATGCAACTTACACAATCTCCACTAAAGTACTCAGAACAAGTAGACGAGAGCAGGACCAAGATAACTAAGTAGACACATAAACAGTACAGCAAGCAATGGAGGGGGAAAAAAAGAGGGGGGCGGGGAGGGGCAGCAAAAAAACTTTAACCTTCTGAGTCTGTGGCGGTTGCTTGTCCAAGAAGCGCCAACTGAAAGCTTTGTCGAAACAAGGACAGACCTGCCCATCCGCAAAGATGCAATACAGGGGAAAATTCCAGAAGGAGAGGGAATGCCATGGGCATTACGACCTCCGAACAGCAGAGGAGGAGGAGACAAAAGCACTTGAGTACAATGCAGTGATGGAGCAACAATAGAACATCCAACAGCAGCAGATGACGAAGCGTTCAACAAAGTCATGGTCATCATCTGCACCACCGGAAGATTGCAAGGCTGCAGCGCTGTTACCTGTTCTAAAAACCAAACCCTATACCCAAACAAGACACTCCTCACTGACCACTGCAGAGCTCCTTCCCTTCCACTCCCCCCAAGAGACTGACCGGTCCTTTGTTTTGTTCATAACCGGCCTGGTTGGTTTTTGTATGGGCTTCACATAGGGTACCAATATCAATAGGGTTTTTATTAGTTGTTTGAACTTCATATCTATATAAACCTCAATTTTAATTTGTTATAAAACTGGCATGAGGGGTGTTACTTCTTCTTTGATGAATCTTTTGTTCTTAATTTGTTGTTGAATTTGTGTGATGGCTAATAAGATTTGTGTGGAGGCTTTGAATGGAGAAGAAGCCATTGAAGATGGAGATAAGGAATGTCAATGAAAGATTGAAGTGGGGGGAGGTTTTGGAGAGGCCTCCAGTGAAGCTAAGTGCATATCTTTAGGCTTGTGTTTGTTTTTTGTCTTGATTCTGCAAGAAAGCATTATATCCAAATTTTCTTATTTCATTGCATAAAATGTAAAGTTGAAGATATAGAATAGAATGTAGGTGTTGATTCTTCTCCTTGACCTAGGACTAGAGAATGGAATTGCCAAAAACATCTAAAATTCACTACCTAATACAACCCACATTTGAGCATATGGGGCTAGGGTTTATGTTCTATGATGAACTATAAAGAAAGGGAACTATTGTGTTTTGGGTTTGGGTGGGAAATCTTGTTATCAATGGAGGAGAGAATAAGGTTTTAATTTTTTGAATTTGGGTTCGTTCGATTATGGGATGATACCTGGCAACAAATAAGAGATGTGAATAGGAAAAAGTTTGATTCAATTTTTCTGGTCATAGTCATCAAGGCATATCAATATATGTCTTATCTACTTGTAAATGATGGTAGCTTTGTTGTGTGTTGGTGTGAAATGAATTGTTGGAAACCATGTTTCATGTTTCAACAACCTCTTGAATAAAAAGGGAACAACAATGTTGTGTGAATTATTCATATTGATGTGTAACCTTATTTTGTTAGGAGCTATTTACTGACATCCTCCTTCCTTTTTGGTTACACTTGAATTGGAAAAAATATGTCAAAATCAAAACTGCAAGGTTTTAAAATGAAAAAAGAATTGGACTCAAACTCACATTAAAAAAAATCTCCAATTCTTTTTCAAGAATCAAAATCAGGATCAAAGGTTCTTATAAAAATTAATAACCACACAACATTGATAATAATTGAACTTTTATGTATAAGGGTTGGCTTTCAAATACTTGCCTTGAAAACCTCCAATTATACTATCCAAGTAAGACATGTTTGATGAAGATTTTTTAAATTTTTATTTTAATGGCCTTATTTTCAAGAATGAGATTTCCACATTTAAGATGTAGATTTGTGTTGGTCCTAGTGTAGGATGAAATGGGCTGGGATGTGATCTTCAATGAAGTGAATACTTAATGGATGAAAAGTGGATTGTGCAACTTTTTTTTATTTATGGAATGTGAATGTTTGTTTGATGCAAGTTTAATGGCATTAGAAAATTTTGTGATGTGCATTGTGAGAGTAATTTCAAGATGATGGAGGAACCAATTTCTTGTTTAATGTTTTTGATGGTCTTTTAGTGATGGTGGACTTGGTGGTAGGTGTTGGTGGCGGAATCCAAGCATGGGCTCACAATGGAGGGGATAAAAGGCTAAATGTTTGAAAAGTTAAGTACTTCTTTTGCTTTGGAGTTAAGGATTAGCAATGTTGTTGCAATAGATGTTGGACATTTAAGTGTTGATTAGATTGTTAGGAAGAATGTTCATGGTTAAGAAAAAACTTAATTCTCTCCAACTATTTTTCTTTTTTGTTGTGCAATGGAATTGATAAATTAAACATTTGTAGAACAAGAAGACATCAACAAATGTGTGTGTTTAGTGGAAATGATGAAAATCCATAAAGGACTAGAAGGCTTGTCTAAGTAAGGCATCATTGAAGGATTGGTAGGGAATGTGAGTGGGAAATTCAGAACTTCTTTGTTTGGGAAAAAAGATTCATACATTGGGAGCTATGGGAGGGTTGCGTTGCACCAATTTGGGGCATAAGGGAACACATTATGAAGAGTCTATGGCTAAAGCTCTATTGTCAAAATTTCTTGAGTGAATTTGTTAGGGGTGAAATGGGTTGAAAAAGAAAGCCCTATAAATAGTGATCACCAAGCAAAATAATGATAGCTTAAAGAGAGTGATCTAGAGAGATCTAATCCACCAAGTTCGCAGATCTTGTCATATTTTGGATAATTTAAAATTATTGATTAAGCCGAGGATATTATGTTGATAATAGTCTCATTGATGCAGGGAAACATTGGAGTATGATGTTGAGATTTGTTTTATGATGTTGTTTCATGAATTGTCATGAATTGTAAAGCTTAAGTGTGGTTTAGGTGAGTTAGTCCTATGTTCTCATTAAGGAGAACACAACCTAAAATTTTTGCTACATTGATATCAAGATACATACCAAACTAATACACATAAGTGCTAGCCAAAAATCAACCTATGACCTTATTGGTTGGTATGAAAGCTTTTGAACAAATCCAATACCAGTTGGAGGCTGTTGTGAATAATTCATAAAAGATTTTATACCAATGTCACCTAGTATGTTCAAAATTTGATATTGGCCCAACATTAGTGAAGACCAATGTTGTGCGAGTATATTCTTTTACCCATATATACTTGTCAAGTATGGGTAGAGTATATATTTTACCTTAACTTAGTTCCTTAAGACTAATATACCCTAATGAAACACATACCGAAAATATATATACATCTGAAAAACGATATCCTATTGATATCATTGGGTATATATAAAATATGCCTATACAATTCGGGTAAAAGAAAAAAGAGTGAATTCCATTAATTTGGGAACTATACTAATAATTTCAAAATATGAACATTTTTTTATTCTTACTAAATAAATAAAAAATACTTACCTATTTTCTTACCCCAACCTTGGGTATATGATGGTGATTACCTGCATCCTACCCATCTACCAAAAATGTAAATTTTTTCCACGAGAATAAAACCAGAAATTATATTGGCATCATGTAATTGCCTTTCAAAAAATATACATTATTGCCATGTCAGTGTAATTGAAAAAATATAAAAATAACAATAAAAATGTAAAAACTTGAGTGTGAAATGTGAACGATTTTCACTTAAATGCTTATTACACATGATATTTTTACACTTACACACACAACATTGGTTTTCACCATGGTAAAAATTATAGGCACTAGTTCACCCAAGGCCTACTTTCCTCATTAGGCTTTAGAATAGGCTCAATTGTCTTTTTTTGGTCAATTTTGTGATGTAGCCAAAGTGGTGATCATCCATTCACAGATTTAACCATTTGACTACAAGCAAAATATGAAACTTCAAAAACTAAACATCCTTTTATTTTATTTTGCCTACTTCCTTGAACCATTCATAAAAAATTCAACAAAAAAATAGTTTTTTTGGCATGATTATGACTATTGAATTTTTTTTAAAGCACTAGATTTTAGAACTTTTAATTTTTAATTTCTCCTTTTGGATATATATTATTTATTTTATTTATTTTTATTTTTATTTTTTAGCCTGCAAAAACACAGGCTGGATAGGTTCCACTTTCATATCTGACCACAAAAGTGTACATTTAACACGTGGAGTAAAGGGTACCAAAAGGCCAGTAAAAGTGAAGTCTTAAAAACTCCAAAAAGGGTCGGTTTTGAGAGAAAGGGCGGTCTAGTCAGAGAGAAGAGATTGGCTCATCACTAAGCCACGTGTCACACGACCAATGCTCTGCCGACTTCGGGGAGACAAAAGAGAACACCAGATATTCCTCTGGTCCGTACGATGGGATCCCATGATCCATCCAACGACGCTTGGAAACTCGATGCTGTCCCCGCGTGGGAGACGGTTGGGCTTTGATGGGACGAGTTCCTGACCGTAGATCTCTTGTAAGGCTTTTTTTTTTAATCTTGGATTTTGGACGGCCACAATCAAAAGAAGGGTTATGGATACCTACCCCCTGCTCACTGTCCATTTTAAGAAAGTTATTTTTGCCAAAAAGCCATTTTATTGTCAAATAAATAGCCATTTTATTGGCCTCCCCTAACGTTACTTGTGGAAAAAGATTGGGTGCTAGGTTTGAGTAAGTAAACTGTAGAAGGTGTGCTACGTGCTTGGCCTAGTTTTTTTAGGAAAAAAAAATTCAAATCCTGGTGGCCCTTTGTAACAAACAAGCATAATCTATCAAGGAAGGTTGTTCATTTGTTTGTTTGTAAAGTTTGTATTGTTTGTCGTGTCGAGATCTCCAAAACCACAACACCTTTTGTTGCATTCTTGGTATTGTTGGATGTCTAAAACCACATCACCTCTTGTGCACTCTTGGTATTGTTGGAAATCTCTTGACAAACAAATGGGGGTGCATTGAGTTGATTTCATAATGTTTCAACCTACAATGAAGAAGTTATTGAATATTGAACATTTTTTCATTGAACAATCATTTATATCTAAATTAAAGGTTATAGAGGAGTTTGGGCATGCTTTCCACCTTGTTGGAAAGCTCACCGTGAGTGGGATTTAATGAACATGATTTGAAATCTTTTGCCTAAGGTGTAAGACATATTGAATTTTGGGTATCTTTGTCATTGAAAATATAATTAAATTACCAAGAAAAATTTTGAAAGGAAAAATTAGTTGGGCTGATGTCATAAATTACATTAACAACTAATGAGTCTATGGTATACAACAAACTAACTTTTGGTGGTTTTTTATTTTTAAGAAAAAAATGATTTTGAAAAGTAAATTAGAACTATGCAAGTTCCATGCATAAATGGAGTTGGCATCCAATTTTGGGTTCAATTTTTTGGGGAAAAAAAATCAATTTTGATTTGAATTTATTTTTTACTAACCCAAACCACAACTTGTGGTTGAATACCAATTAATTCCCAATTCTAATCACTTCTATTTTCAAATATATATATATGTTGGTTCATTTTGACAAATAAATAAAATCAAGAATCAATTCTGAGTTTGGTTTTTAAAAAATAAAAATTCATTCCAATTCCAATTCTAAAATTTAAACCAAATTTGGATTGGGTTCTTATTAATTGTAATTGACTATTCTTTACCATTATTGTATGGTTTTTAGGTTGTAGGAAGAACCTTTAGTCTCAATTTCAAAAACATTATGGGGTCAGTTTTGGTTTCAATTAGGTTTTTTTAATATAAAATTGGGACTTATTTCTAGATTCAATTTTATAATGTGAAGTTTGGTTTGGGTTCTTTTTTAATTTTCAAATCAAGCTTATTCCCAATTTTACGGTAGGTTAGAATAGGTTCCAAATAACTTCTTGATTAGGTTCTATGATGCCAAACATCATAAAAAGAATGAAAAAAAAGTTATATGTTTTCACAAGGCCAAATTAAGTGAAATTAATATACTTTTAAGCTCCAAAACTACATTAATAGTTTATAATGGATCAATATCAAATTCTTTAGGCCAATAGGCTTCATGTTTTCATCTCTCATGCATTTGTATGCCAACTTTGAAATGTTTGTCTTGCCATATTTGAATTCAACCTTCAAATATGCTTTCCACATCACCCTTTCACGAACCCCCAAATACAATATCATCAAAATTAGAATTGTCATGGTGGCAACTACTAAATATAACAACCAAAAAACCATGACAATGAATAGGACCACATGATCATCAAGATTAGCAAAGCAATAATGATAACTACTATGTGCAACAACGTTAGTAAGCAAGTGGGTGTGCATGCAAGCATGAGCAAGCTCACTTCAAGTGAGCAAAAAAGAACATCTTCAAAAATATTTCATGTCATATCATGGAATTTTTTTGTATGTTCATTTGCCACATGGAAATTATTTAATGGCATGGTGGAATATTTTTTAACACGCCATGGAATATTTTTGCCACGTCTATTGTGCGCTCCAAGGTCGACGCCTACAACTATCAATGTCACAATACTCATCACACATAACATAAAAATACCCTAATTGGTACACAACATCTAAACCCTATTTTGGGTTGAAGTCCCTTGAAATAGATAACATTAAAACTACCGCCAACAATCCACCAAGGTGAATCCTTCAGTTCCAAGATAAAAGGATCATTAGGTTGGGTGTAAATGTGAGCCCCATCATTAACCACATATATTGAATCCTTCAAATCCTCAACCAAAAGTGAAACATCGTAGGGAAAAATTTTAAACTAATTTTACCATGTAATTATGGGAACCGCATTTATTGGGTGCATTGAAAGCAAAACCATTTGCTAGCTGACACTTGGTCGAAAAATGGTGTCAAACGTGCCATGTGTCATCCTCTTTAACAGCAGTCACAAACCAACATAATGGCAGCTCTTGTGGATTGCCCACACATCATACATTGTAAACCAACAAGTATAATGGGCAAAGATGGAGCAATCTAACCATCCACATCAGGAAGATGACATGGCACACAATTATGCACATGGTCCTTCTCTGTTTGACCATCTTCTCCTTCCAACAACAATATTTCAAAAGGTAAAACCTTTCGAACACATAAAATCACACAACCTGTAGTCACATCCAATGTGGTTGGTGTTGTCTACTACAAGTAAACATAATCCCTTGGCTCAAACCTGCAAATTCAAGGTCGATAACCTCTTCCATGAATCATGGCATATTGACGAGTATCTTGGTGCTAAGCAATTGTTAGATTTTCCATAGCCATAGGCATGACATACATGAACAAAACAACCCGTTACTCATATGCATGAATCCACATTGAAGGATCATCAAGACTAATCATAACATCATGTTGAATAGAGGCTGGTAGCTCAAGATCCCAACCAAATAGCAAAAAATACGATGAAAAAGATGCCAATGAGGCCTATAGATTGAACTTATATCCCATGGCCAACCATGGTAACTACAAATCCCAATCTCAAATGTGGCTTTACTTTCGCAATTTTCATTTCATTAATTGCACCATTTGTTCGGCCAACCCATCTACTTCAAAATGATATTGTGAAATATATTAATGATCTATCAATGCTTTTTCACACAAATGTTGGAAATCCTTTCAGAATTTCATACCTTGGTCGATGAAAACCTTAGTTGGAACACCAAACCTACTGAGCATTTTGTCCAAAAATGCATATGTAGCTCCTTCACTATTGTGTTATGGCAATGGCACCAACTCTAACCACTTAGAGAAATGCTTAATCATAACTAGAACATATCAATTATTTTGAGGCGTTAAACTCAATGGGCCGAAAAAATCCAAGCTCCATTAATAACCTAGCCCCATAATTGGTAAAGGTTGTAGTTGGGGTGTTGGTGTGTTGAATGATGCATGTACTTGATCACACACCATACACCAAAAAACAAATTGTTGAACCTATAGTTGCATCCCACACCACCACTACTATGCATAGAACAAACTATAGGTTCCTCGAATCCCAAAATGGCCCAACTCCTCATGAGCATGGCATACAAGGCCCTCACGTTATTATGGGTGTGATACTACACATACTCACCCATCTATCCACACATGTAATAAGGAATTACCTTCCCATTGGAACCGTTTTGCCATGTGGACAATTTGATCCAGTTCCTTGGGTGTTAATCCCATTGAGACTTTACATGCTTGTAGATACGCCATGATAGGTAAATATAGATGGATGTCAAAGCACCATTGCCCTCTAGTTCATCATCATCATCATGGGAATTCCCATTACTCGTGTTGCCTTGGGGTACATCCCCAAAATATCCCAACAAAATACATAAATATGCAAAGGCATGCCATCCTGGTATTGCCTCCAAATCACCTCTGCATGCCACTTGGCACCTATGGGATCTTCTTCATTGGAACTTGAGTTCCAACTCAACCCATTAGCATTCCAATTAACTCTACTAGCCCTATGAACAATATCGAAATCATACTCTTGAAGGATAAATGCCCATTTGGCCAACTTTCATGTGAGTCAATTTGATTCCATCAAAAACTTCAGAACTAGTGATTGGTAAGAAAAATAGATGGTTACCATACAAATAACACCCAACCATCATCATCCAATTAGGTACACAAGGCTCTCAACCTTAAGGTACTTTAATCAATATGCAACTAAAAAGGACGTCCTCAAATGGGTCACCTAAAAATGGGGGTTGAGGAAAGCTAAACCTTTAACTCTTGAAATGTGTGCTCCTATTCCTCTCCCTAAAAATATTCTTGTTTGATCTATGTCAATCTAGTTAAAATTTTAGCAATGTTGTTAAATCATTTAACAAATTGTTAGTAATAATTACACAATCCTAAAAAGGTTCATAGCTGGCTAAACATTAGTCAACTAGGGCACTTATGAAATGGCCTCAACCTTGGCCTTTTATACTCCTAATCCACCTAAATAAATCATATGATTTGGGTATTCCACCTATGTCTAGAAAAACAGACATTTGCATGGATGAAATTTAAAAGTTATGATCCTTAAGTTTTTCAAATACCTCCTACAAATGATGTTTGTGATCCTCTAATGTCGAGTTAAAGGAGATAATGTCATCAATGTAACATTTGGCAAAACCAAATCCTACCAACACCTGATCCGTCACCCTTTGAAATTTTGCAAGGGCATTTTTCAAACCAAATAGTAAAAACCATTATTGCTATAGACAATCCTCCCCATGAATATCGATTCCCCAAAATGTTATCTCAACCTTATCACCCTCCTTCAATGGCAATTGATGGTAGCCAGATCTCAAGTCCAACATATTGAAAACCTTATCCTAACCAAGGGCATAAGAAGTCTCTTCCGATAAAGGCATGGCATACTTGTCCGAATGCGTGCGTTTATTGACTAGGCGATAATCCCCACACATGCACTACTCCGTCCAATTGCCCAAAATATCCTTCTTAGGTGGCATCAATGTGGTTGAAACATATTTAATTTTCGACAGTTCCACCAAACCTATCCAACAACTTTGTTGTTCAAGCCTAAACCAAAGCCCTCTCCATTTCATTCAACTTATAAGGTTGTTTGAAAATAGGATTATCAAGTTCCAATGTAATTCAGACTTCATGTCCTTTCAACTGCCCCAATTCCTTCAAGCTAATGGCAAAACAACCAACATGATCCTATAATAACCATCGTACTTCTTAGACCTCATCTCTTGTAACCGCATGACCAATATTTAATTAGCTCCCATGTCCATGTGGTCATTTGTACCTTGGGCTGAGATGATGGAACATCCCCAACACTCGAGGTTGAAGGCGAAACTTACGATTGTTATGCAAAAGGTGGCATAAGACCAAAATGCCATGGGGCCTCACATAAAAAACCTCCTTCCCATTACCCATAAATCCTTGATCCCATAAATGCCAAGGATGACCCCCCACCCCCCCCTTTGCACCAACACACCTAACTTAGATGTAGGTGCAACAAAAGTAAGGAAAGGTGGGTGCGTAGGAATAATAGTGCAAATCAGACCTACTCAGCCCAACAAAGGATAAAGATCCATGTGAGACAAATAATATCCATAACTTGTCCTAATATTCGTCTATGAGTACCTTTGGAAAGCTGCATTGTTGTGGTGGCTGTGTGAAGTCCCATAGTTCGTTCTTGTTCATCAACATTGAGCTCTTCCATCCTAAATGAATTGGCATCCCAAATTGTGTTTAGATCAGCATCATGAAATGCATGAAAATAGGGAAAACTTAAAAGAATAGGTAAAACTACCTGAAGTAAGCACTAGAAGAAAACTGTTTATTTTCGACTAGTGTTTGTAACTAAATTTTAGTTACAAGAAACATTTTGCAACTAAAATCCTTGTAGTCGCCTAAGATAAGTCGCATGTGATAAATTAATCGCAAATGACAAAAGGTATTATATGAAAAAAAAAGTCAACAAATACATTTCATCCTTTGACTACATTGTATATGTATTGTCACATATGACTAAGATGCAACTATTTTGGTAACAATTAAGGGCAATGATGTGTTGCCACATGTTTTAATATTTGATTATTTATAATATTATTAATATTATTTTGAAATAATCTAGGACGTTTAATTCTAATACTTGGATGATTTTATATTATGACATGTGACCCAATGTAAGTATGCCACATGGCATTAAGAAAAAAATATTAAAATATTAATATTAACTTGGTAGGTGCCTAAGTAGGTACACAAATATGTGCCTACAAATTTAGGTTACATATCAACCTACCTATTTAGGTTTAAAAAATAAATAGGTAGGTTCTACTTTCCTAGGTTAAATACCTACTCATATAGGTAGGTACATTTAAAATTGTACATAATTTGTTTTTTTTTTTTTTTGGTTGATCTTTTTTATTAGTTCATCCCATGTGCACAAATTTCTTAATGTGAAATTGGATGACCACACCCCTTTGTTTATATAGTGTTCAAAATAAGAATGAAGAACAAACAATATGGGATAAGTTTTGAAGTTCCAACTTCCTCACAAACTAAATTATAATTCCAAAACTTTCTTCATGCCTTACTTTCTTAGTTTTTAGATTTCAAAACAATTCAAGTGCTAGATAATTAGATAAACATTATTTTTAATGATTAAATTTACATGAATTCAAATTATAAATTACACACTACAAATATTCAGTATTCATTATCAATTACTTAAATAAGGAATAAGTTCTTAATATTTAACAAACTAACTATCTAGTAACTCATAAATTATTAATACATAACTCACAAATAATTAAATATTTAGGATATTTAAAAATAGTTTATTAATTTTTAGAATCTGTTCGAATTATATATAATACAATTATTGTAAAATAATTTAATGATTATAAATTTAAAAATAATTATTTTAAATATTTATGTTAAAATTATAAATAATGGATTAACAATTACTATTAAAAAATAAATTTTTACACGAATTTTTTAAAAACATTATTCAATTAATTACATCACTTATTGTATAATTACATTTAGTTTGTAAAAAAAATTATAGGTCAACTATTTTTTTTCTTTTGCTAATTATAAACTATAAATAAAATAATTTGTTAAATATAATGTTAATTTTTATAATTACTTTAAAATACTTATCATAGATGATTAATCATAGAATTTAAAAATGATATATATAATTTGTGAAATTAAAATCAGTAAAATAATTATTTTAACTACACTAAAGGTTTTCTAAATTTTTAATTCAGGTTTGAAGTTATAAATTACAGAATGTGAATAATTATGTTCAATTAGAAAATAATTATGCACATACTAATTAATTATTATATGAACTAATTGCAATGATTTTAAAATAATGTCACATTAATTACATTAATTTATTTATTTTAATATAAAAATATAAATTGAAAAAATATACAAATCTATGTTATAACAATTATTATGTGTAACTAAGGTTTAATAAAAATAATCATTTATAATTTTTTATAAAAGTGATATACTCTGGATAAAACTATTAGAAAAAATCCTTAAAGTTCAATCAATAAGTTCTTGAATTAAAATATAAATTTAAAATTCCAAAATAGTAATTCATAATTCAAATATCAAATTCTATATCAAATAAATTTTTTGAAGTTAAATAATAAACTTCAGAATTGAAATGTCAATTTTCAAATTATAATAATAATATTCAAAATTAAAATGTCCATTTTAAGACTCAATTAATAATTTTCTGAAATGAAATATTAATTCAATAATCCAAAATAATAATATGGAATTCAATTTTCAATTTTCAAGTCAAATAATCTCTTAAAATTTAAATTTAGAACTTCTGAATTCAAATATCAAATTTCAAGTTCAGATAAAAGTATTTAATATCAAAATGTGGATTTTTAGACTCAATATTGTATTGTGAATTGAAATATTGATTTTTAGATTTGAAACTAATAATGTAGAAATCAAATGTTAATTTTTAGATCAAATAGGTTTTTTGAATTTAAATAAAAAATTTCAGAATTGAACTATCAATTTTCAGAGTCAAATAAAGATATTCAAAATTGAAATGTCCATTTTTAGATTCAATTAATAATTTTCAGACTGGAAATATCAATTCTGAGAATCCAAAATGATAATTTGGAATTAAAATTTCAGGTTGAAATCAAATGATTATTTTAAAATTTAAATGAAAAAATTTCAGAGTTGAAATATAGATTTTAATATTTATATTAAATATTCAAAAATAAAATGTCCATTTTTACAAACAATTAGAATTTTCTAAATTGAAATACTAATTTTCGGATTCAAAAATATTAATGTAGAATTCAAATATCAAAATTCAGATCAAATAAGCCTTTCAAATTTAAATTGAAGATATCATGTTCAAATCCAAAATCTAAAATTCAAATAATGTTTTAAACAATTGAAATAATAATTTTCAGATTTGAATAAAAAATTCAAAGGTTAAATATCAATTTTGAGATTCATTATATGAACAGTATACATACGTATGCATATTATATATAGTTTTAGTACATACATTCAAATACATTCAAATACACCCCTATGTCATTGTAGAATACCTTTAGGATGTAATTAATTTGGTGACTATTGCAAGTAATGGGACATATCAACCTATTAATGCATGAAAATAAATGAATAATCAATCCAACCAATAGGATGAAATTTGTAATCGTTGCGTCATAATTGTGAGAATGACCAAAATAGTTGAAATTTGATCTTGTAGTTGCAATATTCCCGAATCTAGTCGCAAATGATTACAAGTCGTATGTAGTTGTAAATGGATTGGTTACATTTTGGCTGATTTCTACTAGTGAGGCCAACCTTACTGATTATAACCAAAGGTGGTCTATCATCGTGCTTAATGACGAAATAATGTCATCTTAGATCCAAAATGTCATCCATTAGGCATGTGGGGACTTCAAAATGAATTGATATGTGCTTTGAAGTACCTTTGGTGGAGCTAGGTTAGTCCATAGCCATTGAAAGTGGTGGGCATGTGAATTGATTGTTATAGCATCCACCTACATTAGCTCCTCAATCCAAGCCTTAATTTGTTGCCATGTTGCCAATATCCCCCAAAGGTGGGACATTTTCCAACACATGCAAATGAGTGCAGCTAAGAGGTTTGCAAATATTACAACACCCAAATCAACTCCAAGAATAACCCTAATCTAGGGTTTGAAAGTCCTTGACTTATGTTGGCCTATGATAAACCCTGACACAACCATCTTGATATGACCAAGTCCATTAATTCGATCTTGTCCAAATCATGCACCCCCAATAATGTGATGTTGTTTGGTAAGGCACATTGGGTCAATAATATTGTCCAAAATCCCCTTTCATTTGAAAAACACCTTTTTTATTTTGCACCATCACTACACTGGGTAAAACCTCTGCTCAATTGATGGGTGGGTGTGAAGGAAGCTTTTGGAATTTGGTTGTTGCGACATGCCAAGGTGGCACCACCATAACAAGCGGTTGGCTAATAGGTAGTCCATCAATAGGTGCACCCACATGTAGGTCAACAGATAAATGGTCGATATGTATGTTGCCAAGAAGTATCTGACCAATTAATGGTTGGTAAAATAAAACTTCCTGGGAATCCTCAACATGTGTAGTCACCATCCCTGGTGTATCCTCACCATCACATAATGTGGCTGCCATAAGAAATATTGTAATTGATCGATAATCAGGCATTGCCAAAGTCGTAGCGAAAAATAATGGCGTTTGGCACACCAACCTAGTTGCCACCAACACACACTTGGGCACCTGAGTTCTTGAAGTGGAACTAACAATGCAGTGGTTGTAATTGATGCCCTCCCGAGGTTGGATGTGTCCATCAAGGTGTGGATTGTGTCGATCAACATGAAGGACTGTGGCAGATGAACCTAGCATTGGGTCTCCCCACGTTGAGGATTTAATCTTTCATCAACACCTCATGGTTCTTGCATTTTAGCACTTCCCCTACTAATTGGTGCAAATGTCAAAAGGCTAACTAGGGTTTTGTCATTGATTGCCCCTAAAACATGATCGTCGAAAATACCCGATTTGAAATCATTTGGACCTAATGGCCTTAAAAATCTAGCCCCACAAAAAAATCCAAGGTCAAAACCCTGAGCTAAATAATCACCTAACACATGTGCTCTGGGTTTCACTTGTGTTGCCATGTCGGATGCCATACTTGTCACCAGCACCTCCAAATGTGTAAATTGTGCCCCCATGGCATTGGGTTGGTTTGGAGTTAATATGGTGGTCAACCCTTTATTGGCCATACCATTCGCTTTCTAGTCCTTGCCAGAATTTGGGGATTTCCTCACATTTCATGTTTGGAATTAGCCTCACCACAACTTTGGATGAAATGTGAAGCAATGGTTTACATCATGGCCATACGCCTTACAATGGGAGCAAGATTGGTTGGGATTAGGGTTGGAGGTGGTCGCCTAGGGAGGATTGGGATAATCCTTCTTCCAATGCGACCCACCACAACTCCAACATTTTATCCTCTCCCCCATGTTTAACAATGTAAGATGTAGAACCCCACCGGGTTCTTGTTTGGGCCCCTTACCTTTTTGTGGTGCAGTCCTTAATGCTTGACCATGTGATTGTTTAGTTAACGATGTAGGATAAGGTTTTAAGGTTTCCTTACTAAACCCTAGGGTAACAACCTTCTCCTTCACCATGTTGAATTCAATGTGCTTAAATACCTAGAAAACCAATGCCAATGTGAGTTAAATAGGTTGGGTGAAAACTATGTCTTGCACCCATTGCCTTCAATCCTTTTCTAAGATCCCATACCAAAATTGGATAGCTTGGGCGTCTATGACTCCCTTGGTCACATCGATCAACCTTTGCATTCACATATACGCCTCTTATAAACCCTCATGGGGTTTGTGCTGAAACTCTTGCAATCTACAAAAAAAAATTAGTATTCACACCTTGGTAATTCATGTGAAGCTCCTCAAAGAATTGATAAAGTTAAAAGTGGGAAGAACCCGTGCCCTAACAATTGGACCGCTACTTCTACCCTTATGTGTAAAAAGACCTACACCAACCCATGTGATAATGATTGATGGGGTAGGTGTTGACATAATTAGCTAACCCTTAATGATGGAAAAATAATGTGGTGATTAGTACTAATGCCATTCCTCAATGTTAGCTTCATGGGCATCACATAACTTGTGATAGTCATTCGTGGGCAGTCCCTTTAGATGTTGGAATAAACCCTTCCATGCCAGAAAAGGTGTAAATTGTTGCAAATTTTGCAGTTGCTACATATGACACTAGATATTGAACTCCCAAATGAAGTCATCCAGTTCAATGGTGCCGACCACCCCCAAAAATTTACAAGGCTTTTTGGAGGCGCCATACATGTCCTCCATGTCCCACACAAGTGGTACAAACACTACTGATGGTAATTCTGCCTAAGAATTTAAATAGTCTTTTCCAGATGCTAATGTAAATAGAGTGGGTGGTCGAAATTGCACCCCTTGCCCGGTAAATCCTTTGACAAACCTATCTTCGGAATTTAATTCTCAACATTTGTCTGTGATGAAACCTAACCTTAATCCGAGTTTCCCTAAAAACTTGTAACCTATAACCCTAAATCTTGCAACCCCAATGTGACTAAGATTGTTGCACTTGTATAGTTCAATTAATCCTAAAAGGATGTTGACTTGTTGTTGCTTTCCTTAACCTTAAAATCCCCAAAACCAAAAATGGTGACCAAGGTTGCTACATTGTATGGTTGGGGCACCTGCATTTGGAAAATATTTTATGGGGCCAAGCATGCATTTGGGGCCTTCACAATTGTAGAAACAACAAATGTGATCTCACATGTCATTACTTTGGTCTCACTGCCACAACAAGTCTATTGGTCATCAACCCAATCTCACCCAGCAGTAAATACAAGCACCAAGTATAACCTACCCATTACTAAACCCTAATATTTATGTCTGGGCAAATTAAGGGTCAAGTAGGACCTATTCAACAATCAAAGTTGGGTGGTAGCCTTGTCCCATACCCAGCCATTAACCACACCAACTACAACCTTTTACCCAAAGTTTCATCGTGAATAGTATGCACAAATCTGCAAGAAATCATCACACGAGCTTATGCTCGCCTTATGATGTAACCCAAAAACATATAACCTAATAGATTTCCCTACCCCCTAATAAAAAATTGACAATCCCAAACAAAAACACAAGAAACAAGTGCAAAAACCAACAACACAAGGGAGAGGAACTTTTTAACACAAACAAGCCTCCACCCTTGTAAGTTCCGCTTGGAGACTTATGACAACAAGTATGTTGAAATTCAAAAGTTGATGATGCGGCTTGATGGTATGGCACTCCACCACATGTGAGTATCAGGAGTTCTTACATGTAAATCACTTGTGTGTTACTCTTATGTTACTCGTGTTTTGTGCCCTTTAATGCACCTCACACCTCCTAGCACCCCTTGCGAAACACCGCTAAAAAAGGGGCTGGGAAATGAACGTGCACCAATCTAATACATTAATTCAGTAAGTCTGTCACTCTGTGACGCGGGTTTTGGGGGGTGGGGGAGGGAGAGGCCGGTGAAGCATCGTGCGACCAGTGTCAGTTAGTGAAGCGGTTGGACCACCACGGTTTTCGCATCGCCCAGGTGTACAAACCAGGACCTGATCTCCACAAAGCATCGCAGCCGTCCAAAGGGAAGTAATGACGGTTGGATCGCATCCCTCTCCCACCGCACCAGAGGCGGATATAAAAACCTTCCCCTCCCCCCCCCCAACACTACCGAAAGAACCGGCAGTTATATAAAGGAGCGTGTTTTCGGAAATTTCCAAAACTTTCGGGAACCAAGGTTCAAAATGTCAGAACTGGGGTTTTGGGTTTTCTCACCCCCATCAGGTAAGGGAGTAAATACCCGGATTGATAACCTAAGGGTACACACGGCTGGTTCTGATACGCGCACAACGTCGGTCGGGACCACTGCACTAAGTCACAATATTGTTTTTATCTGTGGGGATATAAATGCCTTAGGGTGGGACCCACGAGTGTTATTTTGGGAAAATTTCTGATTATGGCGACCAAACAGAGCGTTCGGGGTGGCTGGAGTGACGTAGCCACGGGTGTTTGAAAGTCACGGGTATCACTAGTCTAGCTAAAACCTTCTAAAATAATAGCGTCCTTCATCACAAGAGCAATGGTGAATACTGCACCCAAAACATGTGTTGCATATGGGAAATATCAATTTATGAGATTTTATGTGAATCCCAAAAATAAGAAAATTAGTCTGTGGACTCCCAAAATCATAACCTCCAAAAGCGGCTACAGGCCCACTGTTGCATAGAGCTTGCCAAGATGAATCTGAAGATGATGCCATAATGGTTGCAATCTGAGCTTGTATGTGGAAAATATGGCCCGTTGAAAATCACAAATGGATGAAAACTTTGGATGAAAAATACTAAATCCAAATTATGAACGAAATCACCTCTACTTGGATGAATCGTACTTCATCCAAAATTATGGATGATTTTTATAAAAAATAAAAATGTTTGTGGGTTCGTATTGGTGCCGAACCTGAGCACTAGGTTCGTAAAATTTGAAAGAAAATGAAAAATAAAAAGAGAGGTCCAGATTGGACCCCTCGACCGTTCTTATCCCGGGCCTCCCCCGGACCTCGCAAACCTCCCATTCTACCGAGCCTGTCAGGTTCGAGGGGAGGCTCGGGTGAGGTGGGAGCTCACGGCGATGGTGCTGCGGAGCCATCGCTGCCCTCCTCTAACCTTTTTTTTTTCCCCCCCTCTCTCTCTTCCTCCTTCCTCCTTCCTCTTCTTAGCTGTTGAAAGCGCCACCCCCCACTAAGAACACACGCACGAAAAAAAAAGCACGAAGAGGGAGGGGAGTTCCTTTTATTTTTCCTACCTTGCGCTCCTAAAACACCTGCTGTAGTTGTAGCAAGCTGCGCTGCAGTGCAACCGCCACAACGCGAGAGGGCTCCGCGGCCCCCTCACATGCCGTCCTTTTGTTTGTTTTTTTCCTCCCACAACCTACAACTGGCTAAGAGCATTGAACTCCTCGCGATGGCGAAATGGCAGCGCCTGTGCAGGCGCTGTTGCTGCCACCTGCATGAACACCAAGAAATAAAAGAGAACAAAACAACAAGAAACAAAGGATGGGAGGGACCCTCTACCACAGTGGCAGGGGGCCCTCTTGTGAAGTTTGTTTTGTTTTGTTTTTCTTCACAACTCCAGGGCCAGGCGTTGTTTTGGGTTCTACTCCCAAAGGAGTTTTTACATGAAAAACAAATACAAAAATGCCAAAATCACCAAGCGAGCTTCTAAGCACGGCTGAGATTAAATTTTTCTACTCTTGGCCTCCTACTTTTGATATTGAAAGTAAGAGGTCGAACACAAAAAGAATTGCTCCAACTCTCTGCATGGAGATCTAGGCATGATTTAGAGTAATTTTTTGTTTTCAGTCTCCTATTCTCGATACCAAAAGTACAGGTTGAAAGCAAAAAAAATTGCGATGGCCACACTTTGAGTTTCTAAGCTTTGTGCTTGGAGTTCTAAACATGGCTGAAATCGATTCTTTTTCAGTCATGTTTAGAACTCCAAGTACAAAGCTTAGAAACTCAAAATGTGGCCAATGGAATTTTTTTCCTTTCAACCTCTTACTTTTGGCGCTGAAAATAGGAGGCCAAGACCAAAAAAATTGATATTGGCCATGCTTAAAACTCTAAGCACAAAGCTTAAAAACTCAAAATGTGGCCAAGGCAAAAAAAATGGTTTTCAACCTCCTACTTTTAGTGCCAAGAATAGGAGATTGGAAGCAAAAAAAATTGCTCAAAACCATGCCCAAATCTCCATGCACAAAGTTGAGCAATTTTTATTGTGTTTAACCTCTTACTTTTGGCATTGAAACTACAAGGTTAAGCACAAAAAACAAAACCCTCAACCATGCTTTGAAGTCCCAAGTTCTATGCTTGGAGTTTTAGGCATGGTTGAGACCAAAAACATTTTCTCTTGCCCTTCTATTTTTGACGTCGAAAATTCCTGGTTTATGCTTCTTTTCTATTTCATCATTCAGTTGATTACTCCTCTTGGACCTACAACACTTTGTGTTTTTAGTGATCAACATATTAGGTCTACAACTCCTTTGTGTTTATAACTTGTTTTGCCCATTTTGTTCCTTGTTGCATTGTTGTTCAACATGTCTTATTCTTTTCCAATCGTCAAGTACTCCAATTCTTCTAAAAACTTTATTTTCACCACTCCTTTGCACCATGGGTTAATTAGATTCCATATTTCCAGCATGTTTCCCTCATCTTATAATCTTATATATTAATTCACTACGTTTGTCCGTCCGCGACGGAGCTCGGGTATGTCACGGACGGATGACCGGGTTTGGCTCGAAACTCCCGAGATTCGAAAAACGGGATTCAGAAAACGGAAAACGGGATTCGAAAACTGACGGCCAGACAGGGCAGGGCGGGGCAGGGAACAGGGCAGGGCAGGGGGCAGGGCAGGGCAGGGGGCAGGGCTGGGCGGGCAAGGGCCAAATAAAGCGTAAAAGATAAGAAAAAATAAAACTTATAAAACTTCACAATGGCCGAAAGTCACGGGCACCCACGGGGGACTTCAAGCACCCACTAGTTCTAATAATGGGCTCAAGTTGTCACTTAGTGAAACATGGCCCTTTTCGTGAATTTGTACCCAATTTAGTAACTAGTTGTGAATGAAATGTAAATGTGCAAACACCTCCAATTCTCTTTTAATGTGTTTAAAGTTTCTCATAAAAAATTTCCTAAGTTATTTGACATTGAGTAAAACATGGGTTTATTTGACTCATAATGTGACCCACCTTTGAAGAAGCAAAAGAATAAGGTGGATGCAAAGAAGCCAAAAAAATATGATAATACATGGAAGTTCCAAATTGAGTGGGCAACTAAATTGCCATGTGCAAAGGGTGGGGTTTATCCACATTGTGCAGTGCAAAGGTTTATCTTCTTATTGAAAACAAGGATAAATTGTGGGTTGCAAGTGGGACATCTTAACAAAACATTAGGGGTGTAAAATTTTAGTGCAAAACTTGCCACATTTTGGGGTGAAGAAGGGGGGAATAATTGTTTAAAAATATGCACACTTGAAGAATATGAAGTTGTATCATGAGCATGTATTTAAATGAATTTTGGAACAAATGCATTGCCTTGTAGTGAAGCAAGTTATAAGGTGGTTCATTTAAAGACCTTGTTCCATATTTTTGCACATGGTTGTCCAATGTTGTAATATGAGTCTTTGTATGAATTATTTGTGAGTTTGGAAGTTTTCAACAATCCAACCATCCATTGGTATGATGGAGTTAGTTGGATCTTTGTTGAATTCATCTATAATAAAATACAAGCTACCATTATTATACCCATCCAAGGAGTTTAGTTCATTGCTTATTCATGCGATGACATTGCAATAATTGAGAATGGGTTTTGGATTTGTGTTCATGCCTATGTGGTTGATGGATGGACTAGATGACATATTTTAGTTGGTGTTGACAAAATTGTTGGATTTAGGTTTAACAACTTAATCGAAGCAATCATTAATGTTTTGTTCAAGGGTGAGGGGCTAACCAAGGAAGGTGTCTCCAAAAAACTTTTATGATTTGGAACAAATGGAACATGTAGGGTGGGGAAATAGGAGTGACAAATTAAATCAAAAATTCATGGGCACCTTTTTTGATGGGCATTCATTGTGTTAATCATAGGATTAACTTGGCAATTCAATGTTTGGGTGGTTTGATTTTCATTGGAAAAATAAAATCATTCAAGCTTGACATGTATGGCTATTTCAACCACTCACCAAAATGGCATTTGGAATTTCAAAAATTAGCTCAAATCATGGAAATGAATGGAAGCAAAATTTTGAAAAAGTTAAGATTAGGTGGATGTTTATGTTGGAGCCTATGAAGAGGATCATGGCATAATACCATCCTTTTCTTACAATGATACAAGCTGATTTTAATTCTACCCAAATGGCAAAGGTTAGGCCTAATGATGATGTGGTGTTTTTTTAAAAGAAAAACTTTGCATCAAATTTAGGAAGGAATTAGGATTAGATTTTGACTTTGTGTCATGCTTATGGCAAGAAAACTTTGGCCTTTTCACTTACATGCATTTGTTGTTGGGGCTTGCGTGTATTTTGCAATTGATGGATATTATGTGGTTCTTCTTAAAATACTCTCAAAGGAGGGACATTTTCATATGTGACTTCATTGATGTGGTGAAGGTTTGCAAGGGTTAGTTATATATTTTGTATTATGACAACGACTCTTCCTTTAATGGTGATTAATTTTGGTCCTTTAATGGGTTGTTACAGGGTAATCATGGAAATCCACACAAAATCAATGACTTGCTACAAAATTGATTCAATTGAACATATTGCTTTTGTTTTGAATGGTGAGAAAATGTGGGCGCTTTGGGGCACAATCTATCCAAATATAGGGTAATATGTTGCCATTCTCACAAGTTGTTTTTGCACATGTATTGTAGCTAATGAAAGTTGAAGGCAAAAGTAAGTTGTTCACCCCTTTTGAATTATTTTCAAACAATAAGCATGATGTGAGATTATTCAAGCCAACAAAGTAAACCTGCTTATTTTTCTAGTGCCTTAAACAACTTCCATATGGCAAGGTCAATAATTTTTGTTGTTGTTTGAAACAATATTCATACAACAAGGATTTTAATTTTTGTGTTGTTTGAAACAACATCTATATGGCAAGGTTTGTACTTTTTTTGGCTTATAAGGTCACTCACAATGTTTAAGGCGTGGTAGATACATCAATTATTAGTTCAATTTGGTATTGCTTATGGGGCATGCTAGTGGCGTTTGTTGAAATGTGGTAGAGGTGGGAATTGGTGTTCAATTGATTTGACTAGGTCAAATGTTTGGTTTAATGTGGTAGAGGCGAATGTTGCTTTTCATTGTTTGACATTGATGGTGTTTGTCATTGGGTGACAAAGGTGGTTAAAGGATTGATATTGGAGTTGGATGCTCAATTTCTTGAACAATCAATTTTACATGTTTTGGGGATTGTTTATCCCCAATACTATATACAAATTTATGCAATGGTGACATTTTCTTAACATTTGGAAATGTTGAAAGGCTTCTAATACATTGCAAGTCCAAGTCCATGTTGAAAATCCAAAGATGACAAGTCTCTTCTTATGGTTCCTACAATTTTATTAAGGTGGGAGTTGGATGTTCAACAAGTCTATTCAAGTTGAAAAAGAAAATCTAATTATGCCCAAGCCATGGTTGAAATAATAACTCTTGCTTTTGATAAGGCTAATTTCACCATTGTAAATTTTCTTATGAATATTTGGTCATCAATGCATCACATTTGTTGTCTTATTCATTTTCAAAGTATGGAAATCTTCCAAAGATTGCTATGGTTCATGTTTTGGGTTTTATTGAAGACCAACACTATTTTAGTTTAGTTTCATTCTTGAAGAACAAAGTTGCAATCACTTGAACCAACACTTGTACCCAAGTGTTGTGATGTATGCACCCAAAAAAAAGGTTTCACTCTTGATCATTTTCCATACTAGGATACGTATGAAATGTGGTTACAAGTTCAATCAACTCATGGTCAAGGCTGATATATTCAAGCCTTGAACCTTTTTATGCATTTTTGCCCTTCATTTCTATTGCAGTTTTAGAGGTGAATAGTTGAATGTGAACATGATTGCTAGACAACTTTTGTGGTTCGCCAGATTTGTAGGAGAAAAATAGTCTTCATAGCCAAAAAAAACAATGGAACTAGAACTATAGTAGCCAGCTATCGGAAATTAGATACAGCTTATGGCATTGTTGCCAGACTGAACTTTGTACTCCCTTTGTTAAATTGCCCAAGGGCTCTTGGACTATAATGGCAATAGCCATTAATAAATTTTTGGCAACTCTTTTCTGTTTTTATGTCCACATGTGAATCTGCTCTCTGAGTGTTTTTTGGCCACCTACACGATGATGTAGAAAATCCAAAAAAAAGAAGAAAGAAGCTGATTGCACTCCACTTGAATAGAATCCTACACTTGTCATTCCTTCACACTCCATATAAATATCTTGCCTTTTGTTTATTAGTACCATATGAGCTTTAGTGGCCATTGAGCACTTCAAGAAAAAAAAGAGAACAAGTGACAAAAGATGGTACTTTCAAAGTTGCACAATTCACTAGGAGGTCCACAAGATAAGGAGCCACATGAGCATTACTACAATTTTAACTTACAAGAGTTCAAAATAGGGTTTTAAAAGAAAGAAAGAAAAAAAACCAACCCTTTATTGAAACCCTTAAAAATCCTTCAAAATGTTGCATTCATGTTTGAAGATACATGTGAAATGGAGATACTACTAGATCCGAAAACTACCATTTGTGGAAAGGAATAACCTAAGGAGCTTTTTTTTTATAATATAAAACATTTCTTTAGAGCCAATGGAAGGTGAGTTATTTATAGTGATATTCCCTCTTGGACAAGCGTTTCATTTGCATTTTTCATTTCAAGGCATTTCAAATGAAATGCTCGCTTTCATAGGTGTTTCATTCACATTTCATTTCAAGGCGTTTCAAATGAAATGCTCACTTTGATAGGCATTTCATTCACATTTTGTTTCAAGGCATTTGAAATGAAATGCTCACTACGATAGGTGTTTTCACTTACATCTTTTTTTTCTTTTTTTTTTTTTTTGGTTTTTTGATACGTGATGGGTATCATGGGAAAATTATTTTTTGTTGGGTTATTACTTGAGATAATGCCCTTGGACAGATGGAGGGGGCTGTTCTCAAAGCAGGTCCCACCCTTGATTGCCACCTTCTCAAAGGCCCTGACTTTGAGAGTGTTGCATCCTTGGGCATTTTGAACATACACACAACATGGACACAAAAGTGAGTCCAAAACCAAACAAAAAGCAACACCTAGAGGACATGAAAAAGGTTGGGAAAAAAATAGTGAAACAATCTACGAAGAGCATCATCCCAAAGGAAAAAAAGGTGAGGTTCCAATCAAAAGTATCCAACTCCAAGTTTGTCATTTCAAGGGGACAATGTTTTTGTTTTGTTTCGAGGATTATGTGCCAAGTGTTGGGTTCACACATTGTTTATAGTCTTGTCTATTGCACTTTGTGAAAAAGCTTTTTCACTCACCCCTAGGTATTGAGTTCAATGTTTTCTTTTCCGACAATAAAATTTTTAAGAATTTTTATTTTTAATTACTTTAATATTGACTTTTAAAAATAATATTATGTTGGGGAAAAATTGCAAGTCAAATATCAAAAAATTTGAAAAAAAATTAAAAATAAAATGCCCCCCATTAGATTTTAATAGTTTTCTATCCTTGAGTGATCTTGTTCATATGGCCCGTGTAATGAAAGAATGTTAAAAAGGACTCGAGGATGATAGTTTCATATTGTCCATCTTGTGTCATACCATGCCCATTTTCCCCGTCCCGCACCCCAACCAATGCTTACAACACTACTATACATGGCCAATTTAACCTACCATTGTCCACATTTAGTTTGAAGCTCCATTTGACCATAAGTTTTGCACATGTACATACTTAGTTTGAAGGTCCATTTGACCATAAGCTTTGTATGGGTATGTACTTAGTTTGAAGGTCCATTTGACCATAAGTTTTGTACATGTACATAATTAGTTTGAAGGTCCAATTTGACCAAGAGTTTTGTATGTGTACATAATTAGTTTGAACGTTGATTTGACCATAAATTTTGTATTTGTACATACTTAGTTTGAAGGTCCATTTGATTATAAATTTTTGTACATGTACATGCTTAGTTTAAAGGTCCATTTGACCATAAATTTTGTACATGTACATACTTAGTTTGAAGGTTGATTTGACCATAAATTTTGTTACATAAACATACTTGGTTTGAAGGTCCATTTGACCATAATTTTTGTCCGCATTACAGAAATTTTGTCCATTGATCATAAGTTTTGTATAAGGGAAAGCATTGCCGTTAGTGCCTTCTAATCAGTGAACCGTGCAGGCGGAGCCTGAGCTTCGCCCAAGGTTGAGGATGAAAAGGCCCTGATAGTCTGTCCAAGCAGGGTTTCTTTTAAGGATTTTGTGTTGTAGCCAAAAGTGATGATCATCCAGAAAAGTAATTTAGCCAAATCTGGCTACACACTAGATATGAAAGTAGCAGGGAATTTTTATAAAAAAAAAATCCTTCTATATTCTTGGCTACCTGCCTTCTGGAACTTATCATAAAAATCTGGGGATTTGGAATTTATTTTTTCTTTGAAATTTGGCGAATTTGAGTCAAATTTTTTCAATGAAAAAATCCTTGAGGCCCTGAAACAAAAGCTGCTGCTAATTTGAGGTCCTGAAAACAATAGCGGCTACTAGTTTGAGGTCCTGATACTAGTTTGAGGTCCTGAAAACAATAGCTGCTACTAATTTGAGGTCCTGAAAACAATAGTGGCTACTAATTTGAGGTCCTGAAACAACTGCTGCGGCTAGTTTGAGGTCCTGAAAACAATAGCTCTGCTCATTTGAGGTCCTGAAAACAATAGCAGCTACTAATTTGAGGTCCTGAAACAACAGCTGCTACTAGTTTGAGATCCTGAAAACAATAGCTGCTGCTCATTTGAGGTCCTGAAACAATAGCTGCTACTAGTTTGAGGTCCTGAAACAACAGCTGCTACTAGTTTGAGGTCTTGAAAACAATAGCGGCTACTAATTTACGGTTCTGAAACAACAGGTGCTGCTAGTTTGAGGTCCTGAAAACAATTGCTGCTGCTCATTTGAGGTCCTGAAACAACAGCTGCTACTAGTTTGAGGTCCTGAAAACAATTGCTCCTACTAATTTGAGGTTCTGTAAACAATAGCGGCTACTACTTTGAGGTCCTGAAACAACAGCTGCTACTATTTTGAGGTCCTGGAAACAATTGCTCCTACTCATTTGAGGTCCTGAAAATAATGGCTGCCACTCATTTGAGGTCCCGGAAAAATTTGCTGCTACTAATTTGAGGTCCCGAAAACAATTCCAACCAACATCGACTAGAGTTTAACCAAGAGATTGATGACTGTACTCTGACAGACCCACCTTGGGTTAAAAAAAAAGACGCAGTCAGTGGCGCCGTGTTGCGTCGCCAGCACAACAAGCTCTCTCTCGCACAGAAAAGATCTCTCTTGTTGCCATTTTCCCCACTCTCCATCTTCTTCTTCGTCTTCTTCTTCTTCATCTTCTTCTTCTTCTTCGTTGTTGCTGTTGTTGCAGAAGCAGCAACACATTTTGAATTTTCTTCCATTTCTGAACAAAAAAAGCTATTGATTTTTTTTCGGGAGAATCTTCTGTAAGGAACTTCTGTAAATTGAGACAGATTTCAGTGCATCAGAGAAGCTCAAGAATCTTCTTCTTCTTCATCAACTTCTTCCTCTTCTTCCTCTTCTGCTTCTTCTTTTTCGTTTGGTGTCTTTTTTGTGTGTGTGGATCATTTCACACTTCTTGTTACAATTTTTTTTTTTTTGGTTGGGTGTTGTGTTTGAAGGTTTTGGTGGAACAACAATAATAGCAACAACACCCATCTTCTCTTTGTTGTTGTTGTTGTTGTTCTTTTTTTTTTCCTGTAGATTTCTCTCTATCTCCACTTTTTTTTGTGTTTGGGTTTGTTTTGCAAGCCCAATTGGGAGTGTGTGTGGGAGTAATGGGATGTATACAGTCATCAGATGCTATAGAAGATTGGGAATCCTCGACATACGGAGGAGGAGGTTCAGCAGCAAATGGTGAGGTTTATGTATTTGTGCCTGGTTTTAGAGCACCCAAAAACGTGGAGCTTGCTGCTCATCTTCTTCTTCAACAACAAGCTTCTTCTTCTTCTATATCACCAGAGCTTGCTACTCGCCTGGTCTATTTGAGATCCAGAATTTCCCATCTTGCAGCAAAGCCCGATCGATCTTCTTCACACAAATCTAGACATGCTGATGATGAGCAAGGTAACAGATTTATTATTATTTCAAGCTCTGATCCTCCTTCAAACTCTGATTTTTCTTGGGAATTTTTACATGGGTTTTTTCTGTTGGATAATTTGCACTGTTTTTTTTTTTTTTGCTGAACTCGAAGAAGATTCATGACTGAAAAAAGAAGAAAAATAAAAACTCATACACCCACTACACCAAACACAAAAAATACAACACAAAACAGGACAAGGTTGAACTCATGATCATCCCGTGTTGTTGCAGGTGTTGGTGATCTTGCTAAAGCCTTGGAAGGTTATCTGCCGCTTCTTATGGGTTTAACAACTGGAGGTAGGTGGTGGTGATCCCCCATTTACCTTCCTTCAAACTTTGTCTCTCTTTCAAGTTTTTGCTCTCTCCCTCTCTCTCATTTAGGTTTTTCTTCTCTTGTGCACTCACTTGTCTGACACTGGACCCGGGACTGATGTTTGGTGTTAAATAATTCTCAAAAAGGTTTGGCTGGAAAAAACTGGAAAAGAAATGTAGTGGTATTTGTTGAAACCTTTGAGAATTGAACTTGCAACCTGTGGGGAGCTTCTCTGATTGGAGCTTCTTTTACTTGCACATAAGATTAGGGTGTGTGTGGAACATAAATCTCTGATGTAAGACTAACTAGGTGAAGGAAGAGTCTTAATGGTTTTTCAAATATGTTGATCAAATGATGATGGGGTTTGTCCAATATGATGATTGGTATTGCCATTGCAGTGCTCTTCATTGTGGATCTATATCTCTGTTTTTTGATTTCCTTGTTTTGAACTATGGAATTGGTCAACCTCCTGCCTGTTCTGTTGGGTGCGGTGCCAGGTGAGGCAAGCCCTTTAGGGTGAGCCATGCAACAAGATACTCAACACGATGGGTAAGGGCGTGGCCATTCCATGACATTACAGTCTGGGGTGGCAGATTCAATGATTTGAAAAAGAGAAAAAAGAATGAAGTCATGTTCAACAGACACATTTTGGTCCCTATTACAAATGAGTGTATGATCATCACTGGAAAATTATGTCATATAATAATGTCGTCAAGAAACAAAATGACATAATCTGCCACTCAAGACCTTAATAATGTCTCAATTGAAAGTTGCTGAGTTTCTAGACTAATTATGTTCAGAAACGTGATTCTTTTGTGACAGGGGAAAAGCTGAGCTCAGGTTTCAGGTTTGAATGGACTAATGTGGAAGATGAGAAAAAGGTCAGTTATTTGTTCACAATCCTCATATTTTTTGGGTCAGAAGGGATGATCCTCATGGTTTTACTATGCTCACCAATTGGCAAAAGCACAACGAGTTGTGAGAGTTCTTCAATCTGCATCTTTTGGTCTCGAAATCTCTTCACTATGTTGGAAACAAGCACAAACGAACTGCATAGAGGTATTGAATGCAAAGATTCCTTGAGAAAACTGGCCTTAAAACCTTCACCCACTGTAATCTGGGTGTTAATCATGTTGTGAATGACGGATTGGGTGGATGCAGGAAACAGCTCTGTCAAGTGCATATTATGAGCTTCTGTCGGTGCTTCATTTGTTAGGCATGCTGGCAATGCAAGATGCTAATCTTATGCTCACGCCTACATTGGAGATTGATGACTACAAGAGCAAAATTTTTGAAGGGATGTTTTCTTGCTACACCTTGCACCCAATATTTGCATTTGGGCGATATGTGGCCACATCTTGCTCTTGGAATACAGTAACGAATGGTAACTTCTTCCAGCTTCTCTTCCTCTCTCTTCATTCTTGATGCTTGGGTAGGGTAGGGTTGGGTTTTTTTTCAATGGCACATTTAAAGTGGTCTAACCATGTCATGGGTGGTTGAGTTCAGCTCATGAGATTTTGATGTTTTTACTAGTCATGCTCTTATGCTTTGCAAATTGAAAAGTTTACAACAAATTTTAACATGTGACGATGAATAACCAGAAAGCAAGAGGATGGCAATTGAAACATTATTGAAAGCAGTGTCGTATTTTGAGTGCGCCATCAGTGCAGTCATACCAAATGCACCAGATGACATAAAGTAAGACACTTTTCTTTCACTGTTATTGATGAAGAATACTGTCCCTCCATTCCCTCCTAGTATGGGTGCATCATGCTTGATGAGGGAGAGATAGCAATAATGCTATGCTTGAACTTGGAAATGTTCAGTTCATACTCTGATGGCACATTCGGTGGGGTGGCCTGGTGTTGTTGGGTAGGGCTAAGCTACCTGCAGATTTGATGGAAGGAATGTTCATTGCATTGGAACAGCAAGCATTAGGCCAGGTTAAAATTCTCTGGCCAAATTATTAAACATGCACATTACTGGAGCTTCATGAACCAGTTTTTCAAGACTTTAGGGATTATTGTATTTTTCTGGAGTTTATACATTTCAGTAAATTTTCTAGCAACTTGATAATTGGTTGTTTGTGTGATACAGGCAGTGGAACTACAGTTAGGATTTGCAGTTGAAAATGTAACAGCGTCGCTAGCAGTAAAACGAAGGTTAGCATGTGAGCAAGTCAAGTGTTGGGAACAGGTTTGTTCTTTCAGCTTTTTGACTTTTTTCTTTAGTCATCTAAATGATCATTTTCCCCCTCACTTGAAAATAGAATATAACTCTCTCCCTTAAGTTCTTGTCTTTTCACTTCCATTATGAAACTACTTCCTATCTCTCTCACTTTAAAAACATTGGTGATTTTTTTTTGTTTGGGCATGATGGGTTCCTTCCTTTGTTTTATCAGGCACAAGAGAAGCTCGCATGTATGCCATTGGCAGAGGGGTGGGGAGCAAAACACATTCTTTTTGCAAAGTGGAAGCTTGCAGAGGCAAAGGTAAAAAACTTGTTCCAAAAACCCATAACATGTATTTCTAGAAGCATCTAAACCCATCAGAAGGGTGGAGAGCAAAACACATTCTTTTTGCAAACTGGAAGCTTGCAGAGGCTAAGGTAAAAATTTCCTTCCAGAAACCCAATACTTATATTTCTAGAAGCATCTAAACCCAGTGGAAGAGTGGGGAGTTAAACATATTCTTCTGTGCAAAGTGGAAGCTTGTGGAGGCAAAGGTAAAAGCTCCTTCCAGAAACCCATTACTTGTGTTTCCAGAAACAATACACTGCCACCATTCCTGTGACAAGAAGGTCAAAAAGTCATGGTAGGAGTAGGCTTGAAATCATCATCATCATCATTGGGGGTTTTCTATGATTTGGAGATGGGTCTTTTTTCTTCTTAATTTCAAGGATTTCGGTGCAACTGATGCCTGCAGTTTTGTTTTGGTGTGCAGGCAATGGCATATTATTTTCATGCTCAGGTACTGGAGGAAGGCTTTGAGGTTGACACACATGCGCATGCTCTTGCATGTTTTAGAGAATCTGTCAGCTATTTGAAAGAGGGACAAAGACAGCGCGTGTATTTTAACAACACTTATCCTACTTCAAGGTTTGTCAAAGATGCCACTATATAAACCTTATATCATAGCATTGGCACTAAATCCTGCACTGTAGGAAATCCCCAGTTCAAAAAGTTTAAATCATCAGAAGTTGCTGATGATTATTACAGACCCATCTCCTTTTTTCAATTGGCATTCACATGGTTATATTCAACTTAACCAATGCTCACACATGTTGCATTGTGCACAACGCACCAAATGGCCTCAAACTCTAAAACCCTAAACTCTGAACCCTGCCTTGATTGCAATATTTTGTCTTCATTTCAGTCATGAGCGAGTTTTTTGCCTCACTCTAACTTTAAAACCTGGGGTGGTGGGTGCATGGTGGGTGGGTGGGTGGGTGACAGACTGCTTCCTCCAATCTGGGGTCCAATGAAACACTTGTCAGAGAGAATACCAAGAGAGGCTTCGAGCAAGGCTCGTATCTTCAGGGACAGTTACAATGAAGAGACGTAAACCACTTGAATCCCACCAATCTTTTTCTTTTGTGTGTTTCCCTATAGTGTTGAACTTTGTCATAAAACACTCTTCAAAACTGTAATTCTTATAGTGGCAATTCCCAGTTGCACTGAACAGATTCGTTATATGGCATCATGCTGTAACAGTATAAATGATTTCAATTTGTTATCAGAAATGCATGTATGGCTTTCACTTATTTGTTTTTGGGGTTGATCTTAATCTATAAAAGAAAGAATGATTGATTTTGTTTTTAGGTTGTTCATCTATACAGAAAACAGGCCATGAATTTTTACTTATTTTTGGCTTGTTGCTCTGTACAGGGCTCCTGAGACTACTCCCAAATTGCCAGACTTCCCAATTGCACTGACTGCAGAGCTCTATGTTCTACCGCCTGTTGACCCAGCATGGGAGTCCAAATGTGGTTATGAGGCAAGGACTTCTTCACTCACTGTGGATGTGCCATCTCTTCTTGCTAAGGCCAATCAAGACCAAAAGTTACTAACTTCTGTGGATTTACATAGGCAGCAGCCTGTGTCACCACCACCACCACTTTCACTAGTTGCTCCTGAACCAGTTCAAGCGTGATAACCAGCGGCAATTCACTTAGGAAATTTGGTGCTATCAAAAGCTACCTCCCTTCTCATTCTTTAAAAATGCAAAATACAGGTAGAATAGAAATTTGTTCATTGGCTACCTGAAGCTCTGAAGTTAGGGTTTTTATCTGACTTATGTAAATTGGGTAATAGGAGACTAAGGTTTCTGCTTTGTACATTACCATGTTTTCTTGCAGTTTTGAACTCCCATCTCCCTTCCTCTGTCCACCACCCCATCTGCTCACTAGAAAGTTTCCATAGAAGTGAAATGCGCCTTTAGCAAGTTCTGTTTTTCCAAATGTACTGCATTGTAGGACATGATTTTCTCATTCTAGCTAGCTTCACAATCTGAGATCTCTGCACATTTATATCAAAAGATGATACCAAGATGCACAATTCCCAAGGATGGGTTTTGCCTTCAAAAAACAAAGTTGTAGTAGATAGTGAGCCCATATGATTTGTAATGACCTTTTTGTAATCGAACTAGCATCCTCTCTCTCTCTTTCTCTATGGGTTCTTGATTTTGGTTTTTATCCATGCAGGAGAAATAAGTAACCTTCCCAAAAGAACGACACAAAAGCACCTTACTACAGGACAGAACATGCAAAACTAGTTTAAGGTCAGAATCTGAAAGTTAGTTTTATTCTCAGGCAGCCTGTTATTCTTGGTGTATCTTTGATCTGTGTAAAGTAAATAGTAATATCTCAAATTCAATTGTTATAGATTATGGCTTACATAAAACTAAGACCAGAAAACCTAAATGAATGACAGCGTTACCAGACAGACCATTAGAGAAGCCACTGTCTGTCTTTCCAATCTAGACGTTTTTTTCATAGCTTAGAGCAGAAAGCCATATGATGCAAAACTATCATGAACAGTTTTATGAGAGGATGCGACTCCTTGCCCATCAAGGAAAAGGGCAAAGCCCCTATTTTCTTTGCACCCTGAGTTTTGCTCTAGAGGATTTTAGAGACATCCACAAGCACAAATTAAACAAAGCACAACTGAGTTGCTGAAGTACACTGAGAAAGGCAGCATAGTAGTTCACAATAATCAGTACATCTGTGACTTTGCATAAATTACATAACAAATCCTCTTCCCATCTGACCAACTGGTGTAAACATACAGTTGCAATGATATAATTTTTAGCAGTCTGGTGCTAGACCCTAACTCTTACTATCTTAGCATCACCTCTCTGTGATGTGAGCCTCTACTGCAACTGGAAACTCAGAATCCTGGTGTGCAATTCTGGCCAAAATTGGATTACACAGGAGGAACAGTTTAATTCTGTTTTGTGGTACTCAAAAAGCAAGCGGACCACAAAAACCACTACTAGCCAGCAGACCAGAAGTCACCTAAAAACCCAATACAACCCCTTGAAATTTCAAACAAGAAAAAACAGTCTGCCAGCCAAATGTTAGGCGCCTAATTTATTTACAAAACAGCAAGGTGGCATTGTATTGTGCAAACCCTAAAACCTACTTAGAAGACAACAGTACCCAAAAGCTTCTAACAAGATTACACCCCATTCCCTCGCTGACAAGAGACAGAAACATTCCAGCTGATCAAAATCAAACAGCTGCAAACTAGCTACTATAACACATTGTGCCTGCTGCCCATAAGGTGAAGGATGTCAAACCCTAGGGTAGATCGTTAAGATGCATGAAACCCAATTGATCAGGATGGATGGATCCTTCAGAGATGGATGCGCCCAACAGATATGCAATCTAGGGTAGGGTGTCACCTCCTTCAGAGACGGATGTGCCTGTGATACACTGGCAAGTCAAAAGCAACAGTGGGGCAAAGTGTACAAGTTTGTTTCAATTAGCCTCCTGTTTTGTTTGTCAAATTTGCAAGTGTCAAGGAACTAGCTCCATACCGCAGATAAATATCTGGGCAGAGGTGGCAGGTGACGTCCATGTCATTTTGTCAAAATACTCAAAAACTCCTGGTGGTCCCAACAGGATCATAGTCATAAGCCTGACATGCCTTCCCAAACCTCCCTTTCACCCTCTTGCGTATATCTGCTCGTGCTTTTCGGGATTCGTATCGTATCTTCTTGTCAAACCTTTCACAAAAGTTGAATGAAAAAAAATAGCATATGATCATGTCAGTATAATAAGCCTGAAAGCTCAGGAAACAGACCTTGCTGCCACCAGTTCAGAGAGCAGAAATGACATAACAGAACTTTATACAAAGGTTCCCTGATATACAAAAGGTCATGATATGTAAAGGAGGCCAAATGGATGATTTATGTTTTGGTTGCATACTTGCGGATTTTCTTCTTCTCCTTGTATCGAAGCATTGCTGAGTTGCGTGCTTGGGTGAGTGCTCCACTATCGGGACTTGTAGGCCCCCAGGAGGGTGGATCAGCATTCAAAAACATAGACGAAGCTGCAGTGCACTCAAGGTAATCACTACTGTCCCCACTCAGTCCAGAAAGCGGAAGTGACAAGCTCGACCCTGTTGGCTGGCTCACTAGTTGCAAGCTCTCCATGTTAGAACTGCTTAGTCCTGCTGCACCCATCATCATCCCGACTTCACTCATCTCTGGAGATGGAGGTGGACCAGGCCCCTGTCCAGCTGACTCCCCTTTGTATCCCTGAGTTTGAGGGCAACCACTGCCACCACTCATGGCACCCTGCAAGAACCCAGAAAACATACCTCCAAAATTGGTAACCAGAAATGTCTGTAAAAGCATTCAGTTCAATATCTCTCTTGGTGCTACACATTAACCTAAAAAATGAACCAGAAATGCAACACAAACAAATTGACTCAATAGTAAGACAGGAGAACCTTACATTGTTCACTTCAAGAAGCTGCAACTCTGGGATGCTTTGCATATGCTCACACTGGTTCTCGCCAACAGTGTCTTGGCCCATGGGTGTGCACCCAGCAGCAGCCTCTATGTCATTGGAGGACCAAGATGAAAGACCTTGTGTGCTTGAGAAAATGTCCTCGTAGTTATCAAATGAAAGATCAATGTCTGCCATGCTGAAACCCTCACACAGATCCCCTTCTCCTCCACAAATTCCAAGATCCTGCATATTTTGTCCCCATAGCTGTCCACCACAAGCACACACAATAACATCAGATACAAATGCTCATGAGCCACATTGCATAAGCTTTCCTTCAATTTGCAAATCTGCAACAACATGATGACAACAGTATATGTTTCATGGTTCTCCTGAAACACTAGATCTATCATATGTCCTGCTACTGGTATTGAAGATGCAATGCTCCAGAATCTTGAAGAAGAAATTTTACGAACATCCAGAAGAATTGCACCTGACAGGAGCTGGAATGCCAGAGAGCATCACCTCCTTGCATGAGACCATCACTGCAAACTTCAGTTTTCAGCTGCAGTGTTTCAGACGCAGCTAATATCTGGGAGTCCAAAGATCGTGAATTCTGCAGATTTGCTGCCTGTTGTTGTTGTTGATGATGATTTAAGTGTGGCTGTTGATTTGTACACGTCTTTGGCTGTTGCTCTTGCTCCTGTATCTGAGATACACATGATGCTCTTGTCAAAGGCTGTGACAGAGAAGACTGCATAGAGCTTGGAGGTTTCTTTGATAAGTGCACTGACAATGACATAGGCACCTCCTGCATCTGCACCTGTGGGTCTAGAACTCGCAGTTTGTGAAGCTGCTGTACTACTGCTTCTCTGGATTGTTGTTTACTTCCTTGTCCTCCTCCTCCTTCTTTCCCCATCATCACTGGGCCTGTTGTTGGCACAGGACTCTGTGACCCCACACCACCACCATGCCTCCCCATCACTAAACAGAAAGGCATCTTGCCACAAAAAAGGAACTGGAAAGAAACCAAAGGGCCACCAAAATTCTCTCTATGCAAACTTGACATCATCTGGAAGAGAGGATGATGCTCTTGTGCAAGGAATCCTAGTTGACACTGAAAATCTTGTGCAAGAGAGGATGGATGATTTTTTGGGGGGGGGGAAGCTTCAGTATTAGTAAAACATTACACACTACTGCATGCTGCAGAAACAAACAACAGATCTTGAGGTTTCTTCAAAGATTTCTGAACAGCAAAAGCTCTCCAGGTTGAGAATTGAAAGAAGAAGTGATTCTAGGTTAGTCTCTCCTCAGATGTGACAACCCAACTGAACATTTCTGAACATCTATCTCACTTTGATAACAAGGACACTCTGTGGAGCTTATCAAACCCTCTGCTGTGCTAGGATTTCTAAAGCTTATCTCTCTTGCTTTTGCTGGTCATCTGAAGGTTGTTATGATGAGGGGCTTAATACAGCAAGCTCTCCAGGTTGAGAAGTGGAAGAAGGACTTCAGTGATTGTAGGTTAGTCTCTCATTCAGATGTGACAACCCAAATGAAAGTTTCTGAACATCTATCTCCCTTTGATAATGAGGATACTCCCCAGAGCTGATCAAACCCTAGGCAGGGCTAGGGTTTGTACAGCTTGTCTCTCTTGCTTGTGCCAGTCCATCTGAAGGTTGCTATGATGAGAGGCTTAGTACAGCAAGCTCTCCAGGTTGAGAATTGGAAGAAGAAGGATTTCTGTGACTCTAGGTTAGTCTCTCCTCAGATCTGAGAACCCAAATGAAGGTTTCTGACTATCTATCTCCCTTTAATAGATAACAAGGACACTATGTGGAGCTGATCAAACCCTAGGCTGTGCTAGGGTTTGTGCAGCTCATCTCTCTTGCTTGTGGTGGTCCATCTGAAGGTTGCTATGGTGAGAGACCTTACTACAGCAAGCTCTCTAGGTTGAGGATTGGAAGAAGAAGACAATGAAGGATTTCTGTGATTCTAAGTTAGTCTCTCCTCAGATGTGAGAACCCAAAAAAAGGTGTCTGAACATCTACCTCCCTTTGATAGATAACAAGGACACTCTAAGGTGCTGATCAGACCCTAGACTGTGCTAGGGCTTGTGCAGCTTGTCTCTCTTGCTTGTGCTGGTCCATTGGAAGGTTGCTATGATGAGAGACCTTAACACAGCAAGCTCTCCAGGTTGAGAATTGGAAGAAGAAGAAGAAGAAGGGTTTTTGTGATTCTAGGGTTAGTCTCTCCTCAGATGTAAAAACCCAAATGTGAGCCAGAAATGGGAGCTCCCAGGGTTTCTCCTGCAACAGAACACACTCCTGATCTGAAAGGACCATGGACTTTGAGAGCATAGAACAGACCTTGGCAAGGAGCGGAGGTCCTCCAGCAGCTGCAGCTGCAGACATGGATACAAACGTTGCAACTTTTCCAGGACCTCCATAGCTGCTGCCGTTGCTGTTGACGAATCCTTGGAGATTTCGAGGAGCTGCTGCTCTAGTGGCGGTGGACACACCACGAGACTCGACACTACTGGGCACCAAGTCACACCCCCAAAGGCTACCAAGCTCCGCCGCCGATGGACAGCCGGAGAAACAGTCGAAGGCATGACGGCGATGCTGCGACTTTATGGGAGAGTTCCCATGACTATCCCAGTCACAGCTCTGGCACAAGGCTAAATTCTCCACGGGACATCGAACCGCTGCAGGTCGAAGATTGCATTCGTCGCAAAGAAGCGTTCTCACATGCCGTAACGAGAGCGCGTTGGCGCTGTGTACGTGACGGTCACAAGACAAACAAAGACGCGCCGAGTCTGCTCTACAATAGACTGTCGCTCGACCCTCTTCACAGAAATCACAAGATGCGTCCATTTTCTACTAAGAATCAAAGCCCGGGGGGAAAAAAAAAACCTCAAACCCGCACTTACATCCTGCGCTCCACCACTCCAGATTCCCCAATCCCTTCACAAAAACTCATCTCCGCCAACGAACTTCAATTCCAAGCTCGGAGGAGTTATGCAGCAAGCAAGCAGAACTTGGTACCCGACCTCCGGAGCTTCACCAGACCAGTACAGTTCCGTTTCTAAACCTCTTCTCCCGCTACAACTTCCAGAGTGTAGTCAGACTCTTCTTCTTCTCCAAGCTGCCCCCAAAACGCATTCTCGCATCCTGTTTCTTCTTCTTCTTCTTCTTGTTCTGCTTGCAATCCGTCCATGTGTGTACTCTACTCGTGTGCGCTGCAGTGGAGCTTCATCCTCCTCATCTTCTCCATCGCTACGGGCTTACGAACGACCGAACTCCAGGTCTCCAAATTTTCCAGGTCCCCAAATATCCAGGTCTCCAAAACTCAGGTCCTGGATCCTTGCCCCCTAGTAAGACTAGGTACCTACTACTCTAGCCTTCCCTTCTTCCTCCTAACAAAATCCAGGTGATGGGACCTACGGATCCAGGTCCCAAGCAGGGTTTTTTTTCCCAAAATTTTATCAAGTAAGTGGACTGGCGACCATCCAGAAGAGCACCTAATGACCTCAGCATCTAAATGTGGCGACTTCTAACTATTTTTCCTCAAAAAGTGCCAACTTTCGCCAAAAAAAATCCCAAGAAACCATTTGTACAGTTCACGAATTTTTCACCAGTGATTTTTTTTTGGGGTCACCGCCAAAAACAATTCGCCAAAAAAGAAAAAAACACTGGTCCCAATGTTTGCTCGGCTTTTGAGTTCGAGATCTGGATCAGGTTCCCCCCACATGTCTCAAGGTCTCCAAAACTCAGGTCCCGAATCCCGGAGCCCCTCATAAGACTGGGTACCTACCTACCTTGCGCCTACTAGTAGCCTTCCCTTTGTGCCCCCTAAACAAAAATCCAGGTGATGGGACCTACGGATCCAGGTGCCAAGGGTTGGTTGGCTTCTGAGTTCGAAATCTGGATGAGGTCCCCAAACTCTCTCTCTCTCTCTTCTCTCTCTGTGCTGCTGTGCGGGGGAGCCTGCACTGCAGACTAGATTCAAGCTTTCTCCTTCGCGGGAGGGAGAGAGTGAGGCGTCAGCCCAGCGAAGAAATCGAATTCCTTGCACACATAGTTCACGATCAGAACCTCCCAATAGATACCCACTCTCGGTACCTAATCGCAGCTTGAAGTTTCACATGTTCTGAATCTAGTAGGAACAACCCACACCCTCTAGAGTTTTCTTCTTCAGTTTCTTTTTTTCAATACCGCAGCTGCAAACACTCGCGCTCTGTCTGTCTGTCTGTTTCTCTCTCAATTTATTTTTCTACATAACGTTCTCTCTAGATTTCCGTTTTCTAGCTCAATTGCTCAAGAAGAGACTCAAAAGCTTTTCATTTCAAGCTTTGAAACAGTCCAACTGAAACTAATACCAGCACCTTGACCGCAACCGTGGTAGTAAGAACGTGATTCTTGCCATCTGTCTGCTCTGAGAGCACGGGAAAATCCGGTACTCTCAACACTTTGCGCGCTCTAGGGAGGACCGCACGCCGACTCGCGAGGAATGCGATGACGACCTCCGGCGTACTTTTTACCATGGTTAGTTAGTAAGTTAGTTAACCAAGCTGCAGTTAAGTACAGCTGATTAGTGTAGCTTAATCAAAATTTAGCAAGAGGATTATTACCAATCTATTTATGAAGGAAGGTCGGTTGATTGTTTGTTTGAGAATTATTACAAATCTATTTATGAAGGAAGGTAGTTTGTTTGTTTGTTTTGACACATTGAGGTCTCCGAAACCATCCGACCTCTTGTCATGCCCTTGGTAAGTTGGAAAGCCCTTGGGACCTCTTGTCATGCTCTTGGTACTATTGGAAAGCCCTTGGAGCGATTGAAAAACCCATGATGAGTAAGCATGCACGGAGTTCGTTTCATAATGTTTCAACCTACAATGAAGAAGTTATTGAATATTTCACAAAAAAATTTAGTGAAAATTCATTTCAATCAAAACTAGAAAAAGTTGCGCTCTTGGTATTGTTGGAAAGCCCTTGATGAATGAGGATGCATTAATTTGGTTTCATTATTTTTGACTTACAATGGAGAAATAATTGAATATTTAACATTTCTTTCATTGAGAATTCATTTAAATCAAAACTAGAAAAACATGTTCTTAGTAATGTTGGAAAGCCCACAATGAAGAAATGTGCATTGAGTTGGTTTCATAATGTTTTGACCTACAATGAAAAAGTTATTGAATATTTAACAAAATTTTCACTTAAAATTCATTTAAATAAAAACTAAAAATTATAAGGAAATTTGAACACAATCTTAGTATTTTTGGAAAACTCTCAATGAATATGATTTTATGAAGGTTATTTGGAAATTTTAGACATAAGTTGTTAGAGATATTAGATTTTGAATAACTTTTGTCATTTTGAAAAAAAAAAATTTTGAAAGGGAAGATTTAGTTGTGTAATCAATTCACACTTGGGCTAATGGCTTAGGCTACATGAATGTAATTGGCTTTTAAATTATAGGTTGTATTCATTCAATTTTGCATTTTTTTTAATGTTTAAAGTTTCTTTTGTACTTGGGATATAGGATGTGGATACTGATTTTAAAATTGTAACTAATTTTTTTCTTAGTGAACATGTATGTGGAAAAGTGTCAACCCAAAACAAGAAAATGTCTTGGATTTAGAAAAATAAAATAAAAATGGAGTTAAATAATACTTCACGCAATTTGATAACAAATTTGGTGCTAAATTAAATTTGGATCAAATTTGAACAAATATTTGGCATTAGATGAAATTTACAGCAATTTGAAAAAAATTGTTGTTAATAAGATTTTTAACACTTTGAAAACTTACATGATTTTTTTCAACTTTGTGGTATAAATTTTTTTGAAGGCTTTTGAGGAATTTTTTAAATAAAATAATCAAATGTGCACTTTTAAAAACATTCAATGGAGCTCAAATTTTCATACACACACACACATATATGAAAAAAAACAAAAAAACTATGTATGTCCCTTCCTTGGATTGAAACATTACATTAATTAAGTCCCATTGTCATTGTCATCACATAATGATGTGTGAACTTCTTTGATTTAAATGGTATTTCCAACTAAAATGGTATGTTGGCCTAGGATAATTTTTTCATTCTCCATGATCATTTTAATTTTATTGAAGTGCCACACAACTCAATAGGAAGAACATTTTATTGGTTTTGACCTTAAGGAATGACAAAAAAAACAACACATTCATATATGATTTGGGCAAATAATTTTGGCTAAACTTGACCAAATGTGTCTTGACCCAAATGTGTTAGTGATATTGAGGGGATTCTATGTGCATAAGATAGATGGGCATCTTTCATAGAAGCGTAAACATTTGGATGATAAAATTGGATTGTTTAATAAAGGAAGTTTTTTGTTTGAAGTTTGAACTAGTGTTGAATAAGTACCTATTGTGGTAAGTAAAAATTAGTGTTATGTGGGTGCTTGAGTTAATCATGTGTCTAGAGTTGGTTTCAATTACTTAAAACCTAATTTTCTTTAAGTTCAAAATGTGGAACCAAGTAGGAACCAAAACTAAGGTTAAAGAGGTTAAAGGAATTAGCTGTGAACCTTTCCCCCTTCATTTTTTTTTGGTTTTACAAATAATTATAATCAAGCTTGGGTTTTAAATGGTTTGAAGAATCGAAATCAATATTGAATTTTAGTGATTCAAAGAACTAGAATCAAAACCAATTCTTGAATTATCTAAATTCAAAATTGAATGAGTTTTTTGAAAAAATATAGTTCATGTCAATTTAGGTTAGGCGTTTCATTAGGGACTAAGGATGGTAAGTTTTTGAAATTCAAAGCTTGAAACTTTGTTTCATTATCATGTTCTTTTTGTTGTTGATTATTATTTGTTGTGCCATTGCCATTGTTTTTATGATTTTATTGTCATGATATTGCTTGTGGTGGTATTTTTTTCATTGTTGTAACCCACAATTGCCCTCTTCATTTCTATCTTTTTATTGTTTTGCTTGTCATTGTGATGGTCTTGTTGTTGTTTTAAGTTGAAACTATTCACCATCACCTTCTTGATTTTATCATCTTATGGTCCTAATTGTCATGGTCACCATGGTCTTTTAGTTGCTAAAGTAAACAATTACTTACCATCACCTTTTTAATTTTGATGATCTTGTGGTCATGCTGGTTGTCATGGTCTATTCATTGTTGTAACCAACAATTACCCACCATTGCCCACACAATTTTAATGATCTTGTGGTCTTGGTCATTGTCATGGTCTTTTCATTATTGTACCCAACAACTACCCACCATCACCCTTTTGATCTTGATGATCTCATGGTTTTTCTTGTTGTCATGGTCTTCTTGTTGTTATCAGTAACAGTTGATATCATTGCCATTTTGATCTTGATGATATTGTGGTCTTTTGGTTGTTACACATAGTAGCAAGGATGCTAGTCCACAAGCCTACGAGCATGAGCATGAACAAGCGAGCATCAATGCATAAGCAAGACTTGATTTTTTAAAGAATATTTTGTCTATGTCAACAAAATATTAAAAGAATATTCTTTGACATGTAAGAAAAATTATGTGCTAACATGGAAGAATATTCTACCACATGTCCATGGATGAATGAATTTTATGGATGAATGTATGGATGAAAAAGGATGGATTTTATTTCTGAACATTGGCAACAAACCTTATTTTAATTCTACAATGGCAAGAGGAAAATTGACACCAATTTTCACACCAAACATCTTGGAATCAATGATTGAATATACATTAATCTTTAGCATACTAGATAAAATATGTGAATGAAAACAAAACTGTAGGAATATCCAAGATATGACATTCGGTTATTTCGCCTCCAACATTTGCTAGAAATCAAAACATGGGGAACAAAATGGAAAAGGGGCAATTGACAAAATAGATGAATGGGCAGCATGGTGATGGGCAAATGTGAAAATAAACAAATAAAGTCTTGCATTACTGAAACAAACTATAAATATTCCAAAGGAGGATATGGAAGACTACAATTGGGCGATGTTAACACATGCCATGGATTTCTTCAAAGAACATGCAAGTTTGAAAAAGTTGATTCCAAAATATTTTTTCACAATCTTATTCAATGATTTGTTGATAAAAGAATTACCAACTAGTTATCAACAAATTTTATGAAACCTCAAAAACAACTTTGTGTAATTTTAGGTAGGCAAGCCTAGGTGCAACAAAAATTTAGGAACAAAGTGTTGAAACATCTTATGAATCATCAAATGATGGGGCCAACCCTAAAACTACCAAACATGTATAATAATTGAAAACAACGATGTGTCGACAAATGAAGGAGGACCCAAAATCACATTTTGTACATTAAATTATGGTTCATAAGACGTGTTAACATGAATATCTATTCATAAAATGTGATCTCAGAAGGAAATATTCAATTATGAAAAATTGAAATTTGAACATTAAATTTGTTTGTTGAACAAATTTGTTGTGACTTTTGGAAACAAACAATCATTGAAAATATCATATCAAATAAATAAATGATTATCATTTACAAAAAATGAAATACATGATTTTGTGGCTATTTAAACACAAGTAATTGTTTTGCCATCTGAAGTCATTCTACCACGTCATCAATCATGCCACATGGCATTCCTAAGGTCAAAATTGCAACAAATTAAATGCTTTCGATATGTGTAATATATAATTCATAGCTATAGATTACACATTAGTTAAGATACTTACTTGTTTAAATTGTTCATAATATGGTTTAATTGCTCTCACTACATAATTAAAGATCTATTTGACATCCTAAAATCAAGTGAAACTTGGAAACTTAATGTGAGGGTTGAAGTAAGAATAAAATGAAACATAAAAATCTTATTGGCTAGAGGCAATATATTGGACACATGGCATGTAAATAAGAATTTTGACCAAAAATGACATTAACCAACATTAGACCTAAGGAGTAGTAAAATGCTCATAATTATTTGATTACCCATAAAATGCATGATAGGATTTGGAAACATATTTCTTGGTTCTTAAGAAATTTCTGATTATTTTGCCATTTGTAAACGTTCAAAAACTGCTAGTCCCATGTACAAACAATCCAATAGAAATTAAACAACTGTCAAGAGGCCATTGAATGCAGAAATTAAATAATGACCTTACAAAACTATCTATTTTGGGAGATGTTTACAACTACATATGATTGAATGAATAGAATTTAATTTCTTTCAACGAGCATCTAGGTAGCAATCAAAATAATCATATTCTGAGTTGAATTGTTCATTTGCACTATGTCACAATATCCATATTTAAAACACTCTTGCCAAACACCATGAAACTTGGACTTATACCCATCTGTAGAAACAAAAGAGATCAAAACTATAAATATAGAGTTCCAAGCAACGGTGGGGTATGGGGCATCTTCTAACCACTTGCAGGATTACAATATATACAAAATGGTGATAAAAATGTTTTTTTCAAAGTTTCAAAACAAATTCTGACAACTTCCTAAAGAGAATCCATGGCTAACACAATCAATGAATCAAAATTATAGAACATTGTTTCACCGATAGTGTGACAACCTCCTTGAATTTCAACCCGACTACAAAATCATTGAATCAATCTTGTAATGAAAGTGGCTAGGGAACACTTTTGACGTTGAAGATGATGCATATGAAACTCCCAAACTTGTTTAGAATGAATAGATGGATCAACTAGTGTTGTCTAATAGTATTACCACAAGCGAAGTGGAAAGGAAAACTCCCCACCATGTTCAAAAGATGTAATGACAAATTTGGAAAGAGACAATGGATTTGGAGGACACCACATCAATGGTTACACCAAACTCCACAATGGGTCCCAATGAAATGAACAATCACTAATGGCACTCAACTAAACTTAATATATTTGAAACAAAGTCTCATGACATCATTCAAAAGAATTGGAAAACTTAACAAAAGAGGAATTTGAGCATTTCAATCATAGTTACTAGGTGTATGGTTGATCAACATCCTTTCCTTTCTGAAGCTTTAACACGAGTCAAAAACAACACATTTCCTTTCCAACCTCTGAAGGCGACATATGATCTTTTACCACCCTTAGTTCACATGTGTTTTCTTCCATTTGAATAACCCATCGAACAACAAATGGTTTGATTTCAAGATTCCATTTCAGAGCTTCTAAACCATTATACCCTTTTCAACATGTTTTTTGACGAGACATTTGAGGCTCATTGTGCCTAAATTTTATCATGTTATGGCCCAAGGGTAAACGCTTGGTTTACATCTCAACCAATTTTCCTTGCTTTTCGATTATTTTCCCCAATTTTTTGCACAACAATTTGTATTCGACTTGCATTACCCCATCCCTCAATTGCAAGCATCCCTCGATGTGTATGCACACATCCCATCAACCCTATGGGTATCCACCTCTTACGTTTTGCTCATGACAATGAATGCATTGGAACCCATGATGTAATTCGCGACATTTTTGTCGCCATTGCATGAGATGCTGGTTTTCATGTGGGACAAGAACAATTACATGCATTTCTTTCAATTACATTCAACCCCTTTCGTTGACAAATCAACGTTGTGTTTAACAAAGATGACATTCACACCTTAACCAATGTTGTCATTGTTGACCCAATGTGAGCAAATTTATTTTTTCAATCTTGTGTAACTCAAGCCAAGGAAAATAACTATCACAATTAACACCCCACTAATCAATTCCTCCCCTTAGCAATTGAGGTATTTGATTGCTTACACAAGCATGTCGATGTATTTTTACACGATTATGCCAATGCCATTTGGAGTTTGAAAAGGACAAAAAAGCCCTTCGTCTTTCTACCTTGGTCACTTTTCTTCTTAAAAAAATTTCAATGACATTACAACACATGCAAATGTCTTCCATCTTAAGTTGGGCAATAGTTGTAGCCTCGACTACTTCCTAATTTCCACCCCTTTAAAACACACCTCCCACCACCACGGCCAACCTATTGCAAGTCACCAATTTTTGATATGTAAATATGACCAACTTTCCACAAGTGGTTGATTATGAACATACATAGATTTTCATAGCAACTTTGAACCAACTTGACATCTGTCACTTTTCCCTTTTCCTTTATTTTACTCCTTTGTACATTTCCCTAATCTATGATGTGTTTCTTAATAAAGATTTACAAGTCTTTAATAATTTGCACATCATGTACTTAACATTGTACTTAACACTGATAGTACAGATTCCAAATTAATTATCATGGATTTAAGGTGCTCTCCAAGTACACTTCAAAAATTTCTCCAAGTGCTTTACAACTACAATATCCCTAGTTTTATCTCAATACAATTGATTAACTTCCATTTCTGGGCAGATTGAGGGACCTGACTATGTTTGTCTCTTTCTGGGGCCCATCATTTCCTCAAGAGAAAACTTGAGCCAAACACTTGGGGATTCTCCAATGAACCCTTTCTAACAACACAGTGACTATGTTTGTCTCTTTCTCAGGCCCATCATTTCCTTCAAGAGAAAACTTGAGCCAAAACATTTGGGGATTCTCCAACGAACCCCTTTTTGACAACACATGCAGACTTTTCGGACCCACAACTAACATTTGGCAGTTTTCTTGAATATCCTTCCTAGAAAGGAGGAGGGTTCCTTCTCATGCTTGTAGGCATAAGATCCATCGCACGCTTGAGGAGTAGGCGTAGATAGAACTGTTTGTTCTGTGAAGACCCAAGTATCTACAGTTCTATCCTCTTGCAAAAACACTCTAATTTTGTTTCCTTTTCACTGAGGCACTTGAAGTGAAACACAAGACTATCACCATTTCATTTTGCAGGAGTTTGCATTTAAGAGAGAGTCCCCCAAAAGCTTCATTTCAAGAGTGAGTCCCCAAAAGGCCTCTGACAGCAAAGCAAGATTGAAGCTTGTAAAATAGCTGCTTTGGTTTCAATCACACCCATCAGCTGCAAGTACCCTCTCATTCCATTACTTTGAAAGTTGTCTGAATTCCCTGTATTTGTTGGAGATACCTGCAGCCTGTTCATGAACACTAAACAGAAATCAGTCCTAATCCACATTGAATTAAGAACTTTCATGAATTTTATGGTGAAGGCTTACCATGTCCCTCAAGTTCATAGACATTGTACATAGCTTTCAACAACATAACAGCACATCATCTGTTGGATAGCACAATATAACTTCCAAATTGTGGACACTCGATGCCATCCTTGAGAACTGCTTGAAGACCAACAGAGAGATGTAACAAACCTTATTTCCACAGAACAAAACTTATTGACGTAGATTGAGATGTTAGAATAATGTTTTGATCTCTGTTATTGACTGGTAAATGGATGCTTGTCACCATAGCCAATCTGATCTGAGAACAAAAGACTGTAGGATCCCACTGGTATAACTACCAAAAATACCTGGTACAAAAACAAAAGAAAAAAACGTGCATTCAACTCTCAGATCTTAATGCTAATTTTCTCTTTTTCAGTTTCAATTGCATCATGTGACGCAACAAAAGATAGACACTTTCACAATGTCTTGTTAGGGATGCAAACTGACATAGCTGAAGATGACTATGTACTGGAATGCATCCCAACCACTGCAACCTTGCCTGCTGAAAAATCAATTCAACAAACCAAACAGCATTTCAAGATGACCTACTATCAATCATGCATAGGATAGGGTTTAGGGTTTACATACTCTTTCCCAAGTCCTTGAGTTATGACAGGACCAAACCCAGGGAGCGGATACATATTCTCATAGATCCAAATTCTCTTCTTCTTATCCTCAAATGGTCACAACTCAGGATGGAAGAAGCAAGCAATCAGAGACAAAACTATCAAACTACCAAACCCTAAATTCAACTTGAGTTTGCCAGCATGGAGGTGATCATAAGAGTGAAGAGCTTTCAAGCATTACGAGACAGACTCTTTGTCAGCAAAAATCCCTTTTTCTCAAACTCAAAGAGCAAACAAGTGAAATAACCAAGCAAACAACCTTGAAGAATTTCAGTGGATCAAATTGTGTTGTCAACTTACAAATTTAGGAAGAGAGAGAGAGAGAGAGAGTTTCCGGACAGAAGCTCCAATCAAATGCACAATAGTAGATACAAACCTAGGCTAAATCTTACAGAATCAACAGCCACAGCCCCCGGAGACATCTGGATTTTGATCTGGAGTTTGGCCTGGTCTCAGCAAATTCTTCTTCTTCATCTGCTGTGATGATGATGATGTATCTGTAGTCAAGCTAGGAGTATCCAAAATCTTTTGAACAAGCTCATCAAAGCAGCGTTGCACATTGATGCTGGTCTTGGCACTAGCCTCAAGGAACAAGCATCCATGTTCGCGGGCGAAAGCAATTCCTTCTTTCTTGCTCACTCCACGTTCGGATTCTTCCAGATCCACTTTGTTGCCGATCAACATCTTGATGCAATCCTCGTTGTTGCAGTATCGCTCCACTTCCTTGAGCCATACATCTGACAAATCCGTGAACGTCGCTCGTCTTGTCACATCGTACACCAGTATCACTCCTTGTGCTCCTCTGTAATAAGAGCTCGTCAACGTCCTGAACCTTTCTTGTCCCGCTGTGTCCCAGATCGTGAGCTTCAGCCTCTTCCCTTGCAGCGATATCATCTTCAGCTTGAAATCTACTCCTATTGTAGGAGACAAATCATCGAAAGTGTCGGATGTGAAACGGAGAAGCAAACTGCTCTTACCGACTCCCGAATCACCGATCAAGAGCACCTTGAAGAGATGATCGAACTCCCCCCCGTCTCCTGCCGCCATCGCTATTTGCTCAGACCCTCAAATACCTACACTTTCCGATCTTTGTTCTCCTTCTTATTCTTCTTCTTGTGCTTCTTCTTCCTCACCAATAATCAAAAGCTTTCCACAAATACTTCCCCTTCTTCTTCACCGAGAATCAAAACCTTTCCACAAATCCTTCTTCTTCTTCTTCTCCTTCTTCACCAAGAATCAAGAGCTTTCCACAAATCCTTCTCTTCAATTCTTGGATTCCCGCTCAATTCTCTGCCGATTGTTTCCTCGATAAACGATATTTTCTTCAACCGAAAAAAATGTTTTCAAAAGGCAATAATAAAACATGCTACAAGATCGATTTCCTACGCATCTTCTCGCCGTCCAACTTCCCCTTCTACGAATCTCTCTCTCTCTCTCTCTCTAGCAACAAACAAACAAACAAAACGACAAAGACGACAAAACAACAATGTTTTGTTGAACAAAAGTGCCAATTTCTTTCTTCTTTTGGGTATTTTAGGCTATACTAAATAATGAAGCTATTTGTTCTGCTTGAGAATTTCACTTGGGATTTTTGGCAATGGTAGGCAGGCACACGCATTTTTTCAAAAAAATTGGCAATTCCAAAAATAAATAAATAATTAGCGCCTAACCAGGCCTTAGGTACTAGGGTAATACCCCTATACATAGGGTGTTGAATTGATTAGGCTTATGTCGAGGTGTGCAGAAAATAAATAAATTAATGGCCAATGAAATTGCTGGATTCGGTGATCTGAATTTTTTTCTGTTTTTTCCTAATCTCGAGTGAACTAAAAGTTTTAGATGTGTAAATATGGTTTGGTAGATTTGTGAGAATTTTAAAGGACCAATGGAAATGGTCAAAAGGGACGAACGAATAGGTTTTTCTTTTTCTTTTTTTTTTGAAGAGAATTTGTGGTTCAAAAGTGTGAGGTAAACTTGTGGTTTCATTCATTACATTGTAAAATATGTGGCGTTATTATGGCACGTACTACACTTATAATACAATTTGAAATTGGCTTGGCATTACTCTAACTCGTGTTAAAAGCTAATCTCAAACTCAAATATTAACGTAATATGTGTCACAATGAAGAACAATACATATTTTACATTGTAATGGATGAAACCACAACATCTACCTTACATGTTTGTTGTGAGGCTAATGTCTATTGCAATAAGAAGAACCATGTTCTATTTTCATGTTTGTTGCATCTTTTTTTTTGCATCTTGCATGCAACTTGTTTGCAACTAATTGTGTCTTGAGTGTGGGCCTGATTCTCACAAAGCTCATCCTCAAGGGCTTTACACATCAATAAAAATTAGCACTTTTCTTAAATTAAAAAATTCCCATGAGACATGTTGTATATTGCAAAAATTTGATAACGAGCTTTTCAAAAACGTAATGCCCGTGAAAGCAAGCAATTGTGTTTTTGAAAAGCTCGCCATTGTATTACTCTAGGTAAGACTATGTGCAACAACACTAAAAAAAATAAAATGGTGCCGATTTTTATGAAGAGAATTCATTGGCCAAAAAAAAAACCCGAGCTCACCCCCAAGACAAGAGATTGGCTCTCTAGGGATGGGTGGCAAGCAAGTGGAGACTACAAAACCTTTTTTAATAATTTATTATGAGTGAAGGTACTACTCCTTCCTTTTGAAGGTAGGTGTGATTCAAACATGTTTGTGGGTTTGTTAATTTGTAAGGTCATCCATCTCAAGGGATCAAAGACAAAACTTGCTATCGTGCACTATTACATCCTTTTAGTTTTAAAAAATGCAAACAACTTAAAAGCACTAGGAGAAAATTCCTAAGAACAAATACTTCACTTTCACAAGTGAATCTTATGATACATGTGTCATAAATTAAGGAACATGAATTCATGTAAAATTTTCATATGTATTTTGGCATGAGCCAACTAGCAACCAATTTTAGCTACCCTTTGATCTCAAGACTTGAAAAAACTCTCAAACCCTAAACTCTAAATAAAAATGTGATAAAATTACTTGCAAATATGTTTGCCAAAATTAATTGGATGAAGCATATATGGGTTATGTGGGTGAGTTGGTTTGAGTAGTTTTGAATAACCTGAAAATGATTATATTCAACATTTTTGAAAGAAATTGTAAGTAGTGATTGTTGCCATCTAATTGATGTTATTGGCGTTATGGTGGGCAAACTAAATAGTAGCAACAAGGTAAATGTGGCATGAGTTTGATGCAATTATAGTACAATGCTTAGTAGGAAAAAAAATTCGTATTTTCTTATTATTTTACTTGCACAATGATTAATGTTTGAAATTATTTTTCTTACATTTTTTTCAAAGGAAGAAAACAAATGCAATGGTTAAGTTCCCTTTACGACCTAGAAGTCCTAGGTTCAAACCTTTTTTGGATTTTTTTCATCCTTGAACAAAATGGATGAAAATAAATTGTTCTTGGGCAATTTTTTAAAGTTAGTCATTCAAGAACAATTTCTTCAAAGAGAATCATGTTCATGAAAAAAAAAGAAAAAGGATTTAAGTTGCCTTTGGAAGTAATCATGTTCTTAGGGGGGAAAAGGATTTAAGTTGTTCATTGGGGAACAACTATGTTCTCAAGGGATCAAAGGCTTAAGTTATTTCGCAAGGCAACTTAAGCTCCTTATCTTAAGACATGACTGTTCCCCAAAGCAATTTAAGCTCCTTATTCCCCAAAGCAACATGATTATTTCCTAAAGGTAATTATGTGTTTAAAGGAACAAGGGATTAACTTCCTTAGGGAACAAAAAAAATTCCCCAAAAAACAATTTTCATGAGTAGAAGAAGTTCCTTGGAAAAAAGGGCAATGAACTTTGCCCAAGGAAATGCCCAAGTTCTTTGGGGGAAGGCAAGTTGTTTTTTTTTCATGGGGAACTTTTATTATTCCTTGTGAAAGTTGTTTTTCAAGGTATTTTATTTGTTCCTTACAAAACTTTTTTTTGCTTTTGGGGGAATTTCATTTTGTTCCATTGGGAACTTACAAAAAATGCCCAGTATACCCCTGCTCCACACCACTCACCAACCCCACTTCAGTCCCCCCACCAACATAATGGCATGCTCAGAGACAGGACTGAATCCAGGTATGATTACACAGACAACTATCAATGATTTTCTAGAGCAAAGTATCAAACAACAGGTATACAAGCTCTGAAGGAATTCTAGGACTGTGTCACTCACCCACACGTTTTCCACAGCCATAAAATGCTCCAATTGGCACAAGATTGAGCGAGTCCTCTGTCCTGTGGTGGAATTTGCTATAAGGAAATTAAAGCTTCTTGAATTGAAAACTCAGGAAATAGAACTGCTACGCTGTAACAAAACACCTCAGATTACACAACAAAGAATTGCAGCTCGCTGAAAAATGGAGGCTCTCAACCAACTTATTTGGAGCCCACATGCATAGTGGTGTATTCAGTCATGAAATTTGAAAAGGCAAGGTTTGCAATCAACACAAAGGTCAGACATGCATAGATCTTAGGAATGCAGGGGGGTGGGGAAAAGTTAGGATCCTTTGTCAAATGTCTTCACTAATAAGTCCCTCATAACTGTCCATCACTAGGCCCCCATTTCAATTCCAACAATTAAAACGAAGTTGGAAATGCTTTGCCAAAGCAGTTTGTTGTTTGATGTAGCCATTTTGCTTGAGTCTCATGGTATCAATGCCTGAGAAAATTCGTCATTTCCTCACCTTCCACATGTTTCACATGGCAAGACGAATGAAAAAATGAAAAAAGAAAAAAACCAATCAGCTAACATCCAGTCTAGAGATCAGAGATGAAGGAAAAAAGGGAAACAAACATGTGGCATGGTACCCTACCTTCTAGCTAATGACTGAAAACACAAGTGAGTAGGAGAGAGACCTGTGATCAATAGCATCTTCAAGGAACTTCTGGATTTCCTCCAGGTCATTTGAATTCTTGGCTGTTGCAAATCTGAACTCTCCATCCACCTCTAAGAAGGATGCATATAAGTGCTACACATCACCAGGGATATCGAGATGTCAACATGGTGCAAACCCATCCAAAGTCATTGAAACAATACCAACTCCAAACTTACTCTAAAAACAAGAACAAAGATTTGCAGAAGTACCAGGAAAGACCCTACAACTGAAGGCCAAGAAAATTATCCTCTCTTCATACGTTGAGCTGTTCCTGTAGCAGTGGATGACCATTTAAATACAAAAGGTCAAATGTAAACAAGCAAACTTGAACCTTAATAGTGCTCAGTGATACTCATTTTCTTGGCCTTGTGCTCAGGATCTGCATCCAAATTACAAGTTTTCAAATCAGCTCAACTCTTCCTCATTACCTTCAACATCTTTCTTCTCCTACCAACACTTGAGGCCTGCTGCATGAAATTGCCATGTCCAAACATCTACCACCATCTGAGGACAGAACCTGTAGACCCAATTTGTTTCTTGACAAGGGAACCCCATATTGTCCAAAAAATTGACATGATCCTGGATGAGCATCCCTGATCACCTGATGTCTGTCTGTCTGTCTCTTTCAAAATCATTGACAAGATTCAGAAGAAACCAAATTTAGGATGGCATCCAAGAATCCAGAAACTATGCTGATGTGTTTCTGAGCACTCACCTGGAATGGAATTTTTTTGTTCTTTTCACGATCATAAGCTACCACCTCACAATCCAAAACAAATGATGTCACACCTGGTTTCATGAATCTGCACCCAGCAATAAAACACAAGAATGAGGTCCACAGCAGATCTTGGAAAGGATTAGAACTCCTTCGATGAATGCCATCAGACTATGGAGAGCTAATTTGCTATGGGTTGAAGAATATCAGAAGCGCATAAACTGCACATTGCATTGCTGAGATTAGGCCAAAATTACGGATCTTGGTTTTGCAAGGAGAGGTACAAAGTCCAAAAAAAGATCCTTCCAAATGCTCAGGGACTAAGCTTCTTGAATAGCACAGATTCAATGGCCTGATTTAAGGCTCATAGAAGATGCAAGATGGCAAAACTTGGCTTCTGTTCATTCAGTTGAAGGTGATGACTAAAAGATCCATTACGCACCTTGGTGTTGCAGCTACAATATCAGGGAACTTCACAGTGTTGTGTTCTGCATTTCAGCTATAAATCTGGATAGTTCCATCTTCCATATAATGTATCTGCAATCTCTCCAAGAGATGTATCCATTGTCATCATACCAACTCTGACAAAAAGATTGAATGGGAATACAATCATGTTAGATATGGTTTGCTAGGAGTGACGGCTAACCCAACACCCCCTACTAACAAGAGGTCTAATAGAAGGCTTCAATCACAAAAGAAACATCAATGGGGGAAAGATAAGGAGAACCTGAGCTCTCTCTCCATGATACTTGTATTCACATGTGAAGTCCATGTCCTGGAACTTGTTGAGAACCTCAGAGACTCCTGTGGTGGGCTTTGCGAGCATGGGTCACACAGGGTAACCCAGTTTGAAGCTACAGACTTCTGACAGCTCACAAATTCCAAATTTCAGCACTGCATCTATTATCTGTTCATAAATGGGGATCACTGAATATGTGTGTTTCATGATTTCCTCTGCCTCCACCCCAGTCACATCATCAAGGTATAAATACTCTCTGTCTGCCTGGAGCGTATCAGAGTTTCAGGAAAAAACCTGGCAGCAGAAAGGAAGTGGCCAGCAAAAAGAAAAACATCAAAGACAGCAAGCAATTCTGTAAGGAGACTATCCTTTTGGTTTCACCAGCACACAGATCAAACTCTGAAGTTACCATTCAATCTTTCCTTTCTATCCTGACATCCTTTTCCAATTTACTTTGGTTCCAATCGGGTCCATTGTGCAAGAAGACTGGTGTTTCACAAGCAGGCATGACATTCACAACCCACTGTTGAACAACACATTGTGAATGCCCCTGAAACATCAGATTTTTGTACATTTTCAGTCTACATCTGCTTCATGGGTTTCTTGAGGTTCAAAAATTCCTGAGGCATGAAAGTGTGTTGGTGGACACCAATGCTGACATTCTTGTTGTTGCTGCTGCTGAAATGCTCAAGGTTTGCAGAAGGGAAGAAGGGTCTCAAGGTCTCAATCCCTTTTGTAGAGGTTACTTATCAGGGCCCAGGACTTATGTGATTCTGTGATCCAGCAACAAACATGTATATCTACATATGCCACAACATGAGACATCTGATTGTTTTTTCTCTCATTCCTTTGATCAAGAAAGAAAATTTTTTGGGGTCTATTTTGTATCTTGCATGTGCATAATAGTTTTTTTTTTTTGGTTTTCAATTTTGTGATGTAGCCACATTGGCAACCATTCACAAGAGGAAGAAACCACAAGAGGAAAGGGCCAAATTTGGCTGCACATCAGAGAAGACAGTAGACATTTTCTAGAATCCTCCTATGCTTTGGTGACCTCCAAGAACCCACTATCTACTAAGTATGGTGACTTCCATGTTTTCTCTCCTCATGATGTCGTGAACAAAAAGGCATCTAAAAGGGATCTTGCAACAGTCCAAAAAAAAGGAGTGCTGCATAGATGCAAAATTTTGCACAAGAAAACTTGGCTGGTGCAGAATAGTCACTGTGTTAAGCTGGTCATGATTCTGTGGATGCAGGATGGGTATTCTTCATGTTGCTTTCCAGCAGGTTTATTGTCGTAGAATTCAAGTTGATATCAAGTGACAAGGTAGAACAAGCTCAGCAATAGAAGAGATCTGTGAATTGGTATGTTGAAAATGTTGGTAGTATCTTCGTAGGTATTTTGGTACACCAAGAATGTGGTGCACCTGCAAGCAGTGACCAAATGATGTGAAACCCAACACATGACATTTCCAGCAGCACTTGGAATTTTGAGTTTGCACTATTTTCGTAAGACTGTGAAGCTCATCCCTAGTGTGATGTGAACAAGAAAGTTGCTGCATTTGAGATGGCCCCTGGTAGTCCAAATTGGGAGTGGATTGCAAATTACAACTATTGCATGAGTTTGTATTGGTGCCAATCTTGCTTGAGCATGTAGATGAAATCCCTTTTGTTTGAGGCAAGTTCTGGCCCAACTTTGATGTTTCTTAATCCACATGAGCTGGTTGTTACATCATAAGAGAGCAGATACAGATGGCATCAGAAAAGTGTGAATTTCTTACCTCTGACCTTGAGTGATCTGAAAAGACTCCTCAGCTGCCTCTGGAGCAATCTGGATTCTCTCTTGGTCTGTATATAGGAAAGGGGTAGGTGTGTGGTGTTGTCTGGCATAATACACCTGAATGACAGGGTGAGTGAGCAAGCTCTGTCCCAAAGTTATTGCACAATGAAACTCTCATTCTATGCTCATTCTCATTTATGTCCAAACATCTGAGCTTGTTTAATTGAATTGTTTTGCAGGCATGCCAGCTGCTAAAATGATGAAGTAGGAAATTGCAGCTGTTCTGGAAAATGGTTCTGTTGAACATCCAAGAAATTCATCACTCCAGACTGAGAGCAGCTAAAAACATCAGGAGTATCATGTAAAACTTCAACTCGAGTTTCCATTCCTTGATTACTGGCTGCATAATTATTGTCTCTTCTGGGTACCTAGTTTATCAGCAGTGTGCTTCATTTGAGCGATCCATTCCTGCAGCTCATAGCTTGTGCTGAACTTTTGTAAGAGTGCTGATGCTGACCCTTTTTCCATTACGCAAGTTCTGCACAAAATAGAAATCACATATTATCAGTTGTGGTTGTACAGATCTCCATTGTGCTGATGCAACAAAGCTCACCAACTGGAGCCAAAATCTGACCTGTGCTCAAAGTTCAGGTTCATGTTTTGGGGGTTTCAGGTTTTCATGTTTCACAGTTTTCTAAACCCTAAACTTTGAACTGCCCACAACAACTACATTGCTTTAGGTATCAATTTGAACAAGGAAAATTTTCATTGCAATATCAGAGGTACCTCATGTTGTTCACAAGTCATGAACTCCTTTTTAATGGAATTATTAAATTCAATACAGATTCAGTTTATCCCAAACGTATGTGTTATAGGCATTCCAAGCACGGGCATCCTGCTTGGACATGTCACAATCATTTTCCTTAAACGGAGATATTTTAGCACAGATTTCTGGAATTACTTGCTTTGATGCTATGTATTTGATTATTCCACACCAAAAGTGCACTTTGTGGCGGAACATTTAAATTATGTATTTTGTTCTTCCTGACAAATGGAGATTTCTCTGTCAGAATCATTGTGACAAAGATTCTGACAAAGATTTCTTTTTTTATGACATGTACAGAAATAATCAGCAGGGCAGGTTATGATAACCTGCCAGTGCATTCAGGTTGCTCACGCTTGAAAAGCAAAAGCTGAGGACCAGTCGTTCAAATTCTGCATTTCCCTTTGCGCCCAGCTCATAATTAGGTCCAAACTGGGTTTTCTTCCTGCTTGGAGTTCCAATGTCAGAGTTACAATGCTTCCTGTTTTAAGGCTGTCTCCACCATTTCCTTCATCTCAGTCTGAAAGGGTTGGTAGCTTGTAAGCTGCTTATAATTGGTCTTTGTTTGTTATCAGCATCTCTCCTTCAACCAAAATTGCATTCTTACTGCAAAGAATTCTATCTAAAACATGGCTATTGGTGCCAAAGAGTTACCAGTTTACTCCACCTGCCCCCTGAGCAAAAGCAGTGCCCATTTCTGGGATGTCCTTCATTTGCTCTGAGCTTCCAACCTCCACAAGCACTGTCCAGTGAAATGGGCACCATCACCAGTGGCTGCGAAAGATCCACATACCACAGAAACCTTGTGATGCAGAGCCAGTACCACTTGAAATCACCTGCTTTCTGCCGTCATCAGAGGTCAGTGAAATGCAAAACACAGAAAATGGAGTAAATAATTGCTTCAATGGAGAATGCGTGCACATGATAACTTCTGTTCAGATTCAACAAAGTCAGCACTACAAGAACTATTGCCTTTTAGCAATAGATGGCAGCAAAGGGATGAACACAGAGGTGGCCTTGAGGCTTGAATTGTAAATTCAGAAATTATTCAGAACAACAGAAGATACAGAAAAATATAATGTACATGCTATTCAGCAGGTGCAGATAGGATCCTGAGACTTAGCAGAATAAGGAGTCTCTCTAAACAGGCCTATGAAACTGACACTCTTTCTGTCACAAGGCTATGAAACCTACACACTCTTTCCTTCATGGGCACACAGCCAATATGAAGGTACTAGGTACATGGGCAATCCATGGGGGAAAGACTGTGTGTGATTGATTTACTCACACAATAATAGTTGCACAACTCCAGATATCATTGCAATGACTGCATGATTCCGGATATCGTCATCACCTCAGATTGCACCTGTGCTACGCAGAATGGGGAGGATGATAATCAGAAGCAGAATGATGATCAAGGAGACAGCAAAGCATATCCATTTGCGCTTGCTCCTTTGGTGCTGCTTAGCAATCCTCAATTCCCCTGTACCCCTCTGCACAAATGAATCTGCCTTGTTCACTTGTTGCTCAATATCATTCAACTGCTCTCCCTGACTTTCGACCAGCACTGCCATGTCCATAAAGATCTGATGCAGCTCCAGCAGATTCTTCTCAATGTCCTTCATCGCATTGTGACGCTCCTGGATTTCTTGGACTGTCTCTGTAATCTGCCTCAGCCCCTGATACTGGATGGCTTGCTGTAAAAAGGACTCACTTTTTCCAGTTTCGATGATGCTCTCAATGGTCTCCTCATCTGGATGTTCTCCAGTGATTGTATAGAACCTAGAATAAAATCACACAGGCTTAACCCTTTTCAGAGCTACTCTCAGGGACAGATATTTCTGTAGATTGTACTCAATTTTGATGTAAATCAAGCCACCATGATATCATTCAGACAGGTTTGAAATTCATTTGATGGATCAGTGGAGTTGTGGGGATCATCATTGCATGGCAGTCCACACCCTAATCATGTTAGCTCTGCTACAAGAACATGCAAAGCATACCAGACCTAAAGAATATGTACAACTACAAGCCCCTGCAGACATCTGTAAGAGCAACTCCATGGGTGCTCAGTATGTGACGCTGGAAATTCAAATTGGAGGAAGAAAAGTCAAAACGTGCCAGCTTGGCTTAGCAAAATGGTTTTGGCCGAGCAATTTTGCACAGTTTGCTGAGGTGATGCTCTCAGGTTGCAAAGAAAAAGACTACTAGGCTATCCCCTGGTGAAAGAAACCATTGCAAGGGAAATTGTGGAGTCGCACTGACTGACCTGCGCTCAACAGTCTGCCTGTAGTCACCCATCATTCTTTGACGCAGGAGCTGAAAGTCTCCCATCAGATCCTTGAGTTTCTTCCGCAGAGTGCTGGTGATGGCTGTCCGGGTGCGGTCAGTCGTGGAGCCTGGCTCACAGCCGGGCATGCGCCGATTGGCAGCGTTTGTTCTGTCCAGGTTTTCAAGCTTTGCTTTCAGAGACCTCGCAATCTTGGTGACTTGAGCAATATCAGCATCCATTCGATCTCTGAGAACTGACATCGCCTGCGCCTGGTGCAGCATCTTGCTCTCCTCGTTCATTCCTTGTATCTTGGTCAGAAACTCTTTGATTCTCTCCATCTCGGCTTTAATCTCCCCGACCTCCTGGAAGAACTGTGTCGTATCTCTTCCTCCAGCTCCCAGGACTTCCATCTCTCTCTCGCCTCCTGTCCTCGGCGTCTCCACATCATTATCATCATCCCGTTGGAACGCATCCCGCTTCAGATCCACGTAATTGTGGCTGCTCTTCTTCCCGAATGACTTTGAAAGGAGATTATTCATGATGAACCAACTGCAGGTTTTTCTTCCCTCACGCAAGGCATATGATAGATATTCCACTCCACAAACGAAGAAAAAAGGAAACAAAAAAATCTTCAACAAAACTGCAGACAGAAGCACAGAGAGAGAGAGAGAGAGAGAGAGATTGCCAATTTCTCTAGCTACAAAAATAAAAACAAGGACAAAACGAAACAGGATTGAGTCTGTGTCACAAAATTGACAACACAACAGCAACTGCAGAACGGTTTCAGTGAAAAGAAAACCGATACATGTGAGAAAGTCTAAACAAATCACAATGAAAAGAATTTCCTCACCAAAAAAACCTGCATTAGTCTCTCAATAACGTGCAATTCAGAGCTCTCTGTGTGTTGCTCTCTTTCTCTCTCTCTCCCTCTCTTTTTCTTTCTGTCTGCACGCTAGAGAACATATAGTAATTAAGAAGGGGAAAAAACAATCAACGAAGGAAGGACAAGAGCACGTGCTTCAACAGTGGCGCAGCCGAAGCGATGGCCGCGTTGACGAGAGGGAACACTGCAAAACACGGCATCCCAGAAATGCACTCACTGCAAAAGGAGAGAGACGGTGAAATTTCGCCAGAAATCGGAAATTCAGTGATTTAGGAGTTTTCCAATCGCCAGAAGTGAGACAAAAATCGCCAGATTTCTTTTATACTTGTTTTGTTTGTTTGTTTGTTTGTTTGTTTGTTTTTTTTTCATTTTTTGCCAAAAATGACTTTACTCAAATTGATGAACATTGATGAAATGGGCCATGACGGATGTTACCTTACACATCATTTAAACTGGGCCATGACGGATGGTTATGTGAGGGATGGTTAGTGGGCCAGTTTGACACAAATAATACAATTTTCAAAAATAATTTTCTTCTTCTGAAGGAAAATAAAAGAATCTGATGAAATATTTAGAAATATATCATTTTGTCAAAATGGAATCCTCACAATTAAATAATTATTCGACAAATATATGTTTGAAGTGGTCAAGGTAGTATGGTATGCTCATATTGGCTTAATATTGTATTTATGTGTTTATTGATACCCTATCTGATAGTGTAGTACAAAGGTAGCTTCAACATATGTTTGTTGAATAATTAAATAAATTTGAAGGTTCTAAGTCAAATTATAGAATAATCAAGAATTTTTTTTCAAAAAAAATTATTTTCTTTCACAATTTTTTTTTCAAGAAAAACATTTTCTAAAAAGCATCCAACATTTCTACAAATAATAATTAGTGTTGAAGTTGCCAAGGTGCTCTAGAGTATCCTAAAAGGGTGCTAAAGGTTGTGCAAAGAACTCTACTAGAGGTGGTTAGAAGTTTGGTACCCAATAATACCATTGACATTGCTACTTTTGTTAATAAATACATTCACAAAATTAAAAATTGCCAAGATTAAAAATTGCTCATTAACTTTGGCCAACAATGAAGAATACTCATTTTGCATCTTGGCAATTTTTTTTAAAAAAGTGAAAAAGAAATAGTTGCCCAACATTAGTGTATAAATGTACCTAACCTAATAAATAGATTTAGCACTAAATAATTAATTATAAGCAAAAAAGATTCAGGAGTTTTGAGAAATCATTAAGGTGTACAATTAAGGGGTTTAGGGTTTAGGGTAAGGCCTGAGATGGAGGGCATTACCAGAAGGAGGGACCACACACGGCAGTAGCCAAGCACATACCCACTTCTGGTAAAGCCCTTGGTTACAAGTCAGTAGCCAAGCGCAGACCCGCTTCTGGTAATGTGGAGGGCATTACCAGAAGGAGGGAGCACACAAGGCAGTAGCCAAGCGCAGACCCGCTTCTGGTAATGGCCTTGACCAAGGGCCTTACCCCAAGTAAAGACCTGTCAAAATGTGCTCAAAGAATGGAAGATACCTCAGAATCAAAAGACTCCCACTGTAACATCCGGACATACCTCAGTAAAACAGAATGCCCTTTGTTCTCTCAGAAGACAAATTTCAGTGTAGAACATGCCATCCAAATATACTTAAAAGAAATTTGGTGGGTTGTTACAATGCCTGGGTCATAGGTGAGCGCCTGCTGTGCAAATTGCTCTACAAATGCTTCATCAGAGTTCAGAACTGGGAGAGGCTTTCTTTTGACAGAAAAGGGTCAAGCTTGCAATCTGATGTGGTTGAACTCGAGGGGGAGCTTGCTTGCTGCACTTCACCACAGGTTGGCATTGGAAGAAGAACAAGTTAAAAGCTAATAGACTTTGAGAAGAGCTGCCACTGCCTGCAATTGGTGTCACTCTTTCATTCAAGCACCATTGTGACTGATTACCCATAGATGCAGCAGAATCATAAGGAAGACTTTACTCCTGGTTTTTGCAGGTGAACTATCTGTGGCAATCCTTCACAAACATGACAATTGTTTATGAAGCTCAAGCTTCAAAAAGCATTGACAGGGAGAGAGGCTGCTCCTCTCAGAAACTGGAATGAATCCCTTAGTGATCTGTGATGATGCTACAGGACTAAGGAAGCAACACAGTACACTCATGGGATCATCAGTCAAGCAGTTCCAGTAGATGCAAGTCTGTTCTTAAGCCATCTCTGCAGACAAGCAGTGCTGGAGATTTTCTGTTGACACCTTGCCAAAGGACTTGCAAGAAATAGGAAAGAGATGACAGAGAAAGGGCAGCACATCAGGAACCTGTTGAAAAGTTTGCCAATAATCAATCCCTCAATTGAACGAAGCTCAAATCATGCCAAGTCTGTGGCCATTTTAAAGCCAAGAAAGTTGTCAGACTGCAGTAGAAGTGTTCGACCAGCAGCAAGTCGATCTGTCTTTGACAAGCAGCACAAACATGAATGTCACCAGCCTCTTTTAAATACATCACAAAAGAGATCACTGGCTTTCACGTCTTGTGGATTCCAGCAACCAATATCACCTGTGAAGGAAGCATAGAAGAAACAATCCTGGAGTGTACATGGAGCATGATGGTTTTAACATTACTTGCCCTTCTTGCTCTTCTCGATTGATTTTTGAGAATGTCCAAGCTTTCTGCTGACATTGCTATCTGTTGTACAATCGCCTTAGGTGGACAGAAAGAGAAGGGAAGGAAGGCAGAACAGATAGTGGTGAGACAAAGGGTGTTCTCCTTGCTGCCTTTGAAAACTTGGATGTCACAGGAAAAGAAGATCTGCCATATCCCTATCCTCTACAGAGCTGCTAACCCATTCCAAACTTGAAGCCTCTAGGGATGTGTTCAAGATGTATTGGGCATCATTCAACAAACACAATGCAGATCATTCATGCAAATTTCTAGACCAAAAAAAAAAAGGCGCAACAAATTATCTCTTATTGATCTGATGATGATAAGCACTTTCAGCTGATCTGTTGTGCTTGTTGTCCAGGCAGACAGGTAATTTACAAAGCTGTGCTAAAACTCCAATGAGAGGCAATAAGACACCTCACAAATTGCTGGGTAGGTATATCCTAAGGAGAGTATCCTGGGAAGACATACTGGTACAAGAAATCTAAGAACCCAATTCCTTTCAAGAAACCTTTGCCACTCACCAACTCTTGGACTACAATCATCAAAAAGCCGATCATTGCTGCTCTGCCATTGATAAGTTCATTCTTTGGAGTGAATCCGAAACCCTGCTCATTCTCATCAACTACCATCCGTACCTGAATTTCTCACACACACACACACACAAGAGAAGGTTTTTATACGCATTATTAGCTAGGTGATTCACAACAGATCCTCCATCATAAAAGCTTCACAACAGCCCAGCAACAGTTGGGGTATCCAGGACTTGCTTTCATAATATAACCTGATGACCGCCTGATGAGAGATTCATTAGAAAGCATTTCACAAATTGCAAATTAGCCTTCATGCTCTTCCTGCTGCAGATAATCTCTTCTGTCAGAAGATCCATAATTGTGACTCAAGAGGAAGAATCTGATATATGGTCAGAGACTCTACTACATGGGTTGGAGAAGTTGGGAAAATTTTGTTTGCAAGACAAAGAGATCTACTACTTCCTGCAGAGAGATTGCAAAATTTACATATGCATTACATTCCATCTGCAGTGGAAATGGTTTGGATAGTAAAGCAGAATAGGGTTTTGCACAAGTTTTTTGCAGAGCAAGCAATTCCACTCTGTTGGTGGTGCGGCTAAGGAGCAAGCAAAGCGTATAAGAGCACAGATTTTTACGAAGGAAAGAAAATGGCAGAAAACCCAAAACTTTCAGTAGTACCTCATCCACACTGACATCACTGGCTGTCTTGCCCGCTTGAGTAGCACCACCGAACACAATTTCTGCAGAGTTGCCAGATTTGATGCCTTGGACATTGATGTAGACGTACTCCGAATCCATCTTCACAGGATAGGTCACAAGATCTCTCAGAGGCGGTGTCAGGAACCGCAGAACTGGATTGTTCGGCATCCATTCTTTTACCTTCCCTGTGTTCAAATCGAACGTCGTATCCGTGGAGGGACAAACAATCGCACCATCCTAAAACAAGTATAGAGGAGCCAGTCAGTCATCAATTCTCTTTACCTGAATGCTGAATGAACAACACTGAAGCCATCATCAGAGCTGGATGCTTGGCCTGCTTGCAAATCAAGCGTGGAGGAGGGGAGGCAAAGGGAAGAAAAGTATGAATAGGAGAACTACCGGTGTGAGACGCGCATTCACCAAACCCTCGCTGTAAGCGCCTTCCGCAGGCGATGTGTTCTCAATGGCGTAGACACCGTTCTTGTACCACAACAGCAGAACAGTGGCTCCGTCCTGCCTCACAAGGCGCCGCTCTCCCTTCGGCAACGCCTCTATGGGGATGACGGGCAACCAGTTCCCGGCGTCATCATCTTCGACTGCTGCTGCGGAGGTCTCTTCTGTGGAGGAGGCTTCTGATACGGATACTTCTCCAGCATTGCACTGCACTTGCCGCAACCTCTCCTCCTCAGATCTCCTCAGACGCGAATTATGGCCACAACAACACTTGCTGCCCGAGGATGGCAGCTTGCCATAGCTTGGAGCCAGAAGGAGCGATAAATGGCACTTGCCTCTTATTGTTGTTGTTCTTGCTGCTGCTGCTGTTGTTGTTGTTGTTGTTTTAGGTGCTGAAATTGCTCCTACCAGTGGCTTCAAGGTAGCTATGGCGCCGGTGGCCATGCTCTCTCTCGCTCGATCGCTTGTTGGATGCTTGCTTTCTTCTGTTGCAGCAGCAAAGAATTTTTCAAAGAGTTCTCTTGCGAGAGAGAGAAAGAGAGAGAGAGATAGAGAGAGAGAGAGAGAGAGTACCTATTCAACAATCTGACAGTAGTGAGGAGGAGGAGCCGCGTACCTATTTCTTTCTTCCAGATTTTCTATCCACAAATGCCACTAGACACTAGCGCCAATTGCGCATTTTCTTCTGCTGGTTCTTTCTTCTTTTCGTTGCATTTTCCCAACACTTTAATGTGTGGTTTTTGTCTCTCTAAATCTCTGAAAAGTGGCCTACAAATGAATGATGCATGGTGCAGATGTGACCACATTTCCTCCGCATGGACGGTCTCTCATCAAGCTCATCATCATCGTCTTCTTTGCTGGAAAATAGTCATCCTCTTCTTCTTTGATGGGATGTCTTTTTATTGGAAACAATCTGAACATTCAGGTGAGCCACACAACATAATCCTAAAGCCTTGGAAGGCCTCAATTGTAGAAATTCTGCATTCTCAGTTGTGGAAATTCAGAATTCTTGGTGTATACTCCTGAAGATGTTGTTATGGATATTTTAGGGTTCATGTGTGGGCAAGCAAACATTGTATATGAATAATCATCATCTGTTGCACAGATTTCACAATCTTGATTCAGCTCTTGCAGCAAGATGCAGATCATCATCATCATTGTAGAAGCAAAGTAGTTTATGCTGCTTCATCAAGCAGCATAGTCCAGATTTTACAATGTACACTCTTGGAGTTGCATGCAAACAGTTTTGATGATAGGTTCTTTGCATGCAACTCCAAAGCTTGATCCACCATCTTTGCATAACTGTTTAGTTTCATGGCATGTTACAGATTACAGAGAGCATTAGCAGAGGAGGCTACAAAATCATGGCAAAAAATATCTTGTGTTGCAACACCTTGCAGAGATCATTCCTTACATGAGGAAAATACAGCTGCCAGTCTTTCTGACTAGTATATGTAGCTCCCCAAGAGTTGAGAATTTTGCCTCCTCACAATCAATCTAAACAATTTTCTTAATTCTACTGATTCCATGGGACAGTTTGGAGGATCACAGACACAGTCTTGAGGTGCCAGATGGGTTTTGTTGTCCAAGATCAGCACAACAAGGGCATCAGAGAGCACTCTCAATGTAAGCAATTTCATCAAAGACAGCAGCAATGTCTCACTCATCATGCAGAGCATGTGACAAAAGGCCGATTTTTCTCATTTGCCACCAGTTAAGTCCCCTGCCTTTCAGTCTCACTAAATCTAACTGATTCACTCTTACATATGCTTTCTTGTGTCCTTCAGCCAGTGCAACTCTGGCAATTTTTAAGGACATGAGAAAAAAGAATTGGGGCCCCCGGGAAGGGGGAGGCATAATGAAAATTCACTCAAAGAATCATTTCTGAACTAAGTGTCAAGAGTCTTCACCAGTTGCGAGATTGTAGATTTGTGTTGCTATGCCAATGATACTGATCACAATTGCCATGATAAGCATGCCCCAAGCAAGTGCATGGTTCTCATAAGCAATTTTGGTACTCCATTTTGAAGTAGACCTCCTCAGCACAACCAATGCTGGGAACATGAAACCAAGTGAGAGTCCTGTTGTAGCACCTGTGAATTGAAACGCAATCCATATATTGGGTACCACAGTTGATCCTATGAAAACCAATGTCAAGAGCAGAGATGTAAGTATTGTGAATCTTAAGTTGCTCTCAGCCAGTGCAAGTGCCCGAGGAAAAAACACACCATCAATTGTCTGCCTCAATGAATAGTGAATTACTGGAAAGACGAGCATTAGGTGAACAGCATAGACAATTCGGATCACATCATTCAAGGCATGGCTAAATTGAATGCCCAGGTTGGTGTCAAAGTTAGCAAGGACATCAGAGGCTGTGAGGTCTCCAAAAAGAAGATAGCCAGAGAGGGCAGTGGCCATATACACCAGCACACACACAGATGTGCTGATTCTCCCCACTTTGAACATTTTGGCTGGTGAGCGGTGCTGCAGTTCAGTATATATAGGTGGGACATTGAATTGACACACAAAGGCATTTGACATGATGGGTATCACAGTGAAGAGCTCCAGAATTGCTCTTTTGGATCCAAAGGATGGAAGCATCCGTGGCACCTCCAGCGTTCCCTCCACCAGCTTCACAACAGCAATGGCAGATGCTAGGATGACAAAGACTAAGGCTAATGCAACAGCCACAGCCGACGAGAATTTGAGGGAGTCAATTCGCTTCAATGCTGACAGGGGAGCAAGCACAAACACCATCAGCAGCACCACAATAAGTTTGCGATTAGTCCACCACCCGCTGGCACCAACCCAGTCCTCAAACAAACCACTGTGATTCACGGATCCAGCGAGAACATCGCCCAGAATAATCAGATACACAATGAGAATGCCTGTGTTGTTCACTATGATGCAAATCTGTGCTGCCACACGGCCTGGCCAGCCACATGCCTTCCCTACCATATCTCCAAATGTCCGAACCTCCATAAGATCTAAGAAGTGGACAATCATTTCAATGCTGATCTCTGAAAGAACACCCATAAGCAGCATGGTGAGGAGGCCAATTGGCACACCCAAAACGCGCATGGTGGCTGGAAGTGCCATTATCCCTGCCCCAATGACAGTGGTTGCCAGATTGAACACTGAACTTCCAACACTGGCACCTGCAGTATCCGGCAGCTGTTCAAGCCTCTCCTGTTTAGCCAGTCTCTCTTCGTCATCTGTGCCTGTTAAATGAGGGCTTTGAGGGAGCAAAGGAAGCTCATCCACTGGCACTTTGTGCATATTTTCAGAAATTTCAATCAAAGAGACACCTGCTGCCATGAGATTTCTTTGTCAGATTACTGCATCTGTCAGAAAGCATGCTATGCAATTATCCTCATCCAGAACCAGCAGATTCACTCACAAAGAAATGAAACTGGTTACTGGATGAAGCAAAAGGCTTCATCTTTCACTTCAAGCACAAATCCCCGGTTCACAAAACTCATTGCTTACTTCCACCAGAGGACACTCTTGGTGCACATTTTTGAGTTGGAGAAGATAAAGATGATGCAAGAAAACATCAACTGGTTCTTCCCCATTGTCTGGAGTTAAGAATTGTCACACAGCTTAGTACATGAACCAACTGCATTTTATCATGTTACAGTACTGCAACATCAATTCAGAATCAGAGTAGTGCATGACATACTTTCTGCAACATGGACTTTGCTAAAATATCAATACAGTTGTGAGAAACAATCCTCTCTTTTCACTACATTACCTGTTGCAATAGAAGTCAGTTGCAATCAAAGCACCAGCGCACACTAGATATCTACTTGCTGGCTCAGAGACCCAATACTCAACACTCAAATTCCATGCAAAAGCAAGCTGAAATTACTGCAGGACACACTGACAGTGTGAACAATAAGGTCTCAAGGGGTGGCAGATTATGTCATTTCCTTGAACATATTCTATCACACAATCTTCCCACAACCATCTTACGGTCATAATAGTTACCAAAAACCTGTTTGTTGAACATGATCTTTTTTCTCAATATTGTTGATTCTGCCACCGCCCCAATGTCATGGAATGGCCTCAACCCTATTGGGCAGTGAGTTTGCCTAGCTCACAGCCCTTATGGACTTGCCAGGTGCCTTACCCAACATAATGGGCAGGGACTTGACCGTTCCATAGAACATATACCTTACAATATCTTGCTGGAGGAGATCCAGGAGATGGAGGATCTGACCTACTACTGAACAGGTGCACTCTGCAGTGATCTAAAGCTGCAACCGAGAGAGGGCATGGCTGCAATGGTGCAACAGCCTGGGAGTCTCGTTAGAATCTGAAGCTCAAGTATGTAGCTAGCTTACCTGCTGATGTCAGATCTGCGGTTTGTGAAGATGCCGGTTGGATGGATCCATGATGTTGCAGCTCACTAGTTCCATTCTGCCGCCACCGAGAGGTGGAAGAGTGAAGAAGCTCCGTATTATCGTCATAGGTCTGTAGCTCTACCCATGCTTGTTGCTTCGGAACCTGCTGCGAGCTCTGCTGCGAAATAGGCATGCCTTAATTACAAACCCAACAAATCCCTATTTCAAATAAAAACAACAGGCATGATCATTGATGCTTGCTTGCTGTTCAGGAGTAGTTCTCTCTCTCTCTCTCTCTCTCTCTAGTACCCTAGCAAAAGTCGACCCTAGCTGCTGGTGCGGGTCAATCTGATCTGCCCCCTTTTCTCTCACCTCACTTCTTCCCACTCCAGAGACCAAAAGCAACGACTTTTGCACTTGAGAAAAAAGACCCAACATCGACAACAACATTTACAGATATGTTTTCAGCTCGAAATCAAGAGAAAGAGTTCCCGCAAGACACGAGAGCCCGAGGAGCGAGAGCTCGATCTCCGCGAGAAACTGGAGGTGTTCAGGAAAACGCGAACAAGGAACAAAACCGAAAGGAAAGAGAGAGATGCAACAGGGATGGATGGATGGACGTAGGAGACACATCAAAACACAAAACAAAAAATGGATGAGTTTCTGGGCCAGAAAAAGCATCCAACTTTTGGGGGTTTTGTTTGGTGAATCTTTCTGAAAATTAGCAAAAAATAAGTCGAAATTACACTAGAAAAAAACCATTTTTTTGGTCAAAAAAGAAAATATATATTAGATAAAAATAATTAGTTAGGGTGTGACAAAAGTAATAGTAAAAATAAGAAGAAAAAGTTTCTAGACAATTAAAAGATGCTCTGAGAAAAATTAAGTTGACAAAAAGTGATAATAATAATAATAATAATAATAAAAAAAAAATTCTATTAAGCTTTTGGTGAGCTGCTCAATCTGCAGCATTTTTTTTCACTATCTTTCGTTGGATGAATGTGATTGGACATTAAATCAACCTTCATGTGAGGCTCATGTGAAATCATCCATCCAGCAACCCAAATTTTTTGGGTTTGGTTGGACTTTAGGGTTGCAACTTGCTTCTACATGAAGCATCCCAAGCATCCCCACTTCTGACTTGGTTGTCTCACATTTGGAGAAGGCCTTTTTGAAAATTTTCATCATCATTTGAGTTGTTTCAAGTGTGGTCTTTTGATTGAAAATTTTGAGTTCATTCTCCTAATCTCTCACATGGAAGGGTTACAAATTACGAATGAATGATTGAGAACGAGCTCAAAACAAAAGGATTTGCAATTCACACGAGGTGGTAAGGAAATCATCACAAGAGGTTTTAGTATGGAGCTTTGGTGACAAAGAGTTGACAAGTTTGCATGTGAAGGAGTAGTAGCCTTGAAGCTAATTTTCTCTATGAATGTTTACAATTCAACTCTAACTTACCTCAATCATGTAAATTGTGAATCGAAATGACTAGGGAAAATGGATTTTTATTATATATCTATAATGAACAAAAGAGCTTGATTGAACAAGGATTGAAGAAGTCAACTTGAATGTGTATGTCTACATTTAACTCTAATGTAATTTAAGCATAATGTGAATAGGAATGAATGAGGAGATCAACTTTGATGTGTACATTCAAATCATGTTCAAAATTCCAAATATGTTTGAGGCTAACTATTTGCATTCCAAGGGATGAAAACTTGGTTTTTCACCTTAGACATGATTTAATAACAACTTTGCGATTTCCACATAATTTGTAGCTTTACAATTTCAAGTAAAATTGTGAAACAATCTTTCAATTTTTAACCTGCTAGCTTTTTGCCTTCCAAATTGCATATTTGCAATTTTTTTTGAAATTTTAAAAAAATCTTTGCAAAGATAGTAACTTAATATTCTTGCAAAATCAAACTTGAATTTGTGACATGATTGCAAAATAATGGAGATGAAGATGCTTAATATATTAATTGATTTGAAATCCTTGTGGGTTTTTTTAATAAAGAAAATAGTTTTTTGTAAAATGGCGTGCCAAAATGATGGTCAAGTTTTTTTATGGATAACATTTTTAAATAGATATTGTCTGATTCTTTGGTGATAATATCTATCTAAGGGGTGAAATGATTTTTTTCCGAAGGCCATATGCAACAAAAATTAATGAAATAAACAATTTTTTTAAAAAAATAGTTTGTTCACATAATCAAAGTACTTAATGAATGTTATCACATTACAAGTCTTGTTACAATTTATGTACCTTTATATTGATACAAAATTTCCATGTTTAAGCACCCCAATGCTAAAAACATTTGTCAAATATTTATTATAAGAGTTTTATGGTATGTTTAACTTATGTTGAAACCCAATTATCACAAGTAATATCTACCCATCCTATCTTAGTTCAAAAATCACATGTAAAAAGTTATAACTATTCATAAAACTTATAGAAAGTATCATGTGTTAACTCGCATAGTTTCTCAATGAAATTCATTATTCATTTTTCATTCAATTTTATGAATTTTTTTATTAGTGTTAACCTTTTTCAAGTATAATTATCTTTAAAAAATTATGATGATTATTGTTCAAACAACAAACCTCTTAATTCTCACCATAATGAACAAAAAAACACATATTTTGCATTCAATAGAATCACCCACATATCAAAGCATGAAAATTCACATTATGTTTCAATAGATTTACTTAACCATTGAACCACTTCTAATGAGCATTTTAAAACCACTAAATTGATTGAAGCGACATTTTAAAATATGGTTTACAAAAACGACATTTAATTAATCAAAGCCTACAATTAACATGATTAGAAATAGAGTATGAGTTTTTAAAATAACACACAAACAAATAAGCAAGCAAGCATCCTTGCCCCCTTTCTTTCATTTCTTGTTATTAAGTTGTAAACTTGAACTACCAACAAATATTTCTAGGGATGTGGTTATAATGGTTAATTTAATGAACAAAATATATGTTTTCAAATTTTTGAACAACATTCATCCTTGATGAAGAGAATCATGTCGCAACCCCACTTTGGGCTAAGTGTGAGGACAAAACTTACACTCCCAAAAGTGGGAATTTAAAGTCCTTCGGGACTCCCGACAACTCAAAGCTTGATTGCAGGGGTCAAAACACCTTGGATTGGGGTGTTCTTGTTGGAAAGGTCTTGAAGTGTAGATGTCCAAAATGGTTTCGCTTGAGCCATTTGGACATCTGTAGCCCAAGTTATGGGCAAAAGAAACTCAAATTGGCAGTTTGACTCCCGACCACTAAAAGTCAAGAATCAACCTGATCTTGACATCTACAAAAGGAGTGTGACATGGTGTTGGAAAGCTCTCGAAGAGAGCTACAAGATTGCTTCAAACTTCATCCCAATCAGAGGTCTAAGCAAGAAGTTATGGATGCCCAAAGTCTCGAGAGTCCAACCCGGGACAGTTTCGGAACTCCTCCTTAGGAGTCCAGGGACAAAAATGTCATTCGGATCTAGCCCTCGCGGAGAGCTGCAGAGAATACTATATGGGGGAAGGTGGTGGCTTCCCTCAAGTCCGGGCCGTGGTGAGTCAAGTGAGTCCAAGTGCCCGTGGCTTGTCCCAACACCCAAGGGTGTTCCCAAATGTGAACTAACCCTCTTGTGGTTGGTTTTGGATGCAGATTCGTGTGAGATCATAATTGTCCCTCTTCCTAGTCTAATCCCGAAACTTCTAGCACACCCCTCTTACCCCCTTTTAGTGCTGGAAGTCCAGAGCGGCCCTCAAGTTCCAATTTTCCGCAATTCAACATATTTAGACCCTCAAGTGGGTCTAACAAGGAACTTAGGAGCGCATCAAATCATGTGTATGAAAATAGAAAATTTTATCGTGGGACAACAATAGGATAACATTGCATCATGGCACATTTTTTCTTATAAAGGTCATGCATTTTCCTATTTGTCAACAACCATTTGATCTTGTAAACATTATGAACAATGTTGCAAGCAATAATAACTTGTTGCAGTTTATTTTCTTTATATATTTTAGTACACTTTCACCTTGTCATTTGAAATTGTGTTTAAAAAATATTTCAAACAACACAATTTTCAAGTTGAAGTTGAAAATCCCTTGAAAACTGAGTTTTTCAATTTAGAAATTTTCAAAAAAATACAAGATGATAAGTTCATCACAAGACATCGACAAATATGGTTGACATATATGCACTTGCAAAGTATCAAATTCAAAAGCACCCAATTCTTACATCATTTTGGGATTATTTAGGGTTTAAGTTTTTTACATCTCTTCTAGAGACATCAAAAGATCAAAACCAAAACCCAAACCTTCAACATAACCTTTTATATTCTCCTAAAAAAATCACAAAATGATGATGATCATATGGTTGAATTAAGAAAGAATACAAGTATGATTTCTCTTTTAATATCTGATCAAAAATTGTATATGATCTAATCTTCTACAATTTCGGGTAGATCGGGATATACATTTGATAGAATTGGTGGCCTTTGTACAAGCTTTGTCAGTGAGTAATTCTTGATCCATTTGTGTTGTGGACACAACAAACAAAGAAGACTCAGATGCACAACAATTTTGCTAAAGAATTTTTGTTAGGTCAATTGTACTTGAAGGGTGGAAGCAAAGCAAAGCAAAGTAAACAATACCTTGCTAGAGTTGGATGTAAAGTAGCACCAACAAGCTCTCTTTAGATCAAGGAGACATTTCTTGATCAATTTGTTGTTGTTGTGGGAGAAGCAATTCCCAAATGAGGCAAGGAGAATGTAAAATTCTTGCAAAGAATTTTGTCACAGATTTCATTGCCTTGTGGTTTTGGGGGAGGAGGCCTTGATATTATTACAATTGCTAGCTCAAGCTCTTGAGACCTCTTAGAACTTTTGATGTCGAGCTCTTTTAGTGCCACAAATGATGTGCAGCAAAAGAATGGAGACTCAAGACTCTGATCATGGATCCATATTGATGTATCTGTTGTTGTAGCTCATGGGAGATCATTTCCATTTGAAGAGTTACCTGATTCTTCTTCCAGTGTTCTTTCATCAGAAACAAAGTGCTATTGAAAGGAGTAAATGGAATTTTTTTGCAGCAACTTTTGTATGTAGTATTTGTGATCATGTGGACTTTGTTCCGCCTTGTTGCTCTCCTTGCACTAGTTGCTTGCTTTGATTTGATAGCACGCAGTTGTCTCTTGCATTGCAACCTTGATCTTGCCCTGATCCTGTTCTGGTTCAGGGATTTCAGACCCACGACCAGCATTGGGAAGTTGCATGCATGAGTGCTGCACATGACTTTTTGTCCGGCATCAGTCATGGCGCAGCTTGAATCCATTAAATTCAACGACGACAAGATCTCGAGTTGATCAGCTTTAAACTCAAGTTCTAAACAAAAATAAGCTCAGATTTGATAACTGCAAATTACGTTCTTGTACAGCAATCTTTGTGTTTAAATCCTAATGATTCCTCAGGGAAGGAAGAATCAGTGCAGACAGAAGAGGAGGAGGATTTTTGCGGCTATTTTTGCATGAGGACATGACGAGGGAAAATCAAAGTGAGGGTGGTGGGCAAGAAAAATTGCAGCTTGGGAATGAAGCTGCAGCTCCGTTTATAGAGAAAAACACATTGTCCTTTGTATGTATACTGAAAGTTGCGTCAAGGAGAAGCTTCAGCACAACAACAACAACAAAGTAGAGTTTGTGTTTCTTTGTACCCACCGACATCCATTCTGCGAACTAGTAGTGGTCCCCACTCCGCCCACCTTTGCAGCTACAATTTGGGCGATCCGATTCTGAAAAACAAACAGCGACTCTTTTCTTCAACTTCACTCAAAAACCTGGAAATGACGAAGACGGAAGACTACACAAGTTCTTCTGATCGCATCTACGGAGAAGAACTTAAGTTGGTAGGGACCATCACAATGGCTACAGCAAATCCTTCGAGAGAAATCGATCGAGATCGACAGAAGAACTGAACCGAACGAATGCAGCTAGCGTATGAAGATTCAACACTAGTTATAAGTCACCCTGTCTTTCATCCTGTCTTTGGGGCTCCTTTCACCCCCCAAACCCTTTTTTTCAGTGGTATTTGCAAAGTAAGGAAATTTTATTACTGTACATATGGTACGAAATTGAAACTCAGCATTTAAAAATGCACAAGGTTTCAAGGCCTAATTATAATAGGCTAGGCTGCACAAGTAGGAGCAGTGAAAATATATGTAGCAACAGTGGAGGTGGTCAAGAAAAAGGAAAGATGGCAAAATTTGATGGTTTTTTTTTTGAGTTTCACCCCTCTTGAATGAATTTTGCAATTTTTGCAGGTTTTTCTTTTGTAATCTCCACCTTGTTTATCACCAAACTCATGGTTATGGTGCTGTGTTTTCCCTTATTTTATGGATACTTAACTCTAAAGGTTCTTCTTTTAATTTTGCACCAGTTTACCAGAAAGGAAAAAAAGGTTGGTGGCAAGGACCCTACCAGTTTGGTATAAGGTCTTGCCAATACCCAAGCTCATATTAAACTAGTCTAGTCTTCCGATCTACTATATACCCCAACTCATAACAAACCAGTTTGGTCTCGACACCTGTGATATTGCGATTGGTACTTAGACTTAGGGTTTTTTTTCATGTTAGTCATGGGTATTGCCTTTGATATTTAGGAACTTGCTTTGTAATGCACACCTAGTAATGCACACCCTAGATATTGCTCAATAGGGTTAAGTGTTTAATAACAAATAACGAATAATGAAAAAGGGGGCAAAACTACAAAACGCAAAGCTTGTAACCTAAGTAATAAAAAAGGATTTTGGAACTACAAAGTGGACATCTTTTGGAACTTGTATTTTGCAATGGCAACATAAAACATTAAAGGTTGGCAATAAAAAATTAAAAAATTGTTTGTTGTATTTGTTTCAAAGTCGATGTAATTGTTTAACGTCAAATGGTTGTTAGGGTTGTATGTGTTCATGAATAAAAATGGATGAATGAAATTTTGGCTAGTTATGCAAAATCATGAGTTGATATGTGAATTTTTTTTTAGTGTGTGCATGATGGTTAGTGCCAATAGTTTCATTCAATGTCACTCCTTTAATGGTTTTTGCAATTTTGCTTTGTGGGTCTAATTACTAAATATGTGAAACTATGTGTTCAACATAAGGTACATTTTGCTCTCAAATTCAACAATGTGTTGTCAAAGTTCAAAATTTTACTATGTGGAAAAAGTGCCTCCATATTTAATAAGGAATCACATGCTCATGTCTGATTGTCGCAACCTCACTTTGAGGCAAGTGTGAGGATGAGACTCACATTCCCAAAAGTGGGAATTTGGAGTCCTCCGGGACTCCCGTAATTTCAGAGCTCAATTGTAGAGATCAAAACACCTTGTCTTTAGGTGTTCTTTATATCGTTGAAAAGGCCTTCAAGTGTAGATGTCGAAAATGGCCTTGCATGAGTCATTTGGACATCTGCAGCACAAGTTATGATCGAAAGAAGGGTCAGGAGTCAAACTTGTAATTTGACTCCCGACCACAAAAAGTCAGGAATCGACCCGATCCCGGTGCACGCAGGTGGAGTGTGACACACCGTTGGAAAGCTATTGAAGAGAGCTACAAGTTTACTTCAGTCTTCATCCCAATCCAAGGTTTGAGCCGGGAGCTATGAGCTCCCAAAGTCCCGAGAGTCTAAACCGAGATAGTTTTAGGACTCCTCCTTAGGAGTCCTAGGAATAAAAGCCATTTGGATGCGGGTGCGGCAGAGCAACGCAAAGAATACTATATGAGGGAAGGTGGTGGCTTCCCCCGAGTCCGGGCCATGGTGAATCAAGTAAGTCCGTGTTGCCTATGGCTTATCCCAACACCAAGGGTGTTTTCCGAAGGTGAACTAACCAACTTGTGGTTGGTTTTAATGCAGGACCGAGTTACTAAATAGTTGTCCCTCTTCCTAATTTAATCTCGGAGCTTTCAGCACACCCCTCTCACCCCCCTTTAGTGCTTGGAAGCTGGGAGCAACACCAAGTTCCAACTACTTCCGCTCTTTAACATAGTTGGACCCTTTTTGGGGCTAACAAGGAACTTGGGGGCGCGTCACTAATGATGTTAGAGCTCATACTTGAGTTTTGTTTTGTTCCTTTTTGTTTTGAATTATCAATTAAATTGAAGTTTAGTTTACAATTTGTGGGTATTTAATTTTTTTTACCTTTTATTTACAAGTCTTATGTTTCATGTGCATCAATGTCAAAAGTTTATAGTTTGTAATGTTTAAGGTCATGGAATCATAAACAAGATTTCAAATTTGGATTTGAATATGGTTTGGGGGATGAAGGGGGGGAGATAGGTCATACCTTTGAATTGCAAAAAGAGCAAGTGAAAACATATGTGTTTGACGTCATTGAAACTTGGGATGAAATATTAAGTACTAAAGCTCAAGCCAAATGGATAGTGTCATTGTTTACATTAAAAGTCAACCAAAAATATTAATTATTTTCGTATAAATGGAATGTAGTTTGAGTTTTTTTTTGTTTTATGAAAAGGATTAGGGACATAAAGTGGCTACTACTCAAATGATGACGTGTGTCATTTGCCACCCTGAATCAAGCATCTATGATTAGCTTACACCTACATCAAGTTTTCAAATCACCACATGCCATAGAAAGGGTCTTGTTCAATATAATCCCTTGTATGGTAGGACCAATATGAAAAAAACATTATGTGCATGAACATTTTGCAAAGTTGATGTAGTAAAAGGGTGTGTGAAGCAACTTCAAAATCACCACTACATATTGTGCCTTTTTGCGAAGGGCCAAACGAAAAACCTGAAGGGTTTGCGAAGCAAAAACAGTCTGCCATATTTGCGATGCAACACGCATCGCAACTTGTGGTGCACCACCCATCGCTAATTTATAATGTACCTTTAATCATCGCAGCACTTTTGCGACATATACGACAAACAAAACTTTGTAACCCGCTTAGTCTCCGTCCACCTTAGCGATATTTCACACTTCGCAACGTTTAATCATATTCAAAACATCGCACATTTTACAATACACAAAGTATCGCTACAAACTTTGAGAGTCATAAGACATCGCAAGCTTGCGTTATTCGGCGCTTCGCATTTTGCGTTTCAATATGTATCGCAAACCTCATCACAAATTTTTACAAAACTTTCCGGTGGTGGACGTATCGCAAGTTGCGATGTGTGTTAGCTCGCAAATTAGTGAAAGGGTTATTGGAGAAGGAAGTTTCGCAAAAGGTTTCGCAATGTCATTTGATTCCCAATACGCCATAAAAAAAAATAAAAAATCTTTTAGACCAAATGGAAGCTATAAATCCACTTAACCATTATTATAATATATTTTGCCTTGGTAGACTGAGTGAAAGTATTAGTAAAGTACGCATAGCAGTGCTCCTATTTTTAAAAATAAAATTACACAATGGAGCAGAATAAGCAGAAAATGACATAATGAACATTGTGCAGTAATATAGAACCACAAGCCTCAATGGCAATTTGCATAAAAAGAATGAGTAGTACATTATACGTGGTCATCATCCACCTCAGAGGTTGTAAACACAACCTCTGGTTTCTCACCTAGAATAGAGCGGGACCGTGGCACATATGTGACAACAAGTGACCACTCCTCTGGGTTTGGGGGATAAGGAAGATAAAAGCATTGTTCTACATGACTGGGAAAAGTAAATGGCTCTAAAGTTTGCCAATGAGATGGCTGATAACTGGTGGCAAATGTCTTTAACCGTGTGTGTCCGCACTCATCCTGAACTACAGTGCAATTTGCACCAGCAAGGTTCACTTTAAACCACTTGCACTTAAACACATACTCTTCAAACTTTGAATGTGCATCATAAGATACCACCAAGATCTCTTCCAGCTTTCCATAATGTGGCACAATATCTTGAACAATATTCCTGTCCTGTCGACTGCTTTTAAAGTCCTGAATGAATTGCCCTTGAACTCCACAGTCAAAGGTGCAGCCCTTCTTTTCATCCAAATTGGAAATCCTAAAATTAATATTGTGTTAGGCATTGTGAGTCAACAACTTATATGATAATAGAAACTTCATGCCCATAAAAATCATCCTAGAACATTTTAAAAATCTTGTCTAGAATGTGAAGATGAATTAATATGCCTAATGAAATAGAAAAAATAAATACCTGAACTGTTTTCCTTGTGTCCACATTGCTGAACGTGTTGTCACAACTCTCAGTGGTCCATGAACAATGGTGCGAACATCATCTGTGATCTCTGGAAAACATGTTATATTTTCTCCTTGTGCCAACAATTGATCCACTTCAGCCAACTTCTCTTTCATGTACTTATGAAACGTAGGAAAAATCCTTGATCTCCCACTCATACTTTTGGCATTCTCATAAAAGTTCCTCCACTCTTCCATGACATTGCTATTATTCAACATGAATGTGGTCAGCTGAATTAACTCTTTAGGTAATAACATATGTGTTTTGATGGCACCAGTCAAACGGTCTTCCTCCTCTTCTCTTTCCTCCATCCAGGCATGAGGACATGATGGATCTATAGTGGCCAAGATGTTGGTGCAATAAAACATGCTCTCTACTGCCAAGTGTCGTGTTGCCATGCTTCCCTCCACTCGTGCATGGTTTCGGACATAACCCATTAATATTGCCATATATCTTTCAAGCCAATACATCCATCGACAATGCACAGGACCAGCAATGACTATCTCATCCACAAGGTGAATTAGTAAATGCATTTGACAATCAAAAAATGATGGAGAGAAGGCCTTTTCCAACTTGCATACCACCTCTACTGCTATTACCCTCATTCTTGGAATCTCCTCTACAAATAACTCCTTTGAGCATACCCATCTCAACAGATATCCCAATGACCAAAGAGCATCTTGTACTTCTGCATTGGCTAAGCCTATTATTGCCACATGCAATATGTGCTGCAGTAAATGATGATAGTCATGTGTCTTGAGATACCTTGGCCACTTGTGGTCATCGTCCCTACCAAAAGCTTTTTGAAGATTAGCTTCATAACCTGCAACAAGGTACCATAAAATTATACAAAAGTATTCTAGACATCCAACAAATAACATTCTATACTTCAAACTCTTTTTCCATTATAAGGCATATAGATTTAAATACAAATAAAAGCAACAGAGTACTTATAAATTCAACCCTTGCCATCAAAGTTCAAACCTGTAGGGAATTGCATCTCTCCTATGCGATTTCGAAAGTCTCGTCTTTCCTATGTAGTAAGTGTCCATGGAGCAAATGGTCGCTGCTCAATACTTGTGTTAGGATCAACAGTAATCCACACATCGGGATGCCTCTCAAAATCCTCACAGGCCTCCCTAAAGTATTATCCTTCTCTCCATAGAGTTGTTTTATGATAGCCTTTCCCACATTTCCCTCAATGTGCATGGGGTCCAAGAGATGACGTATTTTCAGCTCACCCCAGTAGGGCAAGCTGTTGAGTATACCCCACCTTGTCAATCCACTACCCTCAAACACCATAGAATCATTTGGGTCAATAACTCTATTGGCCACATCCCTCCAATATGCAAAAGTGGTAGCTTTTGGAATATCACGCTCATCACCATAAGGCATGTCAAAAGATGAAAATAAAAGTGGGTCTGATCTCATATCATGTCCCAGTGGAAGAAACTTTGTATGGCCAAGGTAAACAATTTTGCAAAGATGGCTTGAATATTTAGCCATGTCCTCCAAACTTGGGCCACATGTAGAGCAGGCCTTGTAGCCTTGAGTTTGCAGCCCACTTACAAAACCAAACCCTGATTGTAGAAGAACTGAATATTAGAACAACAAATATCACAAAACAGAATAATAATAAAAAATATAGAGGCATGTGCATGATTTCTTACTAGGATAATCATGCATTGTCCACATGCAGATTGCCTTCAACTTGAATACACATGGTATTCCTCCAGTGGTCTTCCTCCCATCATATGCCCATACTCCATCCCACAGCGTTTTGAGCTCATCAACCACTAGTGTTAAGTAGGTGTCTATGTTTTTCACCTTACTTGGCCCTGGGATAATAAGAGAAAGCAGCAAAAATCCTTTTTTCATAGACAACCACGGAGGAAGGTTGTAATTCATGACAACAACTGGCCAAACAGAGGTAGGTCGTCCCTTTCCTCCAAGTGAATGTGGACTAACACCATCTGATGCTAACCCAACCTCACATGCCTAAGGTCACGCTCAAACTCTGGCCATGTTGACTCCACATGCTTGTAAGCAAGAGAGTCAACCGGTAACCTCATAACACCAGGCTCTGATCGATGTTTCTTATGCCAAACCATTAACTCGGCCAAGTCTATACATCGATACATGTGCAGCAAGCGAGGAATAATGGGAAACCACCTTACTGATTTCATGGGCACCTTCTCTGTAAGCATGTGAGGATCATTTCGAGCCTCTTCACATGTACTGCACTCCGTTAAATGGGCATTGTTCCTATGAAATAGCATGCTGTCATTAACACATGCATGGACAATTTGATACTCCATGCCTATGGAGGATAAGATCTTTTTAGCCTCCTTCCAAGATCCTGGCAAAACATTTTCCTTAGCCAGTAAGAGGCTATGACAAAACTGGAAAATGTCTGACAACATAGTATTGCTTGCCTTGTGTTTTGCTTGGATGTTTAACAACCCCAGTATGGCTGCTAAACGGCTTAACCTTGCACCTTGAAAACTAGGTGTTTGAGCATGTGCCTCCGCCTCTTGCCACTGCTGTTGTCCCTGGGCAATATGTTGATGACGTGGATCATCTGCATTGGCTCCTTCATCATGTGGGTTGCCAGACATATCATCAACTATGTCAAGTCCAAACCAGTCAACCATGAAATCATCCATCGCTTGTTCTTGGTTTGTAGGCAGTAGTGCTTCCTGAACTGGTTGAGAGACACCTTCATCATGAGCAGACAAGTCATTTGATGAAGAATGAGTTGATGAAGAGTCTGATTTGTGTGGCATGCCCATTTCCCGATATGTTGCTCTCAACCTCCCTGGCAGCATGTCTTTAGAAGGCCGATTCTATGCAATACCAAATCCAGAAGACCTTAACTATATACCAAGCATAGTTGCATATTACATTATAAATTAAAAATGCCAAAATGCATGTATATAGATATGGTATGTTATGTCTTAAACAAAGTACATAGTTCAGAAATGGTGGAATCCTAATTCCACTCATAGTGTGTAAACAACTCATCTCCTGATCTGATGGTCCTAGTAGCTATAACCAGGCAATGGTCTTCATGATAAGTCTGGCCATATGGTGTTGGAGGAGGTCCCTCAACAAAAACCCACTCACAATTAGCCCTACGCTTAGGCTGAGTCCCCACCGTATTGTTGATGAAACCAGCAATGTTTCCAAAACGTATGGGATCTCCATTTATCACTTTCCCATCACTATGCCTCCTAGTGCTACCAGCAAAGGTGTCCATCTCAAGAGCAAAGGTCTTCCACTTAGGATGTTGTGTGAGGATCATGTTCCAATGTCTTCTCTTATAGCTAGGCCCACCATAAGGAAACAAAGTAGGACCCTCTCTACGACAACTAGCTGAATCCTCTACAATGATGTCCTCACAAGCATATACTCCATAGCCATGCCTCTCTCCAAGTGTAGAGGTCTTAACAATCCATCGTCTACCCCAAACCACAACCTCCTCATCATAGGGCAAACTATCAAACAACCCAAGAACTGCAGGGTTCCATGACTGGATAATATTGGCACATTTGCCAGTGAACTCACACATACCCCATCTACCCTCAACAATAGTCCTAACATGACCCTCACTTGGACGTTGTGCTTTGGATCGCTGTCTAACGAAGGGCACACCTGGCCTTGCCTCATGATGTGGCTTACTGGCCTCATGAGAGGTACCAATCCCTACAGCAAATGCCTGCGAAAGTGCATTTCCTATGGCAGCTAAAACCCTTTGTGATAGAACATAGGGTGGTGGTGTCATACGGGAACCCTATTACATTCAAAAAACCACAACAAACACTAGTAGAAATTTATGATTTTGCAACCAACGAATTTGCGACTAGTTGTGACTATTTGACATTTACAACTACTGTTGGTTATATCTACAACTACTGTTTGCATTTGAAGCCGCTTGCAACTACTTTATGACTAACTTACGACTAATGGATTATTTCATCCTTTCATTTGGATAGCTTTCATTACAATCTCCATCCAAGTATGTAGTATATACGGTTTCATCCGATGGTTTTCTGATCGTGTGAGTAAGGAGTGGCCATGTTTTTTTCGATTAACTAATGGGTTGTTGCCACATGGCATGGTTTCTAGTATTTGGGAAACCAAATTGTGATCTTGAATTTTCTAAATCAAATGGCCAAGAAATGGCCACGTCTTTTGTGTTTGGTTAATCGAAATGTGCCACGTGTCTCAATATGAACATTTTGAGTGTTTGAATCGTCATGTGTCACATGGTCCCACTATTAGGGTTAGGGTCCCACTATTAGGGTTAGGGTTAAGGTCTCACTATTAGGATTAGGGTTAAGGTTAAGGTCCCACTATTAGGGTTAGGGTTAGGCTCCCGCTATTAGGGTTAGGGTTAGGGTCCCACTATTAGGGTTTGGTTGGGCTTCCTTGCCCCCGACTCCATTCCCCCTCATGCCTTGGCTTCTTGTGAAGGAACTTGTTGTCCTTCTTGAACCCGGGTTTGTCACTTCGCCTCACATACGAAAAGTTCTCCACTTTCGTGATGGCCTCGGATAATGAGGCGGGCCAACTCTCCTCAAACTTTCGCTTGGCCCAAGTTGAAAGCCCCATCACGAATTGACACACACGGTCCATCTCATGCATGTGCCGCACCTCGAGCATGAGTTCGAAATAGGCCCTCACGTATTGCCTCAAATTTTCATTCGTGGCATTCACAAGGTCATGGAGCTTGCATCTCGAAATGTAGTTGGAGTAACTGACAGAAAACTAGTTACACATAATCACAGTATGTGGAGTTACACAAATTTACATACTTTGAAGCATCAAATTTTGGTAGAAGCTCATCTCATCACCCTTCAGCAAATAATTGAACCAACAGAACATGAGGTAGCACTATAGTACTTGATCCTGCCTGCCACAGTAGGATGACCTGGGTTGTAGTAGACCTTCCATGAGTCTAGTGTATCTTAAGGCTAAAGGCATAGAGTTTGCAAGCACAATATCAAAGTATTGACAAACAAGAATTTGTACCATTGCATCTGAAACACCTGGATAGTTGAGATCAAGCTGCTTGAAGTACAAATCCTCTGCCCAATTCTGCATGCTGCAGATTTCCAGATCCAGTTAATGAGGCACGTGAAGATTTGATCAAACAGGTTCCCCAGACACTTCATGATTGCAACATGCTCCATTCCCATGGGTCTAGTCATTCACCCAATATGAAGCTACATGGGTACAGGATCTTACCTCACAACAATTCTGACAGCAAGCTTCACATGAATCATCTGAAAAAATCAATTACAAAGCCCTAAGTTCTCATTGTTTCAATTACTACTAACCACAATGCTAACTTGGCATGCCTTGCAGTGACTTGGAAAGGAGCGGTAAAGAAATGCCAAGCTATCTCATAGTTGAGGATGGATAACACATCAGCCACCAATGGCTTCAATAGAATAATGTTTGTACAGCATAAGGTGCCAGCAAACAATGAACCCCATCAAACTTTCTCACGAAGGGTCCATGACAGTAAGATTGACCTGGTTCTCTGAGTGCCACAAAATGCAATCACAATGGCATGTAAATTCTCAGCCACCCCAACAAATGCCTGTGCATTGCCCACCATCATACAATATTGAGATCACTTCTCTTTTCTTGGACCACAACTAGACTGGTCAAATGCACTTCAAACAGCCCTTATGAGAACAATGCCCACATATGTGAGATTCTGCTTGATAATTTAAACATCTTCTTGTTTAGTCCCCTATTTAGCACCACCTCCTATCTCTCTTTGTTAACCTAACTAGTGTACTTTTAGGGCCTTGATTGATCACAAAACTACATCGGGTGATTCATCAAATGCACCAAAAAACCCATATTGCCTCCAATATGAGAAAATAATGGCAGTGCTCAATACCTGGAGGCAGTGTTGAACATCAACAACAAGTGTATGAATCTTGAATCCCTGCCCAACAAACATCAGAAACACATAACTAGTAAATCAGCACCAGCCAACCAGAAAAAAACACAACAAGAATGAGTGTAGCCATAACCTTGTGTCTGTCACTCACAAAGTATCAGATCATCACCTTCATCACAAGTGGTAGGTGCTAGCTACCATAACTCCCCACTGACTTCCCCAATCCCTCATGGTGGGTGCAGATAAAGTCCATATTCAAAAATCAAATGCAATATCACTAGTGTGAGTACTATAACATCACAGGCGGATGTACCCCTCAATAATTAAAGCTTCCACTTTTCACATATCCTCTGAAATTTGAACTGTTAGACACAAGTTGATGAAGTCAAAGACCCTTAATGCATGCCTTAGTCACAAATTTTCAAGCATGAGATCTCTTCCTAATATCTGTCCCCAAGCTAATGAACCTCCAAAACAATACTTCAATCTTTGAGGCTCTCCTATGAGTTGAAATCAACCAAATAGAGGTCTTCTGTTCATTAATTAAGGCTTGAACACTGGCAAAATTCTCAAGATAGCACACATACAATGCCAAAATTTGTGAAGATAGCCACCAATTGAAACAGCTGTACAATTAACACCTCCATTTAGATTATCAGTTAAAGCTTGGCCATTGCCACAAGCTATTCAATGGGTAGCTTACTGTACCTTAGGACTCTAGGGTAAAGATTCAGTCTTGAACTTAAAACATAATGAGATTGCAGATGAAACTCCACAACACTCTGAAAGTAACCATTCTATCAGTTGCAGCAAACCAAGACAGGCCCAACAAGAATGAGTGCAGTCAGAACCTTAGGAGTGTCACTCATAATGTATCAGACCATCACCTGCATCATGAATAGCAGTGACTAGCTGCCATGACTGCCCACCAAAGTCATCAGCTCCTGACTGTCAATGTAGACAAGGATATAATAATCTGCACAAAAGTTTTAGGCAAATCCTAATACAAGCACTTTTATCCTGAGTTTCCGTCACATTTCTAGAAGAGGCAGGAAGATTCAGTTATGGTGTTGGCTAGCACTCATACCACTTGAAATACCCAAAAGCTGGATCTTTATGCCAAATCTTGCCCCTGTGTATTAGCATTAAGCTGAAATCAAATCTGATCTAAAAATCTGAATTGTTGATGCAAATCCAAAGAGGGTACAAAACAAAACCTTTTTTGACATGAGTTTGCACAATCACATACCTTAGTTATGCCCTGGCATCGAGAACATGTCCAAGAGAGCAGAGAAGAATCATCTATTATATATGCCTGCAACCAGAGAGATAATGTCAACAAGTAACATCCACTGTAACCCCCCTTCCCCCCCCCCCCCCCAAAAAAAAGCAACACATCCAGTTTGCCAACAAAGTGTGATTGTGTGGCTCTTGACCACACAAGATTCATTTAATCCTGTAATATAATCTGTAGGCAACCTGATTCCAGGGATTCCTCTTTGCTAACCCAAACAATCATGCAATTTCTTTCAGGATTCTGCTGGCATCCTCCATTCAATGTTTCTTATACCAATGGTTTTCAGAAGCTGCTGAGTTGCGGGGAAGAAATTTCACCAGAAATTCATATGAATGCAAATCCTTACCGCCGATGCATATTCTACAAGAATAAGAGCCATAGTCCTATTATATATAAGTACATCTGGCTTTCGAGTGAATAGTGTTCCTGCACAGCATCCAGCATTTGTGCTATTAGTGGTCCCTAATTGACACAGAGGCTATAATGCTCTTGCTGTCAGTACAAGTGAACCAACCATGACTGAACATAATCAGCAAAATCCCTATCACACTCCTTGCATATCAGATCATTCCAAGACCACCATGGTTTCAGAAAAGTAGGATGAAGAAAAGGAAGAGAGTTTACATCATCTGCAACTAAGCTCATGGTGGAGAAAGACAGAACAGACAAAGAAGTTGGCTTTCAGAAAAAACATGAGGCACGGTGCTCATGATTAGTACCCCAGAACAGGTATAATTCTGGGGTGTATGGGTTGATGCAGGGTTCTCAAACTCTCCGGTGTTCTCTGAAGTGTCCATTGAAATGCATTGAGAGCATTGTGCTGCTCTGGACAGAGCACTGAAAGCAGAGCCTGCACAAAGATGAACACAAACAGCTTATCAAAGATGTTTCCACTGTAGACTTGTGAGTGTAGAGCATTGGACAAACATATGAAATTGCAGCTGAAGATATGAGACATCTTCACAGTCAGAGACAAGTACCCAGTCAGACACCTGTGCAGAAAACAAGAATTCAGAAAGCTACAGCACAAAGAAGGAAAGTCTTTTCCTGCTTTATCAGACCAAGCACACACACAAATCTCACATGGAAAAGATACAAACCAAGCCAAGGTTGAAAGAAGCAGGAAAGAGAGCAGTCTAGACCTCAACAATGGAGCATAAGCATAGATAAAGTTGAGCTTACAATTTTAATGAATGGAAAACCACTTTCAATTCCAATAGTTGCTGCCAATGCTGTCTTACCACTGCAGGCAAGTAAAAAACATGTGACAATATACATGTTACTTCTTATGCTGAAACTGAAAATCATTGCCACTTACTCTAATTGCATGAAGCAAGTCAAACAAGCACAAATGCCTCTTCACATATGGATATTTGCAACTTGCTCATTATGAAAGATGAAGGAAGGAGAAAACACATTTGAAGCATGACTCTGTCCTTGATGCTTCAAGCATTTTCTGAGCAAAAGCACCAGCACAGAACTCATAGCAACTGCCCTTAGCATGGAACTCTTGCAGCCTCTCACAATGCATTGAGAGGACTGCACCCAAGGAAAGATATGTACCTGCCACCAGGTCCTTCAAGGAGGCAAGTGAGCAGAGGTGTTCTCTCACTTTGAATGATACTTGCTCCACAAAAGTCCTTCAGCAGCCCTTTGAATATGATACTTTCAAACTACAGAGGTGCTAACCAGGAAGTGATTGCTGTAACAAAACCATAATTTCAAGACTGCAAAATGGCTCCATAACGACATACCTTGCAAATGGCATCAATCTCATCAAAGATTATGATATGTAAATCACTCTGGTCACCTACAACCCACAAAAACATAATTTCAGAGAATGTCAAGATGGAATTAGTGGCATTCAGCTATCACAAGCACATTACAGTGCCCGATCCATGCTGAACATGGCAGCTTCCACAAGCTGTGATACGGTCAAGTTGCAGTTCCAGAATCTCCCAACCAAGGCTTCAAGCATTGTACTTTCAAACTTAAGATCCCCCATTGACATACCTGTGAATAACTAGGAAATATCCTTGCAGCGCACACTTTTGTGACCCAAAAATGTACACTCACCCTGTTCTTGACCTGGACTGTTCAAGGCCAGTGTGCACACAAAACCTTGAGGCTAACATGCATCTTCCAGAGAACTTTTTAACTACGTCTCATGGGTATCACAAAAGGGAGATGTGTAAACAACTCACCCCGAGTCTTCTGATCATTTTCAGCATCTGCAAAAAGGTCTCGAACATTTTTCTCAGTCTCTCCCACAAATCTGCTCAGAACCTCAGGCCCATTTACAACCTGCATTCAAGGGATGGCCACCTTGTAGATGTGCTGATTGCTATACCCAGACATTGATAGTGCAAGCAATGCCAACACGGTATATATCTCCAAAAGTAATGAGAAATTCTCCACAATTAATATTGAAGTCAACCTGAATAGAGTAGAGAGAAGAACTGATAAAATGGTTAGTAGGTGCATTGGCCATAATACAATCTTTCAAAGAACCAATGCAGCAGGTTATTATCTCAAGACACCTATCAGTTGACCTTCACCTTTGAATAAAGTAGGCGAAACCTTCAGAATTTTGTTTTGCTAAAGCATCTCTCGTGAAATGTTCAAGGGAAGATCCTCAGAATCTACAATGCCTTTCACAAAGCCCAAATACTCAGGGATGATCTCCTCACAGTTGTCACATGATAAAAACACGTCACACATACAGCTTAATATTGTTTTGCTTCTTGTGCCCATCAAACATATCAAAAGGGGCCTTCTTGGGAACAAACATGACTGACTTGAACTCCAACTGCAAAAGCAACAGCAAACCAGTCAGGCCTCAAGAGTTGTGTACATCAAAGACAGCACATAATTACTGAGTAGCTTCATCTTCTGAGGGCAGTTGACACATACCGCATCTCCAAGCTTGGCAAGGCAATGCCAGCAACTGTTTGTACATTTCTATTCTCCTTCAGGCCAGCTAGGTGATGCCAAAATTGATGCACCACATATTTGATGCCTATGTTGTCCATGATCGAAAGCTATTGTGGCTTGTGTTTAACTACCAACCCTAGATTAAAACTGGGACTTCAGCCCAGGGCCTCCTCTTCATCATCATTAGAAGGCCTTTGAAGCCCTTTAGCAGCCAGAATTGCATCAGCCCCAGTTAGTTCAATGGCACCTACAAGTGTAGTGTCACTTGGTGCATCTCGAATCTGGAGTGGGGCCTCTGTATCAATTACATTATCAACAGGGATATGTATCTCTTCATCGTTTTCTACTACCACCCGCTTAGACCTCGGCTCCTTGTGAAGAACTATTTTCCACCATGGTGTGCTAGGTTCGTGCGCATAGAAAACTTGTTGCACTTGCGCGGGAAACACATATGGTTCATCTATGTTTGCCTTCAAGTGGCGGAAATTTGCCAATAAAAAACCATCTTCATCCCGTTTGTAGGTTGGATTACCCCATCTGTCAGACCCATGTGTAACCCAATCACATTTAAAGAGTACCATTGGTTGGGATACAGGTCCATAATCTAGCAAGATTATGTCCTTTAGTACCCCCACATATTGGATAGAGCCAAGTGTAGTGCCTTCATGTGTTGCTTGTGGTTGTTGGAATATGGACGCAACCCCTGAATCATAATTTGCCATTGTGGTTTCTGCACCACCTTCATTGACCCTATAATGATTTCCATACGCCCTCATTTTAGTGTACCTTAAAGTAAATGGCTTTGGCTTCATTGACAAATGCAGTACATCCTTGTCTTCAATTGTGCCGCCATCTGCAATGTGGGTTCAAATTGCATTTCGAATCCAACTGCTCAAGTTCAAGACTTCTGTGAGTTCAACTGGAAATTGGACGGGTGTAGTAGCTGTTGAAGTATCTATCTGCCACTGGTTTTCAAATTCAGCTCGCATATTATTCACTCGAATTTGCTCCTCCTCATGTTTCCTACATTCCTCATCATATATCCACCAAATTAGTTTAAAGTCTAAACACATTAAACCCTGAATCATAAACCATATAAACATAACATCCATTAAATCTTGAACAATCAACCAAAAATCCATCAGCATTCAACCTTATACCCTAAAATAAAAAACCCTCATCCCTAAAACATAACCCATAAACCTTATAAACCTTAAAACCCATTAAATATCTTTCATAAGAATAGAGAAATCTCCATTTTCACGATAAAGAAGAAAACAGCAAGGTTAACACTTCCTCAGGAAGCCACAGAAAGAACCAAACAAGGGGAGACAAAAAGCAAAACGAAAAACACACACCGCGGTATGAACAAAAGTGCTAGTCTCACACCTGTTCAGAGACCATCAAAAGTAGTATGTATGATAGTGACTTAACTATCACAACTTCCCCACTGACTTCATCAGCTCCCTACAGTGGGTAAAGGCCGGTGACAAGCACCATCCTGCAATTGAGTTTCTGCTGCAATTCCGGAAGCAACGAGAAGACTTAGCCATACTACTGGCTAACAACAGACCCCACAACAAAGACTATACAAAGAAACAAAGAAAGACAGAAAGGGAAAAGAACATGGGAAGACAAGGAAACAAAGAAAGACAGAAAGGGAAAAGAACATGGGAAGACAAGGAAGCAAAGAAAGACAGAAAGGGAAAAGAACAGGGGAAGACAAAGAACAAGAACAAGTGGGCTTACAGGAAGCTCCCCGCTTACATTACCCGAAGCAAAATCATTCTGAAATATCAATCATTCCATAGTGTTACTCTTCTAAATACGCTTGATGAAATCAAACTCATAAGTGAAGAGATAGAAATTTGCCAAATAGACTGCACAATTTGTACCCATAGGGATACCAATGCACTGTCTATAAACACCCTGACCAAAACAAAGAAACAAATTGTCTAATAAGAAATCCAACCAAGAGATCAAATCTGAAGCCTCTGCAACTTTGAAGCTATGAAGATTTTCAAACAAATTGACCTCTGTTTTATTTTTCAGCCACAAGAACCTAAAATTCAAAGCTGTTTTTTGAACCAACAAAAACTTAAAACGATGAAGTTTAAACATCCGATTAAACACTTTATTTATCAAAACTCTCATATGAGCTTTTAGATCCACTAAGTCAATTTTAGTGTATAGAGTTGAGAAATCAAAAGAGTTTAACAGAAGTGGGGAAGCTTTATCACTTTCAGATCTTGAACGATTAAGATTATTTATTACCTCCACCACTCTTGTAGAGTCATTGAGAATCCAACTACTATCACAAGGGACATCTGCTTTTTTGAGCTTAGACACCCAAAGGTCATTGACCGTAGGAAACATAGCTTTGAAGAAAGAACACAGCCACTTAGAAACATCAGTTAGAGAACTAGAGCTGGCTGCACAGATAAATCTAGTTTTAATTGGATTTTTATGAAACTTCCAAACTGCACAAAGAATCGGGAGACGAAGGTTACACTTTACACCTTTAAAATTATGAGCCTTGTTAAAAGAGAGATGAGACTTAAGAATAATAGATTGAGCAAGATTGGAGACCACATAAGCACCAACAAGAGAATTAAACTCAAAGAAAACAAAAGAAACATAAAACTTTTTACACACAAACACAAAGTTATTACAACATTTATCCATGTAAGTATTGACAAAGGACTGTTGGAGAAACTTTAGGTGATCCAAATCCCCTAAAGGAACAGAAAAAGGAGAATCAGAAGAGGTTTGAACCACAAAGGAAGCACGAGTCCTCTTCTGTACAAACAACAGAACTTTGGCTTTCCACTCACTTAATATCCCTTGAACTCCTAGAAGCTCTTTTTGCTTGTTGACAAACTTATTAAGAGCTTTACCAATAGCTTCTTCAATAGACAACATAGACAAGAAGCCACTTCTGAACTTAGTGCCTCTAGAAAAGAGTTCAATTAGGCTGGGCCTAGAAAGGATATTAAGGTTAGCAGAATTAACATGACCATTATGGGAATCAACAAAACTAGGGAAACGAGAACAAGCACAACCAGAGTGAATAATTTTATTAACTTGAGAAGCACGAACAGATCTACCCAATGCCCCATAGCTAAAAAAGACTTGACCAGAAGTTTTGACATATTTCCAAGCCACTAGGGGAGGGGACCAAAACTTTCTAACATAAGGAGGAAGACAATCTAGCACAGAAGGAAGGTTTAAAATTGAAGAGAGATTCAAACCATCCATACAAGAAGAAACAAAAACAAAGATAATGAGATCTTTGCCTAGGAAAGAAGCACTTGCCGAGAAAGAACGAGGAACATTTCTCTTAATAAAATTGCTCAGAATTTTAGACAGTTGTAAAGCATGGCCAACATCAAGACCTAGATCAGAAGGAGGAAACTCAGAAATCAACAAAAGCATATGAACCAAATTCTTGGTGTTATACTTGGAGAGAAAAACAATAGAAAACTTACCTTGAGACATAAGAGAAGAAAGGAAAACCAACCTTCTTTTGTAATCTCTGTAGCCAAAAATTATGTGGGGAGAAAGGTGAGGGACTCCTCTATGATTAGGTTGCACATCATCAGAAGGAGAACCAATCTCTTCAGAAACTGGGAAAGGAGGAGGAGGGAAACTTACAACAACAGTAGGAAGAACATTGACAGGAACCCAAACTTTGATATTAGGACGAACCAATGAAGGTTTGTTGCCCTTTCTCCACAGCATTGCAGAAGCTTTATGAACCCTAGGAGAACGTCTATTGCTAGACTTACCCTCTAGGTTGTAACCTCTTGGAAAGAAAGTGTGCAAAATCCTCATCCATTTTCTTTCCAATTGAGAAGCAATAACCTTAAACAAGTTTAGAGCAAAACGGCCTTCAAAATCTAAGAAATTCCCATCTTCTTTTTCAATAGGAAAAACTCTGAAGGAATGGAAACCCTCTTTGGCAATGGCAGCATATAGTGGCTTAAACTCAAAAGACAAACTAGCAAGCTTAGACAATCTTTTAGCTTCTCTCATCTGCTCTTGGAATCTCTCAAAGGCAGACTTACAAGTCTGACCAACATATAGCATTCTACTATTATTGACACTATAAATAACATAAATTACCCCCTTAACTAATAATGGATAGAGGCTAGTTGAAGAATTAAGGTGTTTTTGCCTAAGCCTTCTAAGTCTATTGAGAGACTTAACGTTGAAGACTGAAAAATGAGTATTGGCAATAACCTTTTTAACTGGGCCCCATTTTATGTTTCCATTTCCAAATGTATGGAGTTTATTTAAGTTACACCGAGCCAAAAAACAAAATCTATCCAACTGAGCGGACCGAATAGCATTATGGAAATTAGCAAGCTCTCAATTTAAGGGACAATTGCCAGCTCAAGCAAAGGTACCCGATCTTGATAAGGACTCAAAAAGCCCCCTTATTGTGCGGGAGGGCTACTCCCAAGCAGTAGAGAAGCCTAAAAAGGCATTGCTTGTTACGTCTCAAAGATCACAGTGCAGGCACTTGCAGAGAGACACCCGTAACAAAGCCAAAGAATGCCTTACGACAAACTGGGACTCTGCTCTTGACCTAAAAAGGCCCCAAGGACTAATTAACAAGACAAGAAGAAACAAAAAACAGAAAAAGCACACAAACACGAGAGGAGAAAAGAACTTTCTAACCTCTTCAGACCTGTAAAACTTTAGAATGACTCTCCGAGGAGCTAAAGGCTTACTTCTTAGAACCTATAAGAGGACCTTATAGGAAACCCAAGAATGTCATGAAGAAGAGGAAAGGACTTAGAACAAAAAGAAGAGGGGAAAAAAAAAAACAGACAAAAGCACAGAAAAACAGGGAAGACAAAACCCACTTAAACTCTTAAAGAACATGTAAGACTTTAAAATGACCCTCCAAGGAGTTAAGGCCTTATTATTTTCAACCTGCAAGAGAACCTTACAGGAAAACAAAACACGTCTTTAAGATGAAAGCAGGACACATCAACACAAGAGAGGACAGGAGGAAAGAAACAAAACACAAAGGGAAGAACACCTTATCTGGAAGGAACCATGACTTAAGAAGAAGAGAAAACCTTGCAACAGAAAAAACACCATCTTTTACAAGTAGCTGGAGGGGCCCAACGCTCCCCAAAAGATAAACCTTGAAGAACCCAGTTGGTCACTACTTGGATGCAAGACATCTGCTAAAGTGACTGGAAAAAATATCTTTCATAAGAATAGAGAAATCTCCATTCTCACGATAAAGAAGAAAACAGCAAGGTCAACACTTCCTCAAGAAGCCACAGAAAGAACCAAACAAGGGGAGACAAAAAGCAAAACAAAAAACGAAAAACACACACCGCGGTATGAACAAAAGTGCCAGTCTCACACCTGTTCAGAGACCATCAACAGTAGTATGTATGATAGTGACTTAACTATCACAACTTCCCCACTGACTTCATCAGCTCCCTACAGTGGGTAACGGCCGGTGACAAGCACCATCCTGCGTAATGAGTTTATGCTGCAATTCCAGAAGCAATGGGAAGACTCAGCCACACTACTGGCTAGCAACAGACCCCACAACAAAGACCAGACAAAGAAACAAAGAAAGACAGAAAGGGAAAAGAACAGGGGAAGACAAAGAACAAGAACAAGAACAGGGTTTAAGGTAATTTACCTGACCCATGGTGCCAAGCATGACGTATTTGTGAGCACATATTGTGCCAAGCATGACGTATTTGTGAGCACATATTGATGTGCTAGATCATTGGATCCTTTTGGCAAAATGAATTTAATTCTTGCACCTTCTAACACTTCACCACAAACCCCTTCTTCTTCATATGCATCCCATATACGGCCTCGGACATGCTTGAATTCTTGCATATATTCGGTGACAAACCCAATGGTTTCGTCATAAACGTAACCTTCTGCCATTGATGCCTCAGGTCGGGCCTTATTCCGCACATAAGCTTTGAATGTCTTCAAAGCACGCTCAATCAATGCTAGCCGAACATGGGGATCCATTAATCCTCTCAAAGCTAAAGGCATTAATTGCTGCATCAACACATGCCAATCATGGCTCTTCATCAACCCCAATTTCCTATTCATGATGTGCTTTCCCAATGCACCATAATAATCTGATGGTACTTTCAAGCTCCCTAACCTAGACATAAAAGTTTTCAACTCTTCCGGCTTTAGGACATATGGGGCGACAGGTTTGAAAATCTTGCCCAAATTATGTGGGTCCCGTTTCAGCCACAAATGTGGTCGAACCCCACATACTTCCATGTCTCGGCGGACCTTGATTGTGTCCTTTGTTCCAAATAAAAACTTGATTAAACTTTCACATACATTTTTTTCAATGTGCATCACATCTAATGTATGTCGAATCAATAGTTTCTGCAAGTTCAACACCAATATGATTATGGTTAAAAGCAAAAATTGACACAAAACTATGTCCTATGATTCAGTCATTTGCACATGAGCACACTTGCCCTCCTTCAATGCACCTACAAGGGTGCATGCATTCAGTAAACCCATAAAAGTGACAGGGTTCAGCTCCACAAATGCCCCTTGCAACTGTTGGAAAAATTCCAATGCCTTTTGCCCTTGACCACATTTCACATGTCCAATATCATGGCAGTCCAAGAGACCATATCATGTGAGGACATCTTGTCAAACCCCCTCCAAGCAGTTTTTAAACGGGTCTTAAACCACCCAATTTTTTTTTAATTTAGACATTTCCAGGTATAAGGTGTCTTGAGTCCAGAATCATTCTGGTGCTTCAATGTGCCAAAATACCAGTTCAATAAAAAATCATGCATCAAGGATCCAGAGCTGATTTTTAGCATTCAACTCACTGCAATAGATCACCAATACACCAGCACTTGATCAAAACAAGTGACGTATTGGCATATATGGAGTTTGTTCAGAAGAAAGAGGTCATGCCTGCAGACTTGTAAGCCTGATCACCTGATTACCTTTCACTAGTGCGATACTAAAATACATCACACAGCCAATACTTACTAGAGGCCCATGTATATTCATCATGTTCAACCATGGTAGGTAGGGCAATCACCCATTGAATCTTAGCTTGCCAGGACTGTAAGCCCCTTGGTTTTCACATGTTAAAAAGTCCATGATTTGGTTTATCCAGGGACCACTAACACATCTCACACAAGATATTTTTGCCTTTCCTTAAATTTTCCTTGGCTGGTGAACAAGGTTGCTTCCACATGACATATATGGGTTCAGTCTCATAATTGCACACTTCCTCATGCATAATTGCATGGAAGAAGACTACTTTGAGAGACATGCAATGAGAAACTGGCAATTTGGATGGTGCATGGTGCTATTGCAGCCATCTCTGTTTCCACCCATGCATGTTTCCAATAGTTGCCAGAGTCCTTGCCATGTCTTCTTATGTGTGAATCAGGATACTTTCCATTTCCTACAACCACTACAAATGTGATCAACCATTTATTCAGCAGTGCTTGCACAGACCATGCTACAAAAAACAAACCAGAGAACTAGAGTGACCTCTTCTGCAAACAAGAGAATTATGACAGAAAAACCCACAGCTCACATGGGTCATCACCCAATGCATATTGCCATTGCCATAACAATATTCTATTCAAAAAATTGAAAACACAAATTTCACATGGGTTATCAACCATCGCATACTACCATTGACATACATAGTGTATTCTGCTCAAAAATTTGAAAACACACATTTCACATTAAAATGCAGGTCATATGGGTCATCATCTAAGTCCCACTTCCATAGCCATAATATAAACAAACATAATGTTCACATGGGTCATTAGCCAAGCCCACTGCCATAGCCATTCCAATACTCTAAGGGAAAAAGATAGGACATACTCTAATCATGCACCACACCTGGCAAGCCAAGGCCTACTACCATAAGGAAAACATACGTTGTTCAAAAAACATAGAGATTCTAGAGGTCACTGCTAGCCCTGCACCAGCTGCTTCACCCAATGTCATTGGATCCAAGAATGAAGTCTTCAAAAAGGAGTCATTGAACCACTCTACCCTATCCAAGGTTTGTTCATCTCTGGAGTCATCAAGAACTGGGCCAAAGGCTCATGGTCCTTCTCCCAGTGAGTCCACTGTATCATCATCACCAGTACGGTTCAGAAAAGGATAGAGAGAACAGTCAAGAATTCAACTGGGTGGACTAGAGAATTTATTTCTACCAAATGCAGCAACATTCATGGTCTGCAGATGGGGAAGCCCTAAAGATGGGGAAGATGCATCTCATCAGTTCTCATGGGATGAAGGTGAGTTTCATCATGCTGGGGCTTGGCATGGTGCCAATGTTTCTCGAAAGCATGACCACAGTTGTGGGGCTCATGACGAGGAATGGAACTGGGATGAGCATAGGGGAGCAAATCATGGGTTCGCATATGATAGTCATCAGGATCGTAGTGGACAACATCCTGATTGTAATTGGGACCAAGATGAACTCGATGGGCAAAACATAGAAGACACAATGATCATGGTTCATCAACCAATGCCTATTGCCATAGGAAAAAACAATATTATGTTCTGGTCGTTTTAGTTGAATATTGGGGACTACCCACAGAGTGGCACGCTTGGATCTGAACTTGACATATGATGGTGGCAAGTAGGTTTACAACCCCACATTATGGGGAGTCTACTTGTCAAGATACACAATAGATTGGGAGAGTAGATTTCTTTTACACTTACGTCCCAATATGGAAGCTCAAACAGGGTTGAATGTCGCTTGATCCCAGTTTTGCGGGAAGGGCATCCTTTCGCTCCCAAAACATTTCCGTCTGCCACCCAATCTTAAGTACTTTGTGCTCGTCTTAATGTTTCAGTGGTTGTTGTTGTCCGAGGCCTCCTCCGCAACTCCTCTTTGCCATCAAAATGTTTTGCATTAGGATGTCTTCTGTAAGGGTGATTTCTTTGCAACCATCTCTGGCTTCCTTCAAATATAGGTTTCCCCAGCTCTTTGGACCACTGACTTACTATTTTGGAACCACATGGAGGGCATGCCTTGTAACTTTGGTATTGACAACCGGAGACTATCCCATACCCTGGGAAGTCATGTATTGTCCACATTAAGATTGCCCTCATAGTAAATTGCCTTCTCCCTGGAGGTTGTAATACATCCACACCCCTCACCCCCTTCCATAACTCAACTAGTTCTTCAAGCACAAGGGCTAGGTACACATCAAAATTGCTACTTTTCACACTATCTGGACTAGGGATTATCAAAGATAACAACAACAAGAATTTTTTCATGACCAACCATGGGGGAAGATTGTAGTTCAAAACCAGTACAGGCCAAGTTGACCATGTATTACTTTTCTCCCCAAATGATTCATTCCATCTGTGGCGAGCCCCAACCTTACGTTTCTTGGTTCATTAGCAAAATTCGGAAAAGTTGCATCAATATGTTGCCAAGCCCTGCTATCAGGCACATGCCGGACTTTCCCATCCATGCTCCTATTTTGGCTATGCCAAGTCATGAGCTCAGATGTCCATGCAGTTCGATACATGCGTAACAATCTGGGTACTAATGGAAAGTGTCGCACCACTTTTACTGCCACACGGGACTGTCCATGTTCCTTAAATCGTGCAAACTCACATTTCGAACAGGTATCCAATGTCTCGTATTGCTTACGAAACAATACACACCCATTAACACATGCATGGATGTTGGTGTAATTGAGTCCTACCTTGCTGGTTAAGGTTTTAGCTGCATACATTGTTGGTGGTAAGCAATTGTCCGGTGGCAGTAAATGCTTGTGAAGCAATGCCAATAGTTCATCGACAAACTTGTTTGACACTCCATGCACCATGCACACATTCATCAAGAGGAGTGTTGCTGCTAGCATTGAAGATTTGGCACCTTTGTATAAGGGTTGGCATGCTTCTTGAAGGCATTGAGCTTCACTAGCTACATCATCATGGTCATCTGCTACAAGCCTTTCATCATTGTTCCTTGTGTCCTGTTCTGCACCAAGGTCCCCATGCGATGTCATGCTATCAGGCACAGTTGACAGCTCTTCCATGATTTCACATACCTCATGGACCATGCCTAGCCCCCCCACTCCATCTTCCCCTGAGTTCAGATTCAAGGCAGCCTCCTCCATACCTACTTGTTCAACATTTGCACTTGGGAACAAATCTTCCAAAAGCTGCCCCACATGGACACCCTCATCCACCAGTTGCATTGGTGTTTGTGTTGAAATTCTACTTGCTGCAGCCCACTCTTCATCAGAGTCATCAAGAGGGCCTGGGCCTTTCCAAACCCTAAACAGTGGGTGCCTACCATTCAGTATCAAATGCCCACGAACTGTGGCAAGCAAGACTGACTTAACCTTTCCTGCACACCTATTACATGGACATCTCATTCTCGTCATGCCATGGTGTTCGGCCCATTCTACCTCTCTGGCCCACATCTTATCATCTCTAGCTGTAAGCCGGAAAGGGTCATCTAACCTCCTACTACTACATTGGCCACTTGGCATTCTTTAATAGCTTGAAGAATAACAAAAACTCACTGCAGTTGGGTTACTTCTACCAACTGAATATACTAGAGGATGCTTGTGGTACGGAAGCAAATACAAATCCCCGTGCCTCCAAACCACAACCAATGGAATTTTTGTTCCCCAGTAAGACAAGCTCCTCCCTCCTAAGATCCAAGTGCTTGCAACTGAAAGCTTCCACAACAATTATCTTCTTCAACCCCTAACGCATCCAAGAGGTTGCAACCAGGACCTTGCACGAATTGCATATGGTGCTCCAAACCAAAAGACCATAAGATTTTTCTTCAACATTTAGTGTTTAGGGTTTAAATAGGACAATGTTTTAATCCGAAATCCGTGACAACATGGATTTTGAAGTTCGGCAGAAACAACCACAAAACTCTTTTTTACCTGAAACCCTAGGCCAACAGCCATTGTTTATGTAAACCCCGCCATTTCCCTGGCATTTTCTTGTTTTAAGTTTGGCTTCAATAGCTACAAAACACATTATTCCTAAAAGCCCAAGCCAACACCTATTGTTGGTGCAAACCCAGCCACTTCCTGGCATTTTTCCATACTGTACTGGAGACATGGAAAGACTTCGCGTAGATCAGTCTTATAACCCATCCAAGCTATCGAGTGGCTTGAGTGCTAGACAATGCGAACATGAACTTGCATTGGCCGAGAACCATGGGGTTGTGGACATTGTTGAGACCCTGCAGCTGAACCCTTATGAACAAGCACGAGCTCAATGTATTGCTGAGCTCCAAGCACGACTAGCTCCACTAGAATGTTAGGTTGCTGAACTGTGAGTTTATAGCATCCTCTCCTTACCTTGCAAACACGTGTGGTTTTGAAATGTAGGTTTGTTGCAAACATTTGTGTTAATGTTTATGTATAGTAGACTTGTTCCACTGTAAGATCAAATGCAGGGAAGGTCGAAAATCTACATGTGTGGGTGGGACAATCCAAATAGCCAAATACTTCCGTTAGGGTTTGTGTCACACAGTGATGTGTTTGCATCCTTAAGGCCAGTGCACTGCCCTCTCATGTTCTTGTTAGTATAAAGTTTGTATCTTTCACACATTACTTGCACAAGAGTGGAGTTTGTATCTATCACAGTGCTAACCATAGTTCGAGTATTTCGAAATTGTGGCATTTGTTGTAGGTGGAAAACTCCACATAAGAAGAAGGTTAAGCAACATCTTGTGGATAGAACAACGTCACAACCACGTAGGAAGAGTGATAGGATTGGTGCAAGACCAGTAGCAAGCATGGCAGAAGAGGGGGGATCGTCAATGTCTGCATCAAAAAGCGAATGTGACACCAGTAGCAATGAAGAGCAGTCTGAAGAACAATCCAATAGCACTAGCTCTAAACGGCAACAACGAAATGTTTTGCTCAAAGAAGGGGTGCATTCATTGCAAAAGGCGTATTCAACAGCCAAGGAAGTGAAAAACCTTGGCAATAAACGAACGGCAACAAGGACACTAGACCAGGTTTAAAGCAAAATCTTTTTTTCATTGTTTCATGCAACTTGTTTGTTTTTGGAAATTGTTGGTAGGTCAAGAACCAACGTTGTCCAGATTAAGTCAAGACTGTTTACTTATTCCCTAACCAGGAGCAGAGTTCTCATTATTTCTGTTTTTGTTTCTTCTCGTATGGATGGTTTGAATATCTCTTCCGTGTTAGATTGTCTTCCTCCTTTTGTTAGACCAACCACCATCTCTGTCATCATTGTTGAACCACATCCAATCCTCTCTGTACCCTAAACATGCTGAGGAAAGTTGCCAAGCAGACTTGCTTGTTACAACCAACCTTGCCTGAAGCCAACTTCCTCTTCACGGGAACTTTTCCTTGTTTTAGTAGCACACAACACCTCACCAACCTTACAAACAATCAAAACCAATAAGGTTTTTACCCACAACTTTTAAAGCGCAACATGGATATGTTGCAACCACCAAGTGGGTTCAACAAGTTGACAATCTTGCCAGCCTGCATGCCTGCTCAGATGTAACCCACAGAACCAGGAATGCAAAATGTAAATGCTGCAATTTAAAGAAGACAATTGACATAGGAGTCAGGATGAGTCCAGTTGAACTCAAGAAGGCTGCCATAAATACGGTCCGCAACTCCCAGATATAGAGCTTCAGAATCAGGGCTGAAGGGAAATCCAGCCAATTCACCAAAGAGTCTAATCTCTTGTCACTTTGCATAGTCCTGCTTGGTGTCAAACACATGCTTCAAGTCTGCAAGCTCAGCCATAGCCAGAAAACACCCCTCAGAAGTAAAGCAGAGGGAGTGAATAGCACCAATGTATCCCTTTAAAAATGCTAGTGAGGACGCAAGGTTTTGAATGTCCCACAGACAACAGGTTGTATCTTGGTTCAGTGTCACAAAAACCTAACCATCTGGGTGCCATGCTGATGCAAATGAATAGTCTAAGTGGCCCTTCAAAGTTGCAATGACCTGCAATTTTCAACACAACCTTTTTGTAGGTAGTTGTTATGGGACTCTGCTTATAAGGACCATAACTTTCAAGCAGCCCATCTACTGAACTACTTATCCTCCTTTTGTAACCAGGAGGCAGCTTGCTTCCCTGCACAAAAGATGATGGGGTTGTATTTATATTGCCAACAGAAACAAAAGTAAATAGTGCTTCCAAACCATATGAGTGAAGACAAATAGAGCTAATCATTTTGCCCTAGTCTTTTTGTGTATGTTTTGTTATTTTTAATTTCTGTCTTCTCGGTCCTCTATCTGTTATGTTCTTAGGGTGAGGACCTACCAAAAGTGTTTGTTGCCAGTGTGGGGTATTTTTGGTGGTCGGGATTAGGGGAAGTAGATAGGCGAATTCTTTACTCTTGATTTTGATTTTCTTGGAGTGTTGGTTTTTTGCCTCTTCTTGTTATGGTTAGGTTCTGTTTCTTGGCGGCTGAAGTCTTTCCTAGGTTGTGTGTGTGTGTGTGTTTTTTTTCCTGGTTAGTTGAATTAGCTTGTAAAATGCATGAAAGCTTCTCCCTTAGTCGGGTGGTCGGATTTTTGTTCCTTCGAAGGGTGGAATGCTGAGTGACTTCTTGAACGGGGCTCGTGTTTCGAAACAAGAAGCATTTCTTTTTCTTTTCTGTCGATGCCTCTTGCAATTGGGAGTAGTGTGTCGTGAAAGTAGGCTGCTAGGTGTCGCATGTTCTATATTTGACCAATTTGGAGCAAATTGCTATGTGTATTGAATCTCTTGACCTCTTCAATTTGCTTGGGACTTGGTCTTTGACGATGAGGTTTGATTTGCGGCAGAGGCTTGGGATGTCTTCCAAAAACTTGGCATAAACGTTGCTACTTTATTTTTGTGTCTGTTGAATTGTGAGAGTCAAACCACATTATTCAATATCTTTGACCTGTGGCTTCTTGATTCGTTTTCTTTCTTTTGCATTCTTTTTGCTAATCATCTGGAGCTATTTGTTGCTGTTTTTATTTTTTTTAAATCCAAGAATCTGCTGTCAGCTTCCTTCCTTGCAATATTGATGCTTGAGCCCTAAGTCCTCTTCTTGATTGTTTCTACAATTTCTGGAATTATCTTGCCTGCATGTGTTATGTGTTAGTTGTAGGCCTTTATTTACCTCAGACTTAGATGCTTTCTTGTACAACACCAAGCTACGATGAAAGCTTTCTTTCACAAGTTCCTTACAGCTTGAATGAAGGTATGATTAACATCTTTGATTAGCGATGTCTCTTGAGTGCTAGCCAACATCATGTCTGAGTCTTCCCATTGCTTCCAGAAAGGCAACAGAAACTCAGGAGGCAGATTGTGTATAATGGTTTGCCCAAGTTTTTGGGAAGATTATTATATGCTTATTTACACCCACTGTTGGGAGCTGATGAACTCAGTGGGTAGTCATGGTAGCTTGTCACTGCCATTCGTGATGAAGGTGATGGTCTGTCACTTTGTGAGCGACTCTCGTGAGGTTATGACTGCACTCATTGTCATGTTACCTATAACTTCTGTTGTGGAGAGTTCTCTGCAACTTCGTCAAGATTTTTGATTTGCTATGTTTCTTGCGAGTTTCTCCCACACCATGATGGTGTTTTTGTGTTCATTCTGAGAATGTTAGGGAAACTCAAAATGCAAATTTTTATACATTTGTTTGTGAGCAGATTACTTATCTACACCCAATGTTTGAGCCGATGAAGTCATTGTAGAGGTAATGGCAGCCAGTCATTGCCAATGATAATGAAGATGATGTCCTGATACTTTATGAGTGACAAGGTTATGATGCAGTTGTTCTTGTTGTGCTTTGATGGAAACTCACATAACAGATACCTTTAAGACATTATTCTGGAGTTTACTCTGTTCTTTGTTATATGTATAAATTTTTGGTCCACTGTTGGTTAGATTTGGTCTGTTGATTTTTTTTGGTCTCCTCAACATGTCTTTATTTCTTTTGTTGAATGGTAAATCTATCTCTTTGTTGTTGCTTCTCTCAGTGTCACACAAGCTCATTATGGAGGTTTTAATGTTGTTGTATGCTGAATTTTGATTAAACTGTTCAGAAAGTTTTCTTCCCCTCATGACTGAATATTGGTTTCTACACCCTATGGAGCTAATGGGAGTCTGTTGGAGTCTATGACCTGTTATTCATCGTGATTGAAACCCAGTGGCACAATGAGAAATAGAGCTAATCATTTTGCCCTGGTCTTTTTGTGTATGTGTTGTTATTTTTAATTTCTGACTTCTCTGTCCTCTGTTTGTTATGTTCTTTATTTCATGGTGTATGAAGACACTTTGAACTGAGGGGGTCCTATGGCTACCTGCCTTATGTCCTGAAACACTTTTGGTAGGTCCTCACCCTAAGTGCATGAAGGTGTTGGTGGTCTTGTGCTTTAAGCTTCTCTGCACAAGGTGTGATGGATTGTTGTTTTGTATTTCTGAGTAGGTTCAATAATAAAACTACAGAAATATGGTCATTCTACTGGAAGTGCATTAGTTTCTTATGGACACAATTACACATTGCACATGGACAGCTTTTGGTTTGAACAAATTGCTCTCTCACTGGTTGTAGTTGAGGTGTTGTGATGTTTGAATTAAGAGTTATGATTTCTCCTTGTGATCCTAGATTTCTTCAAATGTGGCATCTCATATTGGTTATACAAGGTTTTGTAGTATGTTGAACGCAGGAACTCTTAAGCTTGTTGCAGCTCGATCAAGGATGCTTTTGACTTGATCAGTTATATCTCTTGAGTGCTAGCCAACATTAGGACCAAGCCTTCTTGTTGCTTCTAGAAAGTCAGTAGAAACTCAAGATTTTCATATGTTTTTAAATTACTGACATGGGATTAAGTACCATGATTGGGAGCAGAGAGCAAATTCAAAGAAAGGTTGTACAACTAGTCCTTCACAATGTGGTCAAAGGGGGGTGAAAAGTTGCACTCCATAGCAAGCAGAAGAACATTGCAGGCCTAATGCACAAGGTGGGCCACCTCCAGGATATGGTGGGCAACTATGGAAATTAGTTGATATACAAGCAGAGTGTATGCCACCACTTGGGCAGTGTGGACACATGGGGCAATGGGCAGGGGGACAATCAAACTGCCCACCACAACCACATGGGCACTATAAGCACCAAGGGCAGCGAGCTGCTAGCCACCAAGGACAATGGAATAACTATTGTGAAGGGATGGCAACAAACCACCATGGCCATGCAAATTGGGATGGGCCTGGTGGTTGTTTTAGGGGTTCCATACAGGCCGGATGGGCTAGTGGGTTTGGTGTATATGAAACTAACATTCAAGGGGAAAAATTGCCTGTAACCACAGAGGAGCTACAAGAACCATCTAGTAGGTCAAATGCTACCACTAGAACACAACGACGGGTGGCAAAAAAGACCATAGAATTTGAGGCAGAAGAGCGGAAAAAAAAAGGAATGCCACCTCACAAACTGGAGGTGACAAAGCATGGCAAAATTGATGGGTCATGCGATGGTAAAAATGACTAGGATAATGCAATGCGGGGTCTTGCACCTCGTATCCTAAATATGGCTGTTGTTAAAGTGGGTGAACAAAACCCTGTGGACATGGCTGAGCTCCGTAGGCAACTTGATGATTTATTTGAATATATCCATCATGAGTTGAGTGCCCGTGGATTTAGGGATTGTGTCAGACGATTCATGAAGAATGAAAGATCCCGTCTTAAAAAACGGTATCAAAAGGATGGGCAAACTGGATGCCCTCTTGGTGTGGATGCTGACCAGTGGGCAACACTTGTTAAATATTGGGAAGAACGCAACACACAACAAAATACCTCCCAATTAACATGTGCAAGAGGTGCAGTCACAAAATTAAGCAAATATGGTCGTGGTGGAAAAGCTGCTGTTGAAGCCAAATTGGTATGTGCTTGTTTAAACTTGATTTTTTTGCCTCTGAAGATGTGTATACATTGTTGACAATAGGAATATGAGTCATAGAATATATAATTCCATACCCCTAGAGCTCTATGGATGCATTTTTTGGGGTTGCAGAAAAAGCATGCGCAGCGAAGTCCATCATTATCTGAGGTGGGAGCTGCAGAGGTAGCGTCAGTTGCCCCAAATGGAAACCCAGTGAGTTCCCACATATGCATATGGATACATTCTTGTAGTTGTATTAGGGGATAAATTACAAACGATCTTAAATTAGTGAAATTAGTGATGAAATTCTATAATCAATGATGTTTGTTGAACTAGGTTATAATTATGTTGGGGAATGTATGCAAATTTGGCAGGTTTCCAGTTCAACCATTCTCTCCTCACGAATTGCAACAATTGAAACAAAGTTACCAGAAATCCTAGAGGCATGCAACTCAAATGCTCGGGGAATTGAACAATTGAATGCTCATGTGGAGTTGTTCATGACAAAATTGTTGGCACAGTCAAATGCAGGACTGTTAGGTGCAAGTTTGACAAGTCAAGGAAACATTGCAAGAACTACTGAACTTGCCACACACACCGTAGACGTGCAAACAGCCACAAAGTGTACAGAGCTTGGGGAGGGGCATGGTATTGAATGCCCTATAGAAATGCAACCATCCATAAAGCCTACTGGACTTTTGGAAGGGCATGCCATTGAAGACAAGGGTAGAACTAGACATGGGGATATTGGCCATATTACAAAGGTGCACATTTGAGCTTTCATTCACTGATGAAAATTAGACATCACTGTAATAGAATGATGTGGCATGCCAAAACTAGACAATAGTCAACATTTACAAATATGTGGATTGAAGGAATTTGGGGGGGGGGGGGGGGGATTTGGGTGGATTTTAGGCTAAAAAGAAGAAGACCACACTTGCAGCACAAGTTGGTGTTAGCACTCGAGCACGGTCTGCTGCAAGTAAGGTCACACACACACAAGAACAGGTGAGATCTGAAAAAGTTGATGCTATGTGTGGCAAAAATCTAGTCAGAATAGTCATAAAAGATTAAATTCTATAACTATGCCTTGATCCAAGTCTATTGTAGAAATAGTAAACGTGTTGATTTGGGTGTGCAGTTTCAGGTAGGGGATTTAGTTGCATTGATAGATTCCCAGAGAGGACATCATTGCAACAGCTATGATATCAGGGATTGGTGGGCAAACATGTTTCCACCATGGCACCCCTATTGAAGATGGGTGGTTTCGGGTGCAACTGATTGAAATCATGGCAGGCAAAGGTTTCACTCCATTGCTAATCACAAATTTGGAAGATGATCCACCACAGTTGATGTTGAAAGATGTGATGGGCACCAATTTGGTATGGAAAGGCCAATTTTTGCAAAAGAAGTAGTGAGTAGTTGTTGTAAACTATTGTCCTTGCTGTTAGGGATTTTTTATTGGGTTTCATACTAATGTAAGGGAATTTTGGTGTATTTCACTCATCACAAGGACTTAGCTTGGATGATTGAAATATTTTTCCTCTTCAAGTACATTTTATCAGCCTCAAGTTTGATTGGGTGGTAACATTGGGTGGTACATTTTACCACCCAATTTGCCCAGCATTCGTCTTGCAACTACATAGGAGGATCAGGTATGCGCAATCAAGCATCACCTAAGCTCAGGGTTTTGCAAGAGAGGAACATGTGGGGGCAATCTTATGCCCTGGAGTCTTCAAGAATCTCAGAGTGTTTTGGAATTCGGGAACCCAGACAAGGAAAAAGGGATAACACTCAAGCCTGGCCGTTGCAGACATTTTCTTCTTTGGCATCAATTGGTAGTCGAGGCTTGAAAAACACCTTTCTATTGCACAATGCTCTTTTGCTATTGCTGAACCTTGGAAAATGTTCCCACAATTTTGTAACTTTCCTTTTAGAATATGCAGTTCTTTGCCTTGTGCATGTGTTTCTTAGTGATTGTAGAGTTTTGTTGATCGATCTGTTGTTGACAAGCACTCTTGGCAATTCTAGATAGCACATTGAACAAAGCAGATGAACCCTAAACCCTAAACCCTAACCCTATTCCTAACCCTAACCCTAATAGTGGGACCTTAACCCTAAGCCTAATAATGGGACCCTAGCCCTAACCCTAACCCTAACCCTAATAGTGGGACCCTAACCCTAACCCTAACCCTAATAGTGGGACCCTAGCCCTAACCCTAACCGTAACCCTTATAGTGGAACCCTAACCCTAATCCTAACCCTAACCCTAACCCTTAATAGTGGGACCCTAACCCTAACCCTAACCCTAACCCTAACCCAAATAGTGGGACCTTAACCCTAACCCGAATAGTGGGACCATGTGACACATGGCGATTTAAACTCTCAAAATGCTCATATTGAGGCACGTGGCACATTTCGATTAGCCAAACACAAAAGACGTGGCCATTTTTTGGCCATTTGATTTAGAAAATTCAAGATCACAATCTAGTTTCCCAAATATTAGAACCATGCCATGTGGCAACAACCCATTAGGTAATCGGAAAAAACATGGCCACTCCTTACCCACACGAGATGGATGAAACCGTATATATTACATTTAGGCTCCATCCACCATTTGATGACGTCATGCTGATGTAACTAGTTTTTGTGACTATTTGTCGTTTGCGACTTGTCTTACGCGACTAACAGCAAAATAGTTGTAAAATGTCGCTTTCGACTAAAAATTAGTCGTAAACACCAATCGTAAATCAAGGGATTTTTACTAGTGAAACCATGGAAGTGAAAATAGTTTCAAAGAGGATTTCATGAAAAATAACATGTATCAAAGAGGAAAAATGACAATGGTAAAATGATCCACTTACCACATGAGACGAAGAAGCTCCTGGGGTAAGACCACGATGACGCCCAAATCGTTGAATGTGTTGAGCACATATGACTTTTGTGAAATCTGACCAACACACTTGGTGCATTGGCAAAGCTGCCGAGGTAGACCACGAGGAGAATGAGACACCTCTGCCTGCGTATGAGCTGATGTGCCTTCATTTGAGGAGGATGAGTCACTAATGGAGACAATGGGGGAGGAAGACATATCATCTATCACATTAATAAGGCACAAATGTAAGGCAAAGACCAGATTAGACTTTCAAAAATCATGTGATACAACAATACAAACCCTTGACTACTCATAAATTGAGACTACCTAAACCAAAAAGAAATGCATACATGCATCCAATGTGAGCTCAACAATGCCTATAGGACTGGTTGCCCGAAACCCTTTGGCATATGCAAAAAAAACAACAAAATGTTAAAGCCAGAATAAATTAAACCTTTGCGAACCCCTTGCGAACCCCCCACCATCGCATCCCTCTTCGCATTTGCATACGTTACTTAAACCAAAGCCCTAAACCCTTTAACTTCCTCCTACATTAGCTAAGCGCCCGACTTCGCAACCCTCTAACTTTGCAAAACTAATAGCATTTTAAAGACCAAAACCCAAAACCAAAATTTTTAAATTTTTTTTAAACTTTGGAGTATACCTAATTTATGGATTTGCTTGAGCAAGAGTTCTCTTTGTTTCCCTTGGTGTGATCTGGACCGTCCAAAATTCGTGCGGGTAACTACTGTCTAATTCCGACCGTCCAAATTTTGACCGTCCATTGTGAAATCTGATATGACGCTCCAGATTCCGAAGCGTGTTTGATCTGACGGTCCAAAATGTGACCCTTGTTGTGTGTCTTCTTGTTCCTTATCTTTCCCTGGACTTCGCAGCTGCAGTTGCTGCCGCTGTCGTCATCGTTAGAGGAGGAGGAGCTGGTGGCGATGCTGTAGAGGATGACAACACTTTTTTTTTCTTATTTTTCTTCTTCTTGTTTTCCCTCTTCAGGTGAAGAACTTTCTGGTCGAGAGTGTGATGAGGGGCGCGAAATTTTGTTATCCTGATTAGAAAGCATTGTTGTTGTTATAGTCATGGAACAACAATAGCTTCGAGGGTTTTAGTTGAGTTTTCCAGTTTGTGTGACGGCGAGAAAGGTTTTGTTGTAAAAATTCATTCAAGAAAAAGCTAAATCTTCCACTATGCAAATCTCTGAGAAATGAGATAAAAATAGCTTAGCATTGTACAGGCGGAAGAAGAAGTCTTAGAGGAGGGAAAATAGAAGAAGAAAGAGATCAGTTCCGAAGCCAGGAGTGTGGGAGGAGTGGAAACACTAGGTAGTGGGGAGGAAGAAGAGTAAAGGATTCACAGATGGGGAGGAATGGTAGTTGCATGCAAATCTGCTTCTTGTTGCTTGTGGTGTATGCAGCAGCAGTAGAAAGAGTCGTATGGGCACAGACTACTAGTGCAGCAACTTACATCCCTGTGGACAACATTCTCATCAGTTGTGGGTCTTCCACAAATGTGACAGTTGATGGAGGACGTGTGTTCCAGGCGGACAACACGGCCTAGACGCTAGCATTAGGAGGTGTTTCTACATCCATCAGTCAGCCGAGTCCCAATCTGTTGTACCCAACTCTCATGCAGCAAGCGCGCTTCTTCACCACCAACTCGTCTTACACTTTCACTGTGACGCCCGGAAGGCATTGGATCCGTCTCTACTTCTACCCATTTTCTTTTGCAAACTGGGCGGCCAATGCTTCTCTATTCTCGGTGACGGCCAACCAGTTTGTGCTGCTCGACGGCTTTCGACCTTCGAGTTGGACCACGCCAGACTTTCCTTCTTTGTTCCGTGAGTATGTTGTCAACATGAGCTCTGAGTCTCTGGTTCTAGGTTTTGATCCAGCTCCCGGCTCTTACTCGTTCATCAACGCGTTGGAAGTGGTATCAATGCCTTCCGATCTCTACTCCGACGATGCATCACTGCTGGGACAAGCCAGATCCATCACGCCTCTAGGGTTGGCAGATTGTGCCATACATGCCATGTTTCACATCAATGTGGGTGGAGTGAGTGTGAGCTCGCAGAACGACTCCACCGGAATGTGGCGAACATGGCAGCCTGACGATCTCTTCATCTTCTCGGCAGCTGTAGGAACGACTGGCGATGTTCTTGTGACCAGTATTGAGTACCCCACGACTCTTCCCGAGTACATTGCTCCCGCAATTGTGTACGCGACGGCTCGCGAAATGGGAGGCAGTAACACCATCAACCAAAACTTCAATCTCACTTGGATCTTCCCTGTAGACTTGGGATACACTTACTTCGTGAGGCTTCACTTCTGTGAGATCTTCTTATCTGCCATCAACCAATGTGTTTTCAATGTCTACATCAACAACCAGACTGCAGAGACAGCTATGGACATCATTGCACTAACAGGGCACCTAGATTGGCCTTTGTACCAAGATTTTGCAGTGCCCATGTAAGATGCCACTGCTGGCGACAAAAATTCTCCTCATGATGCATCCGTGACCATGGATGGTCGAGTTCCTCTTTCTCCTCGAACCAACATTGCTGCCGGATCCGGTGCTCAGGAGCAACCCAAAATGGAGCTTCTAGCAACTCCGCGGGGGAAGAAAGGAGGATGAGGCCCAGGATCTTCAGGACTCTCATCTCACAAGTTCCAACACTGCGAGAACGTGGACAGTAGCAGCAATCTGAGCTACACAGCAGCAGCAGCAACATCCACTCCTAAACCCTAAACCCAAGCAGCTGCACTTCCCTCCTCCAGCTACCCCCAAGAGCAATGTCAAGAAAAGGCTTGGCTAGAACCCAAAACAGTAATTACCAAATGAGCAGGACTCAGGTAATTCTGCTGCCATGTTCTGATCATCACAAGCTCTTTCTAGCAAGAAGATCTCATCCGGAAACTGTTCAGGGTAACTGCGCCTGAGATATGATTTGTGAGTTTTTTTCCTTGAATGCACACAGGTGCACTATCAAGATCTCAAGCAGAAGCAAACAACCATGTGTCAGATTCTGCTTCCTCAACTTCCTCATATGTCAGTACAACTGCATCTTTGAAGGGGAGCAACAATAGTTTGCAATCAGTACATGGAATAAGCAGCAGCAGTGCTGACAATTCTCAAAGTACACCCTGAGCGCGGCAAGGGAATTCGACGTTGCAGGATCCTACTTTGGAGCTTCAAGCAGGTGAATACTTATTCCTGATCACAACTTTCTGCGCTTTCACATGCAACAAATTTTATATGTTTTCTAAAAATTTATTGGTTCGGTCTATGTCTCTTTGTCTCTATGTGTTTTGTTCATGTCTTTTGAGCTTTTGAGGCCTCTTTGAACTTGCGTGGGAGAGAAGAAGTCGTTGTTTTGTAGCAACAATAGACAGACAACAGACAAGTAGTAGCATTGTTGTTTGTTTTTGTATGATTTTTATTTTATTTTTGGAAAATACTTGTAACAGAGCAATCTAATTTTGTCTTTTTTCATTCTCTCAACTCCACTTGAAGAGTTATCTGGAGAAAAAATGATTGTATAGAAATAGATGGTAGAAAGAAAGCTAGTAGTCGGGAAGCTTATGGATCGCTTTGTTTGGGGTTCGGGCAATGTGTGCTGAGGTTCTCAAAACCAACGACCGCAAGTTCTTACCCGAGTTTCACAAGGCCATCCCGAGAGCTTCCAGGTATGGGAGTCGAATCTTGCCAAGGGAGAGTTGAGCCAGGGCAGCTTGGGCTCAAGATCTGAAATGCAATTTGACCTTAGAAGGTGGGATGTATTTTGTTCAAATCAGAAGGATTTGTGATCAATGTAGGTTGCGTATAGAGTGTGCCCAAGATATGACAGTCTTACAACACCAAGCAAAGAGAAGTATAGTTGCTAGTGTGTATGCAAGCACACAAGTCTGTTTGTTATGTTCATGTGAAATGGCTGAAAGAGGCTGCATGTGACAGGCATTGATGTCATGCAAGTAGAACTTGTGGCCCAGACCACTTGGAGGTGCCAAGAGAAAAGAGAGATGGTTGGTTCCTGGAAGGCCAAGATTTATGACATGCACAATGTGCAGGTTGGTGTTTCTTATTTGTAGCTTTCAAGTCAAATCTATGTGAACTTTTCTGGAGATAAACATGGTCTGGAAATGTGGAAGAATCTGATTAAATGATGAATGCATTGTGAGTTTTATGTACTGTTATAGTGAGCTTATATTTTGGTTTCCCAAATGTATGCCAATTTGGTTCATGTACATGTGAGTATAAGGTCTAGAAGAGTAGATGGTGTAAATCAATGCAGCAACATGTGGTTTTTTAATTGGAATATTGCCTCATACTCTAAGATGGTTTCATGCAGGTGGGTGGTGCCCAATACGCTAAGATTTGGAGCAATGGATGCGGTTGTTGAGAGCAATCCTCTTTGTTCCTTTCCTATATCTCCTTCCTTCTTTTTTCTATTTTTTTCAAAATTGTCAAATTCCTTTATTTACCATGTAAATGCCCTTTCTTGAGTCTTTTTAAATAATTGTAAATATTTGTAAATGCCATGTATGTGTAATTCTTAGTTTGTTTTTCATTTCAAAGCTATGTTATCAATTTATTGGTTTTTTGTAATGTTTGTTGTAACATACAATTTATAAGAAATAATTTCAGAATTTCATTTCAATATGAGCTCGCTTGCATGTATAATTTTTTATGTTCATAGATGAAGCCCCACGAACATTGTTTTTTAGCTGATTGGTTAAACAATGTTTTTGGGGGCTAGGTTTTGCCTAGTGCTTGTTAATAGTTTGGTTGGCTGATTGATCACTGAACTTGTTGGCTAGCCCTTATGTCGTGACATCATGCATGTAATTTAATCTTAACAAATTGATGCTCAGGTGAAATGGATTTCTTAAATTTTTTCATGTTTTTAAAATTATGACATGACACATATTTAAAAGTTATATGGCTTTATTGACCTTCGAATTGATCTTTATCATGGTATTTGTGAGTAAATTGACTTTTAAAAAGTGTCCACCTTTAATTCGTAAGTTAATTAATTTTTTATTTTAAGACTTTCGGCTATTTAGGCATTTTATTAAAAGATTTAAAAGATAATGCATGGTCATTTTGGTGAGCCTTAAAACCATTCGTAATGCTTACAAATGGTTTAATCTTTTAAAAAAAGTGAAATGTTTGTAAATAACATTCGCAGGACAAAGAAGTTTTATAAGTTTATTTCATTCATTAAATAGTAATATAATAGGTGTAGTCACATGTCATCAAAGTACACACTTCAAGAAGGTTTTAAAAATAAACTTAGAACGATGGAAATAAAGGGGAAAAATGCCTTTAAAAAATTTTAAAAAATAGATTTAAAAAAATACAAAAAGATAAATGAGAAGGAAAACTTTAAAGTGGAATCGTGTATTAAGTAGATGGTAGTAATGACATCTGAAAAGAAATAAAAAACACTAATGAATTAAAACCCATGAGTGCCTAATATTTTGGAAATAACCACTTTCAACCAACCCCTCCCCCCATAATGAATTTGTAAAAAACAAAAACCTACATTAGCGAAGCGCTCGACATTGCAACCCTCTAACTTAGCGAAACTAACAGCATTGCATGGCTTTTGTGATGCAGGTTACACCGCAAGTTGCGATGCGGGTTACATCGCAAGCCCTGAATTGTTGAAAGTCCTTAAGCTAGAACGGAATCCCTTGAAAGTGTAGTGAAATCTTTCTAGGGGCCCCACCATCACATCCCTTTTTGCATTTGCATACGTTACTTAAACGAAAACCCTAAATCGTTTAACTTCATCCTACATTAGCGAAGCACCCGACTTCGCAACCCTCTAACTTTGCGAAACTAACAGCATTGCACAACCTTTGCAATGCGGGTTACATCGCAAGCCCTGAATTGTCGAAAGTCCTTAAGTTGGAACAGAATCCTTTGAAGGTGTAGTGAAATCTTTCTGGGGTCTAGACTAGAGTAGGACGACAAGTGAATTTGAATTCATTCTCGGTATTGCTTGAGAATTGTCGAAGGAAAGCTTGGGCAGAAAGGAGGTTGCGGATTGTAATGGTTGGGACTGGTGGAGGGGGTTCTGGGTCTAGAGGAGGTGACAACAATGAGGAAAGGTTGAGGAAGATGGTTGCTGATCACTTGAGAGCTTCAGAGTTGTTTGCAATCGATACTAGGACACCTGAAGGGTTGGCATCCTTGACAACCATCTTAGGTCAAGCATTGTAAGCAGGGCTGACTGCTGGGGAAACACAAAGAGAGGAGGAGGCAACGAAGGCTGCAGAAGCCAAGGCAACAGAGAAGAAGAGAATGAGAGATGAGAGTGCAACAACATGAGCTCTCTCACCTAGAACTCTCGAGAAGAAAAGGAGGAAGGATGAGAGGGATGCCATCAAAAAGGAGAAGCTTGACCTGAAGAAAAAGGAGGAGGAGAGGAAGAAGCTCCCTTTGATAACATTAGTAGAGGAGGGAATTCCAACCAAGCTGGCATACACTGGGGCCAAGAACACCATTAGGCACATTGTCTCCACCAACTTTGCACGAGGAGTTGAGTGGGGCACTCTCTCAAAGGCAGAGCAGAAGAGAGTAAGAAATGAGGTCAAGGGAGCATTTCGAAATGGAGGAGAGCTTGATTCATAGTGGATTGCAGACAAGATCTCCAATTCAATGTCTCAAGCAAGATACCACGACAGGATGAAGATTCGTGTTCACCTGAGAGACCTGAATGTGTACAGGAACTTGGAGAGGCCGCTTCAGTTTTCAGAAGACATCTGGAATGCCTTCTACAAGTCTGAGGTGCAGCTGAAAGCAGCAAGGCAGCTGAAGGAGATCATAGAGTAGCTAGCCAAGGCCAAGAAGGCAAGAGAGTTAGGGAGGTCTGACCGTGACCTGAAGGCACTGGAGCTGAAGCTTGTTAAATGCCAATCAGTGGTGGACGAGGTTGGTGATCCACCATTGAAGTTCCTCAAGGCAACAGAGTGAGTGAAACTAGTTCCACCCACCACCCACAGGCTAGGGCAAGGTGGCATTCCCGGCCTCAAAGCAGCATTTGTAAGTACCCTCCCTTTCCTCCAATTCTTTCCTGTAAAGATTCGAATAAAGTTGAGTTTTTGTCGAGTCAAATAGTTTTTGTTTGTGATACCTTTGCGATGCGAATTACATTGCAAAGATAGGTCAAATGGCGTTTGTTTCGCAAAAATACGATGGGATTTGTTTCGCAAACTGCTTTGCAAGTTTCAGTATGCAAAGGTTTGCGCTTCGCAAAAGTGGTCAAAGACTTGAATAGATTCTTTATGCGTTTTTATTAACCTGTTGTATTATGGGGACAATATAAAGAGGTATAAGAGGAAGATCACAGCTGTAGAAATGACGATGGGCTAGGAGCATGGCAAGGAGCATCTTTTTGAACATGTTGATGCACTATTGGTGAGTGGGTTTGGTTGGGATTCAATTTCTATTTGTGTTGAGATTGTCTTCATTTGAATCAGGATTTTCATTTATGGTGTTGATTAAGCTTTGCATGTTGAAATGCAGGCATCTGAGGGTGAGAGTGAGAGCTCCCAGGGCAGCAGTGATGAGGAGGAGAGAGGCGCTAGCACTGCTCCCAGTGCTACCATTAGTAGTGGACCCTGTTCAATTGCTAGTCGAAATGCAGGTTTTGTAGGGGGCAAGGATAAAGAGGATAGGGAGGAGGAGGAGGAGGAGGGGCAGGGGGACGATGACGAGAGGGAGGAGGATGAACAACCTCCCCCTCCACCAAAGAACATTAGGAAGAAACATTCAAGGAAGAAATCCAAGAGGGGAAGGAAGTCTAGATAGACAGCTAGTGTGTTAGATACCCAAGGGTTGCAAACCCTTTTACATTGTAAATTTTGAAATTTTGATATAGATTTTTTTTTGCGGCCCAAAGTGACTCCAAATGAATATAAACCCTGCTTCCAAAATAAAAATACAGTGCCATGCTCTTGCGATACATAGTGGATCTCAAAAACATTTGCGAATCATAATTTTTCACAACACTACAAAAGCCAAAAGACCAAATATACCATGTCACAAACATTGCTACACTCCTACAGGTAAAATCATTCCAGAATCATAAATTTTGCAAACTTTTAGTGACATTTTGAGAATCCCAAAATGTTTGCGTTAGATCTTATATCGGAAACCGATAGACTTTTGAGTCGGTTTGCTAAGTCATTATGGTGATGGGTTTGCTGCAAATAGTTTCCGATGTAATGTTAATCGCAAACTTTTAGCGGCATTTTGAAAATCCCAAAATGTTTGCGTTAGATATTATATCGAAAACCGATAGACTTTTGAGTCGGTTCGCTAAATCGTTGCGGTGATGGGTTTGCTGCAAATAGTTTCCGATGTAATGTTAATCGCAAACTTTTAGCGGCATTTTGAAAATCCCAAAATGTTTGCGTCAGATATTATATCGGAAACTGATAGACTTTTGAGTCGGTTCGCTAAATCGTTGCGGTGATGGGTTTGCTGCAAATAGTTTCCGATGTAGTGTTAATTGCAAACAATGGATAGAAGCAGTTATAATCGGAAAAGTTTTGTGATTGTATCAAGTTCGAGAGTTGCGAAAGACTTGCGATTGTACGGGTACGAATGTTATGGTATCGCAAAAGCTTAAGAATTTGCGAGGAATTATGGTTCGCAACAGCGAGATTTCGGAAACATCTTTCTTTGTTGTTTGCGATGATATTTGGATCGCAAAATAGCCCCCTGTTGTTGTAGTGAATGGAGATTTTGGAGGTCAACAAAGAAGAAGAAGACAATTGCATAACAATCACAAAAAACAATTTGAAGAGGAATTGCCAAGATAAAGGCGACCATGCACAACTAAAGTTCATCGAAGATTCAGTTTTGTATATTGGCAAATGCTTCATAACAATGTTTAATGTTGAATTGACATGGTTTCACCATCTTGTTATGAACAACAAAATGAGGTTTCCACGTTGAAGGTAATTAGTGGAGGAACATATTCCTCCCATATTGCAAAAGACCATGGATGCAAATGTGTTGCCTACCATGTTTATTTGTTTTATAATTAGTGACACTTTTGATTTGTGAATGAATCAAAATGGTTTTAACATTTTTGCACTAGTTGCGAATTTCATTGATGATGCATGGGTTCCTAAGCACATTAGTGTTTTTCTTTTTAAAATCCCCTACACTATTTATGTTACTTTGGTAAAGATTGTGAAACCATTTCTAGCCCAATTCAAATTGTTAAATAAAATTTTGACATACGTGGAAAATGAGAGCTTGAACTTGAACACATTAATTTTTGCCCATTCTATTATATTTTCTTGTGAATCATTGCAATTGGATACACCATTTATAGGGACTTGCTTTGGACATGTGATGTCCAAAGCTTGTCAATATTTTACCAATGATGTTAAACTTTGTGTTGGCGTCAAAGAAATGGCATTGAAAAATGCCCGACAAACTATATGAAAGACTATGACTTCAACAAAGAAGTCCCAAAAGGGTCAACAAGAGTGGGATAAGGCTTGCATTAAAGCTATATTGCCAACAAGGAATTTGAAAACCCCAATGTTCAAAAGATTCAAAAGCAAAGTTGTCATTTTCCAATAAACTAATTTACAACATGTAGATGCAATTAACTCTTATTACAATGAGCAATATTTACACTTGCAAGAAAAAGTGCCAATGGATTAACATGGGCCATCACACGTGTTGTGATGGAAATTTTGAAACCAATTGTGGAGCAATGTATTTTAAATCAAGCAAGAGGTTATTGGTTCTTGTTCAATGCTATGATTGTTGCCATTTCCATTTGCATGAAATTAAGTATTGACTTCAATCATAGAGTTGTGCAAGTGCTTCCTTTGTGTATGGCACAATTGATGATGAATTGGAAATTATGTATGGATAGAAACAATGGGTGTGTTAGCCTTTTTTATCATTTTTAGAAACATTTATAGTTGTATGTGCTCATAACATGCATGTTGGCCTTGGTGTTGGACCCAAGGTTCAAAAGGCTAAAATGTGTCATTGATTTTCTTAGCCATGAGAAGGTTAAACTTGTGCCAACAAAGTACAACAACAACAAAATTTGATCCCCTTTTCTTGTGAAATGTAATCATTTCATGAACTCACATGTTACACATACTTATATTCCACTTGCCCACCATCCAACTAATTCATTTTTTGATTTCAAATTTTTGGTGTAAAAGCAAACAAAAGATTATTTATAGATAAAATGTATATTTTCCACCATTGTGTTGTGAACTTGAATAGCAATGCAAGGTCCCCTACGCTTTGGTGGAAGGAACATGCTAGGTTGTCCTAAATGTGGTCTTTCAGCTAGACATATCTTGGTAATTTTAGCTCCCAAATTGAAACAAAAATATTTTCTTTGTCGCTAGAGTTTTAACTAATCTACATCATTGTGAACTTGCATTCACAAACTTAATTTCCTTGGCCATGATATATAAAAATTGGTTCAATAATACACAAGTTGGTTTCCACTTTGCAAGCAAGGCATAGTAGTGACATACGAAATAATCAAGGTCACCTTTTTGGTTTTTAAACCAAATTTATACCTTTTTTAATCACTACAATGAAATATTTGAACCAAACATGTATCTCCACCTCCATGATACTGGACATATTAAAAAAATATTAGTATGGTTAAACTCCAATATTGACACAACATTGGTATATACCTATTTCATATTAACCAATAAAAAACCTAGGACTCAAATGCCTACCCATGCTATTTATCAAGGGTATTAACCCAAGTTCAAAATGATGACAAACATTCTTTTATATGTAAATTTCATCCAACAAATCAAAAGGCTCAACATGCAACCAAAAGTGCCCATGTTTTTTCTTTTGGGTTTTGAGGGTGTAGGGAAAGGATTTTATTTTCTTGTAGTTCCTAATTTTTTTCATCAAGTTTCCAATATGTGGTTGCAATGGACCTAAGCCAACCATGGCATTAATGCTACATAGGCCAAAGAGACACTAAAAAATCATCCATTAATGCAATTCGTAACCCCATGATGTAGGGTCCATATTGAGCTGAATGCTTTGATTTTCTTGGGTAGCCTCTTATTAAAAAAAAAACTAGGGCTTCATTTGGAGGCCTTTCCATTGCATCTCCATGTTGAGAGGAACCTTAATTGGGTGCAAAAAGGTAAGCGCCCAAGTCCTTGCTTAGCATGCCCTTCCACATTCCCAAAATATATGCAAGATGGGTTTTAGAGTATTGAGATTGCATGAGTAGCATTTAGCCTCAATCTTTAAGTTCACTCTTGCTCTCTACATGTTAACTACAATTGCTTTGTGCCATATATAGACCAAACGAATCCAATGTCTTTCTTTGCTCATCTTCAACCATACATTGTCCCATCTAAGTTTGAAGTATTTAGGCAGAAGTGGTTCCCATTTCTCAAGTATCATCCTCGTCAAAATTCGTCAATCTCTAATCAATTTCCTATTTTTTATTTATTTATTTTTGGGGTGTGTGTGGTGTGTATTCCATGAGTGTCCCTTGAACTTCCCAAGAACAAATTTAACTAGGGTCAAATTCAAGGTTAACTAAGGTACCATAGAAAAACAGAAAGGGTTGGTCTGCCGAGGCTCTTCCTTGCATCTGCAACGCATACCTTTAGGGATCATGCCGTGGATCGTTATGCATGTTGGGCCATGTTGTAGGACCCTTGATATATCTCTTTGTGATAAGCAATGAGACCTCCTTTGGAAAGTCCAGGGTTTGTATGTGCTCCTTGCAGTTGGGTGTGAAATTTTGTTTGCACAATTTATCACTTATGTGGTGGATCTTCTTCGGAGGCATCTTCATACACTCCTAGCCACTCATCTAGGTCCGTGAATCTCTTCAACTGTTGCAGCTTTGCGAGAAATTGATAAAAGTCTGGAAAATTCAGCCACTAATTTTTCTATGTACATACATACATAGACACAAACGGTGTTCTTTATTGTCACTCTTAATGACCCAATCTCTCCAATATGTAAACCTCAATGTCATTTTAGTAATAGCCTAATCTATTCAAATTAAATTAGTTGTGAGTTCCATACTTTTGTGAGTATGGGGGAAACAACTCCTTGTGAATTTGGATTGTCATACTCAATTTTGGAATTTTAATTGAAGAAGGTTTCGGGGGGGATATAAGCGCATGTTACTCATTAGGACCTTTGTGGTTTGGGCATAGTAGTTCTATTATAAGGGGATGATGACAAAGGGAGATGCAAGCTGGGACCACCTGAAGAATCACGTGTTCATTAGGTTTAATAGAACACAAGATTTCTCCTCTCATTTGAGCCAAATAAATTGTCAAGTGACAAAAGGATTGATTCGTAAGTCCTTTCCCGTGTAGGGCTTAATAAGGTCAGGTGTATAAGCTGTAAACGCCACATCAGAGTTCTTAACTAAAAGAGAATGTTGACATCCTTTGTAAAAGTGATTCTATTCACATCTGTCGTGTTATGAGGGTTGATGCCTTGTAATATCACAACATGTCGACACCACTTCCTCTTGGGAAAATCTTATATTAGTTTATGTTTGCCATTTGTCTGCTTCCAATAAAAGATACACACACACACCAAGTTATTTTTTCACTAGGTAAAAAGACTTCGACCTTATGACATATTCTTCACTTATAGCACTACCGATGTTTTTGAATATATATGTAGGAACTAACCCACCACTAGTGGCATGTGCGAATTATGGTACCATTCAAAAGAACCTTGGAAAATCGGTAGAAGTTAAAGTTGGTATGGGCCACCAACAGAGAGCATAGAGATGGGGTATCACCTTGCAAAAGGTGGCCAAACTCCTTTTTTTGTGTTTGTTTAGATAATCTCCAATGGTGCTCAGTATGTGATCTTGCACAAGACAGTAAAATTCGATGAACGAAAGTCAAAACATGCAAAAGTAATTATCCTCACAAAGTAGCCTTTTTCTCGTGATACCCACCAAGTATCATAAAAAAGAGAGAGAAAAAAAAAAAGGTAGGGCGGGCATATTAAAAAGCAAAACGTTCAATTAACCAAGCATTTAGATTTTATGAAATGTCCTGCATTTATAGGGCAATATTATAACAAATATTGTGCTCTCCCCCCAACACAAAATTAAATCGTGCTCGGTAATTACAATATGAAAATGTGTGCAACAAGTGGAAGTTAGGGTTTAGGGTTTTGGAACCCTAAACCAACCTCAACCCAATAGTTGATTTAGGATGAATGCTTGGTTTGAATCTTTGAAGCTTGTGTTTCATATGGTTGCTGATGACTACTGCACCTCTTGCCCATATTAAACAATTCTCAAAGTGGTTTGTTGAACCATAATTGTTAGTTTCATAACACAAAAATGGGGTTTAGCCCCCTAAATGAAGACTAAAAAAAGTGACCCAACAATTTCTGATGTGACCTTGCTTGACATCCTAAACCCTAAAACTTGCTTGACAAGTTTGATTCTTTTCAAAATTTGTGATGTAGCTGCAATGACAGTCATCCATAATAAGGTTTAGCCAAATTTAGTTGTAAACAATTCATGGATCTTAAGAAAATCTAAGCATCTTTCTACTGACTAGGTTCTTTTTCAAAAAAAATTGATGCAAAATTTATTTTGATTCTTTTTTCAAAAAAATTTAAAATTAGTTGAATTTACAAAACAAAATTTCCCAATGCTTTTGTCAAAAAATGACAAATTTTATTAGGAAAAAATTCATTGAATTGAGATTTCTATGTATGTTGCTATGGTCTTTCAACCATTAAAATTTAGATTTAATGGCACTAGAAAAAAAATTCTATTTTTTCAAGATTTTAGATTTTAAAGAGATAATAATCTCAAAACTATTCCTGTCAAAAAAAAATAAAAAATCTTGTCCCAATTTGTAAACATTAAATTCAGTGAGACTTTTTTTCCACTTTGTGAAAAAACAATATTAACCCAAAAGAAAGGAGGGAATTTATCCATTAAATAATGCAATAATAAACACATCACACGCTAACTATTGTAATATCCAAGGGTTAAGGATAACTCTACTCCTCAAGAAGAAGAAAAATTAGTGCAAGGAATTGTTTTGTAAAAAAAATCTTTTGCAAAAGGGCACACTTATTCATATATCAACTCAAATTGGACACACCCTTGGTATAGTCCAATGGTGTCTATACATTGCAAAACATGTACCCAAGAGAACATGTACCTAAGCTACATCATATTAATTCAAAGTGCTCATTTTTGGATCGCAATATAACATTGTCCTTTTAATTCAAAAAAATCTACTTTTAAAATCAATTCCATGTTAAGCAACAACCTACTTATCATTAGCTTAACATTATGTGTCATGTAAGGTTTACACTTCGAATTTTGTGTTAAATAAATTTCTTGTTTGAACATGTAGTAAAGAAACTTGTCTCTCTTGCTATTGAGTTATGAATCACTTAGCACTAGGTGTGGTTGCATATTTGGTTAGGTTTGTGGGATAGACACTAAAGACAAGACTTGTTGCATGGTTCAAATGCCAAAAATTAAATTGAGCCTTTGCCTCCTCCCAATTTGAGAGAAAATATAATTTGAAAGAAACAATGACTGGTTTTGTCAATTTTATGATGTAGCCAAAGTGCTCATTATCCTTGAAAAGATTTAGCTAAATTTGGATGTCAAGGAGATATGAAAAGTAAAGGATTCAATTGTTTTTTTACATTTCTAGCTACCTATAGGACATGACATAGAAATCTCTTGGGAATGTGATAATCAAAACCAACAATTTGTTTTTTTAGTGTCAATTTTAATCTCCCCCAAAACATATACTCTAAAAAGAAGTAGATAATTTGTCATAAAAATAACACCATATAAAAATACATTAAATATTGGAGTTTCATGGGCAATAAACAAAATTAGTTCTTTTCCAAAACAAAGTTCCTTTTCATATTTTCACATTATTCTTTCATGAACTACTATGGTATTGTCAAATGAACAATATTTTTTCCCCCAATTTTGTGGGGTTGGTGAACTAGCTGTCCTCCACAAGAGGTGTTTAGCCAAATTTGACTACAAGTCAAAGAAAAGAGTATAATGTTTTTAAAAACTTGCTATCTATTGGCAATATGCAAGGAGTTATGTTGAAAATATGTCAAAGTCAACCTTTTTTCCTTAAAATCTAGTGAATATGAGGGTTTTTTTTGGAAAATCCTTTGCAAAAATCATAACCCCCTTTATGGGTCACAAAATGACAAAATTTTACCACCAAAAATGGCAAAATATGAAACATAGTGAAATTATTCAAATGATATACTACAAATTTTTTTTACAAAGATTCATTTCAAAGGTTTAAAAAATATTTAATGGAAAATTTGACCCTAGGGTAAGGTATGTGACACAACATCTAACTACCAATGCACCATCCATTGGAAATTTGTTCCTAGTTATGAATCACAATTGAGTTAACATCCTACAATTCTTTACTAGAAGTCCACCTTGTTAACATTCTATATTCTTTTTTTATTTCACCCTAGCATTACCTAAGGTATTTACTACCTACCTATGTAATTGGGTAAGTAGCATGAGTGGGTGATTATACCCCATCTTTTGTTTTATGCTTATTTTTGTCATCCTTATCCTCCAAACATGAAGAGAAATCATGTTTGTGCCCTATACCAAAACTTTTGTTTTATGACTACATATATGACTCCAATTGTAATCCTATGTGGCATTAGTAACAATGTGTAATTAAATGAGTATATATTCAAATTAAATTCACGACTTTTATTATTTAGTCATAGAGGTGATTGTAATTGTAAATGTCATCCCATGATTTTTACAATTGTGATAATGTTGAACAAATGATTACATATATGATTAAACATATGACTACAAAAGTGACATGTGGCCTCTATGTCCAAGCCTAGCCACTAAATCTACCTATTTAGCCTAAATTAAGTACTTACCTAACAAACTTAATTTAGGCTAACCTATTACCCTATAAAGTTGATTTAATTACTTATGTAGTCTATTTTAGTTTAGCCACGTAACCACCTAATCTAGCCTAATTTAAATACATGTATGTTAGGCAAGGTAGGTACCCTAAGCTCCATAGGTCTGCTAATTTAGGTAGGTATGTTGGGTTAAGTTAGGTAAGCTACTTAATCTAGCTTAACATTGACTTAATTTGCTTCCTTACCCTAGTTTACCTATGCAACCTAGTCTACCCAACTAGTTATATAATTGATGTAGATGACCAAAATTGAAATTGGTCAAAATTTAATGGGGAAGAAAGGGGGATTTTATATCTTGTAATCATATTATATTTTTTGTCATGTTGCACCTTTAGTCATGTACTCACAATACATATAACTACAAGTTGTTGGTAATATTGTAATGAATCCTAGTCATACTCATAAATAACCATGTAAGACAATTTAATTTACATGATTTTATGACTAGATTTAGGACATAGTTGTAAAATGTCATAGTCATGAAAGTAATTGTTTGGTGTGGTGGTGGAAACTACATTGGAAAATGCAATTCCACATCCAAAACAACAATTATAAATGTGAACAAATTGAATTCTTGCAATTATGTTGATAAAGAAGTTTAGAGGGAAACTCATGTAACTCCAATGTATTGGGATGGCTTGGAACAAATGGTAGTGAATTGTGTAGATGATGACAACCCGAAGGAAGTTGATGTATATAATGTTTAAACGAGAAAAGATTATGCATATGCAAAAATGAATTACTTGTCATAGTGTTGACAATAGTTAATGTTGTGTTAGGGAAAAGACTAGTATCTTAAATCATGGCCTAATTAAATCACCAACATTAATAACTCCAACTACTAGTTTCTAATAAACAATAATGATAATTGCCACAAACTAACAAATATTGTGTCATTGTGATTTTATTTGTTTATTATTTCATGTCGTCATAATGAATAAAAACAATTTGCTCAAGAGATTGTATTGGCTTTTCATGTGACAAATAGTCTATCCTACTAATTAGGTTAATAGCCTAAGCCATTTAAGCCTACTAGGTATGTAGCTTAACTTAGGCCACCTAGGCCTACAAGGTAGGTATGTAGTGTAACCTAGATTACTTAGGCTACTTACGCCTACTAGCTATGTAGCTAACCTAAGCTACACCACCTAGGCCTACTAAGTAGGTAACCTAAGCCTAAACCTACCCAATAGGCTAGGCTACCTACCTAGTATGCTTATGCTAGGTTTATTAATAGGTTAGTAGGTACCTACATAACCTATTAAATAATATAGGCATATATATCTTACTAGGTAGGTATAAACATAGACCTAGTAGGTACCTATAAGGCCTAATAGACTATAACCTACATGTTACCTAGGTACATCCATTTATTAATAGGTACCTCCTACTTACTTAGGCTACCCTACCTTTAACCTACATGTTTAGGTAAGTAGTGTAAAAACATTCAAGTTCATTTAGTACAATATGCATGTTGAAAAAAAATTCATGGGTTTAGGGTTGATTACAATATGTTGGTCTAGAATCATGTTCATTACAAATATGTTGTCCAGGAAAATCACCTTATGGGGTGGTGATGCAATGGTAAAACACTTGATTTTTCAATGTGAAGGTCAATAATTCAAATCCTCACACTTGCAACCTAGATTGTTTTGGCTACTTAAGTGATTTAATTAGGTAGTCTAAGTTGCAAAAACTATTAATCCACCTAGCCTAGGGGGCTTGGCCTACCCTAAGTGGTTTGGTTTAACCTAGGTGGCTAAGCTAGGTGGCTTAACCTAGGCCTAGGACATAGGGTTGGTAGCTAAATAATTAAAAAAATTAGTACTAATTATTAGTTTAATTAATTAATTAGGTAGGGTAATTAATTAATTAATATTTTCATATTAATTATAAATATAATATATTTTTGGTCTCTACCCAAATTATATTATTATTATGCTGGTTTAGTAAAAAAAATCAACAAAAAAGACTTAGTCAAAATGGTTGAATCTAAATTGACTTGTCCAAAATGACATATTGGTCAAGTTGAACATGGGGGTAAAAAAACCATATGGGAGGCTTTTTTGATTGAAATCCTTGGTAAAAAAAATCGTGATTTCTTGTAGTGTTTCAACTTGCTTGCAATTAATTTCAACTATAATTCCCATTGGTACAATTAATTATGCCATCAGATTCACATTATGTAAATATTATAATCTTGTTTTTTGTGAACGGTGTTCAATTGTTGTATTAAATATGTTTCCTTACATTGTAAGTCACGATATCATGTTGGCATTCATACATATGAAACCATAGAATCTCATGAAAGGTGTACATATTATATGTTTTTATATACTTCAATGTCTTCTATTCAAATTCATGTTTATTATTTAATAATTATTATGTAATACAATTAATAATCATTAAAATAAATATAAAATATCCATATGAATTCATTAAATGAAATAGCTAACTATTTTGTTAGTTAATTCAGATAATAAATAAATAAATATCTAAAATTGGACAATGCATTATCCAATAATTAATTATCTAAATTCATTAACTAATTAATTATTTACATTTTTTTATTTTTTTATAATCAATCATATTAATCTAGGTGAATAATCGTTGATTTTCATTTGAATTTAAATAATCAATTATCAAAATAATTATTTTGTTAATTAATTATCTGATACATATTTTTGATAATTATTTATTTTATATTTAAATATATAATTAAAATAATTCATATTATTGTCTCAGATAATTAATTATTTGATACTTAATTCACACATATAAATTATATATTAAAAATATATCTTTAGTTGTATAAACTAAAAATTAAAAATCAAACACAAGGTATGTGGATTTTATTTTTTAAAAATCAGAATTCAATTGCAACTAAGTTGCAACTAAAAGATTTAACCTGTATGTTTTGTCCTTAAGATTTCAATTCACAAATTATACAAAGAGGTGTGTTTTTTTTGTGTTTTCACATTAAAATATGTGTGCCATTTTTGGATGAGTTTATAAAAGTTTAACCTCAAAGGCAAAACACAAATATAAATAAATAAATGATGTGGTTATTCTTCGATTCACCTACTTTTTTACCTTCGTATCTACTTGCCTATTTAAGTAGGTAGGTTGGTATGTAAGACCCTCCAACTTACGGACCTATGGCCATGTATCAACCTACTTAAGTACTTAAATAAATATATAAATATTTATTTATTTCCAAATTTCAATTAATATCCCACATGGTAACCTTTGGTTGTGCCATGTGTCATAATATAAAACCATTTAGAATCAAAAATTATAATGGATAATGAACATCAATATTAACAAATAAATAAAAAATCCTCATAGTGCCATGTATTAGGTTTTGATGAATGGATGAAATGTGATATCAACATGACATGATGGTTGTAGTTGTAGGGGAGTTGCATAATTGTTGAAAATGAGTTGTTGCGATAAAGTTGCAATGAGATGCACTAGTGTATACAGTGAGTTGCATCTTTTGCAACTCATGCAACTTGTTTAATAACATTCATGCGTGTAGAAATACGGTGAGTTACAAATGATCACTACTATTAAAAAACTAAATTGCGAGCCCAATTGCAATACACCTTTTTTTTTCCATAATGTGTTTTCAAGCTACTTTTTTGATATTTTAAAACCTCTAGTGAAAGGTTAAAACTAGTTTTATGAAAATTCCTAGTCAAACATCACAATTGATTCTTTGGAATTGTCCATAAAAAATAGTCATATACCTTACACTTACCAAGTAGTTTTAAGTTTTGAACAAACAATGCCTCCCAACATTAACAATCTCTAGTGATGGTTGAATATTCACCAAATGAAAGAACCAATGGTTCTAGTTGCAATTAATAAAAACTCAATTTTAAATTGAAATTCATTTTTAGAATCAATATTAAAACATGAATTTTTATTTATGAAAAAGGGGCCCAAATTCAAAAATCCAATTCCACTATATGTGGAACAAAAAAAATTTAATGATTAAATAAATACCTTAGTTTTGTTTTTAATCAAGTGGAATCAAAATTAACAAATAATTAAAATTGTTAATTGCTATTTAATCACTAATTCCTTCTCATTAGTAAGAATAAGATTGGAATAATGATTAATTTTCATAATCAAAACCAAGAATTTAATTAAAAAAAAATTGACTCAATTTGAAATCAAATTTTTAGTTATGTTTATGTGTGGAACAAGAATTAAAATAATTCCAACTTATTTTCAAAACAAGGACTAAGCCTTGGGATATTGTCCATGGGTGGATGGAAGGCACATTAATGACCACATTAATCCCTTTTTTTCCCATGGGCAACTTGCCACCCACATATGTAAAGGATATGACCTAATACTACAACATTTTGGTTGTAGGTTTTATTGTCATTTAACCTAACCTACTAGCCTAGATAGATGCATTTCCAAGCAAATTGATAAACTCCTAAAGTAGTAATATTGTAAACCATAAGAATCCCCAAGCAAATAGATGTAAAGAATATAATGAACAAGTACATAAATTGTTACGCCTCCATTGCATTTGTTAGTTTAATATTCAAAGTTTTAAAATGTGGTTGTGAAGAAGACATGAAAATTTGTTTCTTGAGCTTGGTGTATAATGATAATGATGAAACATTTTTAAATTTAAAAAAAAAATTCAAACATTTCAAATGTTTTTGAAAAAAATTTATGCCTCATATAATAAACCCCCTTCATAGTCATGCCCATTTTAGTCACATTTTGGTTTGTGTCGCACATTTTTTGGTAACCATCCATTTTAGTAAGAAACATCATCCTTTACAGTCACTATCACACTTGTTAGTAGCACAAAATATTTGCAAAACATTTTTTGTAAATGTGATTATAATGGGGAAATCTGAACTAAATATAAGAATTTTGTAAATTGTAGTTCCCTTTGACAATGTTAATGTTGCTTTGTATTCAAATTGTGCAAACTAACAACAATGAATATAATTGAAGAGGAAAAAACTTTCTAATGCAAACAAACAAAAGATATGCAAACTTGTTAAGAAAGCAAAAAATAATAATTAAGAAAATATAGTTGACAAGATACATAAGCTAATAATTAAGAATCTCAAACTCAATGTAAATTATCATATTAAAATGGGTAGAAATCACAACCTTCTTCAAGTCTAATAATTCATAGTAGAGATTAGAATAAACCATGTAAATAATTTAAACAATTGGCACCTTTATATTCTAGCATTAAAAGGTTTTTTGTAAGTTTTTTTTTTCTTATAGTCACAATCTTGTAAAAGTTTATATGAAATGTGACTATACATGTTTAAATCACAATTTATTAGTGTCATGAAAAAATAGTCACCATGGGAGTGATGATAAAAGGGTTTTACTATATAAGGATAAAAGAATTTGTAGGATTATGCATCATTTCATGCATTCTACCTTGTGCCTCCAAAATTATTGGATAACAAATCATTGTGTAACATAAGGTTGTTGACATAAACCACATGTTTGTAATTTCATGAAATCCGCTATGATTTTATGTTGTATATCTTTCAGTTCAAATGTTGAAAATGGAAACTAGGTTCTTTTCATTTTGAGTGATACATTTAAAAAGATTTTCACTTGCATTTCATATGAGAAAATCAAGGTACCAATATTATTGTGCCAAAGCACATGTTAAAAACCATATGTATGACTAATGTTTGGCACATAATGATTCATGAAAACTTGGTTGGATGAAAAAAAAAATTTACCACTTTTTTGTGGAAATCCATGAGAATTGAATCCCCAACTTCTACTAAAAGCTATTCACTATCCCATTTTGTGTCCATTTCATGTTGGGAAATTATTTTATTTTATTTTTAGAACCACATATTCCAATTTTGAAAGTAAATTTTAAAACCACCTTCACTCTTTGATTTGATTTGAATTTTTTTTTCAAATTTAAAGAACCAAATTGATTTCCAAAAAAATGAATCAATGGTTTTCAAATGAACTGGTTTTAACCTAGGTCTTATCTTAGCACAATACTCAATCCCAAAACCCTGCAATGAGAGATCTAAATCTCTACCACTAGGCCACACCTTGTAGAAGAAGGGAGATGTTCCCATTTTTATTTAAAAATCACACATGTGTTCAAGCTTTATTAGAGCATCTCCAACGGTGCTCAGTATGTGACTCCATAAAGTACAATTTATTCCAAAAAGGTCAAAATGTGTTTAGCTCAGGAAATTGGTTTTTCTGCACCAAATGTATGCAGTTTGCCGTGGCTTGTAAAAGTGGCAAAAGTGAACCTCCCAAAAAGTGTGTAATAAATTGGACGGCTCGGTATTTCTGATTAGTCAATCATAATGATTATTGGTCCAGGTGGCTAGCTATTAGCAGTCCTCCCCTATATTCCATTCCAGTTACAGTTTTATTGGTGGGGTTGCTGAAAAGAAAACGACTAAACTTAGACATTTAATTTTATTATCCAGAGTGACATACTGAGCAGCGGTGGACAGAGATGCTCGAAAGCCCAAAAAAATGTTAGATTTTGAACTGAGAGACCAGACCGTGATGTAGTCTAAGCATGTGATATATTTGTAATATGTAGAAAAAAACATTTAAATGGATTTTGAGAAAGTGGGCTGGCCCACTCTCAAGAGGATGTTGTCATTGTAAGAGTGAACAGTTCCCGGAGAAGCGAAATCAAGCCTTTCCTGCGGCATTCTTTGCACTTGATTGCTCGCCGCGACACCCGAATGACGCCATTTCCCCCCCCTCCCCCCTACACCCCGCTTCCAGGCTCTCGCTTTGCTCTTCCTCTCTCCTCCTCCTCAGCTTTTTGTTTCCGCCATGAATATTAAAAACCTTGTTCTCTCTTGTTCTCTCGTCAATTGTACTCCTCGTTCGTTCGCTCACAACTGTGGCAGCAGCAGCAGCTTAATCTAGCCGCCAAAAGATTGCTCTCTGTATTCTTTCTCATCAGGTACGTTCTTTCGTTTGCCGATCGATCTCTCTCTCTCTCTTTCTCTTAATGCTGGATGATGATTAAGTTGCTCAGTTCTTTTTAGTTTTAAAATTTTCAACATTTCATTTCATTTCAGTTTTTCTGTGAATTTTTGGTTTGTAGTTAGTTTGTTAGGCCTAAGACTATCATATAATAATTATGTGTGCCATAATAATAAGCTGCTGCTATATGCATGCCATCTTTCAGGTGTTTGGTATGTTTGAAAAATCTTATTTTTTAATGAGGTTTCTGTTATGTTTGAAAGACATGTGAATTTTTTTTTTTTGGTTGATGGAGGAGAGCCGAGAATGTATGTGTTTTGTTCGTCCATGTTTGAAGTGGTTTAGAGATGTTTTGTGCTACTGGAATCCATGGATCCCCTGAAGATAGGCTAGGAAACTTGCTCTGTCATGAGGTTTCTGTGAGCTCAATCTTTTGGTGAATTGCTCATTTTGGAAATTGACTTCATTCTGGAGGTTGACAGAAGGAGACGATGGTAATTTAGAGTTCGTGCTGGGTTTTTGTGTGTTTCTTTTAACTATCTGCATAGGCATAGTGCTTTGGTTTGCTGATGCACTTAACCACTAAGCTTCATGCAATTAGGGTACAGGCTTTTCTAACTCTACACCTGTGGGAATATTTCATTGCAGGACACAAGCAGCAAGGATGACAGATTGTGGTCCAGAAACACAATTGGCATGTTATGACAAAGTAGGAGCACTTCATCTCAAAGTAACAGCAATTGCAGTAATACTGACAGCCAGTACTCTTGGTGTGTTGTTGCCCATTCATGGTCAGCGCTTCACATGGCTAAGGATAGATGGAAATATCTTCTTCATCACAAAAGCATTTGCAGCTGGGGTCATTTTGGCGACAGGGTTTGTGCACATGTTACCAGATGCTGCAGGTGCTCTAACCAGTAGCTGCCTGCCTGATCATCCATGGTCCACATTCCCATTCTTTGGGTTTTTTGCCATGGTTGCAGCACTTGCGACGTTGCTTGTTGACTTTGGTGCGACTGAGTTCTATGAAAGGCTTCAGTCTCGTAGAGGCAAGATGAAAAATTGGGAGGATGCACCTGTGGATGCTGGTAAAATTGCAATCAATGCGTGTCATAAGTGTATTAATTTCTGTATTGCATTCAAGAGTTTTTTGCAGTCTTTGATTATCTGTCCATCTAATGTCATGCTTCATGATTGGTGAAATTCTCAGTGTATTCATCATGGAGTTGTTCGGGTTGCTTGATGTCCAAACTACAACTGCACTGTCCTACTCTCTGCCATGTCTCCAATGAAACACTTTTCATTGATTCCTCACAGTCATCTTGAAACCCAACTTGTCCAGAGCAGTTGTTTACCACATGTTGTGATATAATTCATCTATTTCTTAGAAGTTCCTAGGGTCCTGTTCTCTGAGATGGTAGATTGCTCAATTTCCAGTTTCTGAGGCAGCTGCAACAGTTCCTGCTGTCTTGATAAGCCAGAGCTGAGATGGTTTGTAGTTGTGTATACAGGAGTATTCCAGGAGCCTACCTTGGCAGAGGGGACTGAGAAAGTGGATGATGCAGAGAAACAGGAAAATAGTGACAAGCGGATACACATAGTGGGGATGCATGCCCATGCAGCTGCCCATAGTCATAGCCATCCTGAAGGCCACCATGATTGTGCAGAAATCACCCATGACCATATGAATGGCAATCTTGGTCATACACATGGAGCAGGTTCTATATCGGATGAAGGTTTAGCACGGATTAGGCATGTAGTTATTGCACAGGTAAGGCTGTTGTAAGTGCACCTTCCTCAAAGTTATGCTTTTCTGCCCTTCTTGCCATATGAGCTCACTTTCTGGCACTGTCTTGTTGGAGTTGTATGAGACATAGGATTTTTGAGCCCTGGTTTCAATTGACTTCTGATTATCATGTTTCTTCATTGCAAAATCTTCAGGTCTTGGAGTTGGGTATTGTTGCACACTCAGTGATAATTGGAATAGCACTAGGAGTATCAAATAGTCCCTGCACAGTGCGACCACTAATTGCTGCTCTTACATTCCATCAATTTTTTGAGGGCTTTGCCCTGGGTGGCTGTATCTCTCAGGTTTGTTTTACTTCCACTGTCTCTCAGCAATCTAGCTTGGCAGGTGAAATGTGCACAACATACTCTGGCATTGAAACATTTTAGTCATACCTACACTTCGTGATGGGGAATGTGAAGTGTCATTCCTGTAAGCTGCATAACACTATTTTGGGGTGGGGTTCCATCAACAGGCAGGTTACAAGACCCTGTCGGCTGTGATCATGGCCTTTTTCTTTGCAGTCACCACTCCAGGAGGAATTGCAATTGGAATAGGAATTGCTTCAAGTTACAATGACAACAGTCCTAAGGCCTTAATTGTGGAAGGAATTTTTGATTCCATATCTGCAGGAATACTTGTGTACATGTCACTGGTGGATTTGATTGCAGCTGACTTTCTTAGCAAGCGCATGCGATGTAATTACCGGCTGCAAATCTTCTCTTACACAGCTCTGTTCCTTGGAGCTGGAGCCATGTCTGTTATTGCTATCTGGGCGTAAAGCAACCTTGTACATATAGCTTACCATAGTAATAGCTAACCAGTTCGGTCAATTCACATATTCTATCTGAAAAATCTAGAGCTTTTGCTCTTAAATCATGATCTAGAGGATGTGCACATGCAAAAACTGAATTGTTGTCATGAGTGCAAGCTAACATCATGACATGACTGAGTCTTCCCATTGCTACTGTAAATGCAACAAGAACTCAGGGTGCAGATATTTGAATGCCTGTGCACCTGAAGTTCTAGGCAAGTTTTAGGCAGATGATTAACATATGAAGTTACCTTCAAAGGGCTAGTATGGAGTTGCTTGTCAATCTCAAATTCCTTCTGCAATGAAAGGCCTCTTTGTATTGAGGCGTGTTATGAATTGAGCTGTGATTCATTCTAGTTTGTTTGTTTCTTTTCTGCCAATGCAATTCCATACTCACCCAACTCTATGTTCCCATGGTCCAACCGAATTATTTGGAATTGAAACCCCAAGCATATTGTTCGATTTCACAAATTTTAGTCCCCATCTACTAGACCAACACCATAATCGCTTGTCATACACAATGGGAGCCCTTCAAACTTATAAAGTTATAACTGCTTTTGTAATTAATAATTTCAACCAAAATGGCAATTATCAATTCAAGATACAAAGTCTTATGCCTTAATCTTAAACCTACTTTTTCAATGGCTTAACTTAAGGTTAAGTTATGGGATCTTAACAATTAGATCTCTCATTGCTATGTAACGTAGATTAAAATTAGTTCATGATTGTGATTTCAAGTGGATTTATTGACTAAGAGTGGGTGAAGTCCCCCGTGGGTGCCTGTAACCTTCGGCCACTGTTTTTTATTTTTTCTTATTTTTTACTCTTTATTATTTACTGCCCTAGACGCCCTGCCCTGCCCTGCCCCTACCCTGCCCCTGCCCTTGCCCTTGCCCCTGCCCTGGACGCCCTGCCCTGCCCTGCCCTGCCCTTGCCCCTGCCCCGTTTCGAATTTTCCTTTTGCTGCCAAGGACAGGAGGAAGAAGTTACACAGGGAACGGGCAATGTTTGTTTTTCCTTTTGCTGCCAGGGACAAGAGGAGGAAGTTACACAAGGAACTTTTTTTCCTTTTGCTGCCAAGGACAGAAAGAGGAAGTCTTGAAACGAAAAGGTATGGGTTTCAGGACCTGGACGGACGGACAGACAGACAAACAGACCCCAAAATGTGTGAAGTAAATGAAAAGAAAAGTAAAAGACGGACAGACAGATACACACACACCATGTTTGTATTTATATATAGTGGGTGCCCGTGGCTGAAGGCCACTGTTTTTTATTTTTAAAAATTTTTTATTGCCTTGCCCTGCCCTGCCCTGCCCCTATTTCGAATTTTCCTTTTGCTGCCAGGGACAGGAGGAGGAAGTTATATAGGGAATGGGCAATGTTTTTTTTCCTTTTGCTGCCAGGGACATCAATTTTATCATAGAACTGATCCACAACATTGTTGAAACAAGTAGCTCGAATCTCTCCATTATCTGCATCCAAAAGGTCAGAGGAGAAAACCTTGCCATCTCCCCTGGCGTTGTGGAAACGGCGAACATCACTCTTGGCAGTCACTCTTGCTTTGATAGTCCACCGACCCTGATATGGATTCAAGGCGGCAATTGGGACAATTCTGGCAAGTGCTTCATTCTTGGCAATGGTTCTATTTGAATAAACAGGGGCAGGTTGGTAGGGAGGAGCAACACTGGGTCTTCCATATATGTTCTGTTGCTGAACTTGCTGATTATTAACCCCACCTACTCCACCCATAGCTCGCCTCTGGAAGTCACCAGAGTCAGTCTGAGGCACAACACTCCTTCCTCCATGTCCATCAGAGTAACTTCCATTATTGGATTGACCTATACCTCCACCTTCTGATCTATATGTTGCATTGGTGTGCAGGGCTGCTTGTTGAGGCAAGCCCTGACCTGAAACTACAGAGGCTGCAAGGGACTTCTGCTGCTGCTGCTGTTGGAGGTTTGAAACTGGCCTGCTGCTTGTTGCTCTGGGCCTGCTCCCAAAAGCTTTGGATTTCCTATAATCTCCTCTTTAGATGCTACAATCTCCATGTTCAAAATGACCATTCATAGCTGTGACTAGAAACCCATTGCATCCTTCTCAGTTTCTGTCTTGAGTCCCCTTGCTCCTGACTGACACCGTAGCTAATAGTCTTACAGACTTGAGGATTTGCTTACAAACTTGCCAATTCCATACATGGATTCAGCTTCCACATCACCAGCTCCTCTTTGCATGTCACTAGATGTTCTTGGCTCTGAGAATTGCAGGTGCTCATTTCGTCCTTAGAAGAAATTAAGGTTTCCAATTGACTACCCACCCCAGCAAGAGGCCATTTTCTAGTAGGCTTCCATGTTGTGAAAGGATCCTAAGAAAATCGGGTTCACTTATGCTCTTGCTGCGAACGCGAAGGAAAACCCAAAGCTCCAGATCCGAGCTCTCTCTCGCTCTCTCTCTCAATCTCTGTGTTTGTGAAGAAGATCTTGTGTTAGAGATCATGCTTGGATAGTTACTGAAAAGCTTCAAAGATTCTTCGGGGTCTGAAAAAACCGCAAGTTTTGTAGCAAGAAATATTCTGAACCACTTTGATCTATCACTCAAGAGCTTCCTCCTCCTCCTCCTCCTCCTCCTTCTTCAAGCTCTAATGGGTTCATTAAGATGGGTTCTTTGAGAGCTTCGTCTTGTGATGATATGTTTGTTGCTGCTGCGGCAGAGGGAGTTTTACAATTTGAGGGCTCTTGTGTGTAAACTCTTCTAGAAAGAGTTGAGTTTTGCTATGAAGTTGGAGGTTTTTTTTTCCCCCTTTTCAAAGTTTTTAGAAGCTTTGTTGTCGTCTCTTCTTCTTCTTCTTTCTTCTTTCTTTCCCTCTCTCTGTCTCTCTGTCTCTCTGTTTGTGTTCGACAGGAATTCGTGTTCGTCAAGAATCCGCGCAGCAGCAGCGAGGAGGAGGAGGAGATCGAAATATGAAAGCATCTGCTGCAAAGATATAGCAGCTTCGCTGAGAATTTGAAAGCATCACCCAATATTCAACAAATTAATATTGCTCTACTCCTAGAAGCTTCTAATGCATCATCAACCCCTTTACAGCCATATCAACCCCTCCCCAAAATCACGCACCTCTCTCTCTCTCTCTCTCTGTTCGTCAAGAATCTGCGCTGCTACTCTCTGTCTGTCTGTCTGTGTTCGTCAAGAATCTGCGCTGCTACTCTCTGTCTGTCTGTCTGTGTTCGTCAGGAATCCGCGCTGCTGTTGCTCTCTCTCTCTTTCATCAGTGCAGGATTCAGTGCAGGATTAGAAGTGAGATCAGAGACAGAGATAATGGCAATTTTTAAGAATGTGTTTTTCAAAGATGTTGCTGTTGTGTCTTCTTCATCAGCCATCAATGCAGTGCAAGATTCAGTGTAGGATTGGAAGTGAGAGATGAGAGAGGGAGAGATCATGGCAATTTTTAAGAATGTGTTTTTCAAAGATGTTGCTGCTGCAACAGACATAGATCGCGGCTCTAACTATTCTAACCGTCCCCAAAACGTGTGAAGTAAATGAAAAGAAAAGTAAAAGACGGACAGGCAGATACACACACACCATGTTTGTAATTATATATAGGATGGATGTTTTGTGATTGTTCACAATTGATTCATGAAATTAAGGGAAAAAACTTTCAAGATCACATGTTAGATTCACACTTTTGAGAATTGGGATTTTTGAGGAGTTTGAATTTTTTTAATGTGAGATTGCAAGGGTCAAAATATGTCAAAATCAAATAATTATTTGAAAGCTCTTGGTGCAAACTATAACTTCATAGGCTTTGAATGTCATATATCAAAGATGAAATTAAGAAAATAATGTAGGCTCGAAAACGTTGTGACAAGAATTATCAAAATGATTCCTAACCTTTCAAAGGTCCATTTGAACTCCAAATTATGTCCGATTCAAGATCTTCATATGGGGTTGGAAAGCTTGTTGCAAAGGGTACAAAATGTATTCACATGTTAAGAAAAATAGTGTGGCCTATGCCATTGACACAAGTGTGAACTTATTATTTGACTAATTTCTCCTTTCAAACCTAGTTTTGTAATTCAATTTTCAAAGATGAAAATGATTCAAAATTCAATATTTTCTATACCTTTTTGATGAAAATTATGCAATCACCTCCAAAAAATCTCCCTTATCAAGGGCTTTCCAACAATACCATGAATGCACCTAGATCCCCATTATATTTTTAGTTTTTAATTTTGTTGATTTTTTTTTGAAAATATTATTTCGATAACACTCCCCACTTATCAAGGGCTTTTCAATGGTACCTAACACATGGTTGGGGGCAATTTAGTTTGGGAGATCTCAATGTGACAAACAAAATAAAAAATCAACCTTCCTGAATGGATAGATGTTTCAAGCAAGTTATGAGCCTTTAAGGTTGAAAGAAAATAAAATGTTTGAATTTCAAGAAAAGGTGGTTGTGTTTTTTGCATAAATTAGTCAATCTTAATGTAACAAATGTTTAGTTCTTCATTGTTTTAAATCATAAATTAATTTGACATTGAATTTTTGAATGAACTTGTGCAATAAAATTCCTAATATATTCTAAGATCATTTGTAAAAGTTTGAAATGAATTTAATGAATATGGAGCATTCAAAAATATTTAAAATATTTTGCAATGTGTATTTTCATTGTTTAATGGACCTAAGTTAATTAATAATTAGTTGAATGACATATTAAGGGATTTAAAAAAATACACTTTAAAATAATAATAAAATGTAACATGTTTTTGACCATAAACACTAAAACAATCTCTATTCAACATCTAAATTGTTATTTTAGAAATATTTTTTATAATGACCAATCATATTGAATAAATTATCCTCTATTTATAAGGACCCACCTCAAGTGAACACATTTGGTTCATTTTAACAAAAATGCATTAACATTGTGAAAGAACATTACAAAGAGATATAACCAAATTCATTTTTTATTTCATTAAAATTTGAATGAACTTGAACAAATTTATCATGATGAAAATGGCCAACCCCTAATAAATGAAGACCAATAGTTATGGACAAATGAATTCATTAATAGTTAATTAAATAAACTATTTTTTTGTTCATAGCTAGGTTAGATTAAGAATCCAAATTAGGTTCCATCAAGCATGTAGGAACCTAAATTAAATTAAATTAGGCATTCAAAAACTTAAACTAATGTACGTCAATTAACCAAAACTAGTATTTTAACCCACCTTACTCATTAACTTAAGATGCAAGTGTGAAAGTTTGAATGTTTCACCTCCCTTTATTTGCATGTTTAAGAAATAAGTCTTTAACCATTGAATCACTATTTAAATAAATGAAATCATTTGTCATCACATATAATTGTACACATTCTTTTCCTAACCGACGTAAGTATTTATCTTAAATATTTTTCCTATTTATATTACCTTTTATCTTATGTTATATGCCTATGTACCCTAGGATATTAATAAGTTACCTAACTATTTTAAAATTAATGTAAGCTACCCAAGGCTATTTGTAAGTTACCATATGTTACATTCCTAAAAAAATCCTAAGTTAGTCTTAGGTTAGTGTAAATTATTTTGGGTTATTCTTAAGTTAATATAAGGTACTTTTAAATGAATCTTAAATTAATGTAAGTCATTTTAGGATATTTTTAGGTTAATGCAATATATTTTAAGCTATTCATAAAATAATGTAAATTATTTAAAGCCATTCGTAGGTTATGTGTAGAATATCATAAATTAAGTTTGTAGGTTAGTAATTTAATTGTTTTTAGGCAATAGTAAGCTATCTTAGGTTTTTTTAGGTTATTATAGACAACGTTAAACTATATTTAAGGTACCATAGGCTATTTTTACATTATTATACAAAAAAAATTATTTCAAACTATTTTAAGTTACTCTATCATAGTTTATGTTTGATTATGTCATTGACACAAAAAGAATTAAACAATAAAATTTCCAAACCACATGAATGAAGGTAGACCTAATTTTAGATCCAAGTCATGGAAGAAAAAAAAAAAAAGCAAAAACATGATGTGTGCACGATGTGAATGCAAAAAATATTTTATTACAAAAATACGAAAAGAAACATAACAAGATCATGACAAAGATATGTACCCCAAATTAATGTTAAACAAATTAAAGGTAATGTGGGATTCTACCTCTATTTATACCCATTAGACACATAACTCAAAAAAACTTATAAAAAAACCTTCAACTTATATGTGGCCCATGTTTACCCATGTGTGATTCGTGTGCACCTATGTGTGGCCTATCTCCATATATGTGAAAACTAATAGTGAACTATGAATTGATTAAGAATGAATTAAATGCGAACTAAGATTTAACTATGAATTAATTAAAAGTTAATTGGAAATGAACTAAGAATTAGCTTAAAATTAATTTAAAATGAATTAAAAAATAACTAAAAGTTAACTAATAACCAACTAAAAGTGAATTAAAATTAAACTAAAAGTTAGGTGTAAATTGATTACAAGTTATGGATGAACATTCATATGAATGAACTCCATGGTTTTGACATATGTGACAAGTTATTTTAAGTTATTCCACCTTAAATTATATTATTTAATGTTATTTTTGGTTATTCCACATTATTTCACCATAAACTATTCAAGATGATTTTTGGTTATTTGACGATATTCCACTTTAACAAGTTAATTTCAATTATTTGACGTTAATTTAAGTTATTTCATTTTAATCTATTTTAAATTATTATAATTTAAACTATTTTTGGATTCCATTTTAGGTTATTTGAAGACATTACACCACTATGCCAAAACTACCATTATATGATTGATTTTTATCAACTATACTAGTCACTTATGCCATTTGGAGTTGATTTGGACTTGTCATTTTGCTATTTTTAGTCACTTATCCACTTGTAGTCATATATGATTATTCACAAAATGACATTTTTGGCATATTGTACTTTAAGATATTTTAGTTTTATTGTATTTTAGGTCATTTATTATTATTTTAAGTTATTTCACTTTAAATTATTTTATGTTATTGTAAAATATCCTAGATTATTTTAGGTTAATGCTAAATAAATTAAAATAATGTGAAATAATCTAATATATAATATTATATATAATAACATATGATAAAATAACATATAGTAGGATTAAGAAAAATAACCTTGAATAACCTTAAGTAATATAATTGAAAATAACGTGAGGTATAAATGACCTAGAACAATAGAAGAATTCTTTTTTGTTTGTAACCAATAAAAATAATTATGGACAATGTTTTATCATTACAAAATTTGATTGCGAATGACAATTTTTCTTATAATAGAAAAACCTAAGGTAAAATAGTCTACGGCATAGCACATAATAACTTAAATATTAACCTAAGGTATAACATAGAATAATCCATCAATAACCTAATGTATAACCTAAAATAATTTATGGCATAACCTATAATAACTTAAGATATAATAATTTAGGGCATAACTCAAGATACAATAAATATGGAGAAGAGGATGAGAAAAGTGATGGTAGGAAGAACCTCTAACAAAAAGACACATGGATGAATGAATGAAGTGGATGACAATTGTCGCGCACACATTCCCCCTTCTATATGTGCTAATAATAGAGACCCAAAAAAAAAAGGAAAAAAAGCAGTTCTAGATTATGTGGATGAAATATTATGTATTTGTAGTTCCGTCTAATGAAAAGGTTTTGCATGGTGATTTATTTGGATGAAATATCATGCATTTTGTAATTCCGTCCAATTAGGCTTGGGTGCAACACAGCGCAAAGAGACGACGAAGACGCGAAGCGTAGATGGTTGCTTCTTTCTTCGCACTCTCTCGTGCAAATGAGAAACTCAATCGGAAGTGCGCAATTGTGGGGTCTACGGAATCGGACATGGTCGGCCAAGAACAGCGGCCACGGCAGCGATGATGATGCTGCCGGAATTGATAAGAATTGAAGAGGAAGAAGAAGAAGAAGAAGAAGAAGAACCTCAAAGAAAGTGGGAAGTGGGGGAGTAGTAGTAGGAAAACTATGGTGAATTTGAGGTTTAGGGTTTGATGATATACACCTGAGAGGAAGAAGCTTCTTTTGTTTTGTGACTGTTGTTGTGTTTTCGAATGGGACAGTTCCTTTCGTTTTGTGGCTTTTTCCGGTCATGATCGTCGACCACGCTTGAAGCGCAGCGAGCGGGAGGGAGGGAAGGAAGGAAGGAAGGAAGGAAGGAAGGAGGTTTGCACTTTGGACGCCGCAACCATGGCTTTCCGAGGGTCTGATGATGCATCGGAACCGGAAAACGTAAACTGTTTTTCTCTCCCTTGACTCTCCCTTTCTTTCCGTGTGATCCTGCGACTTATTCGGCTTTCAGTCTTTTGTTTTTGAGGACCGGGACAAGGATTTGCTCTCGTGATCAATTTTGTGTTTGAGGTTTATCTATCTTCAGGGATGATCTGGTACCGAGGTGTTCACAGTGGCTTTGAGTGCCTCCACTGGGAATATGATGGTAGGGTAGATGTGAGTGCTTCCTGAACCCTAGGAATGTCAACATTTCTCAGGGTCAATCTCACAGCACCACTGGTGCATGGACCGGCTTGATGTTGTTGTAATAAGATCGATTCTTCATGACATTGCTGCCTCATGTCTGCAGACCGGTACATTGGAAAAGATGACATCATTCTCAATGATAAGGAAGAAAACACCCTTTCAAAAGCATCGCGAAGAGGAGGAAGCTAAGAAGAAGGTATGGGGGAGGGGGGGGGCCATGTTGATTCAATGTATTGTTTATCCATTTCCTCTTGTTTAGAATCAAGTATGGTAATTACATTTGCAGAGTGGTCAGGATAAGGGTGAACACAGCTTAACTGTACTGCTAGATTGATAGTGTTACCCTAAAATACTTTGGCCACTTGCATTCTTTTACATAGAGCTTTTTGTGTGAAGGAATATGAGAGCTGTTCCTATTTTAACTTGAATCATGGTGACCCTTGTCCATAGCGTTGAAGGGACATCTTCCTCTTCAATTGGTGCTGTTTCTTCTGCTGGATTTTGTCTTAAATCTGGATTTTTTTCCTTCACTGTCAGCGTGCTGATGAGGAAGCTGCACGACTGTATGAGGAGTTTGTGGAATCATTTAAGGCAGATGACACTCCAGGTGGCAAAGCATTTGTGCGCGGAGGAGTCATCAATCCTAATGATCGTTCAAAGCCAGTCTCTGAAAGTGTGCCTCGAGGTATGCAAGTTAACCAAAGTGATGAAGGTAGCTCTGGCAAATCCATGTCTGTGGTACTTGTATAAGGACATCTTGCAGAATTTCTTGTTTCTGGTTCACTGTAGCATACCTATGCTTTTGTATGCATTTGAGGCCTTTGTTTTGAATTGTGACTGCATGTTTCAGTTTCAGTATCATTCAGTTTACATAATCACTGTTTGTGTTTGTCTCCCATGTGCTTTGGCTTGTCAGGTGGCAGTTCAAAAGAATCCACCCCTGCATCAACTAAGAAGCCTGGGTCCAGGTAAGAAAGCTCTTAATGAGCTCCATTCACTACTCTGGTGCCCATATATTGCAATCTGTATACAGCTGGGGAGCGTAAGAGTCTATGCATTTTCAATTTCTGGGGACTGCTTTAGAGTATTTCCATAAAATTCCATGTGGTACAGTGTCCTTGTTTTCTATTTTGTGTGAGTCAACACTCTTCATGCCAGTGTCAACTACCTGTAGGACATTTAGGTTGGACAAAGAGGGCAATTAGGAAAGTTGACCAATCAGCCATATGATTCTAGGTTGGATAAAGAAGGCAGGTAGGAAAGTTGGGCAAACTGATGAGTGGCCAACTAAAAGGTAGGACCTCTGGTGTTTATGGCCTTTGAAACTAGCTATATTGCATGTTTGCAGTAAATAGCCAATTTTTTTTACTGATTAGATGGATGTTGGTTTTGCAGATATGTTCCCTCTTTTATTCCTCCTGGATTGGCAGCTATGGTCAACAAGGAGAAAGAACCTGAAAAGAGGGTAAGTGGAGATTGTCTGTCTTGCTTCAAGTTATTTCATCACCCTTGTGTTTGAAAGTTCCTTGATGAGTGGTGTCAAAGCTACTGGAGCAACTTCTGCTCCCTGGTTTGGTTTTTCTAGGATATGATTGAACTAGATCATACTAACATGTTGGTGGCCATGATGCCAGAGGGATGATGAGAAAAACAGGGACAGAGAACGAGGGAAGCCTCGCAATATAGATCATTTCATGGAGGAGCTAAAGCGTGAGCAGGAGGCACGTGAAAAGCGTACTGCAGATCGTGAGCAGCGCCGGAGTGACAGAAAGTCACAAGTGACTGGGATGGTAGCCTTTCGTACTTGGTGTGATGATGCTTCCAAACATAGAAATGAATTTCTGTCACGTGGAAGACTTGGTATTAAAAGTTTCAAGCATATGCACTTTCAGGATGTTGCGATTGAATAGAACTTAGCTTCTCTGCTTTTACACTCTATTACTCTCTCATTTCCTAGATACATTCTGGTTCCTGATCACTATGTGTGCCTGAACACCTTTTTGCAGAGTGGGATTTTTGTTGCCTTTTACATGGTTTCTTCTTGACAGAGTTTTTTGGTGATCTTCTAGGCTCTGCAAGTTGATTTGACTCCAACTCAATTGGAAGAGGTGCTAGATGATGACAAGCTCCCTGGATCATTTGATGATGGTGATCCACAGACTACCAACCTCTATGTTGGCAATTTGTCCCCCCAGGTACACACAATTCAACAGATATGTATCTTACCAGGAGGCCCTCTATTTCTTGGTCACTATGCCATGCTCAATCCTTATGAGATGATTGTCCAGGCTTCTATGTTTTAATATAGTTAAGTGCACTGGATGCAATTGCAATTGAGATGATCTCGTTATTGTGACAAAGGCATGAGGAAGTTGATCCTAAATTTTGCCACTCACAGTATCTGCCTGCAAGCTTGCTTCCTGACCTTACAACTTGAACTGAGAAGAGAGTGATCTGTTCTCAGCAAATTGTTGAATGGTGCTTAAAGAGTATTGTGATTGCTTCAATTTGCATGTCAATATAAGAGTGAATGACCTTGTACTGTGTGTCCTGCAGTGTGCTTGAATGGGAACTGATCTTTGGTGATGCAGGTTGACGAGAATTTTCTTTTGCGCACATTTGGTCGATTTGGTCCCATTGCTAGTGTGAAAATTATGTGGCCCAGGACAGATGAGGAGCGACGGCGGCAGCGAAACTGTGGCTTTGTTGCCTTTATGAATCGTGATGAAGCGCAGGCAGCAAGAGATGAGATGCAAGGTGTGAGCTGTGATTTCATGGAGCTTGAACATGAAACATAGATGTTGTTGCTTGGTTCTGGCATAGTAGCTTAACCAATTGTTTTGGTTAACCACAGTAGTCTACGTAAAGGATATGTTCTGCGTGCAGGAGGCCCCAACCAGTGGTTTCTATGTAGGCCTCTCTATGCCCAAAGCCTAGATGCTTCCTTGTACAGGGGGAAGCAAAAGTGAAATGAATAACCATTTACGAGGATATTACTGATGTCCTTGTTTAGTTATGTCTCTTGAGCTGGCTCACAACTGAGTCACTTTAGGCTTGTGGAAATGCAATTGATACTTGGAGCATAGATTTTTGCATAAATTGTTTGCCCAATATCTTGAGCAGGTTGTTATATATTTGTGTACCCCTGCTGTTGGGAGCTGATGAAGTCAGTGGGGAGTAATGGAAGCTAGTCACTGCCATTCATGTTATGGTCTGATACTTTGTGAGTGGCACTCACAAGTTTATGACTGCACTTGTCCTTGCCATGTTTTCTTTTGTTTGACTGGAGCTGATGTAACATTTGCCTTCAAACTGTCGTTGTAGATTTTTCTCTGCAATTTAATAGATATTTTAATTCATTGTTTCATTTTTTACTTCAATCTCAGGGTGCTATTCCTTGACTGGGCATTTTGATGAGTGTTTGGTGCCCCATTTTGCAGGGATCATAGTGTATGAGTATGAGCTGCGAATAGGTTGGGGAAAGGCCGTGTCACTTCCTGCTCAAGCACTGCCTGCTCCTCCACCTGGCCAAATGGCTATTCGAGCCAAAGAGGTAGTAATCTAATGCTCAGCAAACCTATAACACACAGTATTCATTCATGACAACCAAATTTCCATACCCCCTTCTCAAGTATTGATTTGTGATACCACCACATATGTAGAATACCTATATTCTGAATATGCATGTGACCAGCATATAGGGGTGTACAATTCTGTTTTCCAGTTCCCAGAGAGGATAGTTGTAGAGGAGATAAATGCCTTGTTAGGGTCATGCTGTCAGTTGTGCTTGATATCACAGAGATTCGTGATATACAAACTAATGGAAAGACTCCAATCTGTTAAACTTGGAAAGAGTGGGTGAACTATTTGTGTGAGTAACATGGGTAGTGCTCCAAGCAATGATTAAAACTTGAGTTGTGACCTTTTCTACAGGGTGCAACAGCTTCCAATGTGGCCTGGTCAGGGCCTGGTGCTCCACCTCAGTCTGTTTCTGGTCAAAATTCTGAAGTGGTTAGTGTCCTCATGAAATCCTCTGGTTTTTGGTGTGGGAAGTATTTAGAGTTTTCCATCAAGCTTTATGTGGATTGGTCTTCTCTATTACTGTCAGTCAGGATCTATATACATCTTGTGTATTGTATTTAATTTTCAATATATGTCCTCTATTTGTCATGCATAGCAGCATGTTTGGGCCTTGGTATGCTCATGGCACTTTTGTGGCTCAAGCTTCTGTTGGCATTGAATTGCAAGCCTGTCTCATTTGAATGCTGTTGTCAGGTGGTGACTCCAAATATCCCAGACATTCAAGTGATTCCCCCTGATGATGAACACCTGCAGCACATCATAGATTCCACAGCTATGTATGTCCTTGATGATGGTTGTGCATTTGAACAAGCTGTAATGGAGAGGGGTCGTGGAAATCCATTATTCAACTTCCTCTTCGATCTGACTTCAAGTGAACATACATACTACATTTGGCGGCTGTATTCTTTTGCTCAGGTAATAACTCATGCTTGTGCAGACTGCATCCTGCGATTTATGGAAGTAGTGTGCAGATAGTGGTACAGTTCCACAAGAGAGTTTTGAATCTTGAGGACTTGGCCTCTTCATCAGTGCCAAACAGGAGACAGAATTGGTCCTTATCTGTACAGTACTGCTCGTGGAATTGATGTGGAACCATCTATCCATTCAAAACCCTCCATCTCTTCTTGAGTTGCAGTTCAGGAGAGCTTTAGTGTTAGTTTAAGGACCTGGACAAGCTGATGAGTAGCGTGTGACCGTGAAATGTAGGGAGATACGCTTCAAAGATGGCGGACAGAACCTTTCATCATGATTACAGGGAGTGGGCGGTGAGTAAGATATGTATGTATTCCTGCATTTGGATACGAGTGGTGGTGGTGGTTCCTGTCTGTCAATCCTCAATGGGTTGGCACAGTGAACACTCTTTGCCAATTGCCATGTAGGTGGATAACCTCGTGGAGATGGAGTTTTATGTGGAAACTTCAGATGGGCCTTAAACCAAAGACATTGCCATGATGTTCAAGTTGTGATGTGCATAGGTTTAGTGCACATGTGATCCTTAGGGACCATGAGACTAGTCAGAGTGAAAGGGAACTTCACCTCCATAGCTCTGTTGGCAAGGGCTGTTTGTTTATGATGTAACAGCTAACTTGAACTTCTGTACTATATCCCATCATGCCCTTGGTGCTTTTAATTCAGCTCATCAGGCACAAACATCTGCACTGGAAGTGCATTATTACTATACTGGAGAGTCATTTTAGTTGATAGTTGCTTGACCTTGGTCAGTCTACTATTTTCTCAACCTGTGTTAGTAGAGAGTTTCTTATCAATACTTTTCGATAAATCACATATGCTTGCCACAATGTGGTGCTGTACACTATTTTCCCTTCTCCTCATTAGTTTGTGTTAATGTTCTATGATCTGGTAGGTAGTTTAGTCAGGATTTTCTGCTGGGATTTTCTTATGACATTTGAAAATCTTACTAGTGCAAAACCAAGGTAGGAACCAAGTTTAGTTCTCTGAAAGAAGGATTAAGTTTACTTTCACCATTGTTAGTGCTGGTAGAAGTTGCTGTCTACTGCTATTGTGGTGGCTTCAGCAGTCAGCTTGTGTGTTCTTGCAGATGGATACCTCCACCCTTGCCACCCCAAGACATTAGCAGGAGTCCTGAGCGAGAGAAGGTCATGCCTGCCACCACCTTTGCTGCTGGAAAGGGAAGGGTAAGATCCTAATAGGTGAAGTGGTTTGTTTAGTGCATTTTGAGTTTGTCTTCACTAAGGGTCTATCTGATTTTGTTCCAACATATTACCATAAAAGGTGTGCAGTGTCTGGTACTTAACTGGTCCCAAGGCTTCATTACGTGCATGAAGGTGCTTGTTTTGAGCTCAGGACAAATTCTGATGTAGATTGTCCTTTTATTTCTGAAGTCCAGAGTTTTTTGGATGTAAGTCACTCTTGACACAGGGAATGTGGTGTTATCACCAGAGAATGGATCAGGAGCGTGCTTTGACAGATAGCCAGCGGGATGAGTTTGAGGACATGTTGCGTGCATTGACACTTGAAAGAAGTCAGATTCAGGAGGCCATGGGTTTTGCACTCGACAACTCAGAAGCTGCTGGAGAGGTCTGTTGCAATTCTATCTACCTGACATTTTGGTGTGTCCTTCTGGACTGATCATGTAGTCTGCTTGTCATCTCAGGAAAATGCTGGCTGGTGATTCTGCTTAACATCAATTGAGTCTTCTTAGCTGAAAAGGGAAGCAATGGCCCTTTTGTATGTGGCAGTAATCAACAAACAGTGCTCCATAACTGGCATGGAGTTTGGATTTAGTTGTGATATGGTTTCACATCTTGGATCTTGTAAATGCAGGTAGTAGAGGTGCTGACAGAGTCACTGACTCTGAACGAGACCTCAATACCAACAAAGGTGGCCCGCCTCATGCTGGTTTCAGATGTCTTACATAATAGTAGTGCCCCTGTAAAGAATGCTTCTGCATATCGAACTGGTTTCGAGGCACGGCTACCTGATATCATGGAAAGTTTCAATGATTTGTATCGAAACATTACTGGGCGGATCACTGCAGAAGCCTTAAAGGTCTGTCTTGGTCATTTTTTTATCAAGTTGTTGAAGTTGTAAGCCTCTGTCTAAGCTCCTCAACCCACTTTCTATTGTCCTTCTGTTCAGCTGTTGAAGGTCACTGAACACGTGTATGAACTATGAACATGCTGTTTCCTAACTGCTCTGCAGCTGTTTTCCTGTTTTGTAGTGTTGGGTCTCCTTTTTTCCCATCTTCACTGATATGTTGTTAGATGTGAGAATTTGATAACCTATGATCAAGTCATTTCTCTTTTCTTCAGGTTGACTTAAATGCTAAGTATTGAGAGGTTCTCTATACGTATGGAGATATATATGCATTTCAGTCTGTTGAGCTCCTTTCAAAATGCAGATCATGCCCATTTGTAGTAATTCTTTGGTCTGTAATATTGGGGATATCGTTGGGGTGTGTATATTTCCAGGAGCGCGTTTTAAAGGTTCTGCACGTCTGGGCAGACTGGTTTTTATTTTCTGATGCCTACGTGAATGGTCTGCGAGCCACTTTCCTACGGCCTGGAAACTCAGGAGTGCCTCCATTCTACTCTCTAAATGGGGATGTAGGGCCTACAAAGGAGAATGGAGGTGGAAGTGACAGCAGGGAGATTGCAATCAATGTGCGGGAAGGTTTATATGGAGATCTAGGGCAAGATGCAGCACTTGCCATGGGTGAGGGAGCAGCTGCAAGAGAGCTCACTAGCCTGCCTCTTGCTGAGCTAGAGAGACGTTGCCGACATAATGGCTTGTCAACTCGAGGGGGTGTGGAAGTAATGGTGGCAAGGCTCCTTGGCCTGGAAGAGGCTGAAAAGCAAAGGAATCAGGAGCAAGAAGAGGAGCTGAAAACTGCACAGGGATACATTTTGGGGAGACCAATACCAGTGGTAGGCAAGGATGGAAGTGATGGTGTGTATAGAGGGCGTGGAGAAGGGAGATGGAGTTCTGGTGGAGGATGGACAGAAGTTGGAAGTGGGTGGCAGGAGGTAAGCAGGTATGAGAGGGGTCATCAAGGTAAGAGTGAGAATGGTGATTCAGGTAGTGGAACTCCAGCCAATCATGGCTCAGCAGCTGTGTACACCTCTGGCCTCAGTGCACCATGGCCCCAATACCAAGAAGGTGATGAGATGGCAATAACGAAACTCAGTGGAGTTGGGGAAGCAGGACAAGGAATTGTATCTCTCCCTCAGACCCTTGGGATCCCACAACCACAACACAATGTTTTTGGTGCAAAAGTTGAGAAACCTGAGCCAGTCCTGCCTGCATCAAAGTGGACTCGGCAGGATGATATGAGTGACGGTGATGAACAAGGTGATGTTAAAGGCATAGGATTGGGATACTCTTCATCTGGCAGTGATGAACTTCTTGGGAGTATCATGAAGCGGCAGAAAGTGGACAGTGGCTTTGCCAAGTCCTCAGGTTTGACCAACGATACAAGCATGGATGAGGATAGAAGGTAGCCATGGAACACTCATCAACCATAATGTCCATAAATTGTAGGGGCTGCCTGGCTGTGTGGTTGTCATGAAATCTGAGGGTTGTAGGCTAATCTTAGATCCTCTTGAATCCAATTATTTTCTATGAACCTTCAGTACTTTGTGTTACCTTAAAAGTTTTGTTGTGAAAATTTCCCTCTACAATCTCATAGATGCATTCTAGATAAATCAATTTGATGTTTGTTCTTTTCAAAGGAGAGATTTCAGGGTGAAGATTTCTCTTGTACGGACCAGTCAAACCTAGAACTGGGGTTGATCCTGTTTCTATTCACCTCACAACTTTGCAACAGTGACTTGAACAAGGCAGGCCTAGAACTGGACATGATCCCCTGGCAGTTCCAAACTAAGTAGAATTCAGTCTATGACTTGTATCACTATGTGGAGAGCAGAGAGAGGATGAGGGTGACTGTGAGTGTGAAGTGATTTCAGTCAGACTATAGTGGAGACTATTAGCTGGGAATCTAAGGACTAAGTAGCTCCTTGCATCTGCTTTACTGCATTCACCAATTTATCTACCAACTTACTCAAGGAGAGGGAAAAAAGTCTGAAGGTCAAAGGTTGTGGGGTGAAGCAATTGTATTTTTCTTTTACAACAGACTCTGCTTTGTGAGCAGAGAGAGCTTGTGCCATGTGGCTGTTCAGATCTTACTCCAGTTTTTATCTACTTTTCTTCTGGATCTAGGCAAAAGCTACGCAGGCTGGAGGTGGCAGTGATGGAATATCGTGAGTCCCTTGAAGAGCGAGGAGTAAAAAGCTCTGAAGAAATTGATAAGAAAGTGGCACTGCTCAGGAAGAAGCATGAAGCAGACTATGGGCTTGTAGATGGACAGTGGCTGTCAAGTCGAGACCAAGACATGAAGGGAGCAGATGGCCTTCAGGCATCAGGTGATTACATCAGCTACCTGCTACTCTGTGGGATTATACCCATGTCCTTTCTATTAAGTAGTGAGGTTGGCATGTCATATATACTCCCTTGGTGTTTTGTGAGTTTCTATTTCTGTTGTTCATGGTTGAAGTTACAATTTTCAAGTGCTATGGGAATGTGAGCACCACACATTTGAAGGCAATTTCTGAGCTGAATGAGCTATATATGTTTGGATTGCAGAAAAGGGTACCTTGGAAAGGAAAGAGAGGCGGGATGAAAAGAGGGAGTCTACATCATGGAAGAAACGCACCCTTAGCCGAAGCAGAAGCAGAAGCCCACCCCGTGCAAAAGACAGGTTGAATAGGGACAGAGAAAGAGAGAGAGAGAGGGAAAGAGAGAGGGAAGAGAGGGGGCATGACAGAGAGAGAGGGAAGGACAGAGACCGTGATAGACTAAGGGATCGGGACAGGGAGAGAAACCGAGACAGAGATAAGAGAAGCCGCTGGAGTTAGCATTCCTTCAAGTAAGATTTTTCCACTGCTAATTCCAGCGCACCATCAATGATGACATGATTTAAGTATACATCAACAATTGTTTGCTTGTTAGAGGAGCTTGCCATATACAAATTCAAAGGGTCAAGTTGCCATAGAATTCTATTTTTCACATTTTTCCCCATGGCATACTGTTGTCTATGATAGGTAGCAATGTTGGCCTTTCTCCTATTGCTTGTTAGTTAAATGTTCCTAGGGGGGGAACCCTTTGACAATGCCATCTCCTTCCCCCTTTAGACATATTTTGATGACCCACTTTGTTTACAGTACCGAGCTGTGAATACTGCAGCTTTGTGACTGACTGTAAGTTGATGCCAGAAGAGGAAAGCTCAATGGATTTGTTAATGACAGGCATACGAAACAAAGAACATGGTCACTACATATCTGTCTGTCATGGTTTTGATGCAGTGTTTTTCATCAACAGAACCAGTCAAAGGAGCTGGTGCTTTGCAAGCTTCTGGAATTCTTTTCTTCACTAGGAGCTGAGGGCATGATTAATGGCACATCTATGGATATGTGCATATTTGCAAGTGCAAACTTGATTATGTTAGTTAAGACTTGAACTAAGCTATGGTTTAAAGTGTGAACTTAAAGTTTACCTGCTGAGTGGAGGTGCTCTGGCTTCATCAATCTCCATGGTAAGCATTACATCATTTTTTTGGTATTGGTTTTTTGGTGATTGGGGAACAATGAAATTCTCTTGATGCAATTTTAGCTTTACACATAATATTTAAGCATGTGATCCCAATTTCAAAAAAACACAAATAAATTGAGTTCCTGGAAATGCAAGTAATATAATTAAAAGTCTGCTGTATGATCAATAAAAATTAAAAATGCCATTACAAATGTCATGCCATCTATCTAAGGCAGGTGTGTAAAATTACTGAAGAATATTAGTGAATAATGGAAACTGCCAAAAAAGGGTTTGGTGATGGATGATGATCTAACAAATAATCAAAAATTGCCAAAGGAATCAGTGATGAATGAACTAATAAATAAATGAAGTTTCACCAAATGGATGGTGATGAACTTTTAACCATCGAAGTTTATCAACATGATAATGAGTAAACTAATAAGTAGGAAAATTGCAATCATAATGAATATTAATTCCATGTATTAATGAACAGAAATCGATGAAGATTGGGTTTGGAAGAATGAAGAACTAATGGGTATGGGAAGAATGAAGATGCATTAAAGTGAATATTTATTGCCATCCATCCATTAATGAAAGAGTTCATCAAGATTGGGTATGGAAGAATGAAGAACTAAATTGGGCGTGGTTCAGAATGAAGGACTAAAGATGGATATGGATGAATGAAGAACTAGAGATGGGGTATGGATGGCTGAAGAAATAGCGATGGGTATGGATGGATGAAGAACTAGAGATGGGGTATGGATGGATGAAGAACTAGAGATGGGTATGGATGGATGAAGAGCTAAAGATGGGTATGGATGGATGAGGAACTAGAGATGGGTATGGATGGATGAAGAGCTAAAGATAGGTATGGATGGATGAAGAAATATAGATGGGTATGGATGGATGAAGAAGTAGAGATGGGTATGGAAATCGTCATCACCGAGCAACTTATGGACTTATGGGAGGTCAATAAGCTTATTTTGTTGAGAAATAATAAGGCTGTCCATCCGCTACTTACATACGCATTTTGATGAGATGAGTCTCGGCAGCACCGTTGGTGCGTGGTGAATAGAGCTTGCGAGGTGGCGGAATGGCGACTTCATCATCGTCTTCTTCTCCCTTTTGCAATTCTCCCAACTTCTCAGATCCAGCGATGGTAAGCATGCGAGGATGAGGAACCAAAGCTCGTGAAACATCGCCCCACCAATTGGGATTGCTTTTATACCACTGCATTGTTTTGCGCAAGCCTTCTTCCCATGAGGTACGTTCACGCCAGCCTAATGCATTCAGCTTGGCGTCGTCCAGATAGTAGCGTTGATCATTGAAAGGTCGATTGTCCACGAACTGAATGGCTTTGCCGGAATCCAGATTGAACAAGGCGATGATGTCCTTGGCAACATCCAAGACACGTCGTTCCTTTTTGGTGCCGATGTTGTACACATGACCCACGATTCCCTTGTGCAGCACCACATCAAAAGCTTCCGCTACGTCTTCGCAGTAGAGATAGCTGCGTACATTTGATCCATCTCCATGGATCGGTAGTGGCTTCCCTTGCATTGCCAAGAGCATGAACTTAGGAATCAGTTTCTCCGGAAACTGATTAGGCCCGTAAACGTTGTTGCCTCTTGTGGTGATGATAGGCAAACCATAGGAGCGACCATATGCCATCACAAGCATCTCCGCACCGGCCTTGGTAGCAGAGTAAGGGTTTGTAGGAAGCAGTTGCGATGCCTCATGGTTTCCGACTATAGCATCCGCTTCAGTCTCACCGTAGACCTCATCAGTACTCACGTGAATAAAACGTTTGATGGTACCTGCCACTTTGCAAGCTTCCAGTAGCACATGAGTCCCGTAGATGTTGTTCTTTGTGAACTCGAAGCTATTGCCGAAGGAGTTGTCAACGTGGGTTTGCGCAGCGAAATGCATGATAGTGTCGATATGTTCAGTGATGAGCAAGTAGTTCACCAGATCTGCACTTCCGATGTCTCCTTTCACGAACTTGAAATTGTGGGTGGACTTGGAAGGCACCAGATTGTTCAAGTTGGAACAGTAGTCCAGCTTGTCCAACACTACCAGCTTGTACTGTGGGTATTTGTGGATCAGCCGATTGGCCACATGCGATGCTATGAACCCTGCTGCACCAGTGATGAGAATATTTCTTGGTGCGTAGTTACTGATGGCTCCCTCCATTGTTGCAGCACCTGTTTATATATCTCCTCCTGCCAATCTCTCTTTGCAAGATGTATTGTCTTTATATCTGCCGCGGATCTGGTGGAAGAACCTTTGCTGCTTGCAATTGCAATAAGCGATCAACTAGCTGAGTACTTAAAAAAAAACTAGAATAGCTGCTCCATGCGCTGCAGCCAACTATGATATTATACAGATTCTGCAGTTCATGTACAACAACAAAAATCCCAGTTAAGTGGAAAAATGGGTGACTTGCACAAACAACAACAACAACAACAACAACAACAACAAGAATAATAATAATTTTGGAACTGGATCCAGAGATGGGAAGAAGAAAAGCTTCAAATTGGAGTTGTGCTTCTGCTACTGGGAGAGAGAAATGCTGCTGTGGGTGACGAGAGGGTGGGAGAGGGTGGCTAAGGGGAAAGCTGTGGAGTGAATGAAAAATGGCAATGGTAAAGGGAAGGGGGTTCCCAAGGTTTTATTTTAAGGAATCCTTCCAATCACGTTCCACGTTTAATTTCCCAAAACCCCACACACTCCACGTCCCTATTGCATGATAGGTAGCTATTTTTAATTTTTTTTTTTAATCCCCCCATTTGTCTAATTGAGAATCCCCCTTTTGAAAATCATACCTCTATTTTCAAACATTTTTGTATTTAGTTCACCAACCATTGGGTGACTGGTTTTTTGTTGGTGGTGAGTAGTAAGTAGTAAGAAATTCAATTAGTACCCATGCCTTTTGCCCATGCATTTTTAAAATTTAAAAATATTTATTTATTTATTTTAGTGGTGAAATTTTTGCCACTTGGAAACCAAAAAAAAACGGGGCTCCAGATGAAGGCCCCTCAAAGGACTTTTTGGGGAAATTTTTGGCCAAAGTCCTCAAATTTTGAGGTAAAAAGTTCTCAGGTTGCCATATTTAGATATTGGCTTGAAAGTTTTTGATTTATTACTCTGGCCTGTAGCCAAATTTGGCTAGGCCCTCTTTGTAAACGATCGCCAGCCCACCTACCTCAAAAAATTGAAATAATAATTATAATAATAAGAAAAATAAATCCCTGGTCTTTGGTTGGGCCATCAAATTGACAATTTTTTCCAAACATTAAAAAATTCAGTCAAATTTACACTAGAAAAAGTTTTTCCAAAAATTTCCCAATTCTTCTCTTGCAAAAAATTGAAGACAAAATTTCTTGGAGAAAAAACAAAAGTGGTTGCCATAAAGTAAATAGCAAGGGGGGTCCAAATTTGGCCATTCCTGTAATGCAATTCTCCAAGCCCAAGTGGGCCATCAGAGGGGGAGCCATGGCATTCAAGGAGTTCACAAGATTTTTTAGCCCTAGTGAATTGGTTCCATGTACTACTCATGCCGGGGGGATGGAGGCCCCTCATGGATGGATGATTCTGTGAAGGTGTGCGGCCACCAGGCTCCGTGCACACCTAGGCAGAATCAATCACCGCACAAGGGGCCCAATTCTTTCCTATATATTGTCTAATATATGAATCATTGGTAATGTGTATAAGGTGCCCTCCAAATGAATTAGGAAATAATAATTTTTCTTTCCTCTTTCCTCAAATAAAATTTTAAAAATTGGGAATGCACATTCTACTATACAATAGTACCATTGCAAGTTCAACATTTCTGTGTTGTATAATTATTTTTCATTTTGAAGATTTCAAGTTGCCAAAAAAATATATATATATTCTAAAATATTCTTTATTTTTCCATTACCCCCCCAACAAAAATAAATAAATAATAAATCTTGAAAATTGCAACATTTCTGAAAATAATATAATCAATGTAGGTATTGCATGATCATTTCATGGGTCATGTTGGTTCAAGCTCGCACTTGCGAATACTGATGTCGGAGATGGCTAGCTAGCTAGCAGAAGAGTGCCCTTGGAATGAACAAGGGTGCTTTAGGGTTTAGAACATGTTAGAAAACATGTTTTAAACCAAAAGAGTGGGCCAGGACCAGCCCCCATGGACTCAAGATGATGCTGGACCACAACCCACATCGTGCTCTTATTTTTTGCATGCATCTTGAGTGAAAATAAAGATGTTAAACAAGGTCCGTGACATGATATTTATTTTAACAAGATTTAGTTGTAAAACATAATTGCACTTCAGAATATGAAATTTTAAAAAAAAGAGATGCACAACAATGGAATAGATCTTTTCAAAGAAGTGGAATATCAAATCATTTTGCCTCCCCCTTGCCTACTTGTAGATCTCCTTGCCTAGTTCTAGATCTTTGTGTCCAAAGGATACATTGTTTAAAGGTAGTTGTAAGTTTATTAGGTATCATCATATATAGATGTCCTTGAAAATATCCTATTTGGCACCTTAAGATCCATCCAACTTCCAAGCTACTAAGAATGTTATGATGTTGCAATTCCAAAATAATTGTGTAGTCCTTGCCTAAAGGGATGAACAATTAAGTAATCAATTACTTTGTATCCATGTGTTTAGTCATTCAAGCTTTTATGCCCATGATAAGTATGATAATGACATTGTGATCACAAATGTCAATTGGGTGCTTGTTGGGTTCCTCACTTGCTCCTTCTTTGGGATTGAGGTGTTTTTGTTGATGCTTCAAAAACTCTCAAGGAGCAAGGTGTAGTACAAAGGTTTAGGGTTTAGTTACTCATAGTTGTTTCTCCAAAAGTTCTTTGTGTTTCATATGTTGTTATTAGTTATTCTGAAAATTGGTGTTCCCAAACTCTCACTATTATATTCCCCATCTTGTATGAAAATAACACATTGGCTTCAACTAATTGACTTAGTTCATACCCATGGAAAGTTCTAATTGTGGTTGCTCTTTCAAAATATCCTCACCAAACTTTGAGAAAATAATGTTTTTGAGGGCAAAATTTAGATATGGCAACAAAATTTTGTAAACATATCTTTTTGTGGTTTCCACAGTTTACCAATATTGATTCTTACTAAAGGTAAGAGATCCCATCCATTGTTGATGCACAAGGTTGTACTTTGATTATACAAAGGCAATATTGTTTTATTTGTGGTATTTGTAAAGATAGTTCTTGTGGACAAAGGAATATCTCATTTTAATTGATGGAAACAACTTGGGATAGGTATCACAAAGAGAGGTGGGTATGTGGCCAATTTTCAAATTGGTTGTCTTTCTAAACACGAATAAGTATCAAATTAAGTGATACCTAGATTAATAACCACCCCATCAATTCTGAATTTAGTGAAAACTAACCTTTAAAAGTTGGCTCCATTTGAGATTTTTCAAAAACTTGATACCCAAGTGGGGTAAAAGGGTTTTACTTGGGTCCAATTCTCAAGTTACTAGGATGTGTAGAGGTGTAGGTAATTAAGGCCTAAAGTGTTACGTAAAGTCTATATTTTTTTAATAAAGACTAGGGTTTCCAATTCTTAGGGTATAAGTTAGAAATTATGGTATTTAAAGAAAAGGTTTCTTAGTGGCACCCAATAGTTTTGCAACAATTATCTCATGGGACTTTCAAGTTTTGGAAACAAAATGTAGCTAAATTGCATTTTAATCTATTTTATTTATATTTTTAAAAATTTAAGCAAAAAAAAATCAAATAAAAAAAATGATAATTGGGTTCTGAGACTTGATTGTTCTTAAATTTATGAAAATTAGAATTTATGCATAGTAAAATAATTCAAAAAATTTAATACATTAATATTTTGGACAATTATTTAAAGTTTGAAAAAATTTATTAAATGAAGTGAGCTAGTTCTTAAAACCCCTTTAAAAATCAAAACCAATAATTCTTTAAAAAATGAGGATTCCCTAACATTATTTGTCATTTGCTTTCAATCCATAAAACTTTGATGTGTTTTGTACCTTTACACTCCCAAGTCCATTATCTTGTTTTTGACACAATGTGTGCTCTAATTTGGTCACTATTAACCATTAGGGCTACAAGAATGTCATAAGTTTTTACAAGGTAAACAATTTTGTAACCCATGTTTCACCCTTTCTAATTCCAATCATTTAGGATCAAATTTGTAACCAAGAATCTAGTTTTTGCTCCATTTCAAATATTCAACTTGCAAGAGATAAGATAACACATTTGAAGGTGGTATTGGAATCTATGATCCATTAATGTACTAATTTATGTTGATATTTTGGGTTTTGGCATCACATCTACATCCAATTTTTTCACATGGATTCGAAATTGTGAGTTGCTTGTTTTTGGGCCTCGAAAAACCCATTTCATCATTGTGTTTATAATACATTGGAAATTCACCTTGTGAGTCTTGGACAAAGTTTGAATGAACAAGTAATCAATCAATTATTGCATTTTTTTTTTTGCAGTTTTTGCAAATGCGAAGGTTTTCACAATGTTGTGTTGATGGGTGAAAGCACATTATGGTGACCCCCTTTAAGGCACTTTCAGGTTTAATATTATGGTACATATAGTATAATTGTTTCAAAAGCATGGTACATTTAATTGAGTATAAATTTTGGTTTTTGGGCCTTATAATTATTATTTTTACAAAATTAATGTTATGTAATAAATTTTTAAAACAATAAATTTCATTATTTATATTGAAAAATCCATGGGTATATTTATAATATACATTGGTATAATAGGACCATTATCTCATTTTGATTGCATTAATTTTAAGGTTTCATTAATCATTAAAATAATCAATTTTAATGGAATTGAAATTATGGTCCATTTAATTATGCTTTTCATCTTCCATGTGAATGTGATTACTTGTTAAATTTTCAATTTACCACACATTTATTGCATCTTTGTTAAAAAAAACTCATATTTTGGAATGAAAATTTTCAAATTGGTCATATGGTATCCAAACATGGTTCAAACTATGTGAAATGACTTGTTTTTCATACCTTCAACTTTCATAAATATTATTATTTTTCAATTATTTTTGAAATATAATTGTGTTTTTTTTAGTACATTGGTACATTACATTTGTTTCTACAAATATATTCCAATCTCTCACTTTATAAAATAAAATGAAATAATTTTTTTTCATATATATATTTTAGATTATATTTTAGCATAATATGCAAAAATATTATAAAATTCTTTCAAAAGTTTGAAGTCAGATACATTCAAACATGCACACCCCTTCAAAGTAGTAAAATGTGACATTCTAAAGGAGGTCATTGTAATGTGACTCTCAATGTGCTCTCATCCTGATTTTCTTTTCTCATGACTTCAATCTTTTGATCCATTTCATTTCATTTTGTGGTTATATTTGTGTTTGCATTTTTCTTCTCATGTCTTTTATTTCAAGTATTGATGAATCCACCTTTTTGCAACCTTGAAATTTGTTAAAGTTATAACCACTATGTCAATGATATAAGTAAAATAGTTGAGGAATCCACTACGGTTTTGATATTGGACATTAAAAATGAGTACAATTCAAATTTTGTAAAACATTTTGTAATTAAATATTATTCGATGAAATTAGTGTGTGTATGTTGTGGGATTTGAATAGTATGTTAGAAATGTTCATAGTTATAATGCAAAATTGAATTATGTAAAAAAAATGAAGACATAATTATAAATTAATTTAAATAACTATCTTATGTAGTAAATACTGAGTAGCTATGGGTGAAATCACACTATGGGGGCGGGGGGGGCGGGGGGGGGGGGGAGGGGGGGTCAACTTGGGTAAGAATTGATTTTTTTGGGTACATTTTGTAATATTGTGGGGAAATTTTATTTTTCATTTCATTTGTTGTTTTGAAAAACATATAAAATGGATTTCTGACACAAGGACTTTAACACTATTTTTGTTACCTTTCAAAAGAGAGTGATCCCCCCTCCCCCCTATATATATATTTTTTTGTTTTTATTTTTTTTCACACACCTATGTTTGTTTGAATGAAAATTTTTATCCATATGTTTTTTTTGAAATCACATGAATAGAATTTTTCTTTTGGAATTGAAATGGTACAATTAATTCATATTCAATATATGAATGAATGTTCATCAAATTTGGTAATTGTTTGAATGTTTTTTAAATATTTGTTACAAATATTTTTTAAAAATTTAATATTAATAAAAATGTACTTTCTTTTGATAATTTTATCCTTCAAGTTTTGAACTACTTATTATGAGTATCATTTATGAAAAGCCTTTTTAATATTGGCTTGGTGGAAGTTCAAACACACACAATTTTATTAAAAACAATTGTGACAACATTCCTTGTTCATCCTAATGTATTTTCATTTTTATAATGTAGTTGGGTAAGATAAGTATGAGGGTAAAAACCAATTGATACGTTTGTCTTGAAAAAATGGAACATTCTAGGAAACTTGTAAGTTGATGTAACTTAGAATGTGTCAATAATATCTACTCCAATTAACCAAGTATGTGATACTTCAACTAACGAGTGGAACAATAATTTATATATATATATATAACAATCTTCTATTGTTTTCCAATACTTGCGCATTGTCTTTCACCTTGTCTTGCTTGATCTCTTGGTTTAACAATAGATTTGCAACATATTTTGGGAACTACTCATTGGTTGTTTTGCTTTTTTGCTTACTTTGAAAATGATCGATTTGGTAGAAATCTATGAATGTTATAATCTAAATTTGTTTTCCTCACTTGTGATTTTCTTGAGGATCTAAAAGTAAATGTATTTTGGTGTGACTTTTCATTTCTCATCTTTCATTCCATACTCGACAAAAGCCTTACAAATCAATCATCAAGCATTTAGGCAAAAAATTACACATTACCACTCTAATGTACACACTTTTTCTAACAAAGAGAACATGAACCTTGTGTACCCACAAAGTATCTACCTATACCTCCATCCTCTTGCATGCATCAAGCATAATTTGGTATTTTAGTAACAATGGGTGTGTATAGCATTCTGAGAAACAATGATTTTGAGTGTATTTAGCAAGTGAGCAAAGTTGAGTCCATTTCATGAAATTTGGTATTAATTCAAGAGATTTGTCAAATAATCATGCAATTTATTTGGAAAATTGATGGGGAGTCAGCTTGTTTTGCAAATGTAGAATGCATATCAAATATTGGAACATTTTGTAAAAAATTTACTTTGTGAAGCAACATAAGTTAATTGTTATTTTTGAATAGTTGAAGAGTTTTTGTTAAAGTCTACTAGTAGGTTGTAGCTAAGGGATTTGATCTTTTTTTCCCATTAGTATGATGGTATGGATTTATGGCACCATGAGTTTAGAAAATAATGAACCAAAATGTAGTCTTAATAATTGTTTTAGGTAGATCATGAGTAGTGAATTTTTTTCAATTCTTTAAAGTTGAAAAAAGTGGCAACATATGTAAAAGAACACTACTTTTAGTCAAATATGCAATGAAAACCTAGAAACCAAAAAAAAAAATCTAAAATTAGTTATTGCCACAATTTGAAAATTTGTCAAAAAAAAATGTTGATCATGAATGTTTATTCTTTAAACATTATTAATTGTTTACAAGTTGAAGACCTTGTAATTGATAGCATTACATTTGCACATGATAAATGATGAAGGGTTCATTTGTTTTCAATTTGCAAGTTTTATGGCTTCAACAAGCCAAACCCATCTGATTTCTATATTTGAGAACATAGACATCAAAGAAGCCAACCTTGGAATGGAGATTGTGTGGAAACAATTATTTCCATTCAAACTACATGGGCACTTCACCATCACAATACAAGTTTTTGGGTATTTTTTGTGCCAAACAATGGTGGGGCTACAACTTGATGTAATCCACAACAACTTTGATGCATTATATGTCATTCGAAACAAACGAATGTTCATGCATTAAGTGGCAACACAATCCCCATTAAAGGATTCGTTGCATACAACAAGGAAAATGGTAGCTCTACTTTAAGCAAACATGTTGCATGTGATCATGTGGAGGACTTTAAAAGGTTGGGGGGGTGGGGCTATGTCCTAAAGCAACAAGAGAAGAATTTTGAACTTGAAGATCAACAAAAACATAAGAAATGCAAAGGTACAATGTTGTCTGAAATTATTGCATTCTTTGGGAATAAGATGTCATGTTCCAAAAATGACCTTGCTCAAAAGACATTCTTGAAATATTTGTCTTTTTATATTGTTAAAAGGTATTTTTTTTATCTTCAATCGAGAATCCATGATTGAAGTGATTAGTTATGCATCAAAATGGCAAAGTTGTATTTCCATCTTGTCACCTATTGGTGAAAGATGTTTTGCCTAATATTGTTACAAAAGCTATGAAAATTCATGTGTTTCCAACTTTGGTTTGGTGTGTCTCTTCCACAACTTCATTTGACTTGTGGATGTCATGTGCAAGTTATGACGCTTTTGCAATGATGGTGAGTTTTATGATGATGCATGGCATCTAAATCACATAACAATTGGATTGCTTGAGATGCAAAATACTTTAGGCGTTTATATGAAAAAACATGTATCACAACCTTAACATTGGGTTTGTGACTAAATGTGGAGTGCAAGGGCCTATGAAGCCAAAAGAGTGTGTTTGGGTGTGAAACACACTTTCACAAATAGGAGAGAGTGCAAGGGATGGAACCCAATGATTCCTAAGTGCACTTCCACTTTGGGGATTGCATTTGTGCGAGAGTCCCAAACATTTAGAACCTTGGTTAGAAAAACAAACAAGCACCAAATTGCCCATGATACCATTGAAAAGGTCTTGAGGTGTAGATGCCTCAAATGTTCTTGCATTGTTCATTTAGACCTAATATGCATGAATTATGATCAAAAGAAGGGGCAGGAATCAAATTGAAAATTTCACTCCCAATCAAAAATCCACTTAAAGCAAGGGTCCAATTATTTTTGATTGGGGCATGCAATACAACTTTGGAAAGATCATTTTGAGGGATATAAGATAGTGCCTTCACATGCTCCAAACAAACTTGATTTGAGGAAAATATGAACATCCAAAGCTTTTGGACAACAAAGGTCCCAATTTTGGGAGTCGCAGGAAAAAGTGTCATTTGGATGTAACCCCCATAGAGAGTCACATAATATATTATAGGGAGGGGAGTGATGCCTCCTCCTAAAGGTTGCAAGCCGTGTAAAGCTTGTGTTTAATGTTGTCCCTACCAAGTCCATTGCACCACTTCCATTCAACTTGCACTAACCACCTTTTTTCCTTCGTTATGCAAGTTGATTTCATCTTGAATTCTTGCTTGTGAGTTCATCCTAATCCCATCCTAGAACTCCAACACGCTTTCATACCCTTAAAGTGTTGTAAGTTAAAAAATGTGTTTTGATTTTTTTCCTTTTCCATTGTTTCACTTTGGGACCCACATTTGGGTTCCTTAAAGAGTTTGGGGGCGTGTCAATTAGTGAACAGGATACTAAGGTCTTTTGGTTTATTGGACAAGGTTATAACATACATCATGGACAAAGGTTCTAACTTTGCATTCCTCACCATTACTCTAACTTTAGTAGTGTTGTGTCCTTCTTTAAAGTTAGTTAGCCCTTTTGTTGGGTTTTGTTTCAAGCATGTTATGTCAAAGCCTACCCAATATGTTGCACATGATTCCAAGGTATGTCAAGGCATAATGGAAATGATTTTGAAGTCATAATGGACACTCCAAAAGACCATAACATGGACAAAAAAATCAGCAAAAAAATTGCAAGAATGGAATGATGATTGCATTATTATAGGTCTTGATCCTTCCCTGGACGGATATTTGCAAGCTAAAGTGGATCACTTTTAGCCAATTTTTTGAGTCCTTAAAAGTATGTTTCATAATGTATTTTTTACATGCTAAAAATTGTAAACTAATAAAAATGTTCGTCTTTTTCAAAAAACAAATGAAACATGACCATGTAATCCTCATAGGCTATAATGTTTGAAGAAAAAAAATTATTAATTCATAAAAATGTGATAACGAAGGACTTCACCATTTTCATCAATTTTTGGCCTATGTAAAAGCCCATAAAACTTTTATGTGACATTCAAATGATTTGCAAACACCCATTTTAAATTATTAACCACATTTTTGAATTTCGGAGAAAACATGAATTTTGTTCATTAGAAGTTCAACATATGGTGAGTCCATTTACACATCCTTTATATACTATAACATTGCAACTAGTATGCAATGAAAAGTCTCCCTTTTGGTGTAGAAAATTGAATTTCAAATAATTTAAATATTCTATCACACTAGATTATATAAAAATCACATACATAAGTCTTTTTTCATAGAATTTATTAACAATTTGATGTGGGAGAAATTTTAATCCATAAAGGTGCTTTAAAAAATGGACTCGCAATGCAAAAAATATCACTCTAGCATGCAAATACTCAAATATTGAAAACATTCATGAAGACATGGTTTACTTCACATGTATTTTTCTTCCAAGAAAGGCTTCAATACCAAGATGAAATTTCAATTTGGTATTGTAGGCAAACTACCATTAACTTATTTTCATGAGTGCCAACCAACCAAACGTGGGCAATTGCAAAGGTCATTATTGAGACTTTGATGTTGGTGGGTGAAACAATGTGTGACTATTGGCTACTTTCAGATGCTCTAATTTCTACCTTTTCCTTCAGTGTAGCCATGAAAACCAAGGTCTAGTTGATCCAAACTAATAATCTAGTCTTCATTCAAAGAGATTTTGAATCAAAACTTCTTCTTGCTTTCAAGCTAAGGATGTTGAACCAAGTGGTTAGCATTCTAGCCAATTTCCTTGCTTTTGTTACAACCATATTCTTACCAGGGTTCACATTATGTTAGCTATCATGTTAGACCTTGATTCAAAAGCTTGAAAACAATTCGAGAGTTTCTTTGGAATGTTTCTAAGGCACAAGCAACAATTCAACAATATGATCAAAAAACAATGTTGAACATGTTATTACATGTTTATTATCATTTAAACCATGTTAATGTACAAGTTGGCCAAATAATCAATCACAATCGAGGAGGATTTCTTTGGTCAAGATGTTTCTATTGATGATGTTATCTTTTTTACTATGAAAAATGAGTTCCATTTCTTTCACCTCTTGCATGTCAACCCATTAGAAGCTAAAAATCCTCTCTTGTGGTGGGCACCACATGAAATTCCATTGCTAAATGTCTCCTTTTTAGCACATCAAGTGCTAGGTATTGTTGAATATCAAATTGAGACTTAAAAGGATTTTTATTATCGCAAGTGTGATCACAAGTCTTTGTTGATCTAAACTTGGAAATGAAAACTTACAACATCTTGTGATGATTACCAAAAATTGGCCCAATGATGTTCATCTCAATTGTTTGGGAGGCGAGGAGTCTATTTCCACTTTCATGAGCCATGAGGAAAACTTGTTGGAGGAGAAAGAAATTTTAATTGAAAGGAAAGGGTTTTTTGAGAATGCATAGCTACAATCGCTTTTTGGAAAATGATTGCTAAATTTATTTTTTATTATTTCCAATCTTTTTGGATTGTATAATACCTTTGGAAGAACATGTATTTTTATTTCTTCATTGTTTAACCAGTTTGTAATAAGTGTTTACAATGTTGTTAGTTCTTCTTTTTTTCTTTTTTTTTGGGGGACCTGAATTATTATTGGCAGGTGATGCCCAAGACAAAAAATCAATTAAATCTTTCATTACGAGTAATGGAGTCTATAGCCCCAAAGTTTGCACACACTTGCAACTTGTTGTAGATGGGACTTGTTCCCCTAGCTATTAGAAAGGATTATGGAAGTGCACATGATATGCAAAACCAAAATCATTTTAAGATTAGAACTAGCGCTCATTGTGCTTGGATATTTTGACAATCTATTGTTGCACACAATGTGGGTAAATCAATCATGGTGAATGCTTGGGTTAATAGTGGTCATATTTTATTTGCAAATTATTTTGTAATAAAAACATTGAACCAAACACTTCCCTTAGACTAGACATGTAGTAGAAATGTAATAAAGAAATCTTCCCTGAATACACTTCCCTTTTAGATTGTTAAAAACCCTAAATCCAACAATATAATTCTAGTTTGAATCCATTACGCGAAATAACCCATAACTTGGCTTCAAAAACTATGTAAGAAAACTGAACCCAAAAGACCAGGCCCCATACATATTGGTCCCAGAAACAAAGGTTCATTAAGAAACCGTCAACTTGCGAACTGACGAAAGAAAAAAGAGAAACAACTGGGACAAGAAGGCTTTAATTTTTCAAAAGAAAGAAACAACTTGAAACTAAAGGTTCTACACTACATCAAAAAATTATCCTACCCAGAACCCCAGGTTTGAATTAAAAGGGTTGGTTTGTATCTGAATTTCTTTCCTTGGAGAGAAATCTCCCCTTCTCATGTTTGGATTTGCTACTTTCTACCAATACCCTCCACCAGAACTGGTCCTGTTCTAGATTCTCTCTTCACTACCATGGGTTCAGATCTGCAAGTCCTTTGCAATAAAAGTTAGGCCAAGTTTGCATAATTTCAGAAGTGATTTCAAACCATTAGAAAGGACCATAGACCTTACTTAATTACTGTGCCCTGCACAACATTGGTTGATGCCCAAAGTAAGTAGCTTGTGACTCCCATTTTCACAAAATAATTCAATGCATAAAGACTCAGAAACTTGGACTTAGGTTCTGTGGGTTGCAGTCCAAACTCCAGCAACCTTTTCTTCGGACCAAAAATCACATATTGTAGATGCAATTGAAACAAAAGGTAAGTAGCTTGAAACTCCATTTTGACAAAAACAAGTCCAAGGAAAGGAAAAAGTTCGAAATTGGGTTATGTTGGGTTCAGTCCAAACTCCAACAACCTTTTCTTGGAAGCAGCATACATTTCATAGATGAATTGTTGACATAAGTATAGAACGAATGATGGGTGGCCTTTATCCCCTCCTTGAAGGCATAATTGGCCAAAGGGAACCTGGAAACAACATTTATAAAGAATCCACAAACAACTTCTCATACCACACCATAATGAATTCCTCCTATACATAACACTAACCACAATCAGACTCCTTTCATCTATTATTGAACACGATAGCCTACAACCTTCTTTCCCCACTCACACCCCAAACCCCACCACTCCCTCAGTAACTTTTGTTTAGTTCCGCATTAAGAAAACATCCCAGGGTTTGGAGCAGGCATCTGCAGCTACATTCACCTCTCACAGTTCCTCCAAAAGTACTTATATCATTCACACCAGCAGTGCTGCACACCTTATAGGGTGCAGGAATCTGACTACAATTTTGCCATATAAACATCTCTCAATAGCTCAACATAAGTAATGGCAACAAAGACCCTGCATTTTGGGGCTGTAAATCAGGCATACAGTGGTGTGATGCATCCTCTTGAGAAGGCATCTGGCAGCTGGAGCCATTTAGTAGTTACATACTACCACAAAAAACACTGGAAATGGCCCATTAAGGGCCTGAGAGCTGAATGCTTTTTCTCATCCTCAGCCAGACATAAAGCAGGTTGGGAGATCTTCAACTGCTGTTGAAACATCTGGCTTGATATCTCACTCAATTGTAGGTGAATACAAGAATGTGACCTCTGTACACAGAATCTAACGAAGATCAAGGACCTCAAATGGCAGACCTGGGTTCATAAGCACATGGGAGCAATGCTCATAAATAGGACCACCATCCGGAGGCTCTTCATGGGGATGGAAACCACGCCTTTGACATTGCTGAAGAACTTTCACGCCCCCAGGATCAGCCAGACGGAATATACCATACTTCCTGCAACATGAATACAGGGAAGTGTCAAGCATCCATTTCTCAACAAATAGATTTCCATGATGAAGGTCTGTAAGGCTTTACACATCGTACCGAGAGGGGTCTGTTGGTGCCATCACAATTGCAATGGCCTCCTGCAGCATGATCTGTTGTAGAGATTCAAGTACACATGGATCAAAACACCAGAAATATCACCAAACCCATAACCCACTAGTACCTGCATAACTACCACTCAAAACTTACATTACTAGAAGGTCAGTCACAACAACCTAGCCTACATTTGTTCAAGGCTCTACACAAATGCAGTAGGCCATACAGAGTCAGACTGAACCCTGAATCTCTGCCTTGGTAGTGCAGTCTCAGACAGAAAGGCCACTACCCAACACATGTACCCTGATGAGAAAGAGCATCCAAAAATGGTGAGACAGCACTACCATCAGCATTCAAGGTCTACTCTTCTAATCTTTCCCATCTTTGATGGCATGAGACAGATCAAATTATTGCCCATGAAAGCACCAGTTTCACATGCCTGCTGAACCCAGCAAGTATAGATTTGAAGTTCTTACCTGATAAGAATAGTGAGTGTGGAGATCAATGGATGACATAAAACAGGTTTGTGATGGATGAGTCTGGACACAAAGCAGAAAGGTCAGCAAACAGCAACATATGCAAGTCTCCTTGTTAATCAACATCTTGCAAATGAATATCAATCCATTTTATCAAACAAGAAACAGTACCAACAATTGTGCAACGCACTAGACACAGCACCTACAAAAGGTTCTGAGGATAACAGAAACATCTTGCAATCCAATAATACCCCTCCCACATTACTTACATGAATCCATCCCAGTTGGAACAGACCTCTCTGGTCTTGAGTATCAAAGATCTCTTCTTCATTAACAGTCTGACACTGGCATACACAACATGCAAAGTCAAGTTAAGAACAACCAGTGGAATTAGATGAGAACACTACCAAAACACAATTCCTGTAGGGTGGTAGATTGAGCCTTCTAACTGCACAACTACACCTTAAACCCTTTTGTACACAAGAAAACAGATGTACACAAGAAGAGCCCTAAAAATTATTGGCAAACTACTCTACAATATGTATGGATCCTTGGCACCAAATAATGTTACTTACTGAATCTGAAGTTGCTTCCTGCTTTGGAATGATGAGTGTGCTAACATAGAAAGTACCCTTTTTCTGCAGCACACCATTAGGTTAACAATAAGCTCATATGTCATTGCATAAACCTGCACGAACAACAGAACAATCATGGGACCCAACAAGCTTTACACTAATTGGCTGCATGTCAGCTATTGTCTCATTTGAGAAGATACAGAAAATATATATATATATATATATATATTTTACTGCAGGACGCTTGATGTTCATAAGAGGAATCTGATCACATTTTAGCAGTCAGAAGGACACCCCAGGCAAAAGGATTTTGCTTACAAGAGAGCCAGCCAGCACCCCACATGTTTCAAGATTTCGCAGAGTATTGGCTTTGGCCCTTTGCATGAAGTCATCCATCATCTTTGTAGACTGCAACAAATGAGCAGAGTTTTAAAGTCTGATGTGACTAAAGGCTGCAGAGCAACCAAATACCAAAGCTTGCAAAATTACCTGTTCAATAAAAAGGCAGCCACTCCAATTGCATGTCCCCCACATGCAAAATGCCCAGCTATCTGAAATGATTGTACTGCAATCTAGTGACACCTTGACAATGCCCTTGCAGAGGAACCAGAAGGAAGGAAATTCCATGAGGGCCCCAATTCATCAGATATGTTTACAGAAACAGCAACCAAGACCAGGAACTTACTATATGCAGGCTTTTGGGACCCTTGGATTGGGCGAAGGCATCAGCTGATACTTGTGGAGGGCCAGGACGTGGATCAGCAACATCTGAAGGGTGTGGCTGGGGATGCACATGATCATGAGTATTTAGACCTTCTTGGAGCGCCTGTACCGCAGCCAATATTGGAGGCGGCGACGGCTGTCGGATGATGTTCACAATCTCTGTTGGACCAACAGATCCAGAGTCTGGCCAAAGAGCAGGTTCACCAACAGTATCCAAGGAGACAGCAGGTGTGGACACTACAGCAGGTTGTGAAGGTAAGCTCCAGCTCTGATTCAGGCTTCACCACAAGTGCCCAAGAAGGCACACATCAGAAACAAAACCAAAACTAGACTGTTAAGAATGGGAAACAGTATTCAGGTATTTAAATGGCACCTAATGTTATCAAATTCACAAACCTTGGTATCTCAATGGGTGAAGTATCAATGTAGCTTGGGTATTGCACCTGCAACCAATGGGAGAGAGCTGTCACAAGAGATCCATACAGCGTGCAGCAATTGCAACACATTGTGTGGCAGGCACATTCTGACCCAGATAGACTATTATCAGCAAAGCATCAGTTTCCATGCATCCACAACATACCCGGACTTGCTGGTGCTCTCTTCGATTCTGATTGCTGGACGGTGCCAGAAATGAGTGCCTTGATACTGTCTCATCTCTTGGTCGTGGTATATTCAAAGTACTCAAAGAACTGAATGTTCATCATCACACCCCATAACCCTTTAATCCAATTCCATTAAGTGAACTTGAAAAATAAGTCAAAATTTGTACAGCTCTTTACATGTCAGTTTCAGGGTTCTCATCTGGCTCATTCACAGGCCCTCAATATCATCTCAAGAACAGTTCAGTTGAAGTTTACAAGATCCTCTCTACCTTATTGCTTATTACACTAAAATATATTGAGGATAATCTTGGGACTAGGTTTCTCTTGAATAAGTAGCCATCTTGCAGTTCTACCTTTCTATAAGAAAACTATGTAAGTGATCACAAATCAGACCACATAGGAATTTTCAGCTTGCTAGTACTCAACAGTGGACTCACAGGTTATTGAATTGGTCTTGAAGAGGAGGAGGGCTGTATACTGCACTCCCTGGATTGCTAAAACCAGTCAAAAGATCTTGTGTACTCCTCGATCCAAACTGCAAAACCTCAACAGACATTTGGCTCAACATTCAAAAACAAGCTCTGCTTGAACTGCTAAAAAAATGAAATTCACATGGCCGATGGTCATTGTAGACTGTGAGTTTTGCAGATTCAAGATAAACACACTTATGTGACATGATGGAGAGGGACTCTTCTATAGCAACTTCTATTCTGACACACCAACATAAATCATGGACTCCCTACAATGACTGCCAGGGAATCAGATTATTGTAGAAAGACCAACCTGGTCCTACCTTGTCATAGTTTGCATTGCCATAAAACTGGTTCCTGGCATAAGGAGCTGAAGGGGGGGCACTCAAATCTGATGAAAAAAAATTGCTTGAGGAAGAAGAAGACTTGCTGTATGGGTTATTAATCTGGTCGACTTGCTTCTGTACCTCTGGCTTGAGCAATTCAAGCTCTGAAACAACCTCTAACAACCTCTGCAACAACACAGACCAAGTGTTTTTCCCAATAGCTTTGATGAGTCATCTTTGAAGACTCTAAACATCATCTTGGATATGCAGTCGATGAACAAACTCCCAATCAGAAGTGTGCAACAAACACCAATTCATCTGCAAAAAACCTAAAATCAAGGATAAAAAAATCTGGACCAAGTTTGCAATCCTTACTTACCCTTCTATACCTAGCTTTCTCTCCCACATACAAGCGATAATCACGATGATCTGGAATAGTCTCAGAAACCAAGCTGTAGACACAAAAATTCAACAATAACATGTGAAGTTGATCATTACACACAGGAAAAACATAAAAGCAGAAAGATAGCCACCAGTATATCAAAGACAAAGATGATTTTCTATGGAAAAGAAAACTGTGCATGGTGGCTCCATAATGCGAGAAAACCCCAATTTCTGCACTGTCGACAAAACCAGCTCCAAACGGTTCAGCAAAGTACATACCTAGAGAATCGTAGCAAAAGGATGTAAAGATCTATGATATTCCTCTCCTCCCGATATATACTAGCCTGTGTGCAGGATCGCCACAACAAAGCGCGTTAGCAAAAGAAGTTCAAGTGGTATATCGCCAACTCATCAGTTCCTCAAAACCTATACCAGAGAGTGAATCCCGTAGCGAGCAGCATAATAGGTGCAGTGGGAAAATACCTGTTTCAGAAGGTTGTCCGCTGTGCGATAATACAATTTGAGGGGCAGACGATTGTCGACATCTAACTTCCTAGTCTTAGCAGCGATGTTCAGACCCCCCCTCATCTTTCAAGGATGGGGACAATGAGACACGGTTTACCCCACTTTCCCCCACCCCCCCCCCCCAAACAGCTTCCCTTCCGAGATTTAGTTCGGAAATCGGCCGCAGACTTGCGTTGCATAGTATCCGAATCAAGCGTGTCCAACACCCCTTCTTCCGTCTCCCTCTCTCCCCCTTCTCTCGCTCCTCTTCCTGGGCTGAAGCATGAGCGCCAAACCCTAATAATTGTCACCCTTTTCACACGGGATTCCCTCGCAGCCACTGAACTTGTCCAAAGTCCAAAGGTCGAAAGTCCACGCCTGTTTTCCACCTCTGGATATTTTGTATGTTCCTCTGCCCGCTAGTATTTCGACCCTGCCCGTGAGTCCTCATTCCGCCCGAGAAAGAAACTGTGAGTGGACTGCCCTTCATCTAGTTTCAATATTAGCCTTAGCTACTACCCTAAGCCTAGGGTCAGCTTCCACACTGACCCCCGAAAAATAATAATTAATAAATAAATTTTATATAATATAATATATAACTATTCAAAAATCTCATGCGATTTTTGTATTTTCCAAATTATTAATATTTCATGATTAACTATAGTTTAGTATGACATTGTGTAATTTGTGATATGAGTTTAGGTTAGGGCAAGGCAAGGAATATACCCCATACATACCCGGAGGGTATATATATATGTGGGTAAAGCCATCCTCTATGGACGCCGGCTCTTTCAAAATACAATGACCGAAACCCTTAGTGTGGGGTTTACAGCAACATTTATTTATTTTTGGGGTGAAATTTTGTCAAAGTTTTGACCTGCAAAAATTACGATTTTCAAGGAAATTTTCATGGAAATAATGGACCCCAAATTTTACCAGATTTCGAAATTTAAAAAAAAAAAGTCTAAACCATCAAATTTTTTATGATAAGTTCCAAAAAAATAGCCAAATATGTAAAAAGATTATTATGGCTTTTTCTTTTTCTTTTTGGAACTTTCATATCTAGAAAGTATGTAGCCAAATTTGGCTAAATCATCTTACGGTGATGCCATGTTGTTAAGACCTTCCCACTGGTTAATAACATATTAAATTGGATCACCTTGTCAAAACATTTTTGCAGGGCTGTGTAAGTGTTAACAAAATGATATAAGCAATTATCGTGCAAAAAGTTTGGATGTAGAAATGTAAATTATTAACATTTACACAAAATTTACATTCTACATGTATACGACTATTAACACTTACATGCACAACATTAGTCACAACCAAAGTAGTCAGATATGTATTAAAAATCTGCATCAAATCAAACCCTTGTTGGGTATCAATCCGGGTATCAAAGTTGAGAATCATGATCATCAAAAAAAATCAAATGCGGCCAGATTCAATATACAGTTGTGATTATATACCATCGGTTCTTTTTTTGAATCCAGAAATTTTCAAATACCCAGAATTGATGGGTCTTTGATTCCAAGTGTTTTCAAGTGCCTAGAACTGATGGGTATTACAAAAATCAAATACCCGCCCCCACACTGCTCACAAACTCACAACCTTACCTGCTCTGGTTGTGAGTTCAGTTGGTTCCTGTGGCGGGCAGTTCTGACCATCCTTTTGTCAAAAGAACCGCCACCAGAGGAACAACTGACAAATGATGTCAGGTCATGAAACAGCTGGCCCGTCGTGCCTGAGAACCGCCACCAATTAGGACGGTTCTTTAATCTGATTTTTTTTTCTTTCGGGTATCTTTTTTTTTTCCTTCTTTTTTAAAAAGAGATTACCACATTTAGATTCTGATTTTTAGTTCAGTAACATTTTCTTAAATAGTTTCTTTACGATTTTGGTAGGCTCTAAAACATGTCGCCATTTAATGCTAAATCTCTCTTAGAATATTGGCCAAGGATGAAACATCAAAAAAAATAAAAAATAATATATACATATCACCTATTTACATTTATTTACTGTTTACAATTTTACGTCCGTTTGGGACCAAAGAGTCCATTAGACAAAAGGTAGATCATGGAGGACATATTGTCCTCTGGTACTGGCAGCATGCCACAAATTTGGCCAAGGCGACTGTGTTCATAGTTTGCATAAGTTCAGCAAGAGTGCTTGTGTGGGTGAGGGGTAGGGTCGAACAAAAGCATTCCCTAACTTTCTGCGTTTTTGGACAAATAAGGAGCAAGTGTTCTTCATCTTCTACCTTCCTTAAGTCGCAACCTCGATAAAGCATCTCGGTGCTTCAAGCTACGTGTTGCCACATTGAAATCGGGCCAGAACTTTCCGCAGCTAGACACACTTGATGTGACACAAGTATCTTTCGCTTTTGTATGACATACCATTGAAGTGCAACTATCTTGTTTGCACGCTGGTCCCAATCTCGCGGTTGGTAAAAAGTTTTTCAATGAAAGCCAATCGCATATTATCCTTCACCCTTTTTACATTCAACATTGTGTGGGGAAAACTTGGAGGGGGTGGGATCCCAACCTCTTGGTTGATCGGGCCTCTCGTCGTAGATCTATCACCAACTAGCTACACTAGCCTTGTTAAACATGTCAGATGTATATGCGTTGACCCAAGAACTGTTACCAACAGTAATTTAGTAGTCTCCGCTTAGAACACACGGGTCGCTGCAAGCTGAAGTGTCGTTTCCAACGGTGATTGAGTTGGAAGTAAAAAACTTGCCACCTCTTGGGGTTGATTCTGGAGTAGCCATTTTTTCACGGATCCAACCCAACATTTCTTTCCCGCAACAACCATAGCAAGTTAGGTTTCCCATGCTTTTTCTAAGATGCGATCTTTAGTGACCGTGTTCACACAATTGTAGTACAATAATGCTTGTTGCCATGTAAAGTGTTCAAAGGGGAATTTGCCAAATTCTGCCAGCACAATGGACATGCTGGTTGTTTTTCGCACCCCGAGTAGGGACTTGAAGAACCTTCGATACACTACCTCAATATCCTCTATTTTCTTGGAGTCCACCCAAATCTCATAGGCGTAATTTGCTGTGAAACGCACCAACGTGTTGAAGAGGTCACAACATAACTTAACATCCATAATACGTAGTTCTGCACAGCGGCGATTCAGTGCGAATAACGAGTGCCTAATGGCAGCTACTAAATGTTCCACTGCACTATTTAGGTTCTAGGTGGTTTCGAGTAAGATCCCCAAGTAATTGAAGGTCTGTACACGTTCAATAATGTCACCTTCAAACACAAATTTTTGGCATGGGTTAACAAAATTGAACACCATGACTTTTGTTTTTTTCACGTTTACTATAAGTCCACGTTCAGCACAAAACTGCTGGAGTTTGTCTAACTATTGTTGTAATCCCACCTTTGACTCTAATGTTAAAGCAAGGTCATCTGCAAAAAGTAACAACCATAAGTGCACATCTGCCAAGGTCGGTGCATCGCATTTTCTGCTGCCTAAACGCCCCTCTAAGGCATCCAAATATAGCCCAAACAATAGGGGGCTGAGAGGACAACCTTGTTACACACCTTGTTGGCATCTGAAACTGGAGGTGACACCCTCGTTTGGGTGGTTGATCCGTATGGTATCCTTAGCATACATCGCTTGTAGGCATTACAAGAAGCGTCCCTTCACCCCAAGGCCAGCCAACACCTGTCACAACGCTTCACGCAACATAGTATTGAACACATTCTTTAAGTCCACAAAGCAACAATAAAGTGGCTTTTTTTTTTCCTTGCTCTGTTTTATCAAAGTTCGCAATATGAAAAGTTGGTCAATAGTGCGGTAATTTTTGCGAAACCCAACTTGACCCTTGGCATGCAGCCCATATTGTTCAACCCATTCGCTCAACCTTTTGTCAAGGATCATAGCAAACAACTTTGCTAGGATAGGCCTAATCGTTATCCCCCTATAGTTGTCAAATTTAAAGGCATCGCCCCCTTTAAAAAGTGCGTGAGCCACCCTAATGGGAAAGGCTTCTGGAAAACCCTTTGCCAAAAAGCAATTGAACGTTGTCAACAGTGGCATGTGTAGCAATTCTCCCGCATCCAAAATGAACTCAACTTTCATACCATCCAAACCGGCAGCCTTGTTCCATTGTAATTTTTTTAGCGCCTACAGCAGTTCAGTAAGTGTGATATTTACGTTTAGGGTGTGGCTAGGTGGAGATTCGGTCATCTAAGCTGGATGATTAATCTGTAAATGTAGGGGTGATAGAGACTGGCCAACTAGCGCACGAAAGCCCTCCAAAAGCATAGCTGCACTGATCTTATCCATAATGGGCGCCCTTGGTTGGTACTTTTTCCAGACAAGAGGCACATCCACCTTAGCAAGTGCACACATATGTTGAGCTTTTACAGTTTCCTAGAAAAGTCTTTTCCTTTTTAATAAATTTTTGAGTTTACTTTTCTGATGTTTAGAGGTGTATGAGTCGAGGTTGGCTTTCAACCAGAGCTTCAGTTCTCGTTTTGTTGTACAGAAGTCAACGTCAAACTAAGGTTTATGGCAGTGTCTCTTTCTACAGCTCCCTCCCGAAGACTTGTTGCCAAAAGTAGATTTTGCTGCAACACCCACACATTGCTGCAGTAGGTCAATTAATTCGTCTGCCCCTAGATGCCCAATCGAGTCAATAACCCACAAGTTTCCAAAACTCGATGTTAGGGCAAGCTTGTACTCTTCAACTTTTGATTTATCATAATTGAACCTAGGCAAAAAGAATTTTTTTGTTACCACTGTATGTTGCAGTTCAACAAAGCTACAATTGATGTTCAATTGTAGGCGCCTATTTACATTAGGGTTTTTATTGTGGCGAATTAAATTCACAATTTGGCAACCAAAAAGAAAAAATGGCGCTACAACGTGTCCAAAGGGTTTTTTTTTTTTTTGGAAAAAGGAGAAAAGGCCAGAGGTCTCCATATTTAAAGGGGGTAAAAAAAGGGGTTGAACTCGCCATATTTAGAACATAGGGACCTAGGCTCTAGCCAAATTTGGCTATGTCCTCTTTGGGATGAGTGCCACCACCAAGCCATTCATTTCATGAAATTGAAAAAAAAAAAAAAAAACTTGATCAACATTACATAATGCCAACCAATTTGGAGAAAATAATTATTTATTTTCCCTATATTACTTAGGGGAGAGGTGATAAAAAAAAGAAAAACACTTAGTTTGGTGTTTTTTGTGGCTTTTTTTTTGCAATTTTCTCATGTTGCTCCAAAAGTGGCGATCAGCCCACAAGAGCATTTAGCCAAATCTGGCCATAAGATAAATAGAGAAGCAGAAAATCTAGGTATCCTATCACTTGTTGGGAAACCAACTTCGAAAGTGGAACCGCCGGGTATATGTGAAGACAGGGTATCAGCACAGGGAATGGAGCGGCGCCGTTACTACTGTCGTTGTTGTTGCAACGCTCGTGCCGCTGCTGGCCTGCCTCCGCCTGCAACCCCGCGTCCGCTTCCGCCCTTTCTTTCCATTCTTTCTTGCTCGCTCGCTCGCTTCCCTCCTTCTCTTCTTCTTCTTCTTCTTCTCGTCCTTCTGCGTCTCTTACGGGATCCTTGTATGAATTTGTGGTTAGGGGTATTTTCATACCCTTGTTCATCTTTTCTCCACTGCTGCTTTTCTTGTTGTTGGTTTGTGGTGGTGGAGGTGGTGGTGATCATCGTCACCTGTGCCTTGCATTGCCTTCTTTTGTATTGGTTTGTAGTGTTTTTTTGAGAGATGGGTCGTGGCGGGGATGGAGGCTTTCCACCTGAAGCTACGGAAGTGGTGCCGCCTCCTGCTGCGGCTACGGGGGAGGAGTTGGAGGAGGAGGAGTCTATCAACCAGAAGCGGAAGAAGAGTATGATGGCAACCGACTTCTTTTGGTCTGAAACCGACGAGCCACATGCAACCAGGCGTAAGCAGATTCTGGCAGCGCACCCCGAAATCCGTGAGCTGTTTGGACCGGATCCTTGGGCATTACCGCAGGCGAGTGAATCTGTACTCACAATCTTCTTCTTCGGAAGTTCTTCTTCTTCTTGTGTTTATTTATTTGGGTTGCTTGCTCGGTTGCTTCTGTTGTTTTGTGAGGGAAGTTGTTGAAATGGGTGGGTTTTTTCCCTCCTCCCCTTAATTTCTGTTTTTTATTCTTGAGTCTAGCCCAGGTGTGGGGATCTGCTATGCATTTTCCAAAGGACGGAGAGTCCCTGACAATGTAGGTCAGTAGAAAATCGTCTCATGCTTCTTTGGACCTCAGAAGAGCACTTTCTGGGCTGTGTTTGCAACACCCACCTATCCTGAGATGCAGCAGATTATATGCCGAGGAATTGCATTAGGAAGCCTCATCCATCTATTGAGTTGATTGGGAAGCTCAGATCCATGATTACACTAGATATCAGATGCTGGATAGGGCTATCGGCAGATTTTTACCAGCAAGTTTTGCATTTGATTCCTAAACTAGTTTCAGATCTCAGGCACATCATATAAGACCACATTTGTCAGGAATTCTGAAACCAGAGCACTGCATTTCTGACACTACATTGTAAACAACTACATTTGCTAGGAATTCAGAAACAGAGCAGATTCCTGACAATACATTGTAAAGAACTACATTGCCAACAATTCAGAAACAGAGCACTGCATTCCTGGTCTCACTACATTGTAAGAAGAAGCTAGAATATGCTTGGAAATGTGCCATGCTTAGGAATACCAATTTACATCTTGGCCAGTGAAGTTGAAGGGGATTGACATCCAGTGTATGTATGCATATAATAGCAGCAACAAGGAAATCCTTTCAGGATTCTTTTTCAGGTCTAACTCTTTGGAGAAAATGCAGTGTTTGAGAAATGCCATCCATCAACAGTTTTGTCTTCATAACTTAGCACACATCACATAGGATGAGATTGAAGAAAAAGGACTCTGAACAAGAAGTCAATAGATAGACAAACAGGCTCTACCACTTACAATTTCAGAATTATAATGCGATTGTCTTCTGGCTTTCCCCCTTATCTAGAGAAACCCATGTCTCTGAATTTTTTCTGGGTTTTTGTTGTTGTTTGCCCATAGCAGATTGTTGCAGTTGTGTTGCTACAGACATGGACAGCAACCTATATGCAGGAAGTGAGTTGGCCTGTACTTCTTGCTGTATCCTACTGCTTTGGAGCTATTCTGAACCACAACTTATTCCTGGCTATCCATGAACTAAGCCACAACCTTGCATTCTCAACGCCAATTTACAATCGATTCCTTGGCTTATTTGCAAATCTGCCAGTGAGCATCCCCATGTCCATCACATTCCAAAAGTACCATCTTGAGCACCACCGGTTCCAAGGAGTGGAAGGCTTTGACATGGACATCCCAAGCTATGCTGAGGGCCGTGTCGTGACCAATATTGTGATGAAAGTTTTGTGGGTCATTTGCCAGCTCTTCTTTTACGCGCTCCGGCCCCTCTTTCTGAACCCCAAGACTCCAGGATTATGGGAAGCCTCCAACTTCATCGTCCAATTGGGATTCGATGCTGTGCTGGTTTACTTTTCTGGATGGAAAGCATTGGTCTATTTGGTGCTTTCAACATTTCTTGGGGGAGGCATGCACCCAGTTGCTGGCCACTTCATTGCTGAGCACTATGTCTTCATGAAGGGTCAGGAGACGTACTCATATTATGGGCCTCTTAACCTCTTGACTTGGAATGTTGGGTATCATGTTGAACACCATGATTTCCCTCGAGTTCCTGGATGTAAACTGTACAGGGTGAGCCTCTTTTTTTCTTTTGGAGGTTTCCTTCTTCTGAAGACAGGGGTCTCTGCTCAACCCATTGTCAATTTTGGCTTCTAGGTGAAAATATTAGAGGCTGTAAAAGAAAAAGAAACTCTTCTTGTTTGAATCATGTTCTTAAGTTACACAAGTTGATAGATAGATCACAAAAATATCCCATTCTGCCAAGAGTTGGTTGTCATACTCATTTGCACTGTTTCTCTGTCGTGTGAAGGTGCGGCAAATTGCCCCGGAGTTTTATGACCATCTTGCATTTCATACATCATGGACACATGTAATTTACAAGTACATAACAGATCCCTCTGTTGGGCCCTTCAGCAGGACTATGCGGAAGCCAAAGATCATCCCCAAAAGTGATTGAAATGTATGATGACAGAAATACTACTGCTTGTTCAAACTACGTTGAGAATCAGGAGGGATCTGACGATTCACTGAAAAAAGGATCTTGTTCACATCTGGAGAGCTGGTCTCTCCTCTTATACATACCCTTATTGTTCTTTCTGGTAACTGTTAGAAACAAATTTTCTTTTGGCCTCTAGTTTTTGAGTCTATCACACCAGATTAGTCCCCTGTTTGTATCAACAAGGGTTTCGGTGTCCCACATCATGAGGTGATTACAGTAGAACCAGCCCATAGATTTCCTATTGCTGTAGGAGGATATAAGCATTTAGTGTGACAAGCGCTGTCAAGGTAATTATGCCTTATTATGTTGTATTACAGCGTGCTGCAAATCCCTTCTCTTTGTACCGTATGAGAGATTAACCAAGAAATGACAAAATGGGCAGATTGATTTGAGACAAGGATTGGTTGTCAAAATCTCAGTTTGAAGGGTGTCTATGTCTCTCCCTGCCCTCTAGTCCCCATCCTGTTACTACGTAGGTTACCACAATCTGTGTTTTCCTTTTTTTCTTCTTCAAAGCTTTGTTTTATTGCTATTCTTTTTTCTTCTTGAGAGCTTACTTTCACGCTCTTTCTTTTTTCTTTTTCAGAGCTTGTTTTATTGATCTTCTTTTTTCTTCTTGAAAGCTTGTTTTTTTTGTTTTCTTTTCTCTTTTTGAGAGCTTCTTTTCTTTTCTTTTTTTCCCTTTTTTGGGTTTTGTTTTTTTCTTTTCTCTTGTATTTTGTTTTATGTTTTTCTGTGTCCTTTTCACTTTTTTGTTTTTGTTTTCATTGTTTATGGTTATTTTCTAGGGGGAAGGCCTATATCGATTCATGGTGGTGGTGGTGGTGGTAGTAGCAATAGAAGGAGGGCTTGGAGAAGAAATCTCCTCCTCCTCCTTTCTCCCCTATTGAAATTTAGAGCGTGTATAGATTCATCACTTTGGTTAGTTTTTTGTGGACTTGCGTATTTTTGTACCATGGTGCATGGGGCAACACCCATATATTTTTCATGCAAATTTTTTTTGTTTTGTGTAACATTTTGTGTGAATGTGTGCAAGCTTGTATGCCAACAATTTGAAAAAGATAAATTTCAATTTTGTTTACATAGTACATTGGACATGCATAAAGGGTGACAAAAGATAATGTCAAAAACTTATGTTTAATTCTAATGACAATGATTCATTGGAGTTGTGGTTTAGGTAGGATAACCTTAAGTTCCTCAAATCATTTTACATTAAACAATTTCAAATTGAATTTTGTTTAGCCCATTCCCAAGTGAAGAAGCATGGAAAGGTGTCTTTTCAAATTTCTGTATTGAATTATTTTTAAATATAATGTTCAAAATAAATAATTGAGTACATTCTAAACAATTTGCATACCATTTGTTTTCAAATGATAAGAGGATTTATTGCATGTTACACATTGCATTATGTCATCGTTATCCTTTGGTCAAAATTCATCTTTATCAAGGTTATTTCAACATTTCATGTCAATTGACATATGAACATGTAATGAGTTTTCCATGTTTAGGCATGCACATTATTATTTTTCTTTTTCATTGTGATTTGCACTCACTTAAAAGTGTTACACACCAAGTGATATTCACCGCATTATGTGTGCATTATGTGAAAGAAATAATTAAAATAATTAATGGACCAAAAAAGAAAAAAGATGAACTATTTTCTTTAATGTTGTACTATTTTTTTTAATAAAATTTTGATTAAAATTTTATTTTGATATATGTTTTGATAACTTGATTAAGTTTTATGCATCACATCATTATTATGTAACACATGTTCTATAATATGAATAAACATACTAAAAGACATTTTGTACATGTCTTGTGACGAAATTAATGTTTATTAACAATTTATTGGGATAATGATATGTTTGATAATTCAATTTTTTAATCATAAATATATAAAAAGATTTTGAACGAGTGTTTTATTTATTTATTTATTTATTTATGTTCAATTAAGTTTGTGATCCTTTCATCAGGTTTTCTTTTTTTTTTAATTTAAATTTGACTCATTTTTCTAATTTTTCTAATTTTTAAAGAAATTCACCAAATTTTCGATTCAAAAAATGAGAGGAGGGGAAGGGGCGGGTGTAGAACAAAAGGCCGGCAAAACGACGGGCCAAAAGACATGACAATGAAAAGGCCGGCAAAATGACGGGCCAAAAGACATGACAAGAAACAGCCGGCAAAGCGGCGGGTTGTGGGCAGAGCAGGAGGAGGAGACGACGACGCCTGGAGATGGCGGGGTCCTCCTCCAGGCGCTACAGCGATGAGACCTCGGGGCCACAACAACACAGGAAGCGCGTCATCGAGTGATCTGAGGTCCAGCTGTAGTATAGAACCAGCAGGCCTGAAACCCATCTCTCATATCCACTTTGCTCTTACATTTTATTGGTGAACAACTGCGCCACAGAGAATTTTTTGTCTTACGACATCGCAGAGGACTCGTTTGGAAAGTTGACGAGATCATCCGTGACAAACAGAAGAAGAGTGTGTCGACGGCTGCCTAGCTTGAGAAGATGTCGTATGCTTATCTGTTCAAGTACATCATCATCGGCGATACAGGTAATACTTGGAGTCGTTGCCGTTGTTAGGGTTTGATGCTGGGGTTTGTTTCTCTGTTTGTATTTTCTTTTTTTGGGGTGGGGTGGCCGGGTTATCTTAGATTCAGGGAGATGTTTCCTATGCGTTCTTGTTCACAATCATCCTTAATAGGCAGCCTTACATGTGTGTTGTGGTCTGGGAGAGCCTGGGAAGTACGTTCCTGGGTGTGGCACATGAGACTAATAGTAGCAGCAGCAGCAGTAGTAGTAGTAGTAATAGTGGTATTAGGGTTTGATGCTTGGTGTTTGATGCAAGGTTTGTGTGTTTTTTATTAGTCATAGCCCTTGTGGTTGTGATGGCCAGGGTTTACTGTTTTGAAATATAAGGCTAGTATATTTGACCCTCATGTATGTTTCTATGATTTTTTTTGACGTGTGTTTCCTTTGTTCTTTGCAAACAGGGGTGGGGAAATCATGTCTGCTCTTGCAGTTCACAGATAAGAGGTTTCAGCCTGTCCATGATCTGACTATCGGTGTGGAATTTGGGGCACGGATGGTTACAATTGACAGCAAGCCAATCAAGCTTCAAATTTGGGACACGGTATGTATGTACTTTCCCTCATGCCAAGATTCTTGAATGAATTATGCCTGTTTTGTTTGTCTATGGATTAATGATAATATGTTCCAGCTTCTGATCATGGGGTCTAAAAGTTTAACTTGGTGATCTGAATTTTGCATTGGCCGTCAAGCTCTGTCTTTCTGTTCATCTGGATCATATTCTTTAGTGTCCTGGATTGTGGCTGGAGATTGGAATTTATGTTTGCTGACAAACCTAGAAAAACAAAAGTCTGTGTCATGCTTTGTCTGGGACATGTGGTTTGCTGCCAAAGCATGACTCAGAGGCTCTTCATCCTATAAGGCACCAAATAAAGGCTACCGCCTCCTTTTGGAGGTCTAACCATTGTAACATCAACCACATGGTTGCCCAACCCTGTCAAAAGTTTGACCCCTGTTATCCCCTTGATTTTTTGGTGACCAGTTGTTAAGACAGTTACCAAGGTTGTTCCAAGTTTTGCTCTAAATTTCAGCTTTTCATTACATGAGTCAAGGGTGGCAACCAAGAAGATGTATGTAGCCAGCAATTGGTATGCAAATGGTACTACTTTTGCATTTCTTTGGCTAACTCATCCCTCCTCACATATCAGGTTGATGTTTGATGTCTTGTCAATTCTAGGGCTTGTCCAGATTTTCCTTTCCAAGTTATCCTAAGGAAGAAGGATTGCAGAATATCCTTAAGTTCTTGATGGCCCCTCCAACTTCATGAACCTAGACAAAGACTCTATTGTCAGTGGCATGTACCTGAAGTCATTCTGTGATTGTACTCTTGCAATTTCTCAGGTTTAGCAATAACACAAGTTTTAACAGGCTTAAATCATTGACTTTTTTTATGACTGTTCTCAGCTAGATGATGTAGGTATTAGCATGATTTGTGTGCCTCATGTGGATTCCAATTTTATACATGTTGGTGTTGTTCAGAATGCTCTTCAATCTGTTGTCTTTTTAGGGGTTGGATCTTTCCTTTTTTTTTTGCCTTTCTCCAGTTTGCTGATATTTTGTTGGACCTGAAATATTTATATCTTGTTGTCTGTTCATCTCTTAGCAGAGAAGGTCACCATAGTGTATTTAGGTCATCTCATGATTTCTACTCAAGTGCACTCCAACCATAGGTGTTGAATTTCTATGAATATACCTCTTCTTACCAAGTTTTCTTGGCATTCATGTCCTGTCCTGTTCCTTTCATCCTTCTTTCTTCTCTCTCCTTTTTCTGTCTTGATTTGTAATTTTTCAGGCAATCTGTCATTGATCATTAAGTCCTGTCACTTTGCGTCAAAGCAGTTGAGGAGAGTGAGTATCATTCAGAATGGTTTGATGTTGACCCAGTGTATGTTTGGGCTGATTAGGCGGGACAAGAGTCATTTCGTTCTATCACCAGATCATACTATAGAGGAGCTGCAGGTGCACTACTGGTGTATGATATAACAAGGTATTCCCATCAATCTCTACAAATATAGAGGAGACCTGTTTTTCTTGGTGTCTAGCAGTAGGGTGGGTGACCACAGTATTGATCTGGTGTTTTTCTTGTGCCTCTTTGCTGATTTGAGTATGGGGATTTGCAGGAGGGAAACATTTAATCATCTGGCAAGCTGGTTGGAGGATGCACGGCAACATGCCAATTCGAACATGACCATCATGCTAATTGGTAACAAATGTGACTTGGCTCATAGAAGAGCAGTCAGCACTGAAGAAGGTGAACAATTTGCTAAGGAAAATGGGTTAGTGTTTATGGAGACATCAGCAAAGACAGCACAGAATGTTGAAGATGTAAGTTCATCTTGGATTTGACTGCAGAGTATTTTGGTATATTTGATTTCAATTCCTCAAGTGAAACTTTCCACCAATCATTTCTGTATTTTGACTCTGATCAAATATGTTGTTCCATTTTCCTCAGGAAATGCATTTCCTCAAAACCAGAACTACTCTATATGTTTTTATGCATGTAGATTTTCCTTCTGACATGTGCATATGGGGGACTAATGATTAGTTGTTCACATGTTTGTTTCAGGCCTTCATCAACACTGCTGCAAAAATATACCAGAAGATTGAGGAGGGCATATTCGATGTGTCAAATGAGGTGAGCTCACCTTACCACAGACTGGTGTTCTGATTATTCATCTATTCACCTAATAACATGCCCCAGCCAAATGCAGTTGTAAAATCTACTGCTGTCAAAGAGTGTTCCTTGTTGCATTGCATCCTCTGTAGCTGATAGTCATAATTATCAACTGTGCAGCTGAAATCTACTCAGTTGGGTTCTCCTGTTGTGAGCTACAGGTTTGAACTTATCAGGTTAAGATTAATAGATGTGCTCAATGTCAACTGCCTGGAACATAGAGCTTGCAGGAGATTCTTTTTTTGTGTTTGTTGTTTCATGATATTTAGGTTCCATTTCTGTTACAGTGAGTGTTGTGTGAGTGTCATTGAGTATTTGAAAAATGGGAAGTGATGCAGTGTACTGAATGAATGGTTACATGGACAAGTAGACTTTGTGGACCTGTGGGCCCAGGGGACTGGGGCCTTTCGAATCCACTTGAGGGAATATTGTTCTTAGGGCAAGTTGCCACTGACAGACATTGTTGGTTGACTGCTATTGTGGTGGGTGGCAGTCATATGGCATCAAGGTTGGGTATGGCACTGGTGCTGGCACGGGCACAGGTGGGGGACGGGGGAACACTGCAATCCAACAAGGTGGTTGCTGTAGTTGATCTAGGCTGCAGTAAGGCAGCAGACATCAATTTCTGTCATGCAAATTTATGATGAAAGGACAAACTGTTTGTCACAACAAGTGGGAGTTCAGAGAAGAATATCTGGTTCAGATATTGTGCCAGCTATGAAGCAAAAGGTAGGGGCTGGGAGGTGTGATGTTGGACATTACCAATAATAGCCCACCCAACAGTTACCTTCAGAGTGTTATTGTGGAGTGTTCTCTCTGCAATCTCATAGATATGTTTTCCAGTGGCTAAAGTGGATGTACTGGATCCAAGTAGTCACCAGTGGTCTGCTTAATGGATATGTTCAGGGTGCATTAGGCCCCAACCACAACGCCCCCCCCTCTCTCTCCCTCTCTTTAGGCCTCTCTATGCCTTTAGGATTAGATGCTTGCTTGTACAGGGGCAAGCTAAAATCAAACGAAGCTCATCCTCACAAGCTTCTTGCAGCTTGAATGAGGCTAATATTGACCTTTTTTGATTCATGGCCTCTTGAGTACTAGCTGTCATGATTGAGTCTTCCCATTGCTTCTGGAAATTTGACAGAAACAGAGGATGAAGATTCATTTATAAGTGTTTTGCCTGAAATTTTGAGCAGATTGTTATACACTTACCTATGATACATCAGTGGGGACTAATGGCAGCTAGTTGCAGCCATTCAGTTGGCATTCATGATGAAGGTGATGGTCTGATACTCTGTGAGTAACACAAGGTTGTGGCAGCACTCATTTTCCTCATGTTTGTTTTGGTTTGGCTAGAACTATCTCCATGCTTACCTTGAAGGGCTTTGTGGAGTTTTCACCAGATCCTTATAAATAACCTCAAGAAGGCACTCATAGGTTTGTACCAGCCAGACGTCAGAATTTGTTAGTTTCTGTAACTGACGGTGTTTATTTAGCATCCTGTACAGGTCATAGGAATGTACTCTTCTCACAATTATATGCTTGGATCTGCCCAGGTTGAATATTCTTGTGTATCATGTAATGGATCTCTTTCTCAAATCTCACAATTCCAAATACATGTGTTTTTTTTCCAAATACTCTATTAAGAGGTTTTCTGTTTTCCATTCAAATTCTGGTTTTGTTGGCTTCGCTCATAGAAGACTTCATTCAAGTAGGATTTGGTGATAATTTTTTGGCTCAAACTTGGAACCAATTTGTGAATGACAGGTAGACATCTAGCTTGATTTGCTATGTTGCTTTTTCCTGTCAAATTCATTTTGCATTCAAATTATGTGGCCAAGTGATATGGTTTTATCATAATTTGTGATTTTGATTGAACTTGGCATAAAGGATAGAATCATTTATGCAATGAGTTGCTTGTTTGATTAGCATGCCAAGTTTTTCATTCAAATCCATCATATATTTATCATTTCACATGGTGATTCTCATGATTAATTGTTGTTGTAACACATCATATGTTTAACCTTTCACATGGCGATCCTCATCAATAAGCTCTTAAGGATTTGATGAGTGTTTTCCTGTAGCTGCTTTGTAAGTCTTCAATTGCACCCCATCTTAAAACTTGAACAATTGGGAGAACCCACAAATTTTCAATTTGGATAAATCCTTGAAATTGTGTTTGGCCCATTGCATGATGAGGATGGTATGACGTGACTAATTACACTGAACTAACGGTTTCTCTTCATTCTGATCATGGGACATTAACCATGTTTGGAAGGCATCAGGTTGTGTAGGAGGATAACACATTGAAGTTGATGCGATTTTATTGTTTTGATATTTTGAAATGAAATCATGAAGAGGTTTACTCATTGTTACTTGTGTCTAAGACTCCACGAGCAACAAATTTATGGTCCTGACTCCTGATTAGCTGTGATTTCTTTTTCTTTTTCAATTTTGTCAAGTAGCTGAGGTGACAATCATACATAACCTTATATAGCCAAATTTGGCTATTAAAATACAAAAGGAAAATTTTTAACATCCTTCGATGCTTTTGCATGCATACTTGGAAGCATGTGTAGAAAGCTAGCAAATTTTTTTAATTTCTTGAAAAAAAATTCAATTTTTGGCTATACTTTCAAAAAATCATTGAATTTATAACAAAAATTTTCAAAAATTTAGCCAAAGTGCAAAATTTTGCACAACTTAATAAAGTTACTCTGGGAAGGAAAAGTATTTGGGGAAGCAGGAAACCATGTTGCCCACCATGTCTACTTTTTCCCATATGCAATTTCATACATGTCATAGAATCCATCTCAGCACCCGCTGGAACATGCACAAAATCCACCTCAATACGTGGTGGAATAGCACAAATTGAACAAACTGACACAGAGTTCACTTTCCCAGAAATGGCAGTCATCGAATCCAAAAGCATACCCTATCAACCACCAACCAACAATTTGTTGACTCTTTAGGGTTTAGAGTTTAGGGTTTAACAGAAGTAACTATGTAGAATCTCACAAGTGCCTTTATCTCAACAGGGCATTACAGGTTTGTCCATGAAGTACAAAAGTACTGTCCTAACTTTCACCAGTAAAATTTAGTACACAGCCCCGAGCTTTAAGAGGTTTCAGTGGTAAAGTCTTTCCATGTCAGAAAAAGTGATTGAGTTGTGATTCTTTGCAACCCAATACAACTGGTAGGCAGCTAGATATGGCTTCTTCTTCTTTTTTAATGTCACACAAATGCTCGCCCGAACTGGCTGATGAATAAAAAGCATAAACATAACAATATAAATGAATTCCTTAACCTCGCCCACACACTTGCACAAATTTCCCGAGTTGATTTCCAACTTCTGAAAAGTCAATGCTGTGTCATAGCAAAAATTTTGCTGCAATTTGCAGACCCCATCATGAAATAAAAAGGTTCTTTGTTACCCGCGTTTCAAGAGCTGCAACAATAGCACTGCAGCTGAATCCTTAGCTTTCTTCACACTTGGCATCGGTTCTCCAACACATTCCTCTGTCCACCCCTTGTCAGTGGTGTGCACTCGCACTGAATATGTAAATCTCTTAGCATGCGCTGGTCCACCTTCTGCAGCACACCTGTAAGGAAATTGGGTCTGTTTAAAAATCACTACTTCACGCTCTTCCTACTCTAACCAGAATACTGTGGCAATGCATCATGAGCAGAAATCCAATCTGATCCACTAAGAAGATGAGTAAAGGAATTTTATGGACACAAAAAACCAAAAACATACATTTGATCCTGTACCCATCTGATCATGGATAAGAGAATAGAACAATGTAGAATTCAGGCAGGAAAAAAAATGTACTTGTACTGTGGCATTGGCCATTGTCTTTTCAAGCAGATGTCATTCAGTGCTTGTCGTGTGAAGGGGGCATTCCCATTTTTTTTGGCCTTCCCGTTGTTGGCATCCCCAGCTTCACCGGCAGCATCCTTTGCAGCTTGCTCTTTGATCACCTCCTTCTCCTTCAAAATCACGAGTGCATTGCGTGCAGCCAACTTCTGAGCCATTTTCTTCTGTGCATTTTGAGCTGAGCCAATCTGCACCCCATCTACATAGACCTCCACAGTCGCCACATTGCCTGCTCGTGTGGCCTTGTACTCCAGACCCTCTGCTTGCTGCTGGCAGCGTTCTTGCAGTTCACGCACTGGATGCATGGGTAATGTTTCTGGTGTCACCATTGGTTGTAGAAGTGGCTCAAACACCTGTTGGCCAGGAAACATAAAAGGCAAAGGTTATCATAAACCTAAATTCCACAACACAGCAGTGAACTTTATGACACCAAGATGCAACTTGTAACCTGGTTGGTAGATTGACAAAATTGCCAGAAGAGCTGGACAGAAATGGTGAGAAAAGAGGCTTGAAAAAAAAACCAAACTCACCTCCCAAACTTTATTAGTGTCCAGGCCTGTGTCCAGGAAAAGAGCACCAGCTATGGACTCCAAAATATCCCCAAGCACCTTTGGAGCCTTGAAATCTCCAAGCCCAAAAGAATTCACTCCAGGCTTATCAAGCTCAGTCTGAATGTCTTTCACAAAATCACGGATCTGCAAGCAATCAGCTGTCAACTGTCAAACAAATGATCTTACACACAGGTGAAATGGAATCACTGGGACACTTCAGGAGATACGCAGAGTCCCATTACTTCTCAAACTTTTGCAAATCTACAAACATGCCTCACTCAAACCACAAAGCAGAATCTGGAAACAAAATATGTCATATTCCTACAAAACTCAATACTTGAACATCTAACACATATCATAGTTCAAAAAAACTGCCTCAAATACTGTCTGAGATGATACTTGATACTGCTTCACAACCCACAACATCCATTTCTGAGATTTGGGTGCATCAGTTTAAGACAGATTTCCAACCCACAAACTTGCAGCAAAATTACCTGAGTCTCCAGAGCACTAGAACCGTGACGCAAATGGAGGTGAAATTTATGCTTCACTGAAACACGGGCAAAATTTTCATTATTCACAGCTGCAGCTCTTAAGTCTGTGAGCCGTCCAGGAGGCAGGTCGGTATAGCTGAAGAAAAGGTATTTGGTGATGAGGTGATCCAAGACTGCATCCCCGACAAACTCAAGCCGCTGATAACAAGGCACTCCTGAAGATGGACGGGAGGCATGTGTTATAGCCTCCACCAACAAACTACGCTCCCGAAACTGGTGGCCAACATAACTTTCAATTGCTGTGAAATCAATGCTTCGCAACACCGTCTCAGGAACTTGACAACCTGCCTGTGCCTGTTCTCCATCTATGGTGTCAAATTCAACAGGAATCCCTATCCAGTTCATCAAATGGGTAGCCGCAGGTTGGCCTCCTTCCACATAGTAGATACCAATGAAAGCTTCAACCACATCTGCCAATGTCTTACTCGAAAGTACCCGATAGGCACTTGCATCTCCCTCTATCTCTCCATCCTCCATGTTGCTTGCATCATCATCATCCACCACTTCTACAACTGTTTCCACCTCTCCTTCCTCTCCTTCCTCTTCTTCTTCCTCTCGTTCCTCTTCTTCAGCTTTTCTCTTCTCTTCTTCGGTAGGCAGTTTCCGTTTGTCTAGCTCTTCCCCATCCTTTGTATCCTCATCAAACACAGGAGGCACACCGGGTGCTGCCCATCGTGACGGAGCAAACCGATCTGCTTGAATGTAGCTTTGAAGCCCCTTCTCTAAGGCATATTGGTAGAGCACAGAGTTACTGACAGTCTGCTGTCGCATGCGTGTCAGCTGCCCTTCATGTTTGCTTGGAAACTTTAGAAACAACCTTCGACTCACCACCCATTTCAAGTATGCATCACCAAGCAGTTCTGCTCGTTCATAGCTGAAAGTTTCCTGACAAGAAGCCGCTGTCAGTGCCTCAAGCACCTGCACAGCACAGCAGATTAGGTGTGAGTGTAGGAAGACACAACCATGTCAATAGCCAAATCCAACCTCATTAGTTCTGTTCTCTTCTGCAGTCTCACAACATTTTTATCATAGTTGTTAACACATAGGTGCAAGTAGTTTTTTGACCTTAATAGCAGGAATGGGATATGCAATCTCATGCTTGAGCTGGATTGCTAGCAGCATACTCTCCACTCGCCTCATCACAGAGGGAAGACGCTGTGCTCCCCGCACCAAGGGTCCTGGAAGCGGATGCACTAAGCACAATTCTGGTGGCAGCATGACATAATATGTCTTGTCTAACGCCTCTAGTGAACTGGTTGTCCCACCTGCAATGATTTCACCACGATTCACACATCCTCTGAATGAATCTATTACAAACCTTCGCAGCTTCAGCTATACACAGTAGACCAATCAAAAACCTTACACACTAAAACAGAAAAACATTTTCTCTAACCCAATTGATCCACATTTCAAGCTCAAGAAGAAACAACATACCCTCAGCAGTTTCAAAGCGAGGTGAAAGAAGATTCTTGCAGTGAGAAACTCCCCTGCCTCTCAGCAGAGGTTGCTTTTTACAGACTAACTCAACTCCGTATCTGCACCCCAATTCATACATCCCTCACAAGATATCAATTCTGTCTTCAACCTCAAAATAAGAAGCTACAACCCAAACTAAACACTAAAACACTAAAAACCTGAGCTACAAGCAACAAACACAGAGACTAGCCAACCATATGCCCAATTTCCAGGAGGCAACACTTGGTGATAAACACATACACTTCCATAGTCACCAGTGCAACAAGTTCAATACCCACAAAGTTCTTCCTCAGGATGCACATACAGACAGTTCCCACATATATACTTACTTTTGCTTGTAGTAGTCAGCATATGAAGTATACTCTAAGGGACCCAAGTAGCCATCTTTTCGAGGAAATGAGCTATCTGCATTCATGTCCATGCGTACTGAATCCACATAAAACCTTTTCCCTGAATGAACTGCTGTAACAATTTTGCCAACCAATCCTTCAGTGTCAACAAGACCATCGGCCAAGAGAAGCTTCCCCTCAGGAGCCACTTCCTGCACTTTTTCGGTTTCTAGGACATCTTGAATAGGCAGTAACCCAGTTGCTCTAACAACATCAAACTGGGCAACAGCTCCTCGGATCCCATAAGTTGGATGTGCCTTTTGTCCAAAGGCCAAACCATAGCGTAGCTTTCCGAACCCATACTCTCTTCGGTCGCCACCAAGAGCACGCTCATCTGTCCCCAAGTACACATCAGGTCGTGCACGCTGTAGAGGATTGTTCCAAGAGTCTGTAGTGACCGTTCCTCGTATTAGTGACCAATCCAGGATACTTGCAGCTGCATCAGAAGGTTTTTCCAAGATGGGCGCAAAAAGATAAGCCTTCACTGGGTCCCATGGAGTTGTGGCTGGCTCCACATCCACGTCCAGGACAATGCTCATGAGCCTCACGTGAAAACTCTTGATCAGATTCAACTGCAGAACCAACACCCACAACAAATCAAGCAATCCAGCCAGGCTTTTTCAAGACAAGAATGGGTCAGACTGAAACTTTTGCTATATCAACCAACTTCTTGGCCTTACTTCATAGGTCCTTCAAGCTACCAAGAAAAATTGCTTAAGCTGTGAGCAGCTCAATACCTCACTCATATTCATCTCAATGGTCCCACAAAAGGCAAGAGATGCCCTTGTGGTCATGGTCCTTGCCACAAATAGATCCATGCTCATTGTTAGCACCTGCAAGGTGCAATATAAAACCACAAACACAAACTCATGAGCTACTGCCTTGAAGTTCCTCCAAGTCACAGTTCCATATCAAGCGGCTTTTCGTGAACATTGTGCTGTTGTCCTACAGAGCTTCTCATAGTCTCGAGATTTCAGTTAACAAAGAGCATAAAATGGCTTTGAGAGAAGCACATCACCCAATCAGTAAACCAGAAGTACTAACCTCTGAATTCAGCTCTTGGCCAAAAAGAATTGCATAGTTTGATGTTTCAGTCAGAAGCGGGTCCTTGGAGAAGCCAACATTTTCACACTCAACCTTGTAAACAAAAAGCGACACCTTGCTGATTTTGTTTGTCTCCCAATCATTTCCAGCTAATATCCAATCACCCTGTCAACAAACACTAAATGAGCTCCTCCTATCACATTCATCATTTAATTGTGGTGATAAAACATAAGACACAGTGACACATGGATTCTAGATACATGAGCAAAGTCCTGTCTCATTCAGGTCAGAATCCCATCCTCATAAAAGTTGAGATTCAATGGCAAAAATGTGCAAGAAAGGAAAAACTTTCCCGAACTCCTGAAAGAGAGAATTTCAATATGTCCATCACCTTCAGGATCTCAGCAATGCCTTCAGGGTAGTACTCCCTGTGTCGAGCAGTTCCAGGAAGAGGCTCCCCCTCTTCACTGCCATCTACTTTAGCTGCCTCTTCACCACTTCCCTTGTCTGGTAAAAGCATGTCTGTGAACGCACCCATAGCATGGAGTTTCCTGCATGCATCCAAACAGACCGCCTGCAAAACCCATATTCCACATTGGCCAAATGTGGCACAAAAGACTTGCAACACTTAGCTCAGTCCTTAAACAGCCTTTCCACCACTTTCGAAAACAAAAGAAACAGATATATACTTGAGTTTTCTTATCACTTCCCAGGGGTAACTCGAGTAATAAATCCTATTGCTAACTCTCTTTTTTTGAAGGAAATGACAATCTTTCCTCAATTACTTGAATTTCCTCAGAAAAACCATATAATTGGTTATGGTATATATCTTCCTCTATGGGCCTCCTTGATTCAGAAATACAGGCTATGACAGAATGAGATCCTTAGTTCAGATTCACCTGCTGTGCACCCCGGATGGAACTACAGATAGGCCCCTCAACTGTCTCCAGAGGAGCATTGCAAGGCAGCTGCAGCTTGCATGAATACTTGATAACACCCCCTTCTTTCTCATGCTGGTGCATTATGAACTCAGGGCGCAGGATCGAGTACCTGTTGCATTTCCAGAAGACACAGGAAGACTGGGTCATGGTGATGGCTAGCACTCAAGAAACATAGCTGATCAAAGGCATCAATGTGAAAAAATAAAAGCATGCAGAAATAGTTCCACTCAAAAATGCAACCAGGTCAAGTAAGATGGGATAAAATCAGTCAGACTACAAACCTGTCGCTGGGAAGCTGAGAGCAGTAGAAGTGAACAAGACCAACGGCAGAATTCAAGCTCACCACTGCCCCCGTGGCAGGCACCTGATAAATCTCACCCTCCACACCTTGAATGGATGCCAGTATTGCAGCCTCCCTTGAAGACCCAATGTCAGTTCTTTCAATAGCTTCCTTCCGAAGAGTCTCTTCGCTGTTGCGTGCATTGCGTAAGAAAGCCTCGTGTGTCAAATTCCCCCTGCCCAAGCAAAACCAGACACCATGCATTTTCCAGACTTAGAAGAGACATAAGGGTTTACTACAAGGGCAGCTGTGCATGCTTTTATTTGACAACATCTCAAAACACATAGCCAGTCTCATATCTCAATTGCAATTATCCAATCAGAAAGCTCCACACGACCACTGCATATATCCAGAGTCTTGCCTTTGTAAACCATATAACTATGCCTAAGGTTCAGGAGGTTCTAACAGTGCTTAGAAGAGGGGTCAAATTTCAATGAGAATACAGAAGTGTTCATGTGCAGCAACCCATCAACAATATGTTAAAAGAGTAGAGGCAGCACCAGAAGACATATCTGGCACATTACCTTTCAAGCATCAGTATATAATCTGAGCCAGGCTTGCGCGCACGACCACGTGACTGAATGTAGGCCAGCACAGTCTTGGCAAGATCAAACCGGATCACAACATTACATTGGCGAATGTCTAATCCCTCCTCTGCCACGCTTGTTGCCACCAGCAATGTCACCTAGGCTCAACCAACTTTCAACCTCAGGACCCACCAAGAGAACAATCTCCAAAACTGCAAATAGGAAATTCAGCTTGATACATAAACATAGCAACTCCTGAGTCATCATGCACAATGTGTCTTTTTAAGGCAACTTTTTTCATGCAAATTCCTTCATCAACCAAGGAAGTGTGAGAGAGGAGCTTAAGCAAATTGGGAGCAGTTCCTGACAACATTCAGGGTTTTAGAAAATCGATTTGTGTGCTGCAAACTAGACCACACAGACCCAATTGTTGCAGAAAAACCACACCAATACACAAGAGGCATATGGTTTTCTCTGACAGGTGGAAAAAAAGATATGAAGTCAGATTATGGCATCTGACATATCAAACCTGCCATTGATGACAAAAGCTTGGATGCAACACAAAAGAACCCACCACATGACGAAGGGGCAAACCTGGATACCCAGAAACTCAGAAGCCTTCCACGCAGATGTCTTTTTTGCATAGAGGAAAAAGTAGTACCCAGGTGGGCCACTAGGTCATCACTGATCACACTGGCGTTAACTCAAGCAAAAACATTGAGAGTTAAGGCCTATGTCATCAAAGACCACCTAGTAATCCAGAGAAGCTTTATCAGGCTTTTGTCAGATAACCACCACCCACAACAATCAATTACACCCCAGGAAAGCTCACACTAAACCAAGAGAATAGCACACCCGTCCATCTCGGAACTTGGAGATCGTCTCCTGCATCTGCCTTGTCCGCATGTCCTGATTGTTGTTATGCCCTATCAAACAGGCACATTTCACGAACTTCAGTGATGGCAACTCTGCAAAAACCTGCAAAAAAATCAAGACCCCACACCCAATTGCAAAAAACCACCACATTTAGTCACCACAAGTCATCTCAACCTCGTGGATTTGGCCTCATGGGATTCTTCTCTGCACAACAGCAGGTGAAATCCTCCTCTACTGAACAAGATAACAGACTCATGACTCATTTTCTCACTCCCACAACTGGAAAAGAAAACTACATTGGAAAAAAAAATCCAAGACCTGGCAAACTCTTGTTATGTACCTTGGGAAGGATCTGAGCCACAACTACACGCTCCACAAAAATAATCGCTCGGAAATCGTCAGTGTGCTGGTAGCGAAGCAAAATCTTGATCAGTGACTGCACCTTAGGTGTCACTTTTCCATCTGCTACTGCTGCTCCCAGAATCTCATCCACATGCTCCCCTCCCGAAACCACTGCAATCACAGAATTAGTGCATAGATTTAGAGCATAGAGCAAATGAGCCTGCCACTAAAAGATATATCAAGTGCAAGAGAAGCTGAAAGGGCATCAAGGGTGTCCAAACCTTGTGTATCAGGAAGCTCCCCTTCCTCAACATCCATAGGCTCTTCCAGCTTCTCACCCTCATCACCCTGGCTTCCGAGAATATCAGCTGCATCTTTATTACTCCCCACAGCCCCTTCACTCAAATTGCATCGCAGTAGAATGCACACTTTCCTCAGATAGGATTCCTGGAACTTTACATCCAGCTGATGATTGACCCGCTCATCATTCCGCAAACTCGTAAGAAATGTCAGTGCCACCTGCAAATCCACACAAAACCAATTAGACACCATCCATCATCCATCATGTGTTGGGTCTTCTGCCAGGATCTATCATCCCGTTCACTCACACTCTGAAATCTCTAGAAAACCATCCTGGAAAAACTGTGGACAATTTGTCAACAACTTCCAGATTCTCAAAGTCCGTGAAATGGACAGGACACAGCAACAACTCTCTTATGTCCTCCAGGGCAACAGGGGATATGTCTTAACCTTGTAAGCACACCACTGACCAAGCTCATCAAGAGCATAAATTATAGCCCTCAGCTTCTGGACCAGGCTTGCTGCTCCATCACTCTCGGTCCTCTCAGACACACCATACACCAACCGCAACTCTTCTTTTGAACCAGCGTCACGAGCACCCATGAAGCGCCACTTGCTGCGTTTGTGACTTGAATTTGCAGTTTCCTCCACAGCTACTTCCATCCGCTTCACTTGCTCCCGTAATGAGAAGAGCAGTACTGGTTTATCATACTCCACCATTGTCTCAGAGGGCATTGGCACATGCTTCTCCAGCTCCTTTCGATCCTTGATTGTGCACACAATTGAGTCCAGCTTGCTCTCCAGATTACGAATTTTGATTGCACAATCTTCTTGATTCGATACTCCTGCACAGCTCAAATGATGCCCAGTACCACAATTGTCAACTTGGTGATTTCCGATATTGTCCTCAAAACACTAATCAGCTGCCAAAATCCACAAAAACAGCAGCAGACTGTTTCTTCCTAGACTTTCAACTTCCCAAATCGAGCTCTTCATTTTGACTGACACTTGATGGGTGTGATCGGATCACCTCAAAAACAGTTCAAAACCTGCCTGCATACCTTTGAGATTGACAGGGGATGCAGTCATGCCAAAGACACACGGTCGTTTCTCCTTGGCTGTGATGTGGTAGAATTCCGACATGACCAATGAATACGGATGCTTCTTCACTGCATGGTGGCACTCATCAAGAATCAGTAAGTGAATAGCCTCCATTCGTATGATGCTATGCCGCAGAATGTTCAACAATATCTGCGCAGTCATCACCAGAACCTGCACACACACACACATGCTCCCCCATCAACAACAACAACACCACCTCCTCTTTCTCACATGCATTCCTGGTTCTTTTTCAGATTCTCCTGCTCGGGCCATGGAAGAAGATGATGATGATTCAGCAAGTCCCATCATCAAAAAGGGACTTGTAAGAAGATGATGATTTAGCAAGTCCCCTCATCAAATGTAAGACTCATAAGAAGACTGAAATGGATGTCAGCAAACAGTGATCAATAATGGTGATCCTGAACATTTGATCAGACTTTTCAACTGGGGAAACATTTTTTACGCACATCTTTTGTATCAAACTCCCGTTGCCATCTTCTTGCATCCCAGAAATCTTGACCCATTTCTCCACAGTAATGGCCAACATGGTATCCGGTGCCTTCACGAATCACCTCCGCTTGCTGCCATCCACATTGCAAACAATAAGTCAGTCACAATCACACACACACAAACCCGAAAGGAGAGAGGCCAAAAAAGAGAGAACTCATCAGCAGAAAAACCTTCTCTTCAATCTATCTGCACAAGAAGAATTCTCTTCTCCATCTCTGCTGAATGTGGGATGATGAGAGTAAGGATCTGAAGGGTGACAAATTCATGGATGTCATGTGACAGCATTTGGTCGAATGGGTGGGTTGAACTCACAATGATGATGATCTTCTTTCTTTGAAAGAGAAGAGAGAGAATTTCTTTTTACCTGGTAAACAAGGGGAACCTTGGGTACAAGGAAAACAGCCAGCATGCGTTGATTCTGTTGCCTCATGGTTTCATACTTGTGCTTCATGAGCAGCACTGCTATGAGAGTCTTCCCTGCACCTGTCTCTAGAAAAGCAATGGTGTTCTTCACCTTGGCTTGTTCCAAAACCTCCAGCTGGTACTTCCGAGCTTGTTCCTCACCCCTTCTCTCTTTGGCTGGTGGTGGTGGTGGTGGTGGTGCTGCTGCTGCTGCTGCTGGCTGCTCCATCTTCTTCTTCTGCTCCCCGTTCCGTGGCTCTCCTCCTCCTACTCTCTCTTTCTCCCTGATTTTCGATCGGTCTCTTTGGAACTCTCCTCCTCCTCTCTCTCTGCTGTCTCCCTCTCTGTTGAGTCGAGGAGGAGGCGGCCTAAAAACCGTTCTTTCTCCTCCTCCTCCTCTGAATCCATCCCTTTCGAGATGAGGACCTCTTCTCTCATAATCCCTCATGCGAAGATCACGTCCATTCTCTCTGTCTCTGTCTCTCTCACTTGCAAATCCCGTTTCTCTCCCTCTCCCACTGCCGCCGTTCCCCAGCCCTTCTTCTTGCTTCAACCTCTTGCGTCTGCTACTCTCATCTCTCTCAGACTCATGTTGCAGCACCACTTCTTCCGGCGACCGCATCCTCCTGCTACCTCCTACTCCTCCTCCTCCTCCTCCTCTCCTCTCCAACTCTTGTCCCCTCCCCACTCCACCACTAAACCTCTCAGCTTCTCGACTCCGTCCAGCTGAATCCTCTCTGACCACCTGCCCACCACCACCACCACCCATCATCCCCACCGCCATCGTCGTCGCTCTCCCTTCTCCCAATTGCGAATTCCCAACTTCCCAAGCAGCACGATCCCCATAAAAATCCAACTCCCAATTCCCACGCCCCCCGTTCTCTCTTCCGTCTACCTTCACTCTCTTCCAGCGCTCAGAACCGCCATCGTCCTCATCACTGCCTCGCGTCCTAGCAGTAGTTCCTGCTCGCTGTAGTTGTTGTTGTTGTTGTTGTTGTTGTCCTCCTCCTCCTCTTCCTCCTCCTCCTGGAGGCCGAGCACCACCGACAGCAGCACCTCCTCCTCCCTGCTCGTCCACCAGAGGACGCATCCTTCTAGTTCCTCCTCTATCGTTGTTGTTATTGTGGGTTTGTTGTTCTTGTTGCCATCTCCAATCCATGTAGCTCCTCCTCCTCCTCCTCCTCCTCCTCCTCCTCCTCCGCAGCAACAACAACAACAACAACGACACAGGCACAAGGCAAGGCCTGGAGATCCAGGCTTGCGTCGGAAGGCGAGAGCGAGCGCAAGGAGGAGGAGGGGTGCGTGCGAGAGCTGAAGAGCGTTTGTGCGAAGCTCTTCTTCCTCGTGTCTCGTCGCACCTCCCCCCTCCAAGCCAAACTGCGGCGACCGCCGGTCGGCGAAGATGAGAGTTGCTTTACATCCGTTGAATTTTTTACATCCGTTCAGTGTTGTTTTACATCCATTCACTGTTTTACGTCCGCTGAGTACTGTTTTACATCCACTGGAGTGTTGTTTTACATCCGTTCCCTGTTTCTTTACATCCGTTCACTGTTTCTCTACATCCGCTCACGGTTTCTTTACATCCGTTCACTGTTCCTTTACATCCGTTCAGTGTTTCTCTACATCCATTCAAGGTTTTTTTACATCCATTCAATGTTTTACGTCCGTTTGAGTATTGTTTTACATCCGTTGCGTGTTGTTCTACATCCGTTTGAATGTTTGTTTTGACATCCGTTTTACATCTGTTGCGTGCTGTTTTACATCCGTTTCGTTTGAGCACACAGTAACCGTGATTAGTTTCTGACCACCGTGCTAACCTTCAAGCTGGTTAGGTCACGTTGTTGCCACTTCATCCCCACTTTGGTGCCCACTTACTAACCACACACGATAAGCTGGTTAGATCACTTGTTGGGACTTCATTCATCTCATTTCATAATCCGATAATCCATCCCCACTTTGGTGCCCACTTATTAACCACACACGATAAGCTGGTTAGATCACTTGTTGGGACTTTCATTCATCTGATTTCATAGTCCAGTAATCCATCCCCACTTTGGTGCCCACTTATTAACCACGCACAAAAATAAGCTGGCTGCTTAGGCGCACTTGATGGGACTTCTTCATTCATTCCATCCTTCCATCCCCACTTTCGTGCCCTCTTCCTTTGTTGTTGTCAACCCCCTTAGGTTTCCACCCCTAGTTTTATTTCTTTCTGTTTGGTTGCCCCCTGCCCAGAGGAAAGTGTAAGGGTAAATTTACAAGCCTAAAGACCTGCTAAAAATAATAATAATAATAATAATAATTTTCTGGTAAATATATTCAATTTTTTCCACCCAAATAAAAGAAAAAAATAGTGAAATTTACACTATAGAAATTTTCCCAAAATTCCCATTTTTTTTCAAATTACTTAACCATCTTTGCTTGCAAGGAATTTTTAATTTTTTTTTCAATTTTGTGATATCGTAAATTTGGCAAATTTTTCCACCCAAATAAAAGAAAAAAAAGAACAAAAAAATAGTGAAAATTACACTATGGAAATTTTCCCCAAATTCCCCCCCTTTTTTTTTTCAATTTTGAATCATGTTATTATTTCATCGGTAGAGTTCATTATTATTTTAATCTTGTCTATGGCTTTGTCCCTTGCTGATTATTAAATGGTTATTTTTCACCATTTTTTTTCTAACCTTGTAAAATGCAAAATAAGTTTTTTTTTTCATTTTTTTCATTAATATTCTTTAAAATAGAGAATTTAAATCTCATGAAAATATGAAGTTAAGGTGTTGAAAACCATCATACTTATGGTAGACTATGTTATAAATAATTTTATTTTTTCATATGACAATATCATAGTAGATCATGAAATAGTAATAGTTTCAAATTTGGGTTTCATGTTGTTTTGCACTACCAATGACGATGATTAAATTGTTTTGTGTGGAGGTAATAATTTTGTTGTATTCAATTTTGTCTTTTCAAAAAATAAATATTTGTAAATTTCATCATATATCTTTTTTTCTATTAATTTTTTGTACATTTTTTTTTTGCTAAGAAAAATGCCAATGAAAGTTTGATTCATTAGAAAAATATTATATATTTGTTTTGACCATGTGGAAATTAACCCTAAACTATGGGATATAGGTACATACATATATACAAAAGGAGTCAGGCAAACAAACACCAATATTTTTATCATATGAATTTGTCTTCATGAAAAATGTTCATTCAACTTAAACCTAAATGGTCTAACATTTTTCAATGCCTTTTGTTCACTTTTCATATTTTTCTTTTCTTTTTTCTATTTCATCTAACATCATTATTTGTTTTCTTAATTTGGCTTCGTCATATATTTGGACAATAAGTTTATTTTATTTTAATTAATGAGTGCACGTTCAAACCTTTTAATACGTTTTTAAAAAATTCCAAATCATCAAATGCCAAAATATCAAACCTATTCAATAATGGGTGTTACAAATGAATTATTTAATAGCAAAGTCTAAATGAACAAAATAATGGATGTTTTCAAATCAACCAATTAAAGTTACAATAAAAATGATTGTTGAAAAATGAAATGCGACAATCCTTTTTGAAAATAAGTAATTTCCTTTGAAATTTTAATACTTTTAAGTTAATCTCATGCCCTAGACGGTGAAAGTTAATCACCTAACAAACGGTGCTAAAGGAAAATGTGCTAAAAGAAAAAACCTTTTCATGTTAAAGGAAAATGAGATCACTAATGTTTGGCAACATGGATGTTTGGTTGCATGCCAACCATGTGAGGGAAATAAGGGGTGGTTGAATCATCATTTATTGGCATTTGCATAATTAAATTGTGCCACCCACTAATGTGTACAATCTCATCTCACATTAAAATTAATTTCAATCCATCATAACTCACATTTATTTGAACGTTACTTCTTTTGATTACACATGGTTCTACTTCAATGCTCAATTCAACTCACAATTGTTATTTTTAGATACAAAAGATGATTATATCTCAACTTTCAATCAATCACAATTCATGCTCAATTCAAAACCATTGCTCTTACACTAGGAATACCCAATTTCCATTGAACATTTAGTAGTTCAAAATAATCTCATGGTTTAGAGGGTGAAAGGTCACCTAACATAAGGGTACCACTTTGAAAACACATGATCCTAATATAGGAAATGAAATCACTAATGCTTGGCAACATGGATGTTTGGTTGCATGCCAATTATGTGATTGAATCACCATTTATTGGCATTTTAATAACTAAGTTGTGGCACCCATTAACGTGTACAATCCCATCTCATGTTACAATTCAATTCAGTCCATCTCAACTCATAATTATTTGAATGTTACTTTTCTTGATTACACATGATTCTATTTCAATGTTCAACTCATCACAAATCAATTCAACTCGCAATTGCTATTTTTTATTACAAAACATGATTAAATTTCAACTTTCAATTAATCATAATTCACTTTCACTTCAAAACCATTGTTCTTGTCTTGGGAATAATCTATTTTTATTCAGCTGTTAATAGTTCAAGGTTTAATATCATGGTTTAGAAGGTGAAAGGTCACCCAACATAAGGATGTCCCTCTGAAAAAGTCTTGCTAATATTTGCAAGAAAATGAAACGGCTAGTGTTTGGCAACATGAATGTTCAGCTGCATGCCAATTATGTGAGGAAATAATGGGTGATCGAATCACCATTTATTGGCATTCAAATTATTAAATTGTGACACCCACTAAATGTGGACAATCCCATCTCATGTTACGTTTCAATCCAATTCATCACAACTCATAATCATGTGAATGTTACTTCTCTTGATTACACAACATGATTATAATTCAATGTTCAATTCATCACAAATCAATTTAGTCGACAATTGTTAATTTTTGTATTACAAAACATAGTTGTATTTCAACTTTTAATCAATCACAATTCAAATTAAATTCAAAACCATTGTTCTTACCTTGGGAAGATGGTTTCTATATGAATATATTGCAAGAAAATGAGATCATTAATGTTTGGCAATGTGGATGTTAAGTTAATTACATGCCGACTATGTGAAGGAAATAGTAGATGATTGAACCACCATTTACTGGGATTCTAGCAAGTCTGAAACCAACTAATGTGTACAATCCCATATCATGTTACAATTCAATTCAATCCACTACAATTCATACTTATTTGAGTGTTATTGTTTTTCAATTACACAACATAATTTTACTTCAATTCTCAACTCATCATAAATCAATTCACAATTGTTATTTTTTTAATTACAAAACATGATTATATTTCAACCTTCCATCAATCGCAATTCACACTCAGTTCAAAACCAACTTTCTTACTTATGTCTAACATAATTTAATTGAAAGATATAATTTTAAAGGTTACAACACTTCATTGTCCATTTTATTGCCATTTACATTTTTATTTATTTTCTTTTCCATCATACCCTTAATGAATAAAGTTTCCAAGTTTAATGTACTCATAAAAACTCTACATTTTTTTTGCTTTGTTTTTCGTCCTTGATTTGATTAAGGTATGCATGCATGATTTATAAATTGAAATGATGATTGAAACATACCACCATGTCCACAAAGAATTTTTTTCTTCATTTTCATATTCACAAATTTTCACCTTTAAAGCAAGCAACAAAATGAACCAAACAAACAAACAAAAAACCAAAGGTTTCTATAACCTATTAATGCACATAATCATTGTCCAATATTTTTCTCTCCAATTATTACAAATATGATTTTAGTAAAACACAAGCTTTCATTCAAAAATGATTTAAAGCTTATTTAAAGTAGGATTCCAAAAACACCGCATTGATTTGCACACCCCCAAATCATTTCTACCCTCTTAAACTATCTTAGAAGCCCAAAAACATAGTAGATTTCAAAACATATTCATTTATTGTGCAAACAAATATTACACTAACTCTTAGTTTTTACACATTATGTATATGTAATACCAATGTCTATCAACACATTAGAAACTCTATTGTGGCCCCATGTTCCATGTCATTGCATCATTGTTTAATGTGTGTTTTGCAAGTTTGATTAATATCAAAACTCCATCATTAGGTGGGGGCATTTTGCACCCCTTGCAACATCATTTTCATACATGGTTGTCAAAAAATGTCATGACACAAGGTTTTTTACAACATTTGTCATGTCATATCATGATGTGATGTCACAACATCATTTTACATCATTATTTCAAGAATATACCATTAAAATTCATGGCATATTTTAAATCATTTTCTTACATATTTGAATATGTTTGATATTCTTGAAATATCCAATGCATGTGATTTAGACTTACATCATGTCATTTGTGATTTGACATGGCATCATGTGACATGGTAACTATGCTTTCATACTTAATCCAACTTTAGTAATCAAACCATTTTGCCTTTTCTAAATCTAATAAATTATGATGTCTAGCATGTCATTATGTGTTCGTGGCATTGTTATTATATGTTTAACAACATCAATTGATGTCAAACAATGCTTATACATTTTCAGCAAATAAAAATAGTTAATTGAGCTTTAGTTCATTTATTTTGTCCTTTTGTTATTTGTTCAACCAAGCCATAAATTATTCTTACAATGACATGACTTTTGTTCCAACATATGGAAATTCAATATCCTTCCCAACTATTCAAAATACTTTTTTCAATCTAAATATAACAACTTAAAATAATCTTAATTGTTATTTATATTAACAATTGGGTGAATTTTTTATCCTATATAAAATAATCACAATTTAATGGATGTTTTGGAACAACATTTTTGGAAATGTGTTTTACAAGAATTATTTCATTACAAATTTCGGCAAATTCTTGTGCATATTTCACATTGACACTTTGTATTGTTTTATGAGAAAGGGAAGGAAGAAGATCCAAAGGTTGATTTTTAGAAAACAATCCTTCAACACATGATTGTACATCAATTTGAATGGCTAATTCTATGTTCGTGTTGTTGAAATTTGTAATGACCAAACAAATGTATTGAAAACCCATAATTCAAAAAAATAATAATATCAAAGGAATATGTAATAAGTTAGCCACCATATACTAAAGGAAGTGCATAATTACTCAAACTCTAAGGCTAACCTTCATTACAACTACTAAGCAAACTTGAAAGTTCGACGAAGCAAATGCATTGAACAAAAACTACAAATTTAAATCATGTAATCACATAAATCTTTTATTGTTGTTAGCACTACGCATGGAGTTGTGTGACTTGTCTTCAAAAAATTCCATGGTAGTGAGTAGTAACCTCCCACCTAACAAACCATCTTCAACAATTCACAAAAACATTGGTTACTTATTTCTAGTATTTTGATCAATGATCCATTTTAATGAGTTTTTTTGCACATTTTGGAAATAATATTTTTAATGGATATTTACTAATGTGTTCATTATGAACATACTTTAAGGTGGCTATATTAATTAATAGTGCTAGTATATAATGAAATAATAACAATTCAAAGTTTCACCAAATGGTATCAACTTGGTGCAATTTCATTTGCTTTTAAGGAAATGACATAAAGTAATGCTAAAAAGGCTTCCAAAACTTAAATATACATGTAATGTTATTCATTAAATTCTCTCATTTTATTTATTTTCAAGTTTTCATTATGTACAAGCAAAGTTTTGATTCCAAAACCATTTTAATTACATTTGAGGTTAGTTTATGTTTACCAAACGTAGTGCAAATTTGCAAAAATAAGTGAACAGTTATGTAATTATGTCAATATTTGAACCTTTCCATTAACCAATTAAATTATAGTATTACATAAAGCATTCCAAGGTCTTTCACTTTGTATTGGAATACACATGGCTACATGGAAGATTTAATTTGTTCATTTTCTTGCATGTGAAGCCCAACAAGGTGTCTCTTTTGAAAAAGCATTGTTCATCTTATCCAAATCAATTGTGTCTTGTTCCTAGTCCCCTTCTTCCATTTCTTCATTGGCCAACAAATTTTCACTATTACATTCCATGTCAAAGGCTTTCAAATTTTGTTTTTTTGTGATTATTAGCCTTGCATTGAATTCTATTGTAAAGAACTTTGTGACAATGCCTTCCATATGCACTTTTGCTCAAACCCCCAATTACTACTTGTGCAAGGCATTGACAATAAAAAAATCAATATTATACCTTAAATATATCATGCATCAATTTAGTACTGGATAAAAAGATTAAAACTTTACAAGTTGTGATAAACATTCATCTAATAACTACCTTTCTTGACATTTAACCAAATAATTCAAAAAAAAGGCACATCAAATATTTCTAAATAATAGGTATTTAAAAGACTAAAGTTTAATTGCATATTAATAGGTTTAAAGTTACATGAATCACTAAACTTAATATTTGTTTGTATCCAAACACAACCAAGGTGGTTAGTGAACAAATGTACTTACACATACTTGAAATTGTAAATGACTCAATAAAAAGCAAAAACAAATATCACATAACCATACTCCAAGTCATGTCCAAAGGTTATAACCTTATGGATCTTGGTTTTCAAAGGTGGTTAATAAAAAACTGCTCAAATATCAAAATGTTTAATGCAAACAACAATTTAACAAGTTGAAGTAGATTTGGAACATGCCCATCCATGCCATCAATAAAAAGAACACTAACACATGTAGCAAAAATAAAACAATGGTTGGATATTGGTTTTGCACATGGGTGTTAAGGGGATCGCTCCAAATAACACATGGAAAACCAAAACTAGTCAATTTTCTATGACCATATAGAACCAATTGATTTTTTTCTTTGTATTTTTAAGGCGCTTACCTACCCTAATTTTATAGTTTTTGTCAATTGTACCTTTTGGATATTGGAAGGTCCAGTATAGCTTATATTCAGCCTTCCAAAATTTGGAAGGTATTTTTTTATTTCTTTTATTTCTTTTACTTACTTCAAATTTTGTTTTTTAATTTTTTTCATCATTTTTTTCTTGTCTACTTTTAACTCATTTAAAATAAAAAATTCAAAATCTCGTCCAAAACCAAATTCCAATTCGAACAACAAATTCCAAAAGTAAATTCCCAGACAATGAAAAAAATAAAATCCCAATGTATCTCAAAGTGCAAAATTTTGAATATGTAAATGTTTGAATGCTGAAAATGAATATGAAACACAAATCCAAGTCCAACATTTACAAATGAAAATGTTGTACAAAAATTGAATATGTAATTCAAATCAACTCCAAACAACAAAACTCACAACATCTTGAATTGCATCATCCAAATAAAGTTCAAGCAATCCACAACATCATGAATAGCAACATCCAAATCAAGTTCAAGCTCCTCAAAGCTTTATGCAGCATACAAGTAAAATTCAAGCTGCAAAACATAAGCCATGCATTGTGATTTAAAAGAAAATCGTAAAGTAGGGTGGGGAAAAAAAACTTGGAAATCTGAAATCATAATTTTAAAAAAACTAAAAATAAATGGAACACCAATTATACTTTTATGTTGCATTTTTCACTGGAATTTAAAATATATATATGAATAAAAAAATTCCAAAACAAAATTTTGTCAGTTTTGCATTAGAAGCAACAAGTGACTTATTAGTCCACAAAATAAAATGTACAAAATGAAAACAAAATACAAGATGAATACAAAATGTAAAGGAAGGAAAAAATAAAAGATTTAAAAAAAATCAAATAAAGATCAAATGGAGGAATAAAAAACCAATAGAACCAAGAAGGCTCTTAGAAAGGTTGTGCATGGAGAATGATAAACACATTAGACATCAAATATATTTTGATTCTATATGAAAAAATTCAAAATTCATTAGTATATTTAGCATGCCATTGACTTAAAAATAAAATAGATCCAATATTTAATCTACTTGTGTTTGAATTTTAATCTACTTTGCAAGTTGTTATATTTGGGTCAAAACACATTCAAAGGAGCCACAAAGGGTGTCGAACATCAAATTCTATCATAAAAAATTAAAGATTTATTTATTTATTTTTCCATTTGAAACCATGGTAATCATAGCAATTTTTTTAAAAAACACACATGAATGTCAAAAAAATCAACTTTAAAATCCATTTGATTGAATTTTAGGTTTTGGTTTAATTAAAAACTTTTGAAAATGAAAAATTGTCATTAAAAATTGACACTTTTATAAAGAATTTTCAAAGGACTTGTATAATAAAAATAAGTCACTGATAAAAAAATTGAGATGATAATGACCTTTTAGACACACTAAAACAACAATCATGATTTTAAAAATGTGGAATTTAAAACTTTGAAAAGTCAAAGTCTATACATTTGAAATTTCAAAATTTTCAAAACTTCAATAGTGTTTTGCCACATATAAATGGGATATAATGTACATGATGTATTAAAAAAAATAAAATTATATTACATTAAATTCAACTTTTTAAAATAACTTTTTTTGGTATGATTTCAAATTATCATGATGTTTCAAGATGAAGCATACAATTTACAAATAATCTGTATTTTTTAACAAATTCATATTTATTCACAAATGATTAATAAAAAAAAGGACTTATTTCAACAATTCTAATCTTTTTTATAACAAATTATGAAAACACCATTCAAAAAATTGTTCGTATGAAAAAAAAATTGGGGGAAAAAGGACATGTTGGATTAATGTAAAGTAACACTTGTGGCTCCTTTGAAAGTGTTTAAACCCATATGCTTGAATTTTGATGAATATATAAACCTCTTTTAAACATGTGGTTTTAAAATATAGTTGTAACACATTTAAAGAACTTCAAATAATTAAACATTAAAATAAATAATAGTTTTGAATTCAATATAACAAGACCTACTTGATGGCCACTTTCCATTTATGCTACAAGGTAATTCTTTAGTTTACTTTACCATGCTTTCACCCACAAGGAGAATGTTTAATATCCTTTTGGTCCAAAATTAACAAAAAAATAATGAAAGGTTAATACATGTAGCCAATTCAATATGAGAGGCATATCAACCAACAATTTTTTTGAGGAGGCCATGGATGCAATTGAAAGTGGGACACCATCATTGAGGAAGGCAAGTAGACATTGGAACATACACCTTACTTATTTTTGGTCATTTGAACCAAAACACAATCTAGGAAATGTGGTCTAATTACTATGCTAACAAAAAAAGAAGATTAGGCTATGGTTGCTTGGACTTTAGCAATGCATGACCATGGATTTTTAATTACCTTACAATGGTTAAAGATGAAAATAATATATTTAATTCAAACCAAGAATTATACCTTTTCGGAATGGCAAATCATGGAATAACTATTAGTATCGATTTGAGCATCAACATTTTGATTTAAACACTTGTTAAGCAAAGGGACTGAATATTAATCAAACACAAGGATTCTTTGCATTATCCTACCATAACTTCCCACAACAATCCACAATACTTGTACAACAAACATCATCACAATGTAGATCACATATGGAATTAAATGAAACATGAATCCAAATAGGTAGGCAAATAAATGCAACTTGGGTTATGGTCAAGTAAAGGTTGCACCAAATATAGATCATGATACCGAAATTGAGGGACTAATTGATTGTCAATTGTGTTATTAACACAATTGGAATATTTTTGTTAACATTTTATATTTTCAGCGGGGAGAGGTTGAATGATGATTACGTATAACAATAAAGACCAAGAACATGTATGACTATGTAAATAAAAGCATGGACAACTAGTTTCCTTTTCAAATAATGGATATCTTTTTCTAAGAGGTCAATACTAATTCGAATTTCCTTTACCAATAACATTTGCTAGTTTTAAATGGGCATGGAATTCATGTGACTTACATGCAATTGAGCAAGCACAAGAATTTAGGCTAGACATGATCACTTTATCTTCAAATACATCACAGACACTTTAACCTTTAGATGAACTTGTTGCAAGTTCCTTTCAAAATAACTTTCAAAAGAAAGAGATATGGTTAATAACAATTACATGGGATTAGATAATTTAACCTTTATAGGGTGGGTAGTCAAAACATTGACTAGAAAAAATATAATGTCATGGTTCAAAGTTACATGGATTTGGCCATTTAACCTTGAGGTCATGGATGAAAAGAAAACAAACCTTAACAACTTGTACACATTAATTAATGCGAGTAAGGAAAAGGGGATGGATACACTTCAAATGAGGAAGATGAAATTGTGTAATGGGGAAAACCTTTTATAACAATGTAATTGATTAATATAATAAAAACCATGGAATCTATAGGTCATGAAATCACAAGTCAATGATCAATTTAAGTATTATGTGGATATACCTAGGAGTCATGTAACCCCAAATCAAGAAGTTACAATAGATTCAATGGATATAATTGTGAACATAAATGAGCTCACATTGTTGGAGGTGGAATAAAATATTTGGAATGTTGAGCACGTAACCCAATAAACACTATCAACCAATAATTTATTGTTCTTGCCACATCTACTTATGAAAAGGATGAATGGTAGGAGTCATTAGTCAACTATTCACAAATTCATATGGTTATTTCAAATCAATATTTGAACATCACGTGATAAAAGGTAATTATAAATAAACAAAAATCAAGCAAAATCAAAGAAGGGAAAAAACAATAAAAGCAAGTTGTTGAGTTGCCAATTCATTGATGGGGGTTGAAATAGCAATTCAAAAATAACTTGAGAAAAAAAAATGGGCAATTTTAATCTTAACCTTGTTAGGAAATGAAATTATAAAAATAACATACAATTTTCATAACAACTTGAAAGTTGGATCATGAGCTCACCCACTTGGTTATAAGGGATGAACCTTGGTTTGATAATGAAAATTCGAAGAATGGCTAGAAAGCAAGCAAGGGCCTAGTGATAAGCAAGAAAATGCATTATAACAAACATGCAACAACTTTAAACATTTAATAAACAAGAGAAGCTTGAAAGGAGGTTTGGGGAAAGGTGGGATAGGACTAGCATGATGAAGATCAAAACCAAATAGGATGAGAATAAGGATGAAGGCAATGATGATGAAAACTAGGCTGACTATAATAAGGGAATTCATGTTCTCAAGACAAATATGACCACCATCGGGACTAGTAGAATGATGATCAAATAGGTTGTACAAATAAAAGGAAGATGACTACCATCAAGATCAACAAAACTGCATTAAGAATCAACATGAGGATGACAAGGAAAGTTGTGCAAATAAGAGGAAGACAACCACCATCATGATGATAAAGACAATGTTGAAGACCAATAGGAGGAGGATCACGAAGGTTGTGTGAATTGGAAGAAGACAACCATTGTCATGACTAAAAACAAAACGATGAAAATTAGTAGGAGGATGATTATAAAGGTTTTGCAAATAGGAGGAAGATGACCACTACTAGGACTTGATGAAATAATGTTGAGGACTAGTACAAAGATGTTCAAGAAGGTTATATGAATAGGAGGAATATGACCACCATCTTGACTAACAAGGTGACATAAAAGACCATAAAAAAGACAATTAAAAAGGGTGTGCAAATAGGAGGAAGATGACCACCATCACAACCAACAAGACAATGTTAAAGACTAGTTTGATCATAATCAACTAGTTAGTATGAATAAGAGAAAGAAGACTCTGATCAAGACCTATGTGTTTAAACAAAAACAAGACTATCATTATCACCACCAAGCATGATGACAATGAGGATCAACATGTGAATATTTGCAACGATAGGTAACACTTGGTTGGGGTGGGGGGAATGTGATGTTAGTGATAAGAACTTGGGAAGGGTACTCACTTATACCTCAAGAGGTAGTACTAAACATGAAGACGACAACCACAATTAGAATGTCAAAACACAAAGACTTGAGCTACACACACAAGAGAGCAATAAGAAAAAAAAAAGTGAGAACATGAATTTAAATGTTCAAGAAGTTAGGGATTCAGGGACAAACCCTTCTCTTATCACCATCCATTTTTAATCCTTTTCCAACTTGTAGTTTGGTCCATTGAATAAAACATTGTTTCAGAATGAACTCGTTGGTTTTGCAGTTGAGAGAGTTTGGCGATAGCATAGATGGAAAACAAGTGACAACTTAGCAATGTGCATTGATAGGATGTCAATCGCTTGAAAATAGGAGCGTGATTAGTTTGGTGGGGATTGTTTCTAGAGCAACATCCCTTGTTGTTGTGGAGGCGATATCTTGGGTGTCCTTTTACCAAATGGGGTTATCTAAAGGGAAATAGAAGCGCCCAGAGAAGTCCTATGGTCCATCTTTGAACCCCAAAGCCATTAAAACTTGGAGCTTAGAACATGGCAATGTGTTGAGTTCTTACGTGTACTTAGACCCGGCCCTCTTACCTACTTGGAGCAAAGAACTGGACAACTGTGATGCAGTAAAGAAACACTCATTCATTCATGTTGGGTTTGGGCAAATTTTTAGGTTATCCTTTTTTGCTTCTTGAAATAATTTCTCATATTGGGTTTGGACAAATTTTAGGGTTATCCTTCTTTTCTTCATGAAATATTTGTGTGGTGGGTCACTTAAGGAGAAAAGAGAGAATGATGCTGAAGATCATACATTGCAAAAAAGGCTGGTGGGATTTTAGTGGGGACTCAACTACTAAAGGCTGCAGCAAAAGACCTGCTGGGATTTTATATATAGAGCATTCATTTGGAGCTAAACCTGCAAGTTCTTACACTTGCAGACATTTGATTGTTCGCAATGTTTCACATTGTTTTTAACCTCTCTCTTTCTTTTGCACCTTGTGATACCCGCCGGGTATCATGGGGAATTAAATAGAAAACTTTGTAAAAATGTTGATTTTTTTATGCCATGCAATGCCATCAGCCCTTACCTAGGTATAGGCCATCTATTTACTTAATAATTACCTATTTTTCTACCTATCTACCTACACATAAGACCTATTTCTTATCTACATTTGAGACCTATTTCTTACAGCATTGGTTACCAAGGTGAAACCAAATATTAAAACTCAGTTGAGGTTCATCCACAACTGAGCAATGATGGGCATCCGGTGGATGGTGCGCTGGTGAAAGTTGTACTGCTGGTGCAAACCCCCGGGGCCATCCCCTTCCTTTGGATGGGATGATGAAGTGTGATTTTGGACGGGATGATGATGGTGTGTGATTTTGGACGGGATGATGATGATGTGTGATTTTGGACGGGATGATGATGATGATGTGTGATTTTGGATGGGATGATGATGATGTGTGATTTTGGATGGGATGATGATAATGTGTGATTTTGGATGGGATGATGATGACGTGTGATTTTGGATGGGATGATGATGATGTGTGATTTTTTTTTTTTGTGAACCAAAGTTCCAAACTTACTTTGTAACAATGTATTGTTGTGTCACGGGGGATTGGTGGCATATTTTGGAGGGGTACAAAACATCATCATCATCTGGGCACACCTGCACAGCAATACGAACTCAGCCCACACACTTCTGGAGGTTACGGAGTTCAAAATGAGTCAGTCTTTGTGCATTATTCATATGCCAAGTCCCTGCCATGTACATATATATATCTTCAAGAAGGAATAACAACCCATTTTTTGTGCTGTATTCTATTGTCAAAAGACAAAAAGAAAACCTTGAAAGAGTTTTCCTTTAAGGTTTCTAGGGTGGGTTAGTATGTGCATATATATAACCCATAGGCTTGGGAGGGCCCATATGCTTGTGGGTCGGTCATATGCATATAACCCATATGCTTGTTTGTGGGGCTTTCTGAATCCTGGCATCAGATATAATTGATAATGGTCTGATCTCATGTACCCTAAACCCTAAACCCTAAACCCATGTACATGAGCAGATTCAACATGTCTTGTCTGTTGAATGAATAATTAATTAATTTTGAAGATTCCATGTTGAAATAAAGTATTCTTCTTGCATACTCCAAAAGATTCTCTAAAGGTACTACCATATTTGACCCCAGACAGAGTACATCCCTTGACCCTACTCTAGGTTCATCCATACCTGTTTAACACAAGTTAGCATGTTGAAGACACAATAGAATTAGGGGGGCGAGAATGGTCTGTTTCAGCATAATAGGGCATCAAATATGTAACTGGGAATGAAAAATTTTACAGAACGAAATAATTTGTATCCAGACGAGTTTTTCCTCGTCTTTCCAGGAATTTTGGTGATAAACTGATGAGTTTCACTTTGTCTTTCCTTTTTCCTGAGCGCCTCCACTGCTGCTGCTACTTATATTTTCTGTGCTCGTACCTGTACAACTAGTATGATTACATTCGAACCTTGTGCATTAAATTTCTGAGTTTCCTACTGGGATTTAGTAAAATTTCATTACTTTGTGAATACTACTGAACGATGGGAGAGGGGGTGAAAGAAAGCAGATGCAAAGACAGGGTGAAGACAAGGTGACTTGAGAGATGACTCTAATAAGTCGTGCTTTGAGTTCATCGTAGATGGGGTTGGTGGTCCCTAGATGTAGAATGGCAAGTCCAGTTTTGGGGCTTCAACTGCACAAATTTAGGACTTTTCGAGGCCACTTAGTGGATGAGAGGAACAGTTGTAACTTTTTTTTATTCATTTAAAGAATTGGAAAAAAATGAAACATAAAAAATCACTTGGGTCCTTTAGTAGTGAAGCTTGGTGTACCAAGAAAAAGACCAAAAAGAAAAGAAAAGAAAAGAAAATATCCACTAAATGATTTGTGGGTGGAAAAGAGCAAATAAAATGATAAGAAACAAAATCAACACAACACATTGGAGCCAGTAGTAACACAATAAAGAGTGAACCCATCATATGAGATTGGAAGAAGTTCAGGTTCTATCAAGATTTTGTAAGTTTTTCAACCATATATAGCAAGAGCCAATGATTCTCTAAAGTGAAATTGCAAGGGGAGGAGGAGGAGGAAGAGGAAGAAGAAGGTTAGTTGTGTCAGTAACTCCAGGAAACAAAAAAAAAAGGAAGGAGGTGTGTGTGCAAAAGTATTATTATAACTGGGACCTAGCCTACTCCCTTTGAACTGATCCTCCCCCAATTACAACAAAACACACAGGTGAAGAATATGTGTCAGGTTCAAGTCAGTGAATTGGGATCCTTCCATCATCTCTTTACTGATGATTCTTTTTCCAGGGAAAAAAGTTTCTCTCTAGAAGCTTCGGAGTGTCTCCTCGAATCACAGATCCAATCCACTCACCAAATAAGTTATATACTCCTGAATTGAAATCTGTTACTAGCTATTGTTTTCCTCTCAAGGAATCCCTGCATGGGATTTACATACATACATACATACTTCTGAATTGAATCTGTTACTAGCTACTCTTTTCCTTTCCAGGAATTGCTGCATGGGATTTACATACATACTTCTGAATTGAATCTGTTACTAGCTACTCTTTTCCTTTCCAGGAATTGCTGCATGGGATTTACATACATACTTCTGAATTAAATCTGTTACTAGCTTACTGTTTTCCTTTCCAGGAATTGCTGCATGGGGTTTATAGACCTCAAAGTTAGATCTGTTACTTCTGTTTTCCTTTCCAGGAATTGCTGCATGGGATTTATAGACCTCAAAATTAGATCTGTTACTCCTGTTTTCCTTTCCAGGAATTGCTGCATGGGATTTATACACGTTAGAATTAGATCTGTTACTCCTGTTTTCCTTTCAAGGAATTGCTGAGAGTTTTAGTTTTGAAACTGAAACTGCATCATGGGATTTTGTTAGTTTAGTTCAAGACTGGCGACGAGCTAAGCTGCAAAATAGTTCATCACCCTATTACAAATTTAAGATGCAAATTCCAGACTTTTGGATGGTTTTCTCAATCCTCAAACTCCAGAACTTGACCTCCAGGGGTTTGATACAAACACAGAACAACCAACCTCTGAGAAAATCTGTAGTAGTGTATCTACGGGGTGCCTTAAACCAGACCGAATTTTTTTGGCTTCTTCCTGGAGAAGGAGATCTCATGTAATCTCCTCCTTTGAGTGGGGGATCTTATATGTAAGCTCCCTAGGGCGACAAAAAAGATAATGTAAGGCACATCCTTTGTTGGCCTTGCTTACCCAAGGCAAGGATATTGTGTTGAGATTCATTATAGAGTATATAATAGCTTAATGGATTTTGGCCCCTAGGTAATAATAATAATAATAATAGGTCTAATTTTATTTTATTTATACGAGGATTTTTGAAAGATGATATTTTTGGCTTGTGTTGAAACTTGAGATTAGTTACAAATAGAGTTATAATAATATCTTGAAGGATTAAATTAAATTGGTTTCATTTAGAGGATTTTTTTTCGAAGATTATATATTTTTGCATGGTGAAATAGTTGAGTTTTCCATAATTCTTCTTTTGCCTTAAGATGCTTTGAAATGTAAATGGCAAGGCTAGAGTGTAATTGACACACCCCTTGTTGGCTTATCCCATGCATAATTACTTGAAAGAAAATGGAGACAAACAAAGCTCTCTTTACATATGCTAAAGATCTCACCAATGATTTTTTTTTGGGGGAATTTTTTGGGTCATATCTTTAAAAAAAAATTAAAAAAATCTGCCAAATTTCTCGAATTTTTAGTTTCTACCGTATTCAACTAATTTTGCAAAATTTGGGGGAAAAATTCCAAATTTTTGTTCACCACAATGAAAATTGGAAAAAGAAAAAGGAGGGAAACCCCTAGATCCCAAACAGGGGATATATCATTAATTTTGATTTTTTGATTTTTTTAAATTTTTTTAAAACCAACATTGGCTTCCTCAAAAGAAAAAAGTTAGTTATTGTATTTCTATGAACCTAAACATACCTTTTTTTTCACTTTTTGTTGCTCTTTTTCAAAGGCACCCACCTTCCTGCTTCTTCACTCTAGACTTCAGAGCCTTTAGAGCAGCTCCACCCATACCCTAAACCTGGGCTAAACCCTAAAAACCCATTTAGCCCTCCAAATAGTATTTTTCTTATCCAACATTATTTATTTAGTGATTCCAAGCCTAAATCTGAGCCACAAGCCATTTTACTGAGCTTTTTGGACAAATTTTTAGTAATTTTCATCCAGAATATGTTGTATAGTGTGTTGGTGGAGATGATTCTGAACTTTAAAAAATTTAAAAGAAAATAATAGAATTAAAAATTATTAAATTAAAAAAAAACTGGAATCACTGCGTATTAACAAAATCAAACACCCACCCAACATTGGTTTAGACAGATTGTAAGCAGCCCAGATTTTATACCTACCATGTCAAAAACATTGATGTCTAGGCTATTTGGAAAATCAGTAAAAAAAAATTTAAATGCAAAAAAAAATCTAATGAGTACATGAAGGGGGCAATTTAGCTTTGGCAATTTACATATGGAAACCAAAGAAGACAAAGGAAGGACTTGGAGTGAGTTTATGGGATCAGGTCGGGTATTCAAATTTAAATGAGTTTTGAAAGAAATAGGTAAACAAAATTGGAACACTGAAACCAATTGCCCCTTTATGTATGTATGTAGACTCTAGAGCAATCTTTTGGTTCACAAACAACCTTATGCCTGTGGTGAATTTGTTTGTGGTGAATTTTTGCTATTTTCTTCATTTAAAAAAAATATATGTATTGGAAATATATAGTTTTTCAGAGTAAAATGGATAATTTCAAAAAAAATTGCCAAATTTCTGAAATTAAAAAAATTGGGGAAAAAAAAAAAAAAAACCATGGCCATATCCCATGTAATCATAAATTGAAAATTTACCACAACACAATTTAAATTGATTTTTATTATTGCTTGGGATATGGTTGTTTGTGAGTCCCAAATCTACATAGATAAAGGTGGGCCACAAAACTGGCTTCCAAGTTACTTTGATCATTCTTCAGTTCTGAAAATTTGGGATTTTCTTTAAATATTTGAAAATTTTATATTTAAATAATCTTGTGTGGCATGTAAATTAAAAGTTTTCAACATGATAGATTCGAATATAGAAATTTTGATAATACTTTTTTATTAAAAAATAGCACACATTTGACTTATCCTAAACTCATGCTGGGTTTGGACCCTAGTTTCACCCTGTAATCCCTGTTTTCATGCATTTTGTGTGTATCTGTAAAGTGAGCAAAACTTAGAGACATTGTTTAATGAAACTGGGTATCAATTCAGAAGATTTGCAGGATCTTATTCTAACAAGGCTTTGATTTAACCAAGAATAATGAGCCGGAGTAAAGAAAGGCAACAAAATGGGTGGGGGAGGGGGAGAGGAGTTTTAAAACTAACTCCACTCCATAGCCATAGCCATAGCCAGCAAAGTTCTTAGGGTTATTATTATTATTATTATTATTCCTTGTTGACTTGGTTATGAACCCGAGTCTTGGTTTGTGGTTGTGGTTTCTGCTCTGTTCTTTAAAGTATATCTTGTGTTGTTTTAAGGACATGTTGTGCAGACTTCACAAGTTCACGAAGACTTTTGGGTGTCAATATTTTGTTGTTTTGTGAAGATGTAGGTTTGTCTTTTGTCATTTTCTGTGCTCTCCAGTAGGGCTTGTCCATGTTCAATCTTCGTGTGGCCGTGTGGTTTGTGTGTGTGTGCATGTTTCTAGTGGGCAAGGTAGTTACACAAAATATCTCACATGAGGAAGACTTGTAACACAAGTGAGAGATCCAATTCATGCAAGTATTATAATGATGAGGAACTTTGGCCATTAGATCAACACAACTGTTGGTTGTTATGCTAGGAATGGCACTATCGTGTGAGCTTAACACTTGATGAGCATTAACACTTCAAACCTTGCACTTTGCCACCCTTCATCACAAACTTGCCCCTTACAAGGTTGTGTGTTTTTACAACATTTTAACAATGTGTTCAAAATTAAGTTTTACTTAAATGTTGATACAATCAATAATATAATATTGTGATTACATTATAACACATCCTGATCATTAAACATTGTGTTACAATCCCACAACAACATTATGTCAATAATTTATTAGCATTTAATTTTAAACACATTGTTAGAATGTTCTACAAACATAGATAAATGGAGGGGGCAAGTTTGTGATGTTTCTCACAATGTAATGCCCACGTTATGACACGTTCTCTTAACACTAAAATTGATCATGAACATTTACTTTTCACTCAATGATGGATGCAAGTTGATGTTTCCAAAAGTAATCTTTTCTATGATGAATACCTATAGTTATTTTTATTAGTTAGTCGTGGGTGTGAGTCTTAGACATGGGTAATTTTTATCATGATGGGTACCTATGATTAGTTAGTTTTATTAATTGGTTATAGGGGTGAGTTTCAAGCATGGGTACCCATTCGCATTGAGATTGTGTAGGGTGAGGATTGATTACATGGTTATTCTAGGAATGACTAAATCTTATATATAAATTCATGAATCCATTTGTCCGTGACGGAGCTCGGGTGCAAGTCCGGCCGATCGGGCCCAGCTCGGGAAAAACGGGATTTGGAAAACGGGATTTGGAAAAACGAGATTCGCTAAAAAAACGAGATTCGCAAGAACGGGATTCGGAAAACAGGATTTGAAAAACATGATTCGGAATAACGGGATTCGGGAAAAAACGAAATTCGAAAAAAACGGGATTCGACCTTCAAGCCGATCGGGCCCGGCCCGGCAAAACCTGGATCATCTTTGTCACACTCTGCAGTTGCAACTCTAGAGCTACAAGCGCGTGTGTATGTATGCCCCGAGTTGACGTGCCTGACCTGTTTTTGTTTGTAGCCAAAATGGCCATCATCTGTAGGAAGATGTGGAAAAAGTGGACAATTCTCTGAAGGAAGATTTAGCCAAACTTGGCTACAAATCCAAACATGAAAGCACAAAGCGTTCGGCGTGGCTGGAATGGTGTAGCCACGGGTTACCCACTAGTTCACTTTAAAAGCAACAAGCATGATGTTCATGAATAGTGTGCATGTGGACTTGTTCAAGCCAAGCTTGTGAAGTGGCATCGGTGGGAACTCCTAAATTCAATAATAACAATTAAAATTTCAAAACTTAAAATGTGCTTTTTTAGTTCCTTCTCACTAGGACAAGGGGGTGAGGGCTTTGGTATGATTAGGATAATATGGCACAAATGATTATTTTTATTTTTATTTTTAAATGTTGATTATGAAAAAATAATAAATTTTATATGAAAATCCACATTTTACACTAAAAAACACTTATTCTAAATTCTTCCAAGGATTTTTTATAAATAATTCACCACCTGAAAAATTGCTAGATGACACATTTCATAAATACCTTTCAATTTTTTCTATAATGCAAAACATGCAAATAAATTGTTTAGTGTAACTATAGTTAAATTTGGGTTTTAAGTTCACCACAAATTCACATGGACTTCACCATCAATTAGATTCCATAGGAAGCATTCTTCATTTTATCATATATTTTATTTTCTTATCAAAAAAATTGTAGGTCCATGTGGGATTACATTAAAATGACAATTTCTTGAGATTAAAAAAAAAGAAAATCTCTTGAAGGGTGATTGTAACATAAAGGGTGATTGTAAAATTAAGGTGAATCAATTTTGATAAATAAATGATTCATAAAAAGTTCAATTATTAATGTTAAAATGATAATTTATTTTGATATCATTATTGAAGTGGGGTATTGCAAAGTGGTTAATGAACTAATAAAAAATATGTGTATAAAAACCTAGTTAGATAACAATTTAACATACATGTAGAAAAAATAATAATTGAATCCACCAAAAAATGAATATGATATGGACATTTGAAAATAAAGTTCATTTTAAGACATTCAAAACTTCATAACTTTTTTTTGGGTTAAAGTTTTTGAATGTATACCTATTCACATTACTCTTGATACATGAAAAAACTATACTTATATTCACATAACATATTCCTTCTTCTTTTGTTTAAGTTTGATGAACCATTGATGTCTGGTTGACCATTTTTAAATGACTTGAATTTTGTTAAGGTGAGAATTTAAGGAATACATATAGTTGCCAAACTAATGATTTTTTATATATTAATGATCAAAACCATTTAGGTTATGGAAATGAAGTCTCAATATTTGAAAACTTATTTGGGGCACTAATGTTAAAACAAGATTATGTGAAGGGGCCATGGGGATTAAAATGGAGTAATAATAGTAAATAATGTTGTCTTTAAAATAATGTTAGGCTAAAAAATGTCGTGGTAACATCATTATGTAGTTAAGGGATAGTATAATCATTTTTATAATAAAAGAATGTGTATTTTTTCATGTGTTGATAAATACTTCATGGAAAATATAAGGTTAAGTTTTCAAAGTAGCTTTGGGGTGTGTTTAATATTTTGTTGTGATTATTACGTCTGGAAAAAATGAAGTGGAAGGTGAGAAGAGTCTTCTTTGAAAATTTACCCTTTAGATTTTTAAATCAATGTTTTTTTCTACGATTTAGTTTATGCCCCATTTGTTCCAACTATTTGCTTGTTTAACACAAATGATTCCTCCATTTGATTACTATAGGAATTGTACCTTGTAGATAATATTAATTATAATCCAATAACAATAGCAAAATACTAGTAGTACGGGAGACCTTAAATATCCCCCCAACAAGCTTTGTTCACCACATTTTTATTTTTATTTTTGTTACTTACATAGTTTTACAAAAATATTCTTAATTTTTTGTTTTGCATGTTTTACTATCTCACACTAATTTTGAACCTTTTAAGTGAGAGAGATAATACAAATCATTAGCATAATTTTTGCCTATGGATATCAATGATCATTTCTTTTAATCCTAAAAATAAAAACAAAGCAATCCAACCATGTAGCAAAACCACTTAATTTTGTGTGGGGTTAAACAATATTGACTAATAAATGCATTAGACAATGTTCATTGGGAGGTGTTTAAAGTCTCCCTTGATAGCAATGTGAGAATATTACTATCTATTGGTGAATGTGACATCATCTAGCACTCGGAGAATATTTCTATTGGTGATTAAAATATCATCCAATAATGATAATGACATCATTCATTAGAAATGTTGGTCATTTGTTAAAGGTACCATACTCTTGTCCAATAAAATTACCCTTTTATTTTCATGCAATTCATGGCCTTAATCATGATCCATTTTAACAACACCTATGCAATTCACGAAAATAATTAATTATGCTTTCAAGACTTTCAATTGATTAAAGAGCTCAATCTTGATTTGAAAAAAAATGGAACCTGACTTTTTATCTTATTTAAGGTGTCCATAACAATTTGAAATGTTAAAGGTTATTACACTTTAAGTAAATATTTGTGGCAAAAATCAATTATTTGTGATGGCTAATGTTCCCTTTGTTCTTTTATAAGCATTGAAAATTTCAACTCTAAATTAAGTTGATTTTCTCTATTTATGAATTATGTTATAGATAAAACTCCTTCCTACCAAATAACTATTGTTCTCATAGTAAATACTTGACACTTTATACACATACTATTACCTTATGAATAAGGAAAAAACTTTGGATTAATCCAAGGTTATATAATGTCAATTTTTTTTAAAAAACTAAATAATAATGCTATTACTATTCAGTAATGAAGCTAAATGATCATACAATTAAATTTAAAAATGAATTTAACTATTATAATACATTCCATACATTTTTTAAATGATTATTAAATTGATGAACATCCACCTTGTTCACCCAAAGGTAATGGTAAAATTGATATGCCTTTTCATATTCTTGTAGGTTGGTAAAGGAATGAAATGAGGTAGGTAGCCTTGGAAGATTCATTTCTAGGGTGCACAAGCTAGTGCTATATGGTTGGGAATGGTTTGAAGTCATAGACTCTAGATATATCCAAAGAACAATAAATTGAAATTTTAACATTGGGTTTTAAAAGAACAAAAATGAGGAATGGAAAAAAGAAATGGTAAAAGGAATGATCTCAAATGGGAATTTGTTGTTCCCATTGTAACTCGGGCAACTTATGAAAAAAAATGAATTGATTTTGTGGAAATCAAATTCCATTCAAATGAATATATTGAAATGGCATTGCACACAATTTCTATTGACTTTTATTAAATTTGGATTCTTGAATTCCATCGAATTGGATTTACATTCCATTGAAAAGAAATGGGATGCAAATTAGTGCAAAAGATATTGAAAATCTATTTGTTATTATGCTGCTAATCTTTTTTTTGAAAATACATAGGTTTAAAAAGACACCTTCCCATTCCTATTTACTTAAGAATTGGCTAAATAAATTTCAATTTGGAATGATCATCCAAAAGAACAACTTATGGAACCTAAAGTTGCTTTATCTAAACTAGCTTCAATGAATCACCATCATTGGAATAATCAAAGGTTCACTAATGAGGAAAGCCTCTTGGGAATGCAACTAGAGAGGAAGACCATCACATGTAAACACAAAAAGGAGAAGTGCTTGCCATCAAGACAGCAAACAAGATGTTGGAAATGAGCCCAAAAAATGGATTGAAGTGAATCACTTACGTTTGCCTTGGAAGTGGAAGAAATTGCAAATAGCAAAATGGTATGGGTGGAATTGGCTAATCCACTCTACCCATTCCTAGTAAAAACAAATAAAAGCTTGAGAATGAGTGAAGAATGATAAAGAAATGCAACTACCTATCAACCAAAGAGACGCTGAGGGAATGGAGAGTCTCCTCTAGACGCAAGAAAGATGTGAATGCTTTGAACTTGTGTCAAGAACCTAGCATCACACATACATGACATGCACATTCTCAATCCATCTTAAGCTCAAGGAAAGAATGCTCCTGGATCCTTGGGGTGTGATCCAAATGGAGGTGCAGTGACTCTAAACACAACAGCATGAAATCCCCTTCATTCTGTTTCCCATGGACAACGAGGACAAACAAAAGTCCCAAGTGTGACTAAAGGTAAACAAGGAATGACAACTATATGTTGAGGTAATTATATCCATGCCCATCTGCACATCTAAATCTAGGTCAGGCTGGAGTCAGAATTCATTTGGTACTTCAGATGGTCTCTTGAGACTATAGACATCAACCCACCGAGGGGAGGCTTCATCAATGCTCTGTAAGCTGCCTCATCGTACATTTCTGTGAGAAACCTCACGTAGGGTCGGAATATGTCAACACTTTTGTTTTTGTTTTCCTCTGACAAACCCTCTGGTTTTTTCCTTGAATATGGTGTTGACAACAATCCATCTGGTGAGGGAGGTGGCTTTTTTTGTCTCCTGCTTCTTGCAGGAGCTGAGATGGGAGTTTCAGAGTTGCTTACCGACCGTTTGTCCTTTCTGGCATTTGACAGCCTCCCTTCTTGTAAGTCTGGTGAGTGGTGTGTGGGATCAGGTGCTGAAGAAAAAGAAAAAGAAAAAGACCTATGAACATTCCTGGATGTCAATTCAGGTCCATCCCCAAAGGCCTTCTCAACAATCTCTGGAGAATCTGTGTTGTAACGAGGAGAAAGAGGAATTCCACCTGGGCCTGCATGTGACATATGGAACCATTTAGTATACTGGAGGCCACAGTAGAAGGCTGCAAGAACATTTCCCCATCTCTCAAGTTTTGGAATATGAACTATGAGAAGCTTGGTGCCACACTTAGCATGCAAGCAACACCATAATGATGAAAGGAAAGTCCAATGTATTATCTACAGAAGTACTGAGAACTTCTCAATGCTTACACTTCAACCGAAAAAAACTCAATAAGGTTACGTACATTTCAGATCTGACATCATAACAGCAACTGATCAGCTAGCATGACAAAGAGGAAACAAACTCTGAAGGAAATGAGAAAACAAGACCACAAAACAAATATAGAGAAGCAGTTTGGACAACAGCGATGGTCATACACATACTCAGGGACCTTCAGTAGCAACATGTATGGTGTTAACCACCCACGAAAAAATCCCACTGATGTCATCAGTTCCCGGCAATGGATGCAGGCCGATGTCCAATATTAACATCAACCCATGTGCTGAGCCCTCACAAGACAGGCAGAAAGGCAGTAATGGGAAACTTAGCCATTATGCTGGCTATGTCAACAAAACTCAATGAAAAGGAGAAGACCAAAACAATCCCCCAAGAAGAAAGAGGAACATGTTTTCTTAAAATAAGAGAAAGGGAAAAACCACAAGAAGAAAGGAGGAAGTAAACAGAGAGAAACAAGGAGAAATTGTGGAGCAAGAACATCAGGTGATAAAATTGGCTTAGAAAAGCTCCACACTTAGAATTAAGCAGCCTCTGAAATGATCATTAGGAAGATTCCAATGGAAGAAATGCAAAACATCTTTTTTCACAAAATGATTTAAAGTATTTGCCACTGCCAATAGTGTCTTTGTCTAGATACATGAAGTTAGAGAAATCAGAGACATTGGGAACAAATGGATGATCTGCAACCTTCTTACTAAGGAAAATAGGAATTAGACTTAATAAGACAATTCAAAACATCAAATACACCGGAGAAGATCTGGAAGCTAGGTTTAAAAACTGCATAACCAGTCACCATTGGGATCACTATCTAAAAATCGACTGACCAAACAAGAGGAAGTTATTTAACTGGAAATCCAAACAGATAAACTGCTGCATTTAGTACCTTGCTATGGAAAGACTACATAGACCTTGTCCCTATTCTCCAACCACAACAGATTTGAAAGTTAAGGGCTGACCTCTGAACCAACAAAAAACTGAAATAATGGGACTTACACATCCGATCAAAAAGATTATTCACAAGAATTTTCAATCTAGCTTTCAAATTTGATAGGTTGATCTTGCTATAAAGAGTAGAGAAAATCAAAAGACTGAAACAAGAAGTTTTTGATAGACCTGTCATGTAGTAGGAGTTCAATAACTGACCTGATGTGGAATTGTATATGGAGCTTGGAAGTCTGATATCATCTGGAAAGTAGGCCTGTTTAGGAAAGTGAGCAAGTGGTGAGGATGGTGGAGTAGCCTTGAGAGCTTGCTGTGGCTTTACAGGTATGTAATCCTTCAAGTACGCAAAGCTCAACCTGCCTCTTGTCGAGTGGTCAACAAATGTGCAAATTCCCTGGATTGTTCACAGGTTAGTGCCTTAGCATGCAGATCTATTCTGGAAATGCTTTCAACATCAGCACACCTCAGGTTAGGTCAGTAAGAACATTAAAAGATATGAACATATATTGCAACTTGTTTTTACACATGCAAAAAGGCTTGCCCACCTTCCAAGCATAGTAGAACATGGAGGAGGCATCCACAATGAAGGCTTTTGCCAGCCTCTCTGGATAATGATCAGCAATAATCCTTAACGTGGCAAGGATTCCACCTGGAGATGGAGCACTGATCCTTGAGTAACCTGCCCAGAAGAGCAGACTGTAAGTGCAACCATGTGAACTATACTGAGGACTGTGACTTTTCATGCCTGACACAGTATTGCATCTGATTTACCATAGTTTGTCCAGTGGTTCTAGAATCAAGTGCTGTGGAGGACACAAGTCTTGGGCACATTTTCCCCTTTCACGCTCCTTTGCTATCTTCTCTGTGACACATTACTGAGTAAGGCCTGTGCATCAAAATTGACTGGGGTAGCCCATAGTCCAAATAGAACATAATCCTAGCACAAGCGCACATTGAGAGCATGTAATAGATGAGGCTTCCTGCACAAGGAATGCGTCCACAACTTTGTCTGTGCAACTGATGTCCAAGTTTGGACAAGCTCTGCAATCAGAAAGGATGGAAACTAGGCCAGTCTTGCACATAATGGATGAGCCAAGGAAAACAATGTGTTTGTCTCTCTCCATTGCTCCAGAGATTGCATTGGACACGACACTGCATAAGCCCAAAAAAATGCTGTACTTTTTATCCTTTCATTGCTTCAGTGATTGCATTGGATAGCACCTACAGAAGTGTTCCAACCAGTATGTTACTTCTAGTAGCATCCCTGATCAGAAGCTATGCAGTGGGATCTTGCCACAGTCCTTCCCAGGTTCTAGCCTCACCATTAAGAAGTGGAGACTGATGACCACTCTAATATCTGACACCATTGTGCAGATCTAAATCCCAATTTGATCTTGCAAGATGTTGTCTCTCTATACACAAGTAAGGTCATCATCTTGCTTGACCACTGTGAATCCTACATTTTCAGCTTGAGATTTCTGGAGTGTATAACAAGAAACAAGTAACTTACCCCCAGCATCTAGAATGAGGACACATTGGTCAACCCCTGGTGGCATGGCAGCAACAGCAACCTCCATTGTGAAGATGATATACCATAGATATCTGTTTAGTCATCAAACACCTCTCTCAACACCTCCTAAAAATCAAACTTGGGGCTAGGAGATGAAGGTGAACTAAGAACTGCAGTATGAGGTTATATGTGGACATGCATTGGCATCTCCGAGCAACCCAGTATTCAGATCCTTTTATCAACTTTTACTTGGATGCACACAACCCTGACATGCATATCAAAATCATGTAAGCATCTTCTTCCACACAATATTGCACAGTAGTGAGCCCAAAATGCTGCCAAGCACACACCACCTGCTAGAAAAATTCTCAGTTTGCATATTAGTAAAAAAAGCTTACGGTTTCTGGTTATAATTCACAATGTGATCTGGTTTCTTCTTTATAATCTGCAATCATGAAACAGGGCAGATATCAGTAGACCAGCTCTTATTGCAATAACTTGAACTTGATCTCTATGTACTTTACACATTATAACAAGAAAAACATGGCATAAGAGCATCTCCAGTGGAACACAGTATGTGACCCTGCAAAATATTTCTCAAATCCAAGTTTAGTTATTTATTTATTTTTCAGCCCCACCCACAAAACTAAAACTGGGACTGCAAATAGGTGGGAGACTACTAATAGCAACTAAACTGGACAAATCTAACCATCTAGCCAATCAACAATAGGTGTTAGGCTTTGCCATGCCTTTTACCAGCCTCAGCATTCTGTGCAAAAATGCTCGGCTAAAACCACTTTGCTGAGCCAAACTGGCATGTTCTGACTTTTCTTGATCTAATTTTCTTTTGCAGGGCCACATACTGAGCACCGGTGGAGTTGCTCTAATGAACGAAACTAAGCAGGCCCCAGCCTGAGTTGCAACTTCATGAAGGGCTCAACATACTTGTGTTGCAGAGAGGAGATGAACAAATGTTTGCATCAAGCACAAACGTACCAACACTGGACGACCCTCGTCATCGAAGCCGGCAACATACGCAGCTCCTGCTGCGATTTCAGTAGGGAATTCATCTGCTATCAGGTAACCTGACAGGTAAGGAACGTCACATTGAGTTATTTCTGCTCAGATGTCGTGCGATCAACACTTGCACAGGATGATAAGATTACCGTGCTAATAAGACCAGTGCAGCATGTTCACTCCTCGGGCCGTAATATTCATAGAGATGATGAGATTACCAATGTTAATCTTTTCCCGCCAATTGAGAGTCGCTTTCAACAGTCTTGCGGCCCTCCGGCAATTGTTTCCCCGCACTTTCAAGTAGCGCTCCACACAGGCGTCATCGCAGAAAGCAGCCTGAAGTAGTAGAGAGGTGAAAGTCAACAAGCCATCTCCAGAAAGAAAACAAACTTCTTCCACACCAAAACTTGGCAAAAGACAGTAGACTCTGAACTTTGACGGCTAAGAAAACTTCAGCGATCCTGACAACAAATGCAAATAATTACAAAAGTCTTGACTCTGCAGATAGCGGCGAACGTCTTCCAAGACAAGAATGACAATAAGAAGTGCAGTAATAATCTCGTGCCTGCTTCTTCGAGAGAGGGCCTTCCTTCTGCACCAACTGCAAAACTTGAGCTATTTTGTCATTCATACTCGACTCCGGCTCAATCTTGCCAGAGGGAGAAGGCAAACTAATCGGCTTCCTCTCCGCTGTCGCCATGTCCGACTCTATTCAGGCGGCTGATGGTAACAATACTCGAACTATAACGATGCAGGGAAAATCAAGAACCATCTTACAGTTCAACGTTCGCCACTGAAGACGAAGGCCATGGCGGAGAAAGGAAGACAGAAGTCCTTGCTTATTGATACTCTCAGTTTTCGGGAGCGAATGCTGCAGGTCTAAAGCAACGAATGAAAAGGTCACACAACAAAGTTGATGAAAGAGGCAAAGAAGAAGAAGAAGAAGAAATGTTCCATCCGACAACAACGTTGATGAAAGAGACCGAAAAAAGAAAGAGACGTGCGATGCGACAACAAAGTTCGTGAAAGAAGCGAAGAGGATCGATACTACGACTGGCTGACTATCGGTGCCATCAGATTACCATCTCAAGACATCGAGATCTTTCCCAAAAAACACAAAATCAAACAAACAACAATATCAAACTTCAGAATAGAATGTCACCTTTTCCGCAACGCAAAATCTTTTGAAAACAGAATATAAAAAAAATGCCGTCTCCAACAAACCGCAAACGAGAGTATCCGATATTAAAACTGGCGTATAAGAAGACTTCGTCGCTTTGAGACCCGAGAAAAACACGCTACGAAGATTATTGCAGTGCAGCCGCAGGCAGCAGACAAGAGACCAAGGGGACGTGCGCACGGAACACACAAGTTCGCCTGCACAGCGAGAATGGACCCGAAGTTATGGCGGGGTTCGTTTTTCTAGTGTAAAATTCGACTAATTTTTCTTCTTGTTTTTTTGTGATTAGTTTCGCCAAATTTTCAAAAAAATTTAAAAAAAAAGAAAAAAAAAAAGGCAGTGTTCCGGTATGTGTCTGTCTGGCTATACGCACTGGAATATTCAGTCAGAACGTTGGAATGATGAGTTTTGGTAATCATTCCGACGGGTGAATGACAGGAATCCGCCCAGGATCAAAGTTCCAGAATTCCAGTCCAGAATTTCACTGACAGAATTGTCAGAAATTGGACTATGGTGGTCAATTCCGTCATTTCCTACCTACCTATGTTCCCCTTTTCCACCGGGGAATGTGTCAGGATCCTAGTGAGTCCTTAGACCGTTAGGGCAAGGCATTATGTGTAAGACATTAAGGACCAAGAATGGTGGGGCTGGGCTGCGGGCAGGAATCTGAATTTCTGGAACTGCCCAGTTTGAGGTTCTTTTTATCCAGCAGTAGAAAACCTGGTCCAGTTTTTTTTGTCTAATTTTATTTTGGAGGTTGCATTACACAGTGCAACTTTCCATCTGCCGAAATGCCTGCCTTTTTTGGGCAGAGGGTTAAAAAAAAACTGCACTATGTTACGTAACCTCCAAATACACTAAAATTGCGTAATTTAGTGTTTTCCTCTGTTGTGGCTGAAATATTAGCCAGGTTAAGCCAAGGGTTTCATCAATTTAGCCAGATTTGGCTACATACTAAAAATGAAAGTAGAAAAAAAAACCAGCATCCTTCTATATTCTTGGCTACCTACTGGAGCTTCTCATCAAAATCTGGTGATTTGGATTTTTTTTTTTTAATTTATTTTTCCTTCCAAATGTGGTGAATTTGGGTCATTTCCCCCTCCCCCATGAAAAATCCCTTGTATAGGACAAAACCATATTTTTCAGGTTGAAATTTGGGCAAAATTTCACCCCCAGAAATAAACTAATGAGGTTAAGGTGCCCTCCATGTACAATGGAACCAGGTAGTGGGTCCATTCTTTAGTAGCATTGGCAACACTCTTCATGGCACAATTTGGTGAAAAATGTGAAATTAAAAAGCAAACCATGAAGTGATTTTTCCAGGTTTTCAAATGCCAAAAGTTCTAACAAACCATTGATAAAAATTCTCCAAATGTTTGTATTTGGTTCCAATAGGTAGCCAAAATACGTAAAACGCCTACTTAAATTTTTTACTTTCATATGTCATTCATGACCAAATTTGGCTAAATTATCCTATGGGTGATGGGCACTTTGGGTATGTCACAAAATTGACCCCCAAAACAAACACACACACACACATACACACTCTAAAAGATTTTCTACCAGAGTACTTGCTCCCCATATCAAATGTTCAAACTACTTACATTATTGTTGGATTCACGAATCTACTTTCCTAAAGTGTTATCTCATTCTAATAGTAGAAGGGTCATAGATTTCCTTCTCTTCCATCAAGTCACATTTTGAGATACATTCCCACTATATGCACATCCACAACTAATGTCACATTAGATTGGAAAAACTTTGTTGAATTTTAAGAACTACATGTTTCTTGTGAAGAAGTGAAAACTTATGCAATTGAAAACTATTTGAATTTAACACATATTTTAATATCTTGGTCTGCATAAGGAAACATAGATTTGTACCTCTTGTAGGACCTTAACAAACACCTCCAAATCTTTGGGGATTGGGACCAAGAAGAGGTGGCCTTGCAACAATCAAAACAACATACTAGGGGTGCACCACTAATATATTGCAACCCCAACACATTTGAATGTGCCATGAAAGTGATAGAATGAGATTTCATGTACTAATTATGAATACCAAGATAACCAACATCCACAACCTATCACCCCAACAACACAACACAATCAAGATTCAAAACCAACCCCAAAACCAAAACCAAAACCAACATTTTTTATTATGGATGGGCATGGTTTTCATGTGACAATAAAGACACTTGAACAAGTAGTAGAAATTACGTTGGACATGGTCACCTTACCTACCCATATTTCACATGCACTTTAACCATTAGATGTCATTTGCTTCAAACCATTCAAAACAACATTTAGAAAGGAAAGAGACTTTGTTATGACAAAAAAACAATTATTTTGAATTAGATAAAGTCATATTAATAACACAGGTGGATAAAGCCTTGAAATAATCTTCGAAAAAGGACAACATAAAATCAAGGTTTAGGGTTTCATGGATCTGACCATTGAATCATGTAGCCATGGTTAGAAAGTTTGTTCCAAGTGACATGTTCACTAGTGTAGAAGAAGAGGATAATGAAAATTAACAAGGAGGATAAAGCCAGGTTCAATGATGCATGGTTTGTTGCTAGTTTTAAGGCTACTAATGAAAGATTTCATAACAACTTTAAAGTATGGTTTCAAGCCCATCCTCTAGGGTATAAAGGGTTTGGCTTAGGAATAACATTTGCATAAAAAAAATACTAAATTCAAATAATGTAGAATTTTAATCAAGTCTATGATAATCATATCAAATGTTTATATTTTGAAACATATTTCAATGAAAATATCATTTGGTGTGATCTTTTGAGAGGTTTAAATAAAATAATATGCCAGACATATGATGTAATGCATGTGTGTACACTAGATGTTTAATATTTTGTAGTGTATTTTTTGGGCATTTATATATAGCATATGGTATATGTTGTTAAGTGTATCCATTTATGTCGTCTATTAAAGAGGAAATTTTATGCTTTGTTGTTGGCCATGTTGAGAAAGAGAAAAAAGGTTGTCATGCCTTCATGCACATAGAGGGAGAGAGAAGGCGGTTGCATTATGATAATAGACATGGGAGACATGAGATAAACACTAGGAAATGACATAATGACGGGAAAAAAAAAGAAATTTGCAAAAATGAAAGAGCATTGGAGAGAGATCATTGAAACTTGGCGAAATAAAGAAAAAGGGATGAGGAGACGAAACAACATTGGACAGATGAAATTGAACTTGAAAGACATGGAAGGAACTACTATAATATCACCACAACGTTCTTGTTTCATATCCAAGGAAATAACTAGGGATTGCCCCATGTGGCATCATAAGGGTTGTTGATTTCAAGGTATTGGGTTACTATTCAAAAGATCCTTAATTCAAAACCTTAAATTCACATGTGATTGTGTAGTTGTTATTCCAAATATTTGACCTTATTATAATTTTTTTATAAAATTGAAAAATAATAATTAAAGGTTCTGAATTTAATTAAAATGTTATTCTCTTGGTTATAAAAGGAAAGGTGTCCTTACATAAGATTTTAAATGTTTGTTCATAGGATGCAAAATGTATGAAAACGAAAGTTTTACGTGTCCTATCCAACTGTTTTCAAACAATAAGACCCCTTTCACTTTGGAGAGTCATAACATTCTCATTTTAGGTCAGAATCAAGTGTTTTAAGTGCCTATCGATGTTATGATTGAAGGGGCATCTAATCCCTTTGAAGAAGAAGAGCAAAAAAATGCACAAGTAATTAACCTATGGTGTTTAGCTTCTTAAATTTTTGTTCACTAGCCATTTTATCCTATTCATTGAATTTTTGTTAGTGCTTTCAAAAGAAATGTTGATTTCCATAGCATTGCCCATAGTGAATGGACACCCACTAATGCACCATGCAACATAGATGGCATTTGGATATCAAATTCATTTCCCTTGTATTCACTTTTTTTAAAGGTGATTTTTTTCAAATAAAAGGTTTTAACTCATGACACATGTGTGCAATAATCTTTGTGGTTTCATCTAGTAAAATGTATAATACAAGGTGTTTATTGTGGCATAATTTAATGTCAATTTGTAATTATATTGTAATATACATCGCAATAAACTATACAAATGTAATATGTGCAATAACATAATGTCGCATTATAAATATAATATATGCCACAATAAATTATACAAACATAATATGTGCCCTAATTTCATGTCAAATTGTGATTTAATGGAATATACTTAATAATAAACACCATGTATTATACATTGTAATGGATGAAATCACAAAACTTATCACACACATGTGTCATGAGCCTCAACCTTTTGTGTGAGAAAAACTACATTCTTTAGTAAAAATTATTGTCTTGTAACTCACCACATTGGTTAACTAAATAATTAACCATTCACATGTATTTACCTATCTAGCAATTAATAATGATCACATGCATGATGTATATTTATCTACATGCACAAAAAAACATTCACATTTCCTAACTATTTATCTTATCGTATTTATCCACTTACATAGGTAATTAGTAGTGTCAACATGATTTTAAATTCTAAAACGTTCGAAGTAGGCTATAAGGTCAAATTTTAAGGTTTTTAGATAGGAGGTTCCAAGTTTTGCTAAAACCACATTGGAACCTAATTATAAAATCAACTCATTTTCTAAATTAAATTAGAATTCAAACTTAAGTTCTTGCCTTGTTTTAAAAGTTCATAATCTCTAAGTACATAAAATGGAAGGACCCACATCTTAAAAAATAAATGAACCACCCAAGAGGGCAAACCACAAGGGGAACATCAAATCCCTGAATCCCCTTTAGTTGTGATAAGCATATCAAATAATGAAAGGGGAAAACCTCCTAAAGGGACACATAGCTTAGATGAACCCTCATTTACAACAACTACATGTCTCAAAATAAAGACCACTTGCACACACTATAACAACATTGACACCTTTTATTTCTTAAAATGTGCATGAATTTTTTTTAAAAAGGTTTCCAATGCCATTCATTTCCATGTTAGCACATTGATGAAAAAACTCGTCCACTTGCTAGTGTATACACTCAAAAACCTTTACCATTAGAAGAAAGAAACATGTCCATAAAAAATCAATCATGATAAAAACCATCTTTTGCCTAAGCTAGCCTAAGCTACAATTATCGTAGCAACCCCATACAAAAGAATAGCCTACGAAACCAAATCAATTCAAATCAGGTCTGCAATGACAACATTTCCAAACATACAAAAAACATTGATTGATATAAAAATGTCGACTTGACAACAAATTTTTGCATTTTAATTGATTGTGCACAATTAATATTACACTATCTTTAACTTGAAATGTGTGTACTAGTGATATTAGGTCAAAGGCTGAATTTGGCCCAGTATTAGTAATAAGGCAAATATGTACCTGATATTATCTCAAATCTCATACTAGATTATATATTAGTATAAGGTTGATATTGCCTCAGGTCATACATGATTGGTAATTTTTTCAATACCAATATTTATATCCATACCCTATACCTACCCAGGTTGCCCTTTATATAGGGATACAAGATTTGGTAATCACCTATATATATATATATATATATATAGAGAGAGAGAGAGAGAGAGTTGGAACTTGGAAGTAGCATGATTTACAAGATAGGGTTACCATTCAGGTTTCATGAAAGAATTGACAATTTTCTAGGTGGTTATTTGGCTTGTTAATTTTTATTTTTTCAAGAACTAGGGTTACATGTAATAATCAAGTTTTTTAGTTGTTGGGAAACAGCAGTTATATATCAAAACTTGGTATTTGAATTTTTTTTTTTCATAATCGTAGTTATCAACTCTAATACCTAGCTCGATACCCAAGTGGGTTTTGGTGCAATTTCTAATACCTAACCCCACATTGAAAAATAACTACTCAAAACCTTTAAAGTTAACACAAAATTATTTGTTCATCAATATCACAAAAAAATTCAAACTTGAAACAACTGTGTATCTTAAGGCAAGAAATTTTTTTTATGGAAATTCAAATATTTCACCATGCAAAAATACAAAATATAGGCTATATGGTTAGAATGAAATGAAATGAAATGAAATGATTTTTTGAAAGTCCAAAAGAGAATGCAGAAACTACTAGTATTACTACCTCTCTATGTGAAGGGGGGTATCATTTCATGTCCTTGGAATTATATGAAGCTAAAATTCTCCTCCAAAGTACATTACAAGTAAAGGTACCTGCAAAAAAAAAAAGCACTCCAAAGAAAAACAAAATCCAAGTGTATAATTCATTCGGTGGGTACCTTATTATATCCATGAATATATATATATCCATACTAGATATAGAAAAGACAAAAAGTTCGTATACCTAGTTTGGAGTGATCTTTACACCTAGAAGTACCTACACCTAGAAGTAGGCTTGAGACCACTTTCACTCCAGACCTAATTCCCTAACAGTTTTCTTGTGCACGTAGCCCCCATTAGGTGGTAGTATTCTTACAATGGGAATTGGGTTACTATCATGACTATGGTTTTGGCTTCTCTGTCTCTCTGTCTTTGTCTCTCTCTCTCTCTCTCTCTCTCTCTGCCTGCCTGCCTAATAATAGTCTGGGCTGGAGTGCTTTTGGTTTTGTGGAAGCAATCATGAACATTTATGAAAGAAAGTTGTTGTTGTTGTTGCTGTTTTGGTGATCATTGAGTTTCAACTCACTATAGTTTTCTTTGGGGTTTCATTTTAGGGTTACTGTACATGTTGGGTTTTTCTTTTTCTCTTTTTTTTTTTTTTTTTTTTCCTCCCCCCCCCCCCCCCCCCCCCATCCATCCATCATTTTGTGGTTTTCTAAAGTGTGGCGAGCTTTTCCAAAGCAAAATCATTAATTTCTTTTTTAATCCTTTTTTTTCAATCCAAAAAAAAAATCCCACAAAAATTTGTTTGCCACACTACGAAACTTTGCTTCAAAGAAAATGAAACATAGCTTTTCCCAAAAAAAACATAATTAATTTCTTTTTTAATCCAGTTTTTTCAATCCAAAAAAAAGAAATCCACAAAAAGTTTCCACCGAGGGGCACCACCGAGGGGCAATTGGCCCAAAACGAAGGGAGCTAAAAACATGAGACATGAATTGTGGAGCTTTTACCCTTCATAAAGAAGGAAAGCTGAGGGCGGTTCGGTTTGTTCATATCTGCTTGTTAGAAGTTGGAATAGTTCCATGTCAGTGTTGGGGGGGCATGACAAAGACTATGAAGATGCCAATTGCAATGCCTCTAGTGTTGTACTCCTCTTTAACAAGAATAGAAATAAGAAAAACACACAAATCATGCCAAAACAAACTTGACACACATAAAAAAGCAAAAAAAAAAAAGCCACCTACCAGTGTGCAAGCAAGCAAGCAAGCAAGCTACTATCATAGTAAGGGGGCACAGCTTCAGCACATGTTGGCTGCAAAGTGGATATTGAAAAAAATTAAATTAAATTAAAAATTCAGCACCCTCAAGTGCCAGGGTTTTTTTCTCATAAATTTTGATGTAGCTGAAGTGGCAATCATCCATAAGATGGTTTAGCCAGAATTGACTACATACTAGATATGAATTTCAAAAAATTAAAGAAAAAAAACCAGAATCATTCTATACTCTTGACAACCCTACTGGAACTTATCATAAAAATCTGACAATTTTTTGGGGGGGGGGAAATAAAAAATTAAAAAAACTATTGGAAATCTGGCGAATTTGGGCCATATTTTTTCCATGGAAATTCCTTTGTATAGGGTTTAGGGTTTAGGGTTTAGGTGTCTACAGTAACTACAGTGTACTGAAATCGGTAGTAGAACGGAACAGATGACCATCCAACTGGCCAACTGTTTTTTTATAAAATAATTTTTATTTTAAATAATAATAAATTTTTTAAATAAATTTTTTAGTTTATAAACTTTACAAATAAATTTAAAATTTTAAAAATAATTAATTATTTAGAATTTTAATTGTTAGTTCACTCAAGATAGATAGCAAAAGAAAACAAAATTCAAACAAACGAGATCTAGCAATTTCATTGGGCGTAACATTTTATTTTTTTTCCTTGCACAGCTGCACACAACTGTGCTTTAACCCTATGGTCAGTTTCATCATTAAATAATCCATAAAATGGAGAACTGAAAAAACCATCATAATTATATAGCAGGCTACAATTCTGAATAATTTCACTCGTATGTTATGACCACACCACATCATCATAATAGATCGTGAAAATGTAATAATTTTAAAAAATTTATGAATAAATATGAATTAATTATGTCAGTGTTTTTAAGGTAATGAGTGAGAGAATATTTGATATACTTGCTTCTTCTTTTTTTCAATACCTGCAAAAAAACAAACCCATATTTATTTCCTTTCATGAGTAGCTAACATGCCATGACTTTGTTTTTTTTTTTTTTCAAATTTGTGATGTAGTAGCCTCATTGGCGATCATCCACAAAAGTAACTAGCAAAATTTGGCTATAGGTTTTAGAGAGGAAAGTAAAGAAAGGGGTGCCAATCATTACACTTTCGCCTTGGCATTTACAATTAAAAGGCTTTCTTAAGGCAAAAGAAGAAGAATTATGGAAACTCAAATATTTCTCCATGCAAAAATGTAGTCTTCAAAAAAATCCCTCAAAAAGAGACTAAAATCATTCAAAGATATATTATAACTTTTATAACTAACCTCAAGTTTCAACACAAGCCAAAAAATATCATTTTTCAAAAAATCCTCATATAAAAAAATAGACCTATTATTAATTAACTAGGGGCCTATAAAAATCCCTTAAGCTACTATACTCTATATTGAATCTAAACACAATAAAGGGCCCTACCAAAGGCAAGGCCAAAAAGTTTGAGAATCTTATTTACATTTTTGATGACTTGCTAGGACCTATTGCCTAAATATGGCATTTAGATTTTTTCTTTTCTTCTTTAAAATCTATCAATTTTAGTGAATTTTTTTGCCCCCCCAAAAATCCTTTCAATTGAGTAGTAGTAGCTCTGGGAAACCAATTCGTTGCTAAGTGTCAAAATTTTATGATGCTCTCTCTGTTCTCAAAAAGCTGTTAAGCATTTTCTGGCCTTTTGTTCTTGATGAGTTTTAATATAATGAAAGGTAACTACCTACTCATATTGATCAATTACATCTCCTACATCAACCAAAAAACTTCCAGCTCATTTGTTTGTAACTGGGATGTTGGGTCTGAGCTTTGAGGTATGACCAAAGTCATGAATAATATAACTAGGGTTAGTCTATCTATGTTGGTTTTATGTTGGTTAGGTCTTTACAAAATGGGTCTTTACAACATTAGGTCTATGTTGGTTCTTTACAAAATAGGTCTTTACAACATTAGGTCTATGTTGGTTCTTTACAAAACAGGTCTTTACAAAATGGGTCTTTACAACATTAGGTCTATGTTGGTTCTTTACGAAACAGGTCTTTACAACATTAGGTCTATGTTGGTTCTTTACAAAATAGGTCTTTACAAAATGGGTCTTTACAACATTAGGTCTATGTTGGTTCTTTACAAAATAGGTCTTTACAAATTAGGCCTATGTTGGGTCTTTACAAATTTAGGCCTATGTTGGTTTGGCCCTTACAAAATGAAGGCCTTTGAACACGTTTAAGTACACATACACCGAATGTCTGAACAAATAGGATTGAAAAACTAATTGACAATTGGCATTTTCATAGAAATATGGTGGAAGTTGTGAAACTAGAGGCAATGATTCCACATGGAGGTTTTGACAGATGAAAAATTAATGTTATAGAATCCTTAGTTGATTTCCTCTTTAAAGGTTTCAAATCCTATAGATGGGAAAAATATTGTGTGTGTAGATAACAATTTTTCGGTTCAATGTTCACTATTTAAATGTCGAATATCTTAATGTTCAATATTAAACTAAATAAACGTACCAAGCAGCAGTGTTTTTTTGGTGCAATTTTTTTTCAAAATATGAAAAATGAGTATTAAAGGGAATATCATGTCCTGGATATTCTCATTTTTCTGAAAAATGAATCTCCAATTTTTTTTCATTTAAAAAAAATTATTTGTCACATTTAAATTCTGATTTTAGTTTGCTAGCATTTTTTAAAATATTTTCTTAAAATTTTAGTGATGAATAATCGAAACTAGTGTGTGGGGGATTTTTTGGAATCATTTGTATGGTCATCCATGGACCATTCCAAAGACAATTTTAGAAACAATTACCTCATTTTCAAGCCTAAATATCTCACTTCTTTCTTAATAACTATTTCCTTTTCCTAGTAACTTTCTTAATAATTACCAGTTCAACTCATTTTTCCTTCCAAAACCTGGTTTTTTAATAATTTATTTGAATTTTCAGCCACATAAATCACTTTTAAATCAATATCTCCCAATTTCTGAATCCAAATCTTACCAAATAAATTCCATTAAATCCTGGTTCATCAAGATCTTTCCAAAAACGCTAAAGAAGGCACATTCCAATTGCTCTGAAATTTTTAGTTACAATTTAATTTAATTTTCAGTGAAAAAATCATTCAGTAGTATTCAAGTCCTTTTGCCCCCTCAAAGTCCAAACGTGGTGGAACCAAGCCCATGCACCCCTTCTCATCAAGAGCTTTCCAAAGACACCCAAAACATGACCAGAAACATCCCGGTTTGATGGATGTTACAAAACAAAGCAAATTAAATTTGACATTGACATAAATAATGATGAACTATTGAAAATCATACAAAAACGTAAGAAAATAATAAAATAGTTGCATTTAATATTGATAAACTAGTAGTGCTCAACAATGTGGAACTCAAATTACTTAGATTATAAATGGACTTTAAAAACCTTTCACAATTTAATGTTGAATCCCTCTTGGGATGCTAACCCATGATGCAACATTTGAAAATGAAAAATATATCAATATATTACCTATCAAGTAAGTATCCACAATTCCAACACACAAAAAAGTATGTCAATATTAAATGCAATCAAAATTTCGTAGATTAAATAGCACTAAGTACATATCATGATCCCATATATTCAAGCCATCTTCCCCATAATACCTTAAGTTTGAAATAAAATTAATGTGGAAAAAACTTTAAACATGAATTTGAAATAAGGTTAATGTGAAAAAGACACTAGCGAGAGGAGCAATGGATCTTTTTGAAGAGGACAAGAGACTATGTGTTGATTTATTGTGATATCAATCAAGATTGTTAAACTTGTGTTGTTCCTATGATTTTTTGTTGTTTTTGTTAACTAAATTTTTCTATATTATGAAATTTTGACCTCTCTTATTTAATAATAGGGGTTGAATGGCGACAACATTGAAGGTTCAAAGGTTTGTTTATTTTAACCTTTTAGGTTTTGGTTTTGTTAATCATTATTTATTTCATGGTTTGGGAAGGGCTTCCCATAAGGATGGTGTCTTCCAAAAAGGTGTTAATGGCCTTTGGTCTCGATCCCTAAAACAAATGGATGATGGGAAAGGCCGCACAAAAAGCCCAAATTATTGGAGATATCAACATGATTGAATTTAACAAGCTTATGGAAACCCTAAAACCAAGTCCAATGCAAATAGGGAAACTCGACCCTTTCCAAAGTTCACCAAATGAAATGTTCCTAGATGTCATGTTCCGCAACCACATGAGCTTGTTAATTGGAGAATTTGATAGGGTAACACAAGAGGAAATGTCAATAGAGACCTTTTAGCAAGAAATCAACTACCATTTGTAACACACAAATCATTGCCAATTTTATTGGTTCTAGCATCCTTGTTCATTTATTGTTAAGTGAGTGATGTTCATGAATGTGATCAATTTTCAAATGGAGGTTAAACAAAGGTTTATGTACTTAAATTTCACAATGCTCAAAGGCACTATGAAATTGTTAATGTTAGCACTTGGATAGAACATTGCCATGGGCACAACAATCTACCAATAGTGGGTTCGTATGTTCAACCTAAAGCGCCCACATGGGCTACAAATTCTAGTATGATGCACCTTCAAAATGCTACCTTCGGAATATAGGCATGTTGACAAGCAAATTGTTGCTCATGTTTGAAGAATGTTGGGAAAAGATTTTAATAATTAACCACAAGAAATGATATAAAAGATTATATGTTACAACAAAATGGACATTGAATGTGGCTGGGTATCAACAATTGACATTTTGGGAATTAATTAGGAGGAGTTGATGTCACATTAAAATTTGAAAAATACCTAATAATATACCACTTTTATGGCAACTTGCAAGATTTATTAAGTAATTGCTAGGTCTTTTGGGTGAAAAGGAAGGCCTCAAAACACTTGATTGGATCAAGAGGTAGAAGAAAGGTAAGTGTAAACAAGAAAAAACAAAAAGGAAAAATCAAGGAACATGACAACACATTATGGGCTTTTTCACTAGTCTAAGAAATGAATACTATCCTTTTCGACTACAATTATAACTACTTAATCACAAAAATCACTATGTAGTTGCAAAGGCCACTAAAATGTCATGTGATGTCATGGTTTTGCAACTGTAGTTAATATGATGACTATTGGGTTGGTTTTTATAGGTACATTATTTTGGAAATTATTATAATATTGTTTTAAATAAATTAAAATTAGTTAATTAAAAATACCTTGACTTTTGTAACTAAAATAACAACTTTTAGTCTCACAACATGATGATGTGGCATTCCACATGCACGAAATGCCAAAACATGTATTTTACAACTTGTTTTATTCAATTACAATGTCATAAGCAAAGTTATTTAAAACGATTAGAAATTTGATTATAATTGAATAGGGCTAGTTGTGAATACATGTTTTCGCATTGTGTTGATAATAAAATATTTGATTATTAATCAACATGATGATTCATACACTACTTTGGATAAAATGAAACATTTGTTGGTTGATCACTATGTTACAGATGATATCCAATCCCTCAATGTAACTCTTTGCATCAATATACAAGTCCAAAATTTTACCTTCACTACAACAAATCTTGTCCTTTGAACCAGACACAAAAATAACTATTGTTTATTTCAAACATGTTTATAATTACTTGGTCATAATAATCATTAAATAATGGGAAAATACATCAACACGCCACATGGCATCATGGTTTTGCAATTGTAGTCAATATGACAACTTGTTGGTTATTTTGGTAAATTATCATATTACTTTTCAATTTTTCTTCATCATTTTAGCTAGTTGTAAGAACCATCCACCTTTGCAACTAATAACAATTTAATCTCCTATAATGATGACATGGCATGCTATATGCCAACAAAATGATGTGGTCCTATTTGTCAACATCATGTGGTTCTTAGTTTTAGGTTTTTACCAAGTCAACCTAGGTAACCTCATTACAAAATATTTATTAAGTTTGTAACCACCTCAAGTTTGTACAACTAAATGTAAATATGATGTGAGTAGATGCGACACAATTATCCTAGGAAATTCAATTTTTAGCCTAAAAATGCCTAGGTTAATTTAGGCTAGGTTAGTAAGTAGTATAGGTTGACAAATTAGTTCATCTTGAGTCAACCTAAGGAGGTATAAATCTAGGTTAGGTGGTAGATAACAAGTAGGTCAAGCTAGGGTACCAAAGTTAATTCAAAGCTAAAATTTTGAGCTTTATAACTTTGTGTTAAATATATTTAGTATGAAAAAATGTGGTGGTGTAATGGATGAAAACTTGAACCCCAAAGTGAAGGTGAGGGGTTCAAGTCCTCACACTTACAACCTTTGATACTTAAACCACTTGGCTTAAATTAGGTAGCCCAAATTTAGGTTTTTTAGGCTAAGAATCCAACGTTTGTATTTAATCTAAGCCACCTATCCTAAATTAGATTGCCTAGGTTGCTTAGCATAGGTGGTTTGCCTAACTAAATTAAGCTAGGTTGACTTTTGGCTAGTAACTAGGTTATGTTAAGTTGACTTTTGGTTGCGCTAGCTACATGGGTTAAATTAGATTGAATTTTGGTCATGTGCAGGCCTCTCTATATACGGAAATCTATTAATAGAATTCGTAAGTTCCGTATTTCATTTTCGTAGGGCGCGGTTTTTTAATTTTTTTTAAAAAAAACTTTATTTCAGTTTAAGTCCGTGGCGCATTTTCGGATCACCAAACAATTCCAGTACCTCAAATAGTCTATCTGTGCCGAGAGTTTGTGTTGTTGGCTGTGTTGATCAAGGTTCCACATTGAGGAATTGGAGAAAGAAAAGTTGCTGCTTAGCAGCTCATGTAAGACCACGGAGTCAGAGACCTGGGAAAAGAAGTTGACTTGAAGTGAGAAGAGCACTGGAATAGAGAAGATCTCAGCTACTGAACATGAGACACATCAGATAACTGAGGAAAAAAAGATGGTGTTAATCTGAAAACTGGGTAATGGAGCGTGAAGCTGCAGAGGCTGCATTAGAGGCTAAGCAGATGGATTTTGTGAAAGAAAAGTTGCAAATGGTAGGTTGCATGTCAGACTTTGAAATGCAGCTGAAGAAGAACATGGTGGAGGAGCAGTGGGAATTGCAGCAGCAGCAGCAGGAAGCAACCTGGGTGGTTGAGAATCGAATGTCATCTCTCAGAGTTTCTGAGAAAAGACAAATTCTAGCAGCTATCTTGGAGGATGAATTCAGCAACACAGGAAGGTAATAAAGAGTCTGGAGGCTGAGTTGGGGGCAGTCTTGGAGCAGTTGGATGTTTACAAGCTTGTGCTACTGTGCTTGGAAGAAAGAGTGGGACAGCTAACAGGTGAGGTTGCTGTTCATGTGAAAGAAAAACAAGAGCTACAAACACATGCCATGACAATCAAGAACTTATGGAGAACAACGCAAAGCAATTTCTCAGTTTTGAAATGGGAAAAGGTTCTACACCATCGAATATTACTCCTTTTTCACTTGAAGGATTCTTACACTGCCATCAGATTCGCTCTTTGCTGAAGAATTAGCAATGAAAAAACCAACGATAGAAGAGATATCTTAATAAATTTTGTATTTTCCGTATTTTATTTTTGTAGTGCGTCGTATTTTATTGAAAAACGGAACATAGGGATTGTTCCGTAGATGGAGAGGCCTAATCATGTGCAATGACTCATAACATGTTTATAAAATTTTGACACATATCATCCATCTATAAAAGTGTATTTTGTAACACGTAGCTGAATAAAATGACTTAGCCCTAAACCTTGGACATGAATTAATCCTAGTTGTTAAAACACCTAAGCTTTGCAACTAAATGTCCCTTGTAACTAAATGGGTGAAATGACATGGGTTAACAACTTATTAGTCATTAGTCACATATGTCCTTCACAACTAGTATGTAATTATAAAGGTCAATTGCAAAACCCAAAATGTGTTATTGTGGAAGGAAGAAGCTCAAAATAATACCACAAGAATCTTGAAATAATGAATGAAAAAACACAAATGTCAAAAAATAACAAAGTTGGTCTACATGTGGATAAATATGGGTTGATGAAAATGGTTAATAGAGATAAAATTAAGAAGGTTTACTTTGTTAAACACACCACATCATTGAAGCAAACTGAAAACATATGCGACTAAAATGGAAATGTAATCCCAATGTCTTTAGCAAGGACAAATGATGAACATGATGAAAAATGTAAGGAAGAACAACCAAATTTTCCATTTGATTAACAAACAACAAATCTAGAGTCAAGTCAAGTTGGATTCCTTGCAATAACAATTAAATCAATATGCAAATTGACTAAACATGAATGGGTGATGAAAAAAATGTCCCCATGGCATAGCCACCAAGGAAATTTGAGGATGGTTGTAAAGATGAAAATTTCAAAAAAGTGATGGTGAAGGGGGGGAGGAATTTGAAAAGTAAATTGTGACCTTTCAAGTAATTCCCTTAATGGAAACTATTATCAAACCTAGACACTAACATTTTATGAAGTATTGTATGTGACAAATTAACAATCCAAATATCACAATAACAACTATTGAAAGGGGAAAAACAACTAACCTACAACAAAGCAAGGAACCCACATTAATTTAATAGAAAATGTAAGAAATTTTAAAAACTACTTAAGCAAGGGGCCAATAAAGGCATAAAACGAACTCAACAACTAATTTAATTATCTTGCAAGATATTGGCCTTTTTAGATATGAAACAAAAAGGTTTGAAAATTCCCATAATATAATGATTATACATAGACTAGCCATGGAGGTGCAATAATTTTATGCATGTTGGAGCACATGAAAGAAATAAACTTGGGAATCTAAAAGAAATGAATTGAAGGATGAATGCATCAATGCAAGATCTTCAAATGTTGGGAGTATTGACACTTCCTAAAAATACTTGAACAATAATGTGAAAAAGGGCCATGAAGGTGGCAACAAGAAAGAACAAATTAAATGATGCCACTTAGGCAAGAAAATGATTCAAATTTGTAATCGTTATATAATCTATGGGGATTTGGGAAGCAAACAAGGAATGACTAGCAAAATAGGAACCTATGTATTCATCTACTTTCCTACAACATAAAAAGGTTAAATACAAAAGGTGACGCCCCCAAACTCCCTAACTTTTATAGGGGGGCTAAGCCTCGAAGTTGATATAATTTGCTTTCAAGAATGTAAATGATGCAAAGATAGGGCAAAAAAACACTCAAAAAACCTTTTGGCCAAAAACTCAACTATGGATAACAAAAGTGAATGAAAGTTACACATTACAACTCTTATAAGGCAAAGCAAACAAAAGGGGTGCATACCTATTGATGGACCCCAAATGGGTAAAATTTGTGACAAATTATAAGGCCTTAGGAGGAAATTGAATCTGACTGCTTAAAATGAAACGGTTGCCTTGTGGAGACTTCAGCATAATCAACATATATGCCCCTAATAACTTGTTAAACATATTCAATTCATGGGAGTTGATGAAAGAGGATATTCCAAGGGACTACAAGTGGTTATCATATGGGGACTTTAATACGATGGAATAGATAATTGACAAGCTTTCATTTTGTGGGAAACTTATCTCGTATAAATAAAATTTGTCCTAAGAAAGATGTATTCTTAGTGCCATTGATACAACGAGGGAGAGCAATGATGCTTGTTACATATGTAATGTTTTGCTTGGATACATTAAAATTGTTGGAGTGGACAATATTGTATAAACAATGTTTCAAATATGTGTAAAATGCATTTGACCTTCTAATCCATTGTTTTCAAGCCTATGTTTTCAAAGTTGTGCAATTCATTGTTTGGACCTACTATTGGAAGATTGGGGAGGGGGGGTGAACATGGGTGAAACAAATTGTGAAAAGGGCAAAAACTATTGTTTATTTCATACAACAACACCATACACCACTTGTAACCTTTTGTCGTTATGAAACCAACCTAATGCTTCAAAACCTCACTGAAACACAATTTTAGCTAGTGTTTTGAAAACGGTTGTTGACAATGAAACCTATTGTTGAACAAACTATCATTCACCTTGAATGGATGATTTTTGTCAACACGTGTAACACCCATCAACAAAAGTCCTTCACCAAGGCAAAATATGTTTAAACGAACATAAGGAGGGATGGGCTTTGGAATACTTGTGACAACTTTGTGGAAATGGTGGAACTGGTTTTTATGTTGTTGAATGCATTTGATGGGATATAACCTTGCATGGGGAAGGTGTGGTTTCTCATGAAGACATTGTCCAACAACAAGTTTTATAAGCATAGCCCAAGGCTAGGGTTGTGACAATGAAGGTGTTGTGAGAATGCCCAAGAATCCCTAGGCCCATCATTGAGTTGGGTAGGGCATCTAAAGAAAATTTGGGGTTAATCTTAAGTCTAAAGAATTAAGTTAAAACATATGTCCTTATCCAAGTAGGATTTGAAAGGAGGTGGCCTGGTTAAAATGAGGGGGGAAATAGGTTAAACGGATTAAAACAAGGTTGGATTTTGTATCCTTGCCCGATATTAGTTAACCTTGATGGATAAGGGGGTACAGACATGAGGAAAGATGTTTCTTAAAAGCTTATAGCAATTAGGGTCAGGGTAAGACAATACTAGTGGTGCCTCAAAGGAGTTGAAAACAAGGAACTTATTGTTAACTTATTTTTCTTTTTCTGAATGGGGCATGAGTGACGCACCCCAAGCTCCTTGATGGACTCAACATTGAACCCAAAGGTGAAGACATCAGAAGGATAAGGAGTTGGGGTGCATTCCTTGGCTCACAACACTTCGGGGATAGAGGGGGCGTGTTGGAGCTCCAAAATGGGACTAGGAAGATTGACAAACGATTCAATTACTCACACAGACCTACACAAACTAATCAACAAGTTGGTTAATTAGTGCATAATTAGAACACTTTAGTGCACCATAGGCAACCACAAATTCACAAGACTCACCATGGCCTGGACTTGGGGGAAACCACCACCTTCCCCCTTATAATATACTCTGTGAATAGCCATGGGACCAACACCCGAATGTCATTTTGTCCCAGGACTCCCACCTGAAATTCCCATAGATGGGATTCCCACAACTAGGACTCCAACAACTTTGGGGGTCCATAAATTTGTGTGCAGACCTCTGATTGAGATGAGGTCGAAAGAAAAGTTGTAGCCCTTGTCAAGAGCTTTCTAACGGTATGTCACACAACATGTGCACGCAAGGAAATTGGGGTGATTTCTGACTTTTAGTGGTCGAGAGTCAAATTGGCAATTTGATTAACGACCCTTCTTTTGGCCATAACTTATGTTTGAATTGTCCAAATGGGTCATGCGAGCCCATTTTAGACATTTACGTTCCAAAATCTTTCCAATAATATGAAGAATTCGTCAATCCAATGGGTTTTGACCCTTGTAATTGCTCTTTAAAGGTTCAAAAGTCCATCAAGACTCTAACTCCCAAAGTGAAGGTTCATTCCCTCACATTCTCTTACATTCCCAGGCTTTCTTTTTGGCTTGCACCCTTGCAAGCCCTTACCTTGGTTGCAAGCTTAAGGCTAGGGTTGCAACAATGAGGGCGTTATGAAAAGGAAGGAATGATGATGACAATTGTAAGGAATAGGGGATCTTGGCATATCATGAAAAGTATATGAAAATGGGAAGCCAAAACATCATGAACCATCTAGCTTCTCAAGGGGTGGTCAAGTCAACCTTTGTTTTGGTGAATGGAAACAAGATTGTAAGGGAGATATTTCAACGTGTCGGCAAATAGTAAAAATATTAAACATATTTAACCAAGTTTTTTCTAGGAAATGTCAAACTCTAGCATGTCGAAATCCACTATGATAATATGATAAACATATAATGGCAATAGATAGTAAATTCACTATGTCAACATGACTAACTAACATGCTAATTGCCTATGAATATGACATAAAGCGGTTACAATTATTTCTTGTAATTGCCAGAAGGTAATATTGCTATAATGGTAAAGTTGTCACAAGAGACTTAAAGAAGAGATGATGGGGATTATTCTGGACAATAATGGTATTGTCTTTGAGTGAAAAGACTATTCTGTGAAGGAAGTTTGGCATGTATGTTTCATGATTTATGGAAGCTTGAATGTTTTCCTAATCATTATTGATAGTCTCAATTCAATAATGGCATAATGGTAAAATGTAATTCTTGAACATTAATAAGAAATTCTCCAACAATAATGCAAATGTATTAGTTAATGTTTTTACGTGGTATTTATATTAATGGAGTAGGACAAGAATCCAAAACGATATAAAAATGTATTGCTAATATTTGGTGACCATATTGGGGAATCAATTCAAATTGATGTTGGAAAAACTAAAGAAAAAGGTTATGTAATCCTTCCTTGTGCAATTAAATTAATGGAAGATAAAGAAGGAAAAGTTGAAGTACATGAGTTAAATATGTGATTCTATTTAATCCATGCACTTTATATAACTTTACCTTGTGGATTTACAAAATTGTTGGGAGTATATAAAGTTGGAAAAGAAAAAAATAGATCAAATAAAATGATTGTTATGGATGTTGAACATGTCATAATTTTTCATAATTTATTTACTTATTATGAACAAGATATGGCTAAGTCCATTATTTTCTTTGATTATTACAACAATGTATATCAAGGATGGCATGAGAGATGGTAGAGTATGACGACTGTTAAGAAAGGGAACCGTGAATGGTTCAAAGAAACTATAATAATTAATGAAGGGAAAGAAAGATTCAAAACTCACAATAGATATGGTTGGAATTTTATAGATCACTTGTACACACCAAGAAGAAATCCAAAACTCGATAAATGGGGAACATTTGTTGAAATTTTAAAAACATGATCTAAAAATGTTCATGAATTGATAATCAAGAAACTACATGGGGGAACGAAAATGTGGTGTATGCAATTATGAACATTAATAATTGATACCACACAATTAACAAAACATTGGAAATGGAAACTAGTAATAGTGTGTTTATTGACATTAATTCTAATTATTAAAATTGTTGCAACCCTGTCATATTCTTAAATTTCATGAAAGACGATAATTTACAAAACCAAATATTAATGTTTTGGTAGAAAAATGGATACCATGTGATTTGTTATGGACACCTAGATTTTAAGAACTAAATATACAATGAGATTAAGAGGAAATGAAAAATATTCTCCAAAAGAAATTGAGTCAAATTAAATTTTGGTCCATAATGATGATTCCAAATCCATATGGGAAAAATTGAAAAAAAGAAAAAGAACATGTTAGTATTAAGAAAGCAATTTTTTTTAGGAATCTATGATGAATAAAAGTAGAGAAGTAGAAGAACAAAATAGACCAAGAAAATGGAAAAGGCAGAATCATGCTGAAACAAAAGAAATAGCTACTCAAGCAAAGAAATCTTTTAAATGGAAGGGGTTGAGAACTATTTTTAGTCCTTCTATGATAGTAGTGACATACGAAATACGAGTATTTTTCGAAGGTGCTCAAAAAGAAGTATTTTCAAGTATTTTTAAAACAACATTATAATGATACAAAGGCTTCAAAATTGGCCTTTGTATCAAGTATTTTCAAGTATTTTTTTTAAAAGCCCAAAAAAACGTATAATACGCGTATGTTTGAATCGAATTGAGCGTATGTCACTACTATGCCTTCTATTAGTTAATAAATATTTAATCTTATTGAGGAAGAAATAGAAATGGCGATAACACAAATGGCTAAAAAACAAATGGTTCACCCAATGAATATGCTCAATAATCTACCGAGACTAGAACACCAAACAAGGTGCAAGAAGAAGGTGACGAAGGGAATGTTGATGCATTGTTGAGAACTCCAAAGGCTACAATTAATGTTTTCAAAATGTTCAATGGTCACGGAAGAAGGATGGTTGTGTATACCAAAAAAACGTTCAAAAGAGGATGTAACAGAAGAAGCCAACAATAGTAACTACTAGCGAATTTTTTGGAAGAGAGTTATTCAAACTAGTTCTCTAGAGCCTTGAATGCATCAAGACTAATATTCCTCTGAAGTTACCACTGACTACTGTTGCATTGATAATGAATGTTCCACCCATCATGGTAATACCCTTTTGCAAATGTGTTGCGAATATAATTACCTAAATATCATGATAACGAAGATCTGATTTTACACATATGATAGTTGATGAAGGTATGTGTAACTACTGGAGAAAATATAGATCACCACAAACTACAATATTTCCCAAATTCCATGAGAGGACAAGTTGCCAATTGGTTTGGAAGATATGAAACTACTTTCGAATAAAAACATGGGCAAAAGTTCAACATGCCTTTATAACTCAATTAAAGAAATCAAAATTGAAGGGCAAGCAGCTATTGATTTACAATATGCAAAACAAAAGAAGTATGAGTTGGTGGAAGACTATTATGATCAGTTCCTTCGACTATGTGAGGTAATTCTTCAACAAACAAACGATATTTACTTGAGAAAAGCCTTTAGAGAAGGGATACAAACTAAAGCAAAGATGGCTATCATTAGTATGCCAAGGGGAACATTAGCAAAAGTGGCAACATTTGCAATTTTGGTAGAAAAAAAACTACTTACGAAACAAAATAATATGGCAAAATATCATCCAAATAATTCAAACAATGATGAATCTAAAGACAATGATGATGAAGATGAACATTAGGAAAATAAGACTAAACATAAATCTAAAAAAATGAATATTGACAAAATAATAAAAAGTGTGTATTATCAAAAAAAATCAAATGATTGTGATTTCACAAATGAATGCAAATTATTAATGGAATTATGTTAAAACTACAATGCTAGTGATCATAATATAGATCAATGTCATGGTAAAACAATGAGTGGGAGTTGCTTCTCAAAATAAATTATACCAGTGCATGTATGATAAGTAGAGGTACCAATTTGTAAGAGTAAAAATAGTTGTCAAATTATAGTGTACCAAATGATCAAAATCAATATAATAATCAACAATGTAATGTAAGGCCCAATGGTCGAAATTGGAAAAATTATAATTGATCAAAGTAGAATAGTTGATATAACTGTAAAAATGTAATCAAAATCTTAAATTTTGACAAAATTGTGTCAAATGTTATTTTTGTCAAAAGGAAGGTCATGTTAGGAATGATTATCCTCTATGGAAGAAAGTTATTAAGGAAGAGGAGAAGAAATCTAATTTGAAAGTTTGAGTGAATGTGGCTATGGTTGAAAGGGACCAACCAATAATGGATGTGTGTGTGACCACAAGAGGATAGAGAGCAAGGATGCTAGAGGCCAATATGTTTGCTAAAAAACTTCCAAAGAAAAAAGTTAACCCCGTTAAAGGACGTTGAATCAAATGGGAAAAGGAAAAAATGATTCACAAGGATGTAGTTAATGAACTATAAAGAATACAAGAAGTGGAAGATAGACCACTAGAAATGTGTATGGATGTTTTTTTCAATTTGAAGTTGGCCAAGTTAATTATTCAATCGATAGGGTTGAACGGATAGGGATTGTTACAATCGACACATCAAGTCGATTTGATGAAAGATGGTAAAAGGTTAGTTGAAGTAGCCAAAGGAAATGATGTGCATGTCGAATCGAAAGTAGTTGACATGTTGGTGCAAATAGATGTGTCATTAAAGGAATAGTGAATTGGCAGGTGCTAATGACTAATCGACAATGAATAATGACAAGCCAATTGCTAGTGAAGTGGATGAAATGGGTATGACCCTAGAGAAGGAAGAATCGACTTATCTAAGAAGTAGTCAAGTGGCAAAGCATAAGGTCTTGCCACAAAAGATGAATGTTGAACAAATGGAACAAGAAAGTGGTGAATTATAAGAATTCATGATGGATTCAAATATAAAAATGAAATTAGGACAATTATTGTAATTTGTCCTTAGTTAAGAGAGATGATGACAAAGTCATTACTGAAGATGGGAAAAGTTTAGATTACCAATGTCTATAAAATCACAACAACTAAAGTAGAAGATATTGATGAAGCCATACTAGTCGTTCAAGTTCATATAGGAAAATTCGAAGTGAGAGATGTATTATTAACGGCAAATCCAGTGTGACTATTGTCTTTGAAAGTTTGAAGAAAAAACTTGTGTTGAGGAAACCCAAGTTGGCTCCTTTTATAGTAAGGATGGCTGATTGAAGAAAGGTGCAACTTATTGGGTTAATAAGAAATTTGAAAATTAATTTGGCTGGATGTGAATACAAAATCTTTGTCACAATGTTGAATATGGGAAATGAAACAAAAACTTGTTCCAAACTTTTGGGAAGGCCTTGGTTGAAACATGCAAAGGCAAATCATAATTGGGGTGAGTATCTTTATCATCACAACATGAGAAAGGACAATGGCAGTGAGAACAATTTAAAAAATTCCCTTAAAACCATCATAAAGACCAAAATATGTTGATGATGGTTACAATTGGGAAGAGGGATTGTCAAATGAAAAGGAAGAACAACTTTATAATGCGATGCTTAAGTTGTGCCTTGTAGGAGAAGTGGTACTAAAAAAGTTATATTTTTTGAAAGAAATTGATTGCAATATGCTTCAACCAAAAGAAAAATTAAATTATCTAATTTATTTATATAAACATCAACTTGGAAAAGTCTTGATATTGGATGAAATTGTTGATGTGACACTCAAGGATAAAAAGATTACAGGATGGATAGTCACAGTTGAGAAGTAGTTGATGAAATTAAATTTAGGAAATGAAAGGGATCTTAAGGAGGTATTCATTAATGCAATCTTACCAACCTATTTTCAAGCACAAACTAAAGAGTTATTGCTTAATTATCGTAATGTTTTAACCTAGAGTTATAAGGATTTGAAGGGAATATTTAAGGAAATTTCATTATTAAAAATCTTATCATTTACAACCAATCACTATGCAACTTGCATGCAATTGGTTGTTGTTTGCAACTACCTTGGTCATGTTTGTAACTACAAATTTGGTATTGTATAATTTTTGGGCCATACAATTGTGTGTAACTAATGTGTAACTAAATGTGTATAACATGGACACGTGTCATAAAAATATGGCCTAAACTTATAAATATTTAAATTAGTATACTTAATATATCTACATAAGCTATGTATAATAATATTATGTACCTCTAGTATTAAGGTTAAACATGTGCTAACTAAGGTTAGCCTAAACTAACCTAGGTTAAATCAACTAAAAACTTAAATTAACCATGGTTAAATTAAGTTAGGTTTAACTAATTATGGTTAATCCAAATTGAACTAAATTAAATTAAATTCAATGAACTATGGCTAAATTAATTTGAGTTAAACTAATTATGGCTAAACTAACCATAGTTACTTTGAGTTAGGCTAAAATAATTATGGATAAATTAAATTAGGTGAAAATTGACCATGGCTAAATTAAGTTGAACTAAATTAATTATGGTTAAATTAAATTACATTAGGCTAAAACTAACCATAGCTAAATTAAATTAGCTAAATCAATTATGGCTAAATTAAATTAGGGTACAATTAACCATGGCTAAACCAAGTTAAGTTAAACTAAACTAAGTTAAATTAAATTAGGTTAAAATTAACTATCGTTAAATTAATAAATATTTAAAATAATTAAAACTAACCATGGCTCAATTAAGTTAGGCTCGATCAATTATGACTAAATTAAATTAATCTAAAGTAAATTAAACTAAATTAATTATGACTTAATAAAGTTAAATCAAACCAATTATGGTTAACTTAAATTAGGTTAAATTATATATGGCTAGACTAAATTAGGCTATATTAATTATGGTTAAACTAACTTAAGGTAAATTAAATTAGGTTAACATAACTATGGTTAAATTAAATTATGCCAAATTAATTACGACTAAATTAATTTAGGCTAGACTATTTATGGCTAAATTAAATTAGGCTAAAACTAACTATGGCTAAAGAAAGTTAGGTTAAAATAGATTATGTTTAAAGCAATTATGGCTAAATTAAATTACTGAAGTGCAAAGGAAAAGGAGTATTGAAAAATCAACAAGAAGAAATTTTTTAAAAATAAGCTTTTCAAGTTACAAAACAATTTTTTCTTTTTTTCTTTTCTTTGAACCCCTCTTATTTTTCAAACCTCATAACTTTCTTATTTCTTATTCATTTTGAACGATTTAAAGTGCTATAGGAACGCCACTTGAAGTTCTTCAAATTGTTTAATAGCAACATAACGACATAAAACGAAATTTTTTAGTGTTTCAGAATCAGCCTTTGTAATTTTCAATGGTTTGTCTTTTTTAGTTCTTCACCCCCTTCATTTTGGGGGGCCATAATTTTTTCATTTGTAATCCATTTTTTACGATTCTTGGTGTGTTGGATGTGCTAAGAGGAGGGCTTCAAGTTTTAGTTGGACACCAAAAGCAATAGAGCCTTCCCCAGGCCGGTATACTCTAATATAGTAGTTGCATTTAATGTGCAACTAAGTTGGTTAATGAGGTTTTAAATGGAAATTTTTATCCCATATCTTTTGGATTCCAATTCAATTTGGCATATAACATAATTAAGGGCAATAGATATGTGCTAACTAAATACCAAGTGCCATTAAGGATGAACGAATTAAAAAAAAACTTTACCTTTATAAAATGGTTAAACTTAAAAATAAAATTGGATTGTTCCAAACCTACTTATATATCATAAGCCTAATTATTGTTCAACCTATTTACATACTTAAATAAACCTAACTACCTAGTAGGGTTTAATAATTACCTACTGACCTAGTTCCCATGTGTCAACATCTTATTAGCCTTAAATTGGAGAACTTTAATTTTGGTAATTAATATTTTCAAATTAAAAAATAGGTGGACCTTAATTGCCATGTGTCGTCATATAATTGGTGTTTTTTATTAAAAATGAACATGTGTCAAATGGTCAATGAATGTTCCATGGTGTGCCACATGTCATCATCTTAGTGGTATAAAATTTAACAATTTAGATTAATTCAATGAATTTTTAAGTTAGAAAACACAAAAATCATTTAAAAGCGACACATCTCCAATTGCAAGTCGTTCATTTTTTAAACATGTGTCATATTTTGATTAGTTAAACTATAGTTACAAGGAGGGAGTTGCACATAAGGTGCAACTACATTTGGATTAGTATGTATGGATGAACATGTATATTAACACCATATGTACATGTTGCATGCATAGTGTCGCATGCAACTAAATGTCATGTTCAACTTGTCTTAGGTAACTACACGAATTTGCAGTTCCATGTGTCGCATGCAATTGAATTTTAATTGCAAACGACAATTGCAAAACCAAAAAAAATAAGTAGTATTTGTGAACACAAAATTGAATCAGTGGTTAATGGCTAACCAATTAAACAAAGACAATATAAAATGAATTTGAATTATGCATTAAAAATAAAAAAATTTGGATAAGTTATTTGATATTGGATTTATCTACCCATTGAAACTACACAATGGTAGTCTCCTTTGGTGATAATACCAAAGAAAAATGGGAAGTTACAAATATGTGTGGACTATCATAAATTAAATGCTCAAACCAAAAAGGATCCATTTCCTTTACCCTTTTTGGATTTAGTTTTGGATTCAATAGTTGGACATAAGATGTATTCCTTTATGGATGGATATAGTGGTTGTAACCAAATTAAAATGGTGAAAGAAAACAAAGATAAAACGACATTCATTTCAGAATGGGCCACTTATGCCTATAATGTTATACCTTTTGGGCTGTGTAATGCCCTTGTTACTTTGCATAAAGTAGTAACAAAAACATTTAAACAGTGTTTAAACAAATGTATGCAAGTATTTTTAGATGATTTTAGTGTATATGGATATAAGAAAGATCGCCTACAATAATTACAAAAATGTTTAGAAGAATGTCAGTTATATAGCATTAGTTTTAACCTCGAAAAATGTGCATTTTGTGTAAATTTGGGGAACTATTAAGACACATAGTGTGTCACGATGGATTGGTGGTAGAACCACAAAAGATTACGACAATTACCATTATGCCAACACCTACCAATGTAATGGAAATATATTGATTCTTAAAAGTGGTTAGTTTTTATCAACAATATTTTCGAGATTTTAGTTATAAGGTTACACCAATGTGCAAATTACTAAAGAAGGATGAAAAATTTATATGGACAAAGGCATGTGCCAAGTCATGGCAATGGATGAAGGCATACATGTTTACATGTACTTATTATACTTGATCGGAAGTTAAAGTTTCATGTGCATATCGATGCATCGAATTGTATGCAAGAAGGGTTATTTTGACGAGGATATGACAAAGAGGAACAAAGCCGATTAGTAATTAAAGCAAGGCCATATACATTACAAATTAGGACATGATGGAATGTTGATGCAGTGTTTAACATTCATTGAAGCCTCTAAAGTTTTGGAAGAGTTTCATGAAGCATTGGTTAGAGGCCACTATGGCAGTGAAACAAAAATGAAGAAAATCATGTTGACATGCTACTAATGGCCGACTATTCACAAAGATGTTGTCAACTTGTGTCAAAAGTGTGACATTTCTCAACTATTAGAACCTATGCGGCGAAGTGGCAAGGGACCACTTGGGCCACTTATGGTATATGAACCTTTTATGAAATGGGGTTTAGATTTTATGGGACCTATTAAACCCACATCTAATATCACTAATGATCAATATATTATTGTAGTCATTAACTATGCCACTAAATGGGTGGAGGCTTAGCACTTAAAGATAACATAACAAATAAATCATTAAGTTCATTTATGAAATCATAACTAGGTTTAGGTGTCCCGCCCATTTTATTAGTGATCAAAGAAGCCATTTCAGTAACAAAACTGTTGAATTGTTAGGAGCAAAGTTTATGGTTGTACATCACAAGTCAACCATTTACTACCCCAAGAATGGTCAGGTTGAGTCGACTAATAACTTTGGGAATTTTTTTGGCCATATTAGTTAATAATAATCACAATGACTAGGACATTATGCTATTTACAACATTATAGGCATATCAAACAACATATAAATTGCTTATACAATTACACATTTTGAATTAGTTTACAACACTCAACTTGTTATGCCAATTGAATTTATGGTCCTTACGAAAAGAATTAGGGATGTACCAACAAAAGACCTTAATAAGGCCATTCATGTAAAAATGGAAATTTTCATTTGATTAAATTAAAAATGTTAGTGTGCTAGTGAAAATATTAATCATGCACAATTATTGCAAAAGGAAAATTGGGATGAAAAAAGGAAACTCAAAAACATTCATAAGGGTGATTTAATCCTATGGATGCCCAAATCAACTAAAATCAAGGGAGGTAAATTTAAGCTACCTTTGAAGGGTCCCTATAAAATGTGTAAAGCTTTAAATAATGACACTATCAAATTAACTACTCTAGGTGATGATTAGGTAAAGAGAATAAACATTAACAAATTAAAAGAATATCATTCAAAAAATGTGGTAGATTAAAATTGGTTAAATTTGATGAAAATATGTTATTTAGGTTAAAATTGGCTAGACATAATTAAAGAATGTTATTTAAGTTAATCTTGGAAATATTGGCAAAATCGGGTTTTTTATGTTAAACTTGGTTATAGTTGGATGAAATAATAAATTTAGGTTAAATTTGTTTAAATTTTGTTAAATGTCTATACTTAGGCTAAACTAAGTTCAATTAACTTTATGTAAGTTACTTCAATTAAACTTGGCTTAGCTTGACAAAACTAAGATGTTTTGTTTAAAATAATTTTATTTTGACTAAAATTAGCTAAGTAATTCACCTAAGCTAAATTTGGCTTAATTTGTCTAAATGTGACATAACTTAGCTATTTAGTTTAAAGTATATTAAAGTTGGTTAAATTTAAGATAGTTAGATTAATATAAGTTCATTCAGTATACTTAAATTGAAATTTGTGAAATTAATTAATTAAAGCCAAACCCGGGAAAATTAAATGAAATTTGGCTTGAAGCACTAATTAGAATTAAATTAAGTTAAACAAACATATTTAGATTAAACGAGGCTACTTGGATTAAATAAAGTTACTTAGATTAGACTAGGTTAAATTAGGTTAAACAATGGTAAACAAGATGAAATTAGGCTACTTAGGTTAAACTAGGTTAAATTAAATTTAACCTAGGCTAAATGTAGGATAAACATATAAATTTAAACTAGGCTTATCCTAAAGGTTAAACCTAACAAATCCATCTTGTGATAAGTTATAGTTATGGCTCCAAATGGATTGAAGATCTTCTTTAAAACATTGTGCCAAAACATGGTTTTCATGAATAATAGTCTATGATTAATGTCCAAACTTAATCATGTAATTAGATGTGGACACTTGTCGTTGGCATTTATATGTCTATAATCATCAATACAATTATATGATTACAATTGTGACTATATGATTATAAGTCATTTTCAAAGACATGACATATGTCATAATTTAAGCAATCCTAGATTACTTTAGGAAGGCCATTGTTAGCATATATAATGCAAAAAAGTTTAGGTCAACCTAGGTTTAGTAAATAAACTTAGGTTCATTTTGGTCGGCTTACGTTAACTTAAGTTAATTTGAGTGAATTTAAATTAACTTAGGTTTTGTTTATGTATTGCCTACGTTTTATCTTGGTTAGTTTAAGTTTAACCTAAGTTAACTTAGGTTCAACCTAGTTTAACTTTAATCAATTTAAGTTGAACCTAAGTTGAACTTAAATTTAACCTAAATTTGACTTAGTTAGCTGTAACCTGAATTCAACCTTGGTTAACCTAATTTTAGCTTTAACCTGCCTAGGTTTAACTTATGTTTAGCCTTGGCTAGCCTAGATTTAGCTACTAGTTAACTTGGGGTTAGATTATGTTTAATTTTAGTTAACTTAGAATTAAACATATGTTTAGTTGAGGTTTAACTTAGGTGTTGCCTTGGTTAAAAGGTTTGGCATGGGTTTGAAAAAAGTTTAGCCTTAATTAGCCTATGTTTATCCTGGGTTAAACTAGGTGTAACCTTTAATTAACCTTGGTTCATGAGTAAAGGCATAAGATTGGTTAGCATAAATTTACCCCAAGTTTAACTCTAGTTAGCCTATGTTTGACTTTGGTTAATCTAAGTTAAACTTAGTTTTAATCAATGTTCGATGTACTTTTAGTTGAAATTCAATTTAGGTTTTGCCTTGGGTAGCCAAAACTAATTAAAATTTTTGTTGAAATTTAGAACTTACATTTAATTAAGTTGTAGCTTAGGTTTAACCGAAGTTAACTTAAATTAAACATAAGTTTAACTAAATTTCAACCTACATTTAGTTGAAGTTAATTAGTTGTACTTGAGGTAAGTTTAGGTTAACCTAGGTAGGCTTAAAATAACCTAGGTAAATGTAAGCTAGGTTTATTTAAGATAGGATTTGGTTAAGCCTAGTGAAATCAAAGTACATAATTTGTATTAAACTATTGTTCATAATTTTATGACGAGTAATTTTGTTACAAAAGAAAATTGTGGTGTAATAGTTAGGGATTGGGACCTTCAAAGTGGAGGTTTAGGGGTTCAAGTCTTCACACTTTAGGTAAACGTTATAAATTACCTAGATTTTTTGCATATATAATTTACCTAAGCTTCTATCTTAGGTATTCTTTAGCTTAGGTAGCTTAGGCCACTTAAGCTAACCTTCCTAACCTTGTTTGATTAGGTTCTAACTTTCATGTGGCACGACACAATTGGGCCATAAAATTTCAATTCTTTGTTCTAGGTTACCACATGGTAACATGTAATTGGGTTAAAAAAAATCTTCATGATCTAGGCTTGGTTTGTCACATGCCAACACTTTATTAACATTTAAGTTAGGTTGTCTAGGCCAGCCACATGGCAACAAAGAATTAGTGAAAAAAAAATTCATATTTTAAAATTTAAATTTAGGATGTTGAATTATTTTCCATGACTATGGTATAAATGACTATAATCATGGAAAATGCAATTACAAATGGCATTTGCAATTGGCACTAAGGATATGCTTAATGGCATACAAAAAGGCCTTATGGATTACGTAGTCATGTAGGCACAAGCAGTGATATATGGTATAAGTGATTACAAATGTAATCATTTGTGTAATCCAAAAACATTGTTGTAGCATAATGAAATCAATTGTGCCATCATATGGTTCATGTTCTCATAAGCTATCAACATTCTTCTCTCAAACATGTCCTTATATTCTTTGTATTGAGAAAGGATTTCATGTTGAGGTGACTCAACATTTGTCGTCGGAAGAACATAAATTAATAACACATTTCCTATTTTGTAATGTGTATGAAACCCTTTACTCCTAGCAACAACTTGGAACATTTGGATTTTCATGTACCACCAAGGTCCTAATTATGTTTGATATTTTACATGTGTGTTGATTTTCATGTTGGTCTTCAAATGCGCAACATACATAATCATGGTTTTGCTAAACATGCTTGTGTTGAAGGTTTCACATTCTAGGGCCTCTTGTTTTTTTGTTTCAAAGTCAATTATTTGGTAGTTAATCCACTTGTGGATTATGTAGAATGAGCTAGGATAAAATAATGATGATAGTTTTTTCAAATATGAAATGATATTGAAAACAACTTTGCTAGTGTGTAACCCAATATTGAACTTTGAACTTCAAATGCTTTGGTTTCATGTGTTACAAGTCGTTAGGAAAAAATACAAATGTTGATAACTTTAATTGGTACTACTATGTTTTTTTTCACCAAAGCCAACTTATGTTGCTACACCATTTCCTTGTCAATGAAACATGCAAAATTATTGAAATAAAAAAGGCTTAGTTTTCCATTGCCACAAGCTTGTTGCATTTTATAATGATTGGTGACAAAAAAATGGTGTTGGATCCACAAATAAGTTAAAACCATTTTCATCATATGATGCATTAAGGTCCAATATTACAATCTTTATTAAAATTAAATGTTATCATTTCCTAGTCCTTTAAGTTGTGAATTGATATTAAAAGTGCATTACAACAAAAGGGGTCCTTATATGCCAAGTGATTTCATTAGATTTTGAGTGAATTCACTACTCCCAGTGAATGGGACTTAGTGTTGATGCAATGAATTCACTAATCTGGTGAATGGAGACTACTGAACATATTTTGTAGTGGTGGAACATTTGTTTGTTGACCACATTTTATCGAACCTTTCCAAGCAACATGATTTGACTTTTTATAATACAAATTAAAATGTTTACACATGTCATCATTACTTTTCTTATTCCATGAAAGGTTCAAATTAAGTTTTATCAATTTGCATGGGATCATCCTTTGGTGAAATTGCTAGTTGTTGGGGTGGCATAAAAGGTGAAAAATGCCTTCAGTTTGGTGATGGTTCCCAATTTTTCTTTTGCCATGGTGCATGGGCTTGGTTCCATGGTGTTTGGACTTGCGGTGCAAAAGTTCTTGAATATTGAATGATTTCTTCGCTGAAAATTAAAGTAAATTGTAGCTGAAAATTTTGGAGGAATTGGAATGTGCCTTTGGTGTTGTTCAAAAGATCTTGATGAGCAGGATGTAATGTAATTATATTCGGTAAGATTTGGATTCAGAATGTGGGAGATATTGATTTAAAAGTAATTTCTGCTGCTGAAAATGCAAATAAATTCCAAAAAACCAGGTTTTTTGGAAGGAAAAATCAGTTGAGAACGTGGTAACACTTGAAGGTGAACCAATTCAATTCAAGCATGATTTCCTTTCATATTTGGCTATTCAAAAAATCCATGTATACATGGTTTTGCCTATTTTGTAATGGGTTCACACTTGAGCCAACTATAGAGGTTACACTAGTTATATATTTAAGCGAAGGCACATATGTTAGTGCTTTCTTTGCATGATGGTCGAGGGCTTAAATGCACTTACACAAACTTTCAAAGGGTGACAACCCATATTATGTTATCAAATTTTCCCTTGTTTTCTTTCTAGGAAATCCTTTGCTCCAAGCTAGTGAAAAACATTGTGCCTTGCAAGGTGCATTGAAAATATATTATGCACATTTTTGTCGAGGTCATTATGATAATGAAATAGTAGATAGATCGTGAGCGACCCATAAGAAAAAAAAAGAAGGTAGGGTTCTTTCACCTACTTATAGGTGTAAGACTCGTTTCACTCCTAACAAATAGGTGTAAGATCATGCCTACTCCTTAAAAAGATCCCTTCTCTTTTCTAGGAGAAGTATTCACCAATTGCAATAATGTGCCCTTCACATATAAACTATCAAATTTCTTTGAGTGCCTTTCATGTATAAGGCTAGATGTGTAGCTAGATGTGTGATGATGGCAACTTGAGAAGGCTTGAAGTGGGAATGGCTTTGGGAATCCACCCTTTTAGTGAAGCTATTATTACTTACCTACCTACCTACATAGGTACCACTTTAGTGACATGCTATATTCTTGACATACACATGGTTGGTAACTACTTCAATTCTTTACATCAATTTTCACCAAAGACAAGCATAGATTTTTTAAAAAAAAAACAAAAAAATAAATAAATAATTAATTGTTTCATGAATTTGTTTATCTTCCAATATTTGCAAAATTTCTTGAGTGATGTTTTTGTGAAAATGATAAAAATTTCAATTTAATTTTTTCTTGTGTACATTTGACTAAAATTTCTAATTTTATTGAAATTCTTTTGGGGGGGAAAATCAGTTTTTCTAGAGTAAATTTGATTAATTTAAATTTCACCAAACAAATTCTCGATATGACAAAATTGAAAAAAGAAAAAAGAAAACCACCCCTTTTTGGCAACAATATATTTTTTCAATTTTCTGATGTTATGTCATTGGCTAGCATCGTAAAAGAGAGATTAATCATTAAATTGCAACAAGTTTTAAAAAACCCGTCCAATAAGTAAGAAACTCAATAATAATAAAATAATACCAAACTTTTAAAATCAGAGTCCGAAGATGACCCCCCCCCCCCCCCCGCCCAAAAAGAAAAAACTAAAATAAAATGAAAAAATAAAAAAATCGAATGTCTTTGTTTTTTGAGAATTGGCGATATTCTTCCTTTAAAAACGGGAATATTAAGACATAATATTTTATTCCATTAAGAAAAAAAAAAATTGTGGCACATTTTGGCGAAATTTCGTACCCCCCCCCCCCAAATTTATTAATAATAAAATAAAATAATAATAATAATAATAATAAATAAATAAATAATTTAAAAAAAAAAACGCCGACTGGTGGGAGGGGTGCAGGGGGGTAGAGTTGACTGTTGGATACGGAGATAGGGAATGGACGGTGAAGATGTAAGGAAAAGTTCGGCGGAATTGTCCTTTAGCCCCCTATTCCAGCGCTCGATCCCACTCCCCTTCTCCTCTTCCTTCGTCCTCTCCTCTCCTCCCCGTCTTCCCCTCTCGCAAGAGATCTCTCTCTCACTCCTTCTCGCAATCTTTTTTTTTTCCCTCTGGAGTTTTTCTTCTTCTTCTTCTTCTTCTCTACCTCCCGGTTTGTTTTCGTCTGCTTGGTCGTCTGTTTTTGTATTTTTGGGGTTTTTTTTTGGGTTCCAATTGCGCCAGCGCTGGTGTGTGTGTGGACTTGCTGCCGCGGTGTGGAGGAGGATTTTTGTAGCCACCATGCAGGCGCTCTATGCAGCAGCGCCCGCGTGGGTAGCCAGTGGTAACAATGTTGTACGGATGCAGAGACGAACGGAATCTGGATTGTCGGCGCGGGTGTCATGTGCGGCGGCGATGATGTCGGGAATGGCTGCTATGCGATCTAGCACAAGTCATGGTGCCATATGCGGGGTTGGAATCGGGGAGAGAATGATGATGATGAGGAGGACGAGGAGAAGTATGCAGGCGGGGGATTTACGGGATTTGCGTGGAGGTGGCTTCAGAGAAGCAGCCGCGGTGAGTAAAGAAGTGTTCGCTGGTAATGGCTTGAGAATACGGCCAATTGGGCGTCGCATTGGTGGGGAAATTCCTCTTGGATTGGGAATTGGGCTTAATGTTCGTGCACAGGCGGCGGCGGCAGCACCAGCAGCAGAAGGTGGAGCTTTTCCCAGTCAGAATGCGAGCACTGCTGCTCCCAGGAAGTTTTTCGGCGTGGAGACTACTACTATCAAGAAGGTGCTGCCATTAGGGTTGATGTTTTTCTGCATTCTGTTCAATTACACCATCTTACGAGACACTAAGGATGTGCTGGTGGTGACTGCCAAAGGAAGCAGTGCTGAGATCATTCCTTTTCTCAAGACATGGGTGAACTTGCCCATGGCCATTGGGTTCATGATAATCTACACCAAGCTCTCCAATGTTCTCTCCAAGGAGCAGCTTTTCTACTCCTGCATTTTCCCTTTCATCGCGTTTTTTGGGACCTTCGCCTTTTTCATGTACCCATTGGTGGACATCTTGCATCCCACTGCATTCGCAGATTTTCTAGTCCAGAAACTGGGCACAAGATTCTTGGGACCTATTGCTATTGTTCGCAATTGGACTTTCGTACTCTTCTATGTCATGGCTGAGCTGTGGGGCAGTGTAGTGGTTTCAGTACTCTTCTGGGGCTTTGCTAATCAGGTGTGTACTCTTCCTCCCATCCCATCTACTGGTCATCTTGGACATTCACAAGCCTTACTGATGTAATGCTTGCTGTGTAGACTGCATTGTGAATGCTGACATGAAGTTGAGTCGTTCTGAATGTTGCACTTTCAGTTGTGGACATATTGGTTGATGGTGTGGGAATGTCTGCAAAGTTCTTCAGTTTTAAGTTTTGCAACAATCCAGGAGGCAAAAGTGCCATTGTGCTATTCACAATGCAATCCCAAACTTCATGGAAGTGTAGTTTAGAATGGATACATTGTAAGAATGAGGGTCTTTGCTGTGGTGGAATTGATGCATTGTCAGGAGGTTGCCTATTTTGTGTTTGGAGTTTATGTAAAGTATGTTCCATTCAGCATGCTGTGACCTCTTTCAGTCATGACCTAAGCTTTTGCAGTATCAGCAAGGCGTTTTGCAAAAATCAGCAGACTTCTGCAGGTTTTTTGTTAGGGTTCAGTAATTATGATTTTCCAGGAGAAATATCACAACCATGTAACAGGTTGCTGGAGATGATAGAATCTTAATAAACTTACCAAGGCTGGGGTGTGTGTGTGGCAGATCACAACTGTTGATGAAGCCAAGCAGTTCTACCCTTTGTTTGGCCTAGGGGCCAATGTAGCTCTTGTGTTTTCAGGCCGCACAGTCAAGTACTTCTCAAAGTTGCGCACACAGTTGCCACCTGGCGTTGATGGGTGGGGTTACTCACTCAAGGGTATGATGGGGCTTGTTGTAATTCTTGGCTTTGCAATTGTGGGTATTTACTGGTGGGTCAACAGATATGTGGTGAATGATCCATCACTTCCCAAGGCAGAGATCCGGAAGAAGGTTTGTGTTTCTTCTCTTTACTTTTGGAGATATCCCATGCCTCTGATCCAGAATTAGAATTTTAATTTTAGAGGTCACCCTCCTCTGAAGAAACTCCATTGTGCAAAAATTGCAAGAGCTTGGCACAGGAACTCCAACAGCTGAACTGCACTGTGTCTATATTCATATTCATCCTGCTATACGATGCACTGTCTTAATTCATTTCATATGGATGTGAATACTGAGGCCTGAAGCTTTTGTAGGTTGTTGTAAATCAACATATGGGAGAAAATTTATGCAGAGTTTATGTTATGCAGCTTTGAGTTTATAATCTTGAATTGTTATGGGGATATCAAGGTGGAGTCAATTTTGTGGAATGTCTTTTTGTCCACTGGATAATCAAGACCTTGTTGGTATGTGTATGCATGTGTAGAAAGCCAAGCCTAAGTTGGGTATGGTGGAAAGTGCTAAGTTTTTGCTAAACTCGCGGTATATTCGGGACCTTGCTACTCTCGTTGTTGCATATGGAATCAGTATCAATCTGGTGGAGGTCACGTGGAAATCAAAGCTCAAATTGCAGGTGAGCCCTTGCCTACTACCACTATCAGGAGTTCCTTAGTCTTCTCCAGGTGTGGTGCACATTTTGTGGGGAGGTTTTGTCCTGTGTTGGACTGGCATAAATTGTGAAACACATCAAGTTTAGATTTTGATAACAAAGGCAAAGAAAAAGCATTTGATGTGCTTCACATATGTTCACCAGCTATGCTTCAGTCTTGAAGCCACCAGTATGTGAATTGAAAGATGTGTATTGTTGATAAGAGTCATTTGAGGTCTTAAGGGTTGTGCTATGTTGCTGCATTATGTTACTGCATATCCCTTTTTTGATCATGTGTCAGAGCATGAGGATGAACCTTTATCCTGGAACTTATGATTACTTTTCTAGGCTGAATCGTGTGCATACTTGTCATGATGAAAATGTGGCAGTTGCAGCCTTCTCACCAGAGCAAAGTCATCAACTTGAGTGGGTGCATCTTGCTTGTCTGTGCATCAGCCCCCTAGAACCTGCTCATGCATGAACTGACACAATGAAGTTTGGTCTCTGTGTTGGTGCAGTTCCCGAGCCCCAATGAATATTCTTCATTCATGGGTGACTTTTCAACATACACAGGAGTGGCAACATTTATAATGATGTTACTGAGCCGTTTCATTTTCAGGAAGTATGGATGGGGTGTGGCTGCAGCCATCACACCGACAGTGTTGCTAATTACAGGGGTTGCCTTTTTTGGACTGGTTCTCTTCAGTACTCCTCTCACTCCTGCACTTGCAGGCATTGGACTGACTCCATTGCTAGCAGCAGTGTATGTTGGAGCCCTCCAGAATATCTTCAGCAAGAGTGCCAAATACAGCCTGTTTGACCCATGCAAGGAGATGGCCTATATCCCCTTGGATGAGGACACCAAGGTATGTAGTTGAGCTAACATTCTGTGACTCAGAATGGTCAAGATCTGCAATGTACCTTGTCTGGTATGAAGGATCAGATATTTGAGAAACATTCTAGGGTTTTGATGCTGTTTCCCTTGAATCTTAAGGTAGCAAGTGGTGTTACCGACATGCCATTCATTTTAAAATGATTTTCTTGAGTTATCTCTGGATTAGTTGGTGCACAACTGGTGGCATGACAAGAGCAATCATGTCTTGGGAGTGGACAAGAAGTTTAGGGTTTTATGGAGAAGCAGTCAGAAGCTGTATCTAATCATAACTGCTTTTTGGTGATTTTTATGCAGGTGAAAGGGAAGGCTGCCATTGATGTGGTGTGCAACCCACTTGGCAAGTCAGGAGGTGCTCTTATCCAGCAGTTTCTCATCCTGGGATTTGGATCATTGGCAGCCTCTACACCTTATTTAGGGGCGATTCTCTTGGTTATTGTTTTGGCATGGTTAGGTGCAGCACGGTCATTAGATGCCCAATTTACACCTCTAGTCCAGAAAGATTTGAAGGGCAAGCTTCTGGAAGGCAAACTATCTGCCATCTCTGCTGCTGTCCTGGCGCAATCAAAGGCAAGGAAGGAGGTAAGGAATTTCTTTCTCACTGAGTGTCTTTGTCAAGGTTGCGATGTTTAGAGTTGTGCATTGTCATGAAACACATGAGTTATAAGTTATATGAGGGAAAAAATGTGGGACTCAATAACCATATCTGCTCTGATCATTTGATCAGTGAAAGCTTGAAACTAACTGATGTGTGATTTGGTATATTGGAAAGGTACTCTTCTAGACCTCACCATTGCAATTTACAGAGTGCAATCAGGAAACAAACAAAATTTATTTTCCTAAATCTTGCACTGTCTTATTGTGCTGTGGATTGATGGAGAAAATTTGGGTTCCTGGGTGCAGGTGACTTACCGTTTTGTGAGTGTTCTCAATGAGCAAGGTTTCATTGAAGGACGGTATGTGCCCGTTGTTGATGGGCAGGCAGTGGCTGCTGTTGCACCTGCCCCTGTTGCTTCAACAACCAATGGGGATGACTCCACAGAGAAGCAAGGAGAGGGGGATCGTGATATCCCTGCTTCAGAGGCAGCACCCATCAATTGAGACAGTTTTGTGTGCATGCTGGTTGATGCCCCTCACTCCCAGCACCTCACTCTGAGTGAAAACCATTCCTGGAATTAATCACATTATTTGAATCAGTCTGTCGGAAATAGTCAGAAATGAGTAGTGTTTATGCTGTGAAAGTTGCAGCTTGGGAATGCAGCAAGGTGTGAGTGGTTTAGGCCTTGCTGACTCCCAACGGAAGATGAACAGATTGACAAGCAATGTGTCATTTGGTGGAGAGAGGCTGTGTATGTGCACTGCAGCAACTTCCCCCCCTCTTGTAGTGCACAGTGTACCAGGTTGTATGCAGGCACTACGAATTTTTTATGAGTCTAGTATCTGTTATATGGCCTCATTTCAGCAGTTTGGTTTAAAAGTAGTAGGTAGAGGTGACTTTGGCAGAGCTTGGTGTGATGTGGGGAAGGAGAGTTTCTGCGAGGCTTGAGTAACACATTAGTAAGTTGGGTGCTTAGTGCATCCAGGTGTGGTCTTGTATAAGTGTCCCACTTGAGAGTGGTGGACAGAAATGCAACAATATTTGTTGTAATCGGGAGCTTAGAAGTCTGGTGACTATTTGGAAAGGTAGAGATAATGATGAATGAATAATACGGGTAGTTTGTTCACTGACATGAGATGGCTATTGTTGTGGCCACTGCATCTGATGATATTCAAATCATTGGGCAATTGGATCTGGATGGGAGAGACAGATTGTCTTTTGCACTTGGTATCTTGTGTGGAAATTCTTGGAAGTCAGGATGTAAGAAATTCTTTGTCGTAGAGGTGTTTCATGAATTTCACACGCAGGTATACATTCTGGTTTGTTGTGTTTTTTCGAATTGTGCATGTTCATGAAATGTTGAAATGCAGGTGGTTCTTCAGCATCTGAAATCACAACATTGAATTTATTCAACAATTGTTTGACCACCTTTTTTTGGGGGGGGTGTAAAAATGGATAAATCCATTTGTAATAGAAGTACTGATGATTTGTGAGTTGTGGTTATATGGATTATACAAGTTAGGTTGTTTAGGATTGTGAATATTGCATATAGGATTCCAGCACCATGTAATTGACTGCATCACTAGATGCCAATGGAATGGCTTTTTTGGTTTGGTAGTATTCTCCCATGGCTTGCATGGATAGCCAAGAATGAGTATTCTGGTTGGTCAATGAAAGAATAAATGTTGGGTACCCCTGAATTCGTTCAGAGTTTGTCTATTCCACGGATGTGTGCAACTATCCAACCTTATGGTTTACCGCATGGAACTCCTGCCTGTAAGTGTTTTATATGTAAGATAATGCTTGAGGATGGGGAGTTCATAAAGTAAGGGCCACTGAGATGGCAACCGAGGAAGGAACTTGCACTGGGAATGTACCATCCAAGATGTTATCCCATATAATGATCCATTGAGACTTTTTAGGAAAAAAACAATTGTGACATGCACTAGGTATGATGAGAAAAAAATTCCAGTGGCAAAGAATCTTTCGAATGATCATCCATGGACCATTTCAACGACAATTTCGAAAATAACTACCTCATTTTCAAGCCTAACTACTTCATTTCTTTCTTCATAACTACTTGCTTTTCCTATTAGCTTTCTTAATAACTATCTCTCACCTTTCCTAATAACTACTTCACTCTTTTTCCCTATCCAGTGTGGCATGATGTGTGGCATGACATGTAGTTGTGAGCAGATCTGCTACATGATATACCCGCTCTGAAAATTTATGTTTGGAAGCTTGAGTAAAATTCCCATGCTCTGATACAAACTAGATGCATGAACCAGCAGGCTTGAGCTACCAGTATTAAGCAGGAAAAGCCCGCACCAAGAATCGAAGTTTGTCTCAAGACATTATCAGGCTGTGACAAAGTGCAAAGTGCATGTTTTTCCACTTGCTTTGTATTAGATAATGGCCATTGGAGGACCTGGCCAACCTGCTGGTCAGCCACCCGCTCAATGGCCAGGACCAGGTCTGGCCAAATGGCCATTATTTGACATAATTGGAAATTGGAAGAGATTCTGCCACAGCATTGGGAATTTTGTTGGCTATTTGCTAGACCTCACATTGTTCTTCCATGTCCTCTTATATTCTTTTATATGCAGGGGTCAGAAACCCTCTTGTTGAGTTAAGGATTATTGCTTGTCAAAGAAATAGAACTCTAATACTGTTGCAGAAACAAAATACCCAGTGATGCAGATCTGCACACTTCTAAAACAAGATGATGCCAAGGGCAGAGACCATAGAACAGATTAGGATACTGCGATTCTTCTGAAGATTACTCCAATTCTGTAGCAATGTGCACATGCTTTTCTGGACATGGATCAATTATACTAGTCACAAATTTAGTTATCTTCCACAAGCTTGCCTTCCAAGAATCTGCTGAATGATCTTTTCATGTTGATGCCAAATCTTCAAGTCCATTGTCTTTAACTATTTTGCCTTGATGATGCCTCAGCTGTTTATTTTTATCATGTGGTGAGCCAGCTTTCCCCCACAACCATATATAAGTGTAAGGAGATAGCAAGGAAATCTCTTGCAAGCAAAGCAGACAGGGAACTACTAGTGTGACCTCTGTATATGAAGTTTAGTTGTCTCTTAAACTGCCAGTGACCCTTTGTAAAATTAGTAGTCTACAGGAGGTCAGCAATGGCTGATGTGCAGTATTTATTCATTGTCTTTCCTGATCTGTTTACTTGTTGAGCCTTTGCTCTTTCTTCAATTAAATCTTGATTTTCTGCATGGCATCAGGGTCAAGTTTAAGAAGAATAAATGAGTCAGTAGAGTGCTAGTCAAGAGTAGTAAAGATGGCTCAAGCTCAGGTTAATGGTAAGGACATTTCTGTTGAAGAAAGTAACAAGCTAGAAGGAGTCATAAACTACAATGTTTGGTGACTCAAGATGAGAGCTATTTCGAGGAGGGAGAACCTTTGGGATATCATTGAAAATGTTGTAACACCTACTACATTTCCTACTATTGTCGGTGGTGTATAGGTGACAGAGTTGATGCTGTGAGACATGAAAAATAAGGTGATTCTGTCAGTCAAAGATAATTTGGTGGACACAATGGCAGAGTTCATTGATCCTGCTTTGGCTTTGGCATGGCAAACATTGAGGCTTCAATTTCAGTTGGGAGATGCATTACAAATCAACTTGTTGTTGTGCACAACAATTTCACAACATTGACATGAAGGAGGGCACTGACATTGAAGAATACATTTCAAAGGCAAGAGACCTCAAGAACCTCTTGGCTATGTTGGGAGAACCAATACCTGAGAGGACCTTGGTGAACCTGTTGCTGAACAAACTCCCTCACAGTTATGAGGATGTTATTCAAAATCTATCCACTATGGATGTGATGCCATCTTTGAGAGGACAAGCACCAAGCTGATCACTAAGTACCATTGTATGAAGAGGAGGGACCCGCAACTTGAAGACGAAGAAGCACTCATTGTGCAATATCAACATGGCCAAAACAATGCTGCTCGAGGAGCATCAGGGGCAAATTGAGGAGGCCGAAGAGGGAAGGCCTTGTTTACAAAAGTGTTGGAACATAAGGCCCAGAGAACCATCACATGTTTTGTTTGTTTGTGGCAAAAATGGTCATGTGGCCAAGGACTGTCTTGGCCGGAAACTACTAGCTGACTCAAAGGAGAAAGAGAAGCCAACAAACTTGGTGGAGAAAAAACAATGATAGTGAAGGATATTCTGATGATGAAGAAGTCATAGACGTTGTTGCCTGGCACAATTTGCGAATTGTATAAGTACAAGTCAAAATTGGTACTTAGACAATGGTGCATCTCATCATGTGACTGGTTTTGCACAAAATCGCACCAGTATAAAATCCAAAGTGAGAGAGACAAGGTGGGTTGTGCTAGGGAAGAACCTCACAATGCAACTAAGAAGAAGGGAAGTGCCGATTTTGATGGAATAAACATGATCAATCTTCTCTATGTGCCAACTCTTAAGCATACTCTTGTGTCTGTAAAAGCATGTTGTTGACATAGCTAGGGAATGTAGTCATGTTTGATGGGGATTCATGTTGGATTGTAGACAACATGAAAAATTAGAAAAATCATCAATGCAAGCTTCATAGATTCTACAAATGGTTTGTATAGACTATGTAGTAAAAAGGTCAAAACACATGTAAAATTCAATTGTTGCAAAAGCATAAAATTCACTTGTGGCATACGAGATATGGGCACCTCCCTTACTCAAGGTTGAAACATTTATCAAAACGAGGTAGAATCATTGGCATGCCAAAGATAGAATCTTTGGAAGTAGTTTGTGAAAGATGTTTTAATAGAGAGACAACATTGTGAAAATCTTAGACCTATGAACAAGAATCATTCAAAGAATGTGCTACAACTTAATTCATGTTGATCTAGGTGGTCCAATATTGAAGGAGACTCTAGATTTATCAAAGTATTTCTTGGTGTTCATAGACGACTACTCTTGCAAAAGTTGGGTTAATTTTTTGTGTGCCAAAAGTGAAACCTTTGCTAAATTCAAGATTTTCAAGGAGCTGGGTGAAATGTGAAAAGATAGGAGCACTAAAAAACAATTGTGGACGGGAATTCGCATTTACAACATTCAACGACTATTGTCAAACTCATGGGATCAAAAGACAACTAACCCAAGTTTTGACTCCACAACATAAGGGGGTGGGAAAAAGGGGTAATTCTACCATAGTTGAAAAGGCAAAGAACATGGTGTTTTCAAGTGGAATCCCATCATTTCTTTGGTCTAAAACAATCAATACCTCAAATTATCTTGTGAACATAGGGCCTACACATGCAACAAACGCATCACTCCAAAACAAAAAACAAAGATATAACTCTTCTAGAAACCCCATGTCAATCACTCGGGCATCTTTGGTTGTCTAACGTAGTACATACATGTCCCAAAACAAGATCGTGACAAAATGAATAGTGAAACAAATAAGTGCTTGTTTTATAGGATATGATGATAAGTCCAAAGTGTATAGATTATATGATCCTCATAAGAAATAAATCATTTTGAATAGAAATGTGACATTTGATGAAAGTGAGATAGGATACAAAACACCTCGATGATGAAATACCACTACTAGAGGAAAAAAAGCTTATGGGTGAAAGTAGATTACACCACCTATGAAATTTTCTTACCCAAACTATTTCCGATGAATCATCATCATCATTGGAATTATGGTTGGATATATAACATGGCTAAGGTATGTGATTTACCCGAGAACACTTGAAACATTGCAATGACTTCCAATGCCTTGGGTTAAGTTGTGTGTCATTTTGTGAAAACATGAAATTGACATGTTGAAAATCATCATAATTATCATAGGCTACACTTTGAATAATTTCACACTACTCATATCACAACATTATAGTAGATGATGAAAAATTATAGAATTTCACATTAAAAAAAAAGAATTCCTTTTTCAAAAAAATAAATTGTTTTGTTAATGTGGAAACTAACCCTAGGTTACGCTATTAGGCGAAACAATATTTGAAGACTCTACTTCATCCAAAGTATAGTGTAGAGGCTATTATCGTAACCTATGGTCAGCTTCCATGTTAAGAAGATGAAAATATTTTGTTTTCAAAAAGAAATTGTTTTTAGGAAGGACCAAAAGGGCTACCCTTCTCTTGCATAAAGCACTTGTTTGGGTTCATAATAATAATAATAAAAAATAAATGAATGAATAAATAAATAGAAAATAAAATAAAATAAAGTATTTTTTTTGGGGGAAGGGGGGGGGGGAGGGGGGGGGGGGGGGTTGCTTTTATTTATCTTTCTCTACCAGGTTGCACTACATATGATGACAAGGTTCTTAAAGGATAAAGAAGGCTTTTGAAATATAAGGAAATATGCTAGAAAGGAGGAAAAAATAAGGTCAAGGAGAAAAATGTAGGTACAAACAAAGTGGAAGAAACTTTCCAACTTGCAAGAAATCCCTCAAAATAACTACTATGCTTGACAATGGTTGTCAAATTAACAAAGAGAGAATTTAAGAATTAAAAAAAAAAGAAAAAAAAAGCCAGTATTTTACTTGTGGCAAAAAGCCAATTTTAAAGGTTGTCAAATAACAAAGTGAGAAATTAAAAAAAAAAGAAAAAAGCAAAAAAAAAAGCCAGTATTTTACTTGTGGCAAAAGGCCAGTTTTTAAAGGGGGGTGTTTAGTTACTTCATTTGAAGTCATGGGAACCAAGGTGGTAACCTGAGTTCCCATGGACCTGCCCTTCCCTCCCCACCCGTCCCCCCCCACCCGGCGAGAGGCCGCGGGTTACACAGTATATGACCTGCGAGGTGGTTATATCCGGTAACCGACGACCTAAATCCGGTTACCACCTTGGGGAAAGGAAAAGGGCAAGATTCTGCTTCCAAAGGGGAATGTAGTTAGTACTTATTCCAATGCAAAAGACAATTTTTTTTTAAAGAAAAGAAAAGAAAGTAAAAGAAAGAAAAAACTAGGTCAGGGTTTTAGGGTTTTGGTAACGTGATCGTCGTGGGACCCACAATTGGTTGGTTCCATTTGCACGTCCCAACAAAACTAGAAAAGCCTAAAGGTCGTATCTGGTCTACAGTCCATACCTTTTCGACGTGCCATTTCAGCATTGCACCGAGATGTCATAGTTATTGTTCCACCAATGCATATCCGACACGTCAAAAAGTGACGTCATTTGGGATCTCTCTCTCTCTCTTCCCGCCGGCTCTTCTTGGTGTTTTTGGTCGTCACTTGTTTTTTCCCGAAAGCTTTGCTCCCCTCGCTCAGTGTTGCAAGAACAACCTCCGGCCACGACGGGTCATTTTTAGGGTTCCTCTTCCTTCTTCTCTGCAGGCGGAAGGAAGACTGGAGAGGCAGGCAGTGGCGAGTCGCAGAGAGAGAGAGAGAGAGATAGAAATAAAAACACAGAGTCACGGAGATGGCGCCTCCAGCGGGAGGAGTAGGCACGCAAGTGGCTGCTGGGACGGCTCAGCAGCAGCCGGCTCAGCAAGGGTTAGGGCAAGTTCTGTTCGGGGTTGTGCGTATGGGGTTGTTTTGGTATTTTGCCATGCAGATGTTTGGAGGGAGCAAGAAAGTCACCAATCCTGCTCTGCTTACCAACAACTTGTTCAGCAAGGGCGAGGATCTGGTACTTTTTTCCCCCCCCCCCTTCCTTTCTTGGCTGCTGTCTTCCTGGCTTGATGTTCTAGGTTTTTTCTCCTGCTTGATGTGGCGGTAGTTATCGGTTGTGCTGTAGATACTATAGTGATCGCCGCATTGGCAATCATTTTAGCTCAAGAGTGCCATCTTCAATATGGCGCTGCCCAATGCGTTCCTCTTTCTGCAATCAATAGCAGAAGACAAATCATAACTCTAGTAGAAGATACTTCTTTAGCTGCTTTTTGTCTTTTACAATTGGAAACTTGATGTAGAACATCTGGTGTGTCTCCCTGTGATTGTGATGTTGTTTCAAAGTTGGGATTGCAGCTGTAGAATCTTCCCAAGGTGATGTTGTCCAAAGGCATGGAATTAGTGTGTTGAAGTCTTTGTTAGTTGTCTTCAGGATGATGCAGGCATTCACAATTCCACCCTTGAATTCATGGTGTGTATTATTGTGGGCAGGATGTATGGCTATACATTTCAGAGGCTCCCAAATTCACAGACTTTGGTAATGAGGCAGCACTAGTTTGGCATGAAACAAATGTTCCTTATGCAGTTTGGACGCCCAACAGTGTGCGCCACAAACACTTTGTGTACCATCCATCTGAGGTACCACACAACCACACAACCATAGGTTTCCAATTCTGAACATTCTGAGCTTTATTACCCCTATGACACAACAGATTTACTATCCTTCTTGTCTTGTGCAAGATTGCTTGGACTAGTTCTGCTGCAGCATATTATACCAAGAACAGAATTTCCTTTCTTGGAATGTATTTGACATGTGTAGGGTTAAGGATGATTTGTTTTGATGGTACACAGCACACATCAGAATCTGAACCCTCTGGATAGGGTTTTCTGTGTTTTCTTGACTTGAGAGACAATGGGATTATTTGTGGTTGAGTGTTAGTAATACTTTAATCAGTTTATTACCATGCTCACCTCTTGATTTTGGACCCTTCCTGAACATTTGAGTGGGGATAGTTGTAACTTGTCATTGATGGACAACATCAAAGTGACTGTGATGAGGCCTGGCTGCAGGAGGTGAAGCATAATGGCAGTTTGTATGCACATGTCTTCGTTGCACGGGCAGGGTTTTCTGCAGACCCCAGTGATCCTGAGTATGATCAAACTGCCTCCTTCAGTAGGACCCATCGTGAGTTCTCTTCTGTGGTCTGCATCACAAAGGTCTCTGTACTAGTTATAATCAAAGTGGGTCTGTCCAGTAGTCCAGATTGCAGCTTTTTGTGTAATGGTGAATTAAACGCTGTACTTGAGATTCCTTTCATTGTGTCATGTCTTCTGGAATATAGTCACTTCCCAGAAAATTGTGCTTAACAAAATACAAAGCCAAGATGTTGTTTTTCTAGTGAACAAGGTTTTCTCATTAGTTGGTTGAACAGGGCTTCTGATTATTTGGCTTGCTTATCTAAGATCAATGGTCTTTTCACAATGGTGGAATATGAGCTGGACATATAGATTGCAGATGAAGTATGTGCACTAATCTGCACCCGTTTCTAGAAGTGAATCTACTTCTCTCAATTGAATGGGTTCTCCCCCCTGACCCAAGAGACCACCTGAAATTTTGATGTTTTGGTTTATGCAGCACTTGTTGTATACCTTCCAAAACCAAAAATTGACAAGCGCAAAAAATTGTGGTCAAAGAATGAGGAGGCAACAGAGCAAGAAGCTGCTGAAGTACTCTCCTGTGCCTTTGCTACAGTGTTGAGACCATGTATGTTCAGTGAAGAGAAATAGGATACTGGGTTATTTCTTTATAGTAACAAATAGTGTGATTTTCCACTTCATTTCTGCTTATATGTTATTCTACTTTCATGTTTGTGGAACAGGTGTTCTTGGAGTCGACAAGAGAAGAAGAGGAAGAAGCTCCCCCAGATTGGATATCATTCTGGAAGCCAAATATGACCATCAACTTTGTGGATGATTTCACAAAGTATGACTTCCTGCATGCCTGAAGTCTGGCAGTAGCATTTGTTGCAACATGAGCATTGTCCTTTCATTTGGTTGATGGCAGTGAACTATGTGTGGAACTTTTCTGCCTTAGCCTAAACCCTTCCTACCAGCTGCAGTAGGATGAGTTTTGGGTGGACATGCATGGTTGATCAGTTGAGTAATCTGCCTCCAAAACAGGAGCTGAATCATTGTCATTACCTGTGAAAATTGTGTGGTCCTTATTGCAGATATCCGATAGGTGGTGCTCCAGCCACAATTGCTGAATGTATCCACCCTTGCCTAATGTTTTATCACAGTCTGTGAAGGGGTCTGGCAATTGTCTTAGGACGTGTACTTTGCTTGTTTGTTTTTTTGAAGAGTGTTGAGGGAACTTCTGTATTGAAACACAGGGGAATGATGTAAATATTTCAGGACCACAATCAATTCTATTCCTAGGTGATTGTGAAAAGAAAAAATGCTTCCTTAAGTGGGAGTCACAGACTTACACTATGAGGAAACAACTGGGAACTACTTCCCTACTGTGTACTTCAATGAGTTCTGGCTGCTGAAGGACAAGCTAATTGCCATCAATGAAACAGTTAATGAACTTCAATTGGAGCTGGAGCTGGGTCCAATCAGTCTGACTCGCTGGCAGCTGTATCTTCAAGTTGATCAATCCTTCAAAATGCAGCACTCTTATGGCAGCATGCTTGAAGGAGAGGCTGATGAGCTTAAGGTATGCAGACACATCAGAGAGTGAGGAAAACTTAGTACAGGGCTAAGGAGCAGAAATGCCTAGATTGTATCAGTTGGTAAGAATATTTATTTCACCCTTGTGGGGCTGGTTTATACAATGTGTGTATTGCAAACCTTTTGATAGCTCTGTGAGTGCTAAGTGATTGGCATCCTGATCTGGCAGAGGGTCTTCCTTGAAGGGAATCCATATCTGCTTGCTGTTACTATGGCTGTCTCCCTCCTACACACAGTTTTTGATTTCCTGGCCTTCAAGAATGGTAAGTGTGATCTCTTTATGGATCTGTTCCAGTCATGTTTCTATTCATATTTCATTTTTTATGATCTTACAGGAACATGGCCCAAGACCTGCTAGTCTTCTATTGATGCTTTGTCATATCATCTGATGCAGACATCCAGTTTTGGAACAAGAATAAGTCCATGGAGGGTTTATCAGCTCGATCAGTGGTGATCAACTTCTTCTGCCAACTCATAGTGTTTCTGTACTTGCTGGACAATGATACATCATGGATGATTCTTCTGAGTGCTGGCATGGGCTGCTGTATCGAGTTTTGGAAGATTGGCAAGGCCATGCATATTGAGGTCTTTTTCTCTCAGATTTGTGTTGATAATTGTATATCCTTTTTTTTGCTCTGTTTCTTGCACATGAGCATTTCTTGCAACAGATGTGCAATGAACAAATGGATGTTTAAATTTGTACAGGTGGACCGCAGCAGGGGTTTTCCTCTCCTCAGGTTCAGGGACAGAGAATCTTATGCAGGAAATAAGACAAAGGAGTATGATGATCTGGCAATGCGATATTTCTCCTATGTGTTATACCCATTGGTGGCTTGTTTTGCCATATACTCTCTGATTTATGAACAACACAAGAGCTGGTACTCTTGGATTCTGTCATCCCTTACAAGCTGTGTCTACATGTTTGGTAAGTGACTCAGCCCCAGTGTATTATTCTTTCTTGCATTTACCTTCAGAGGCCATTTGATCACCTGGATTTCATGGTTGTGGAGAACCAGGATTCAACTGTAGTTGCGATTTTGCCTGCATTTTGGAACAGGTTTCATCATGATGTGTCCACAGCTATTCATCAACTACAAGCTGAAATCAGTGGCTCATATGCCATGGCGTCAAATGACCTACAAGTTCCTCAACACAATTATTGATGACCTGTTTGCATTTGTCATCAAGATGCCAACTCTTCATCGCCTTTCTGTGTTCCGAGATGGTATGTGTTTTATTTTCACTCCTGGAAGCTTCTTATTTTCCCCTTTTTTTCTGTACAATTTTGTTTAAGTTATTTCCAGGAGGTTGTGAAAATGAGTTCAAAATGTAATGGTACTTCTGGTGGCACCATGTATCCTACAAATGTTTTGCTCCTGGAAGCTTCCTATATTCCACTTTTTGCTGTACAATTTTGTTTAAATTATTTTTTCATGAGGTTGTGAAAATAAGAGATCAAAATGTAACAGTACTTTTGGTGGCACCATGTATCCTACAAATGGATCTTTGTATATAGGCATGGCTACTGCAGGCAAACCCACCAGACTGATGGTTTGCAGCTGAAGGTGGTAGGAAACTCTTAGCATGAGGGCTCCTTAGCAAGACACAAGTTGGTTCAAGTTTGCACCAAGAAAGACTGAAGCTTGACTATTATTTTGAGTTGTAACAAGTTTTAAGCTGTTCATTGGATGATAGCCGACTAATCTTAGACCTGAATTCTGTCTTATGTGATGAGGGGTGTTATTTTGGTGCTTGCAGATTTGGTCTTTCTTGTCTATTTGTATCAGCGTTGGGTGTACCCAGTAGACAAGAAGCGTGTCAATGAGTTTGGTTTTGGAGGAAGTGATGCAACTGAGGAGGAAGGTGTCAAGCTTCTAGAAGGGGAGGCAAAAGCAGGAGATATGGTGGATGGAGATAGAATGGGGGAAAGAAGACAAGAGCATTTGAGATCAGGTATTACAGAGGAGCAGGTCAGCCAGACAGCAGCAGGAAGGAAAGTTATTAAGGCAGGTACCTCTGTAGGGTCAGGTAGTAAAAGTCCTGCTAAAGATGATAAGAAGAGGTCATAGTGAATTTATGTTTAGTTCATTCTTGTTTGATTAATGTTAATTCTCCATATATCTTAAAAGCACATTCACTAAACATCTCCAATTTTCACACATTACACATCTCATGTAGATGTAGAGCTCTCAAGTTATAACAGGGATGGAGCTGAGATTAGGCATTCATGCCTGACTGGGTGGTATTTTGTGTTCTGAGGCAATTTCATTCTGAAAAATTATACTTTTTTTCTGTCAGGAATCACTTGAAATTGCAGGCATTACTTGGAAACTACTATGCTCATAGTCTATAAAGAATAATTTGAAATTTATGCTTTTTTCATGCCCAGTGAAAGTTGACGGTCTTATTATATCTGGATAAGCACAAACAAGTTTGTTTAACACACTAAATTACAGATTAAAAGTTGAAGAAGTATATGCAATTAAATTTCATTAACTAAGCAAATTGTTTGATACTAATAATAAAAAACACCATGCACAGTTTTGCACTGTTCATGTAATCAACACACAGGAATTGCTTGATCATAAAATGTGCAGGTGTCAAATCTGACAGTAAAAATTTGACGAGTAAAACATCACAAGTCAAATACAACCCAACCAAAGTCAATACAACTCATAACCTGCACATTCTCCTAGTACACCTCAAATAAACGCACATTGCTGCAGGCTTTCGACTCACTGATCTACTAACCTGTTTGAAGCTGAAACAGAACTTTGAACTTTACTGTATCTGATAACCCATTTGAATCTGTAACAGTACAAATTCTACTCATCCCACTTGGCTCAATCACACTGGTAGTTGTCAGGTCATAAGAGGAGGGGCTAGAGGAGCGGCTACTCACAGGGTTTGTTTACCTCCTATTTTTTTCTAGCAACAATGGATATGAATACAAGAATACAGCAAATTCTATCTACCAAAGGTAGGATAATTCTCTTGGGGTTTGTCAGGTCATTAGGAAAGGAGGGGCTAATATGTATTTGTTAAGCTTTTATGGTTCTATTAGAACAGTGGATAAAAATGAGGAGGTCACTTGGTCAGTTGTAAGATGGCAGGAATTTTGTGGGTATGAAATAACCACAAGTTTTGAGACTAATAAGGCTACTACTACTCACAGGCTTTTTCAACTTTTATGATTCTACAACAATGGACAAGTTTTGGGATTAGTAGGGCTACTACTCACAGGGTTTGTTAAACTTGTATGATCCTACAACAATAGAGAAAGGTGAGAAAATCATCACTAGGTCAACTCTAGGATAGCAGTTGTTTTTTTGGTATGAAGAGAGGTACAGGCTTTGAGCTTAGTCATAGGGGTTGCGAAACCTTTTAAGCAGCTCTGGAATATCATAGCCGAGCATGTCATCCACTGCCTGTACCATCTTGGGTTTTGGCTTTTCAAACTTGTCAATGTTGTAGCCTGCCAAAGTCTCCCTATAATGCTCCAAACTAGGAAAGTCTCCTGGAGGCAAATGGTACTCTCGCTGGACCTGATGAAGGGCACAACCAGTAGGGTTATTATGACAAATTAGTAAAATTCAAAACACAGTGCCCATCTACAACTTGTCCCTGTGCCTGTGAGCTTACTGCAGAGCTAAAGATAAGAGCACAGATATATTCAGGAAACATGATAAGGAATTGAAATTGTGAAGTGGAGAAAACTTCAGATGAAAAAGCTTCAATGTATGTAATCTAGGAGTAGTATGTGAGAATAGGAACCTTGGCAAACTCATCCTCCAAATTATCAATCAAGCGTTGCTGGGCCTTTTGTTTGCCCATCATTGTTGGCATCTCCTTCTTCAAGTGGCCTATGATGTAGGCATGGATTTTGGCTTGCCGAGCTCGCTTCACAAATTCATTGATCTGGACCCACCTATGCCCTCACATCATCACAGGTCCATGCAATCTAACCACCATCCTCACTCCTGAGAATTTTGCAACAAATTGTAAGGTGTAGAAAGACTTACCCTTCTATCACATGACTTCCTGGGGATGTCCTTGAGATCAGCCAGCAGGTCATTCTGTTCTCTCTCAAAAAGCTCCCTTCCCATTGGGCCTATCTTTTGCTCATTGATTGGCTTATCATTGAAGGATCTGTCATACCAAAAGAAGCCATGTTCCAGTCAACTTCCACCCAGACATTATGTCCAACATTCTGCAGACAAAATCAAGCACTGAAACTTTATGAATACAATGATCAACTTTCAGCCCTTTATCTCCTCAAATGAATTTCTTGCTCTGTGATGAGTGTTACTGTCCTCCCTAATTACTGGGCAAGAGAGTTAAACAAACAGACCCAATGTAGACACGCATTACTTCTGGTGTATTGATCACCTTGCCCAGTGACCACATGAGCGCACCATACACTCTCATCAGCTGCACAACCAGCACCACATCTGTCATCACGTTTCTTGCCCTTTCCTGGAACATATTGACGAATTGCAGAGAAACCTCCACAAACAACAATTTGAATTTAAAACCACACTGAGTGAAGTCATAACCTTATGCTCACTAAGTGTCAGACTATCACCTTCATCACGAATAGCAGTGCTGAGCTGCTATGACTACTCACTAACTTCATCAGCCCACAGCAGTGGGTGTAGACAAGTATATGAAAATCTGCCCAAAATATTTTGCCCTTTCTCTCCTCAACACAATAGTCCAGAGCCTGTCCTTCTCTCATTTAAAGGAAAGAGAGATCCCTTATATGCAGTATACATGTCTTACCATTGAGATACTCTGCTCTAGTTGCACATCTACTCCTAGAGTTTGAGGTAGACAAATCCCCAAAGTCCAAATACCACTGAATCAAGCTACAAACAAATGCAGCATCAAAAAAGGCTTCTACACAACCATTGCAACAGTAAATCACATCATGACAAGCATGACTTGTGAAGTCTATATCAAGGGAGAGGGTAGGCACTACATACAAGTACCTTCTCCAGACACAGAATGAGGTTCAAGAAAGGAGAAAATCACATACTTGTTGGGTATCAACTTGATCAGCTTTGTTCAGGACAACACGAATCTTGTCATCATGACCACGCAAGGAGGTGATAACCCGTTTGAATTCATCACTGATATCCAACTTGTGTGGGTCAAAAAGTAGCAGTATGAGATCACATTTTGCAGCAAACCAGGATGTGACACCTGTAAAATCGTAGCTTCGTTGCGTCCGCTGCTTCTCTCCAGAAAGCACCCCTGGTGTATCCACAAATGTGATATGCTCCAGCAACTGGCCCAACCCAGTCCCCTTTGTCAATCCATCTTAAAATACCACTAACTCACCACCATATCATTCTTCAGACACCTGGACAGGAGGTTTGTTAAGCAAGTGCCCTTACCACTACCCTCAGATAACTTGAATGAGCACACCGATGCACACATGACTAAATAGCCTGCTCACAACTTAATCTCCATTTCTCAGTTCCATACTCTATGCCAGGACTCCAAGACATTGAAAACATATGGTGAGCTCAGACAAATTCAAAGAGAAACTTCCCAAAAGCAAGGAGAGAAACTTCCCAAAAGCAAGGAGTGACTAAATGAATTAGAAATTAGCTGAACACATTGATGCATGTAGTGTTTCCTTTGAAGTAATATTTCATTGAAATAAGACACATTTTTGCAAATGTGTGCTTACAGGATGTGGCATGAGAGAGCACTCAAACTTGGAAAGGAAAGCTGTGCCAAACTTGCTGAGGCCACTAAATGGCATATCTGCTTGCACTGCAATTGTGTTGCCAGGAACACTACGCTCATCTGTTCCTCCCTGCCTCAACCAATGATCCATCCTTACAGGCATTGAGATTGCAAGGGAAACTAATGAGTACAGCAACTTTAGACTGAACTGCTTTGAAAGATGTGCTCTAGATTCAATCACTGACACTGAAAATGAGTACCCACCATGACAACGACAAAACGGTCAGTTGTAGGCTCGGGACCAATATGTGCTCCTGACATAGCAATCCCCAAAGCCAATCAGCATGTGTGTTGCATCTTATAGTAGTTTAGAGAACTACAGACCAAGGCAAAAGAGAACCAAACATCTTGTTTCCTGTACCTGGGTAACTAGCCTGTAGAAGATGCTTGATGAAAGTGGTTTTGCCTGTTGAATATTGGCCCAGGAGCATCACCTGAGGCTTGGCGTCAAAGTCACTCGCAGTCTGTGTGATTTACCCACAACTGCCCTTGTAAGCCTGCCAGAAAATCCTTGCAAATGAAGAAGTTGAAAACTGCTGCAAAATTTGAAGATAAAGCGGAAATAGTGCAGACCAGTAAAGGTGAGACAAAGTCATTGAAGCGATATGCAATTTCCAGGGGCTTGAGCTTCTCAATATAAAGTTTCTTCAGGCCATCAATTATGGATGTCACTGATTTTGCTGGAATTGACTGCATCAAATGAAAAAATTAAGGATTTAAGAAGGGAGACTAATACTACAGCAAGGCATCACAGATCTCATAGTTGTCACATTGCATGTAGTTAGCATCACAGATCTCCTCGCTCTTGAGAGTTGTTAAACCATCTTTTGATGCTGAAAACCTAAATCTGGCAATGAGGTTCACCATATTTTACCCACCAGAAAGCTCCAAGACAAGCACGATAGCATTTGGAAGAGTATATTCACTCAAGCCCCTCAGTCATGCTTACCTTTCGAGCTGCTTTCTGAGAGAACCACTGTGCAGATTGTGCCTGCAATTGTGGTGATGTTCCTGTAACACAGCAAACCAAATTGCATTGTTAGGTTGAAGTGTGACAGATAAACCCTAAACAAGTCTCCTTCTAAAGCAAGAAGGTGAATCTCAAAACCCTGCCCTATAATTGCTACATTTCCACTTCTGTGTTCACAAGTCTGTGAATGGGGATGCTTACAAGTGAACATCAGCATAGAAGAAAGAAATAATACTCACCTAGGTGCTACAGTTTTAGAAGATGGAACACCAAGTGAAGAACAATGACATACCATTTGTGTGGACTATTGCATCAGATGATGGAGTTTGTTGTGGGCGTGCCACCTACATGGAGCACAGGACCAACATTTCAGTGGAGTACATGTACAGGATGCAACTTGTCTTGAGACCACAATACCAGCACCTCCACAACCGCATGGGAAAAAGGGGGCTTGATTAGGAGGAGCTTGCTGCTATGTGTCCGTGTGCACCCACAATTGCACTGTACCCATCATCAACAACTTTTTCACAGAGCGCACCAGATAGAAACAGATGTGGAACTGAGAGATCACAGCAGTTGTAAGCTTTCTTGTGTTGTTCCTCTCTGTCTACTGCCTTCATCTCACAGTACATGTGTTTTGTTTGCTGAAAAATCTTGACCCGATTATGGTGATATCTTCTGAAGCAAATTGAAAGATTGGACACAATCTATGCAAGATGCAATACCTCATCATGGCTTCTATGTGATCAAAGTACATATTTGATAGGAAGTTTTTCTGCAGTTCCTGGAGGTCAAAGAGAGAAACTGTGGCAGGAGTTCCTTTTGATGCTTCACAATGGTGGGATCACAGATCAGAGAAGGTAACTGAACATCAATCCTGTCAGGATTCACATGTCAATGGTGCCATAGCTCTTGTTGGTGTCAATCGTGTTGCTCTATCTTGGTTGCTATCATGCCATGGTCTAAAATTTGGCAGAAATTCTTGTCAGCTCCTTTGCACTGGTGGGATAGATACAGATGATATTGAGTGAAGTACGACACAGCACAGTTTTGCTGCAACTGTTACTGCAACTACACAACAAAAGTTTTGTAGAACAGGACATTGAACATATTGATATAGGTTCTTGATGTGAGAATAGAGCACATACAGATATAAGATCCTCCAAGCCCTCCATGTTGGGTGGACTGACATTTTCCAAGTCTACAGCCAAACATCCAATGCACAATGTCAGATCATCTCCTAACAATTGTAAAATTCATGCATGATTGCAGTGACACAGATCCTCATTGTGTCATGGTCTTCCTTTGAATTTCCTTAGAACATAACAACAGCAATTATGTGAAGGAAAAATCTCCCATCATCACCCACGAAAGTTCCTCATAGTGATGGTGCTGATGGCAAGTTTGAAATGGATACTTCAGATCGGTATGCTTCTAAAATGGGCATGCTCTCTAGATTGACAATGTTGTACAGATTGAAAAATCTACCCGCATTCTTGAGCATATCAGAACTAATTTCCTGGCCTGTCTGTGCCATTGATATCACCTGCAACCACATTGTCCCATCCTCTCTGAGATATCAATAAAAAAATTGCAGCTTCCACCTTTTGCATTAAAATAACCTCTGTGACCAGGTAAAAGAAAAGCAAAAACATATGGTTGAGATGCACTAGCCTGCATTGCTGTTATAAATTCCTTGAAGCCAAGAAACCCCTGCCGCTTGACATCAGCAACCGCCCATACCTACCATCACCACATTGGTTAAGCTCAACATTAGCTGCTGTGCACACGATTCCACTTGCAACTTCACAATGTTTTCATGGACCAAGTTAAGCATGGATCAGTCTGCAAAACATGGTCCATGCATTCTGCTTATACCCTAGACTTCAACCAAATTGCTTAAGCCCATTGTTCCCATAGTATAAGCTTGCAAGGTCAAGTATATAGTCGATAAATTGTGGAGAGTAACCAAGGGCATGCATCACTGCATACAACAAAAGAATTCCAAAATAATTTTGGCATACCAAGAAAAAGAAAAACCTTCCCACAAACAAACCTGCTTAAGGTCTGCCCTCGGAAGCTGTGACAGGGAGAAGAACTTGACTGCATCTGGCCCTGTGAGCCTTCCATCAGCATCTGCAACATGAACATCCAGATCACATACCGAATGCATTTCATACCGATCTGCGTTAGGGTACAGACTGCCAAAGAAAATAGATGGAGAAACAGTTGTGAGAATCATTCATTCACAAACCCTAATTAAAAAGCTGTGGAGTAAAAGAGACCACAATCCAGCTAAAACGTCCTAAACCTCCATCAAAGCCATTGCAAAAAACATGAGAGAGAGAGAGAGAGAGAGAGAGATTTACATACCTGTGTCTGCAAATTCAAACCAGCGCTTGTACAAGGGCTCATCCTGCTTGGAATAGTTGGCAGATCTGATGGACAAGATATCCATCTTTCACCAAAAACTCGCTCCCCTCTCTTCTTATTTCTGTGTCTTCTTTTCCTTCTTTTTCTCCTTCGCTTCTACTAGTACAACGACTACTAAGCTTTTTGTGTGCGTTTTGCTCACAAAACACACAGACAACACAGAGATCACAGCTGCAAAGCGCCCAAAAATTCCAACAACAAAAGAAAGGACTTGATGAGATGAGCTGGCTTGGTGCTAGCCTACCTCTGTGTTCTTCTTCCGGGCATTTTTTCAAAAGATAAAAGAAAAGACAAAAATGGAGTTTTTCCACACGTCTTTGTTTGTTGCCACTTGCCCACCTATTTGGCCCTAAAACCCTCCTCCCACTTTTAATTTATTAAGCGCAGGTGTCAATGTTCCGCAGACACCCTTAGGGTTTCCCCAGGGTTTGCAAAGTCACCCCCAACGGTTTTCCATATCCGTCGGGTGAGGATGAATTTTGAGAAGGTCCTACTCTAAGGGCTCTACTATTTAACAACAAAACCCAAGCCGCCATTTTCATAGCACCTTACACCATAGAGACTTGATGAATAAACATCGGCCATCTTTCTAACAATTTTTTTGTTGTAGGGCAATAAATCATTACACAAAAAGAGTGTTTGTCATGCCCAGACACAAGATACATTTGTAAGGATATTGTGTTTAGATTCATTATAGAGTACAGTAGCTTAAGGGATCTGGATTTCAGCTTTTATTATTGTTATTACTCATTTGAATGAACCTCCGATTTTGGTTCAAGACTCCTCCAACGTCCCCCAAAGCAATCAATTAAAACCCCATGCAACAAGACACGCACGCACACGTAGGGAGGAGCTTCTATACTGCGAACACAAAACGGAGAATTTACGTAAAAATGTTCGCTAATATAACTACGTAACGTTGTCAGTTGTTTCTTCTTGCTTTGCTTTTGCTTCTTGAAACGCTAGTGTAGCAAGAAAACAATAACTTCCCGTTCTAAGTTTTGTTTTCATTTGGACGCGCTTGCATTTGTGGATTAAATCTGTTTTTCCCTTCATCTTGTTTCCATCTTTTGTGGATAATTTACTTCTTTTAGTCTGCGGCTGCTGCTGCCACAAGCAATGGGGGAGAAGAGTTACAAGTATGTCATCGTTGGTGGAGGTGTTGCAGCTGTAAGCTTTTGGCCATCTCCCCTGGTTGACATCATGATTTTGTGCACCGGGGGAGACAATGAGTCCTTTATTAACTAGTTTTCCGTCCTGTTATGTATCCCGTATGTCTGTTTCATTCCGATCCAGCTCTGGAAAAGCTTTTTTTGGGGGTATTGTAATCTGATGTACTGGGGAATAATCGGATCCGGCTCTGGAAAGCTTGTTTTTGATATTGCAATATGATGTAGCCGGGAATAATTGGATCCGGCTCTGGAAGTCTTGTTTTTGATATTGCAATCTGATGTAGCCGGGAATAAGCAGATCTGGCTCTGGAAAGCTTTTCTTTGGTATTGTAATCTGATGTAGCCGGAAATGAGCGGGGTTTGAGGTTCGGTGAGAGATGTTGATGGATCTGTGTTAGTCGGTGAACATGTTTAGCATTGTGAAATCGCGCAAGCATAAGCTTCTCAATATGAACAAGGGGTCAAGGAATTTTCTATTTTCCAACTGTATGTCGGTAGCTGAAGGAATTACTCTGCCAAGTCTCCTTCCCTTTGTTTCCGGAATGGCGCTTTTTCTTGCAGAGGGAGCCGAGAAGTTAATGTCTTCAGATGATCGCAATATTTGCTTGCACAAGAGGCAAATTAGCTGCTGTGGATTTCATCAGCTGGACACATGCATTACCTTAGACGATACAGAGCCTCAGACTCCAGTTCGAGCCAGACGCGATGATCATAGGCTACGATCTGGCATTTGTCCAAGTGATTTACCTCCGTTTGTTAAGTTACGACTTCTTTGTGCAGGGGTACGCAGCACGAGAGTTTGTGAAGCAAGGACTAAAGGCTGGCGAGCTTGCTATATTCTCTGCAGAGAAAGTAAGGAGACAAAATTCGTGTGTACCTGTCATCGCCTGATCAGCAGCCAAAGGCCTTGGAATTCATCTGCTCTGAAATATCTCACTTTCAGATGCCAGATGTTAGTCTGTCATGTCATCTCTGCAAACTGATTCTTTCCACAATCCAAGAAATTTGTACTGTGACCTGAACAAGAATCACGCTCTAGAGGAATATACCTACTGGTCACTTCTTTCTTGCTATTTCACATATTTCTTCCACAGCTAGCTCTTGCAAGGATTCCTTGACCTCTATAACATTCCTGGTTATCTGCATGCATTGCAGGTTGCACCGTATGAACGCCCTGCCCTAAGTAAGGGTTATTTTTCCCCTGAAGGTATGCAAGGATAGCCGCTTGACACATGCCCAACATTTTATTTCCGCAGCATATGCAAAAGTTCAAAACTTTTTGCCACACAGATGCTCACAAGACTAACCTGTTGACGAAATTTCAAGCTCTCTTTACAGTTTCCTGAGGATGAGTGTGATAGAGCACTTAGGGTTGTTGTGCAATGTGAGATAGCTGTTCCTTTCAAGTTGGGGATGTCCATGAAAGGTTAGACACTTTGTGTGAAGTTTTATGCTTCATAATTCTAGTCTTGTTATTTATTTGGGTTTGGATGGCGGAATCTGTTGCATTGCAGGGGCTGCTCGACTGCCAGGATTTCATGTTTGTGTAGGCAGTGGGGGAGACAAACAGCCACCAGAATGGTACACTGAAAAAGGTTGGTTGATCCTTAATTCTTATGCTCAAGTTTGAGTCTGAGCCTGATGTATTGTCAAAGTGATGATCATGCACAGAAACAATGAAGTATACTTGCTGTTGGACACAGTCTGTTATATTCTGCCAATGGCATTCTACAAATTATGTCAGGTTTTGTGGTGGAGGCATTTGGCAGTACAGTTTGTGCAACGGTTGTTTATGGTTATTTCACAGTGGAACCTATGATGTGTTGGGTAATGGACTCATTGACGTCAACAGTCAAGGTAACTACTGACAAATCAGCTCTGCAGGTTTCAATTGTGATTGGATTTCACTGGCAAAGCGAACACAATTTTCCCACTGGAACACTGTTTTTGTTTAAACTGTTCTGTTGAATTCATTCTGGGGTGCATTACATTTGGTGCAGGCATTGACCTTCATCTAAACACTCAGGTATCAATGGTGGATGTTCAACAGAAAAGTTTGACAAGCTTGGCGGGAGTGTCTTACAGATTTTCAATTTTGATTTTGGCCACTGGTTCTACAGTGAGCTACTTGCACTCCTCAAAACTTTTTCAATACAAAACTCCTCCCACAATTCGCCAGAGTCAGAAACCAGACAAAAATCATCTCATTTTGCCATATTGAACCTGATGTAAATAGACTTGCTTCAAGTTAAAACCATCACTGGGAAGGATCAACAAATGAACTCACAGAAGATGTCATGTCTGGTGCTTTGCAGTTTACAAAGCTATCAGAGTCTGGTGTACCTGGAGCTGATGCTAGGGGTATATACTATTTGAGAGTGATTGACGAGGCAGATGCCCTAGTAGCAGCAATGAAGGCAAAGAAGGATGGTGCAGCTGTGGTTGTTGGTGGGGGCTATATTGGCATGGAGCTGGCTGCCTGCCTGTGCTTGAATGGCCTCAAGGTCACTATGGTTTACCCAAAACCATTTTGCAGTAAGAAATTCACCCTCTCCAACCAAGCTACCAGTGGGCCCTTTCAATAGGATTATGTGTGGTTACAAATCTGTGATGTATCTACTCAATTTGGGATTGTTTCTTCTTACAGCTAAGTGTGTGGATCTGAGGTTTGTAGTTCAGAGAGCTATGTTTATGATTGTCCTACATGGTATCAGGTGCAAATGTGGCCACTTGAGTTAGATTGCATAATTGTTTGAGATTCATATTCTGATGATTTTTCTTGCTGGCAGTGCCCCGTCTCTTCACAGCAGATCTTGCCTCATTTTATGAAGGTTATTATGAGGGCAAGGGTATTACCATTTTGAAGGGGCCCAAAACAACTGGATTTGAAACAGATGCAACTGGACATGTAAGTGGAAAACAAAAGTCTGGAGAATTCTGGTTATACCTTTACCCAATCACTACTATGTAAGACAGCATAAGTTCAAACTAAAAGTATCAAAGGGTCCCTTGACGCCAACTCGTTCTACAAACAAATCCTATGTTTTGAATGGGTAATGGTTGCTGGATTTGTCTTTGTCCAGTTACTTACGGGATTGGAAGTCTGCTTAGTCTTAATCCACTAGCTGTTTTCTACATTGCAATCTGAAGAATTGCTTTGCTGCAGGTCAAGGCAGTCAAGCTGGATGATGGTTCTGTTGTGCCAGCAGACATTGTTGTGGTGGGGGTAGGGGCAAAGCCATTAGTGGGACTTCTGCATGGACAAGTAGTGGAGGACAAGGGAGGTTTTAAGGTTAGTTTCAATTTTCTGGATAATTTACCAAGCATACAAGCAGAGTTTCTGCAGACTTGCATGTAAATTCATAGAAATCCTTGAATAAGCATGTTCTTTACAGGACTGTCTGATATCTGCACAGGTTATTACTGAGTTGGTAGGTAGTGAATCTCATTTATTTTCTGATGGATGCAGTTGATTTAGTGTGTGCTTTCTAAGTTTACCTTTTGGCAGGTTGATGGATTTTTCAGGACAAGTGATCCTCATGTGTATGTGGTTGGTGACCTTGCTGCTTTCCCACTGAAGATGTTTTGTGACATTAGGAGGGTGGAGCATGTAGACCATGCACGGAAGTCAGGCATTCATGCTGTTCAGGTTCATCCCCTTCCCTTCGTTGGACATCCAAATGAAACAGGCCTTGGGCAGGCTGAATAAATAAATAGCTTCAAAACCTGTATTATGACATCACAGAATTCAAAGTTTGTGGTGCATATCCACAGCTTTTTTGATGGTGTAGTGGATGAGTTTCAACTAGTGGCATGCAAGCCTTTTGAATAAACATGTAGGTTGAGAAGTCATAACCTTGAGATATTTGATTGTTTCTGTGCATTGCAAAGTGCAGGCAATCAAGGCAGCTGAAGAATGGAAGACGATTCCTGAATATGACTATCTTCCATATTTCTATTCACGTGCATTTGAGTTGTCTTGGCAATTTTATGGTGACAATGTTGGGGAAGGTATTACATGGGGAAGGGAGGGGGCATGTGCAGCCAAGTCCAAATTTGGTACCTACTGGGTCAAGGATGGGAAGATCATGGGTGCATTTTTGGAAGGTGGTACTCCAGAAGAGAACAAGATGATGGCCAATGTTGCAAAGGCTCAACCATGTGTATGCAGCAATGATGAACTTCGTGCTGCAGGTCTAAGTTTTGCTGCAAATTTTCATTGATATGGCCATAGTTGTCACTTCAGAGAGCAGCATGCTACGAGAGAGTTGGTGCAAACACTGGGAAAACTGCAACCATGTGTACGTGACCTTAACAACAAACTCTGTGCTGCTGGTCCAAGTTTTGCTCCAAACTTTTTGTTCATGTGTTTGCACATTATGCTGTCACATGCATATGTCCATAAGCATGTGACAGACAATTGAAGCAAATAGCAATGTTTGGTCTTAACCATATGTTTAAAACATGTGACTTCTGTGATGTGATCTGGTGTACTGTTGGTTTGTAGCTCATTGAACAGATGTCTTCTTACGTATCCATGCCTAGCTTATGGCTTTTGTATTCCAGATACATGCTAATGATTATCTATATGCGATATTTGTTTCTCTCCACTGTCACATATTCCAAAGAGCTGATCTCTCAAATTAATTACTATACGCCGGTATGTCATTGGTGTCAGTGAGAGTGAATGAACAGCCAGCAATGCACCATATCCATTGGAAGCCTGTAATTGTTCAGTTATGGATGAACCCCAACTGAGTTGACACCAGGTTTCACCTTGGTAACCTATCCTGTAAAAATAGGAAGGCAGGTAGCAATATAGGTGGCTATTCCAAAAGTAGATGTGTGCAGAGGTGAGTTGTTAGTAGGTTCGCAGTAAAATTAGAATGTGATTAGATAGGGAAATAGAATCCAATGGAAAAGAGTGTTTCCTGCCCACCGCTCATCATCCATCCCTCATAGTGAGCGAGCTTAGGGTTGATGGAGGAGCTCCACATTTGGCTGGCACAATTTCCTAGTTATTCAATCCTTTTGTGTGTGTACTGTGGAAGGTGCCTCAGTTCCACCTAGGAACATGGCAAGCCCAGTAGGGTGAGTTGCTGTATTGTTGGGTGGTGATGGGCTGTTCCAAAGCCATGTAACTGGTGAATTCTCCACTGTTAATTCAGATCTTGAAGGTTTTCTGAAGGTTTTCTGAAGGCTCATTTAGATTTCAAGTTGGGTCATTCAGATTGCAAGTGACTGCACCAAAAGTGGAACCGCTGACAAAATGGCTGCCTGTCACACCGTTGGGACAAAGCCTGAAGAACTTTCTGAATGTTGTGGAGTAACGGATGTCGCCTGTTCAATAACCCTTGTTTATTAGTGGCTTTGGTCCACATTCCACACCTCCTCTTGCACACACACCTCTTCCACCACCATGACCAGGTCTACCACTTCTTGCAAGAATTGGATTTTTACACATCTTCTAATGTTTGAAATTTTTTAATTTGATGTTGTTAAAGAATGGGTCAAAATATTTCAATTCAAACTTGCTTTGAATTTGTGTGCGTTTCTTCAATCAGAGCATTGAAGATTGTATATAACATATGAAGTGTAGCAACACTGAAGCGTAGTATAATAGTGTGAAAATTGTATCAACATGGAAGTGTTGCAAAGTAAAAAATCAAAGATTGTAATAAAAATAGACCAAGCAAGGATTTTAACTGATTACATATACTTTGGGTAATGTGCCCTTAAATACATTATAGAAACCCCAACAAGGTTTTTTTTGGGGGGGGGAAGGGGACACAATGAGAAGGAAGAAATAACCAATGTAAAAAAAGTTGACAACATTGGTGAAACAAGGCTTTGACTAAACACCAAATGGAGAAATTTACAAATGCATGAAGCATTAAATGCATGGATGGAATTGATCACAAAGTTCGTGGATGGATGAAATTTGACATGTAAATGAAAAAAAATTTGGATGAATTTTTAAAATTCAAATAAAGATTACCATATATCATGTGAGAATAAAATGGTCTTTGTAGACAATTCATATCTTGCATAATTTGGTCATGTGGATAGAATTTTATGATGGATGAAGTTATGTTTTACTTCCATAGAATTATTTTTTGGTATAGGACCATGATTTTCAAAAAAATTGGCAAATATCAAATGATTGTCTATATAAAAGTGCCAATTCCTCACTAGTTCTTTCATGAAAACCATAAAAACTTTCAAGATTTTGAAAAAAAATTGAATTGACAATTTTCTAACATTCTAATATTTAACAAAAATTGAAACCAAGGATTATGATCAAAATCAAATATCAGCTCAAAAATAAAAATCCTTTATTATTCCATTGAGTATCATGGGAAAGAATGCAATAAGCAATAAGTTTTCCATAAAAGAAGGAAAACACAACAACAACTTATGCATTTGTGTATAATGCAAGCTGAAATTAAAAACATAATTTAAAAATGTACATTGACCTTGAACAAGGTGTAAAACTATTTTACCTTCACTTCTAGTGGAAAAATTAATTGAGTTTTGAGTTTATGCAACTTCACTATTGTTACAACTTTTGACAAATCGTATGTAATAAATGAAAACAATTGGTATCTGACACTTAGTCTTTAATAAAAATTTCCCTTCTTTTTGTGAATAGCAACATTTGAAGCTCTTAGAAAGGTTGGGGTGAAAAAAAAAACCCAAAGGTATTTGTGATTTAAAAAATACTTTTATTATCTAACAAATAAAGCACTCATATAAAGCACTCAAAGGTTTTTAAAATTTGTATTTGAAAGCACCCCTTTCATGGAAGGTTTTTTTTTTGGTCAATTAAAGGACCTTTATGTTGATCAAATGCAAAACCTTTCACAATTTGAATGAAAAGCTTGTCATGCTTTATATTGGGGGAAGCTTTTCTCCTTGCATAGAACTCTCGCAATCTTCATGCCTACACCTTCAAGCAACCACCCTCCAAGCTACGACCCTCAAATTAGGGGAGGCCTTGGAAAACATGCCTTCCTCCATATTTAGAGGCACTTTAAATGAAGGTCCAAAGAGGAGAGTATGATGAAGTAGAACAATCCTATTCGTCAAGAGCCATAAATTGAACCTAAGACCTTTAGATGAAGGCCCAAGAGCAAGAAGTGCCAAATTGAAGTGGTATCAACATGACATGATTTTGGAGAGAAAATGAATTGGTTTGGACAAAAAGAAAGGAGCTCAAAATGGGAGCTCATGGACCTTTGGAGAACGAAGTTGCAAGCTAATGTCCAAATTAGCGGTTTTCATTGGGGGTTTTTTTTTTTTTTTTCATTATTTTTCATTGTTTTTTTCTTCATTCTTAAAATTGTGAAAGAATTAGAGATGGAACTTTGATGAGAGATGATGAACTCTTTTCTTCAAGTTAGTTAGAGAACCTTGTTTTGGGATGGTTTTGTGTGTTTCGTTTGCCAATTGGTCATTTCTCTTTCGGTGATCTTTAGTTCAAAACATTGTCTTGTGCCTCTTTTATTGTATATTAGGATATATACAAAGAGATTAGACCCTATGCCTTTATACACACAAGTCATGCCTTAGGAATTTTTTATTTTTATTTTTAAATGTGAAGAAGGATCCAACATAAGGATTGAATTTGCTTCAAGTTGATCCTTGGGATTCTTTTACCCTAGACTCTGTGTAGAGTGACCCTTAATTGGGAGAGACTATCAAAGTACCTAGGTCAATTTGACATTAATTAATATTATATTTATATTTATATTTATATTTATCTCTAAATGTTAGAAATTTGCCTTGACATTTAGGGGTCAACCATTGGGCTACCTCAACAATTTTGAAAAATGTCCAAAAAATCTAACCATACTTAACTTATATGTCAAAATTCTAAAATATTGAAAATTTTAAAATGAGGTTGTCGGACCCAATTTTTTCTCTGAAAATAAATGTTAATTAATTATCAAAATTAGCAAGAGTTATCAATTATCAAAATTGTAATAGGTACGATACCTCAATCTTTTGTTGAAAATAAAATAATTTGAAAAAACAAAAAGGGATGTAAAATTGAGTTTTTGAAAGTTGATTATGTACTACCACATGACTACTACTATGATGTCCCTTGACAACTTCAATGCTAATTAAATTATTTTCAAAAATGTTGAAATTTTTAAAAAAAAAATTTCCCTTCTTTTTTTTCCTAATAAAAAGATTTTGTGAAGGAAAATAGTGAATTTATTGAAGAATATTTTATTTTGTCAAAATGAAAAAAAAAATTCCAGAATTATTCAATTATTTGACGTTTATGTGTGAAAGCTGCCAAGGGGTGCCTAGTCTAGTCTAGTCAGTTCCCCCCCCCTTTCTCCTACCTACTACCTACTAAGTTCAAATTCCAGCCTCCAGGAATGCTACTAGGTACCTACTACCTACTAACCCCCTAAGTTCAAATTCCAGGCTCCCGGCATGCTACTACTAGGTACCTATACTAGTCCTACTAGGTACAGCCTACTACCTACTAGACTGCCATAGCTTCTCGTGTCGGAATCTTCCGCACGAGAGGCATTCTTCGCAGCTCTCTTGTAGAATTCGTTTGTAGCAAAATCCGTTTGTGAAGTTGCTGGATTGATGGATTTGATGGAGCTGCAGAAGTGGGGAGCATCGGGAGCAGGTGAAAGAGAATAATAAGTGTCGGAAGAAGCAGAGGGGTTGAAGAAGAAGAGTAAGAAGAGAATAAGAAGAGGCGGAAAATAAAGCTGTCTTGGGAGAGGTTTTTGTTTTGTTTTTTTTTTTTTTGGGGGGGGGGGCTGCAAATCCGTTTTTTGAGGTTGCTGTTTGATGGGAGTTGATGAAGCAGTAGCAGCGTCGGCGGTGGGAGGCAGCTGAAAGAGAATAATAAGCATCGGAAGAAGCAGAGAAGTTGAAGGAGAACAAAGAACAAGAACAAGAGGAGGCTGAAAATGGAGCAGTTTCGGGAGAGTTTTTGCCGTAAATCTGTTTTTTGAGGTTGCTGATTGATGGAGTTTGATGAAGCAGCAGCAGCAGCAGCATCGGGAGCAGCAGAGCGAGAATAAGGATCAGAAGGAGCAGAGGAGTTGAAGAAGAAAAGGCGGGAAATGGAGGAGCTTCGGAAGCGGAAGAAGGAGAATAAGGATAGGAAGAAGCAGAGGAGTTGAAGAAGAAGAAAATGGAGTTGATGAAGCAGCAGCGGCAGCATCGCGAGCGTAAAAAAGGAGAGTAAGCATCGCAAGAACCAGAGGAGCAGAAGAAGAAGAAGAAGTGTGGTGTCGGCTCTACCTGCTTCAGGAGACAGACAGGGAGGCAATTGGAGGGAGGTTTTGAACTTCTGGGAGGGAAAGGGCGACTGCTCCGACAGACCTGCGGAAATGGAGGGTCCTGCGTATAACATCCTCCCATTGGAGGGTCCTGCGATGATCGAGAATGCCGCCATGAACTTTCCCGAGGTACGTTGAGACGTCGAGCATGTGTTTGAGAAGCGGGTGTTATAGAGTTGATGGTAGCTAGCGTGAGTTGCAGCAGATTGGCACACGTTCACAGAGCCAACATCAACAAAAACATTTGTCTTTTTTTTGGCAGGTGCAAGCAGCTATTGCTGCATTGAGGGCTGTTGGTGAATTGAGTATCCCACCAGAGTTGATGTTGAACCCAGACATGGATTTGCTGGACTGGCTTGGTGCCTTGTTTGGCTTTCAGGTGAGGGTTTTACCAATTGATGACCTGAATTTGCAGCAAAAGAATCTCCTTGATGTGAGCCCTGTCCCACTAGTCTCTGATGGGAGGCAGTTTTGTTGTCTCGCAGAGAGATAATGTCAGGAATCAGCGGGAGCATCTGGTTCTTCTTCTGGCCAATGCGCAGATGCAATTATATCAAGATGGGATGTCATGGGACAAGGTAAATTTAAGGCATACCACTTTTTGTTCCTTTCAGAGGCTTTGGTGTATTCATCACCATTAGTTTCCATGGAGTGGAATGTATATGAGTTTCTCCTTCTCCCAAATATATTGCTTCAGTCTGTATCCATTCAGTGTTTTTCGGGTTAGGGATGATGCTGCAATGATCACTGCTCTTAGTTGTGCGGCACTGGGACAGCCATCGCGTTTGTTAGGTTCTAACAATTCAGGTCTTGGAAGAGTTGGCTTCAAATTTTGTAGTTTTTGTGCTCCAATTGGATCTGCAGGGTGGCCATTTAAACGTAAAATGAGTCCCCTTGTGGGAAAACTCTCTCTCCTCTGTACATGAGATAGCTGCAGGGATTGTGCTCTACCCATCAAAATTTGAAGTTTGCCTTGTTGTGTTGCAGCTTGATGAGAATATGATCAAAAGGATTCGTAAGAAGGTGACAGAGAATTACATCTCTTGGTGCAGGTTTGTGAGGAAGAAACACAATTTGAGGTGAGGTCACATCCCAGAACACTGTACCATATGGATTTCCTTTGCAGGAAACTGTGGCAGTTTTTTTAGTAAATATTGCTCAGTTTGTCTGACATTGACCCCCACCCTCTGCTGGGAGCTAATGAAGTCAGTGGGGATGTTATGGTGGCTGGTCACTACCATTGATGTTGCTGTTGAAGTTCTCTTAACATGTGTGTGACTGTTGCACTTTCTCAGTTTCGGTTTCATTTCCTCTTTTCTTTGGGGTTGGATTTCCTTGTTACCTGTTTGCTAATATACCGTTAGATCCGCATCTCTATAACCTTATTGTCAGTTCATCTCTCCTAAATTGTGAGTAGAGAGAAATTCTCAGTAGTTCTGAAGATATTTTAGGATATAGTGCTTCAAGATTATATGTTGGTCTAGAACCCAATTTCTAGGCTGCTGTGATTCCAGTGTGTTCTTAATTTTGAGAGCACATCCCAACTGTAGAGTCGACTGTCACATGTAAGCATCAGTTGAAGGTCCTGGTTTGTTTGTAGTGCTAATGTTCCACATTCTGAGGCTACAGTCAGGATATGTATGTGTGGCTTGAGTTAGTTTTCTATAGGAAGCCAACAGTGTGTCATTTATGGTGAAAGGTTCTAACTTCTGGTTATAGCACTAATAAGGGTCATTTGTGTTGTTGTAAAGGGGACTTGATGGAAAGCACCAACCGTTTAATGGAAGTCGAGAGTTGCTCTATACATCTTTGTTTCTGCTCATATGGGGAGAGGCAGCCAACCTAAGGTTCATGCCTGAGTGTCTTTGTTTCATCTTCCACAATGTAATCTCATCTTCTTCCCTAGCTTAGACATGATGTCAGTCATTTTAGTTTTGTTTGCTGATTTCTTGCTAAATAGTCCACTATGAATAAACCTCATCAAAACTGAGTAATTGGGGGATGTTGTCTGTATTTCAATTCACAGGATGTTGTGTGCACCTTTGGTTGCTGCTCTTCCTAGTGTTTTTGGAAAACACTTTTACTTCATTGGAGATCTACTCCATGTCAACAATTAGTGGGTTTGGGTTTTTGTTGTTCAGATGGCCAATGAGCTCAATAAGATGCTGGATGAGGACCCAACAGTGAGGCCTGCCTATGGTCAACCAAATGGTTTCTTAAGAGGAGTTGTTGCGCCGATCTATGATGTTGTGAAAGCGGTGTGTGGTTACTTCCATCTTCTGTCATCATGGTCATTGGTTTTGCTGAGTTTTGGACCCCCAGGGGGTTGGAAGTTCAAGCCACTTTAAAATGAATATTTGCATCATACAAAAAGCATTGATGTTTTTTTTCGTATTTTGCTTGAATAGAGCTTCCATGGTATTGCAGGAGACAGAGTCAAACAATAATGGGACAGCTCCTCATTCTTCATGGCGGAACTATGATGACCTCAACGAGTACTTCTGGTACCTGACACATAGATCTGTTTTTAGTTCCAGTTTATATAGTTTGAGTGCAAACTGGATCAAAGGTGCATTTCTATGATTGCATTCACTGCACATGTCATACTGTTGGGAAGAGAGGCATAGTGCCTGATTCTGCTGCATCACATGTGCAAAGTTATCTTATTGTCAAAGTTGACTTCTCTGACATGTACATGATTCAATTGAGCTCAATGGCAAATTCCTGAGTATTAATCTTCTTGTTCATGCCATTGGTTTTGTCACTTGTGTTGTTCAGACATGGCATCTGTGCTGCAGGTATTTAAGCCAAACAATTCATGAGCAGGTGCTGAAGTTATTTAGTAGATGTGCACACATGTGACATATCATGTACCTGTATGCAGGAGCTCAAGATGTTTCACACAGCTGCGATGGCCATTGGATAGGCATTGCAGTTACCTTGTAGAGCCCCGGAAGGTTAAGGTAGGGAGCATGTTTGCATTATGAATCTTCCTCAACAACCCCAGTTTTTTATGAAGCCAACTGGTCAAGTTACTTTGTCATGTCAATCTAGTCATTGTTAATGTTAATCTTTCAGAAATCCAGGTTTGTGAGATTGTGCCCTGTTCTTCAAGTCTGGGTACAAGAGACTTCTGGGAAGTACATGATTGTGTGTGGTGGACTTTGTGCTTTGATTGCTTACATATTACAACATGGAGGCTCTTCTCCCATTTTGTGGTTTGACAAGACTTATGGTTATTGGTTGGCAGTTTCCTAGGAGAAGGACGGAAAAGAAGATTGGAAAGACAGGATTTGTGGAACAGCGCTCTTTCTGGAATATATTTCGCAGCTTCGATCGTCTGTGGATAGGCTACCTTCTGGTGTTGCAGGTGCACATTCGTACACTGGCTTGTGACTGGGGAAAGTTTGTTGAAGCAATGTAACTGGGATGACTCTTATGTGGTGAGCAAGAAAGTGTTTTGTCAAGATGATACTTTCTTGTTAGCTGGCATATGGGAATCAACACAATGTGCTCTGGAATTTGAGGCATGGATAATTTTATCTCCAGGTTTGTTAGAAGTCACGAGGAGATGTACCTGTGCTTTGCATTGCGTCTGAATTAACTAGAGTAGGATCATTTTATGACTTGCTCTAAAATGATTAAAATGGGTTGTACATCTCAAACAATGATGGCAGTTGATTTAACCATGGATTTTGCCACCTTGTCACAAATGGTGTTATATTAAATCCAGTAGCACCAGACTTCCTGTGAGAAGATGTGTATTGCCATGATTTTGGGTGCCTTGCAAAGATGTACAGTGGAATACATTGTCAAGGATCACATTTGACCTTGATGTAAGATGGTTCAGCAGATGTAGAATCTCTCTGGTTCAGTAGAGATGGTTGAACTTGCAGCTCACAAAAAACACAATTAGAAAGTTTAATGCTTCTGGCAGTGTTTCGCTCTTGACAGGCATGTGTAGTAACATTGTGGCATGGCGGAGGGCCTCCTTGGATAGAGTTGCAGAAGAGAGATTCCTTGGCACGCTTTCTCTCAATTTTCATCAGCTGGGCGATTCTCCGGCTTTTGCAAGGTAATGATGCATCTTCTTGACCCTGTCAAGTAACATTTCTACAGTTTCTATGTGTTTTCATATCATGTCTCTGCTGTCTCAGGTATTTACCTGCAATTGAGCTCCATGACATGGTTTCTGGAACTAATCATATTGTGAAGGTTTGAGACACATTCTGTTCTTCTCTTCTCACTCCACAACAAGAACATGAGAAGGTTGGCACAATCAGGATTGGACTCAAAAAAATTCTAATGCCACTATACATTGTTTGCTGGTTGACAGCTGTGCTTGACATTGGGAGTCAATATAGCCTTGTTACAAGAGAGACATTTTTGATTGGAGTGAGGATGTTCCTTAAAGTTCTGGTGGCCACAGCCTGGGTTATTCTCTTCATTATCTATTACCGGTTTGTGCAACTGACTGATTTCTGGTTTAGGGTGCTTGATTTTCTTTCTTGTGTATGTTTTGGTTCAGCCCCCCTGGACTCCACATTATGACAGACATGCATGGGGAGAAGGAAGCACACCTTGTGCTTGGTTATCAGTAGCACTGAACTTATTGAACTTGCACTCATAGTAACTAGGGGAGCATGATCTGTGAAGGATTCCTATGGATATAGGTTAGGATTACAGTGTGCTGTCATTTTTCTATGTGCAGTATAATGTGGAAACAGCGGCATCTGGATCATTATTGGTCAACCCCAGCAAATGACCGCTTGATCACATTTCTATATGTTGCTGCGGCCTTTTGTGTTCCTGAAGTCTTGGCTTTAGTACTCTTTGTTGTGCCCTGGTTGCGGAACTTCATTGAGAACTCAAGCTGGAGAATTTTCCATGTGTTGACATGGTGGTTCCAGGTAAATTCGAGTTGTTTTGAGTAAACTACATTGGATTTGAGCACCTACATATTTTGACCTTCCAATCTGCAGACCTTATTTGCTAGTTTGACCTGGAAGCAAAGAAGTTATCAGTAATGAGTGGTGTTTGTGCTGGGTCTTTAGTGCGAATCGTCTCAGCCCTTCACTTAACCTTCAGTTCCAGAATGATATCTGACCATGTTTTCACCACAGACTCGTGCATATGTTGGGCGAGGTCTACGTGAGGGTGTTGCAGATAACATCAAGTAAGACATTGAGTATTATTCTAGTGCATTTATCTTGAACTAGACTTGTCTTCACTTGTGTTATTTACCAAGGTGCATTTTTTGAGGGAGAAATTGACGCCTCTTTAGGTGAGGCATTTCACTGCTACCTTAACAGTGGGAATTGATGAGCAATTTCCCAGGCTAGGGTTTCTGTGTTTTTCTGTTTCTGTTGGCAACACCATCAATTTTTGGCAAAATAGACTACATGCATTTCACAGAGAAGTGATTAAGATCTGGGAAAACATGTCCCATTCAACTCATTGAGAACCTGAGATAAACATAACAATGATGTTTGTTGTCAGTTACCCTTTATACAGAACCCCCATGAAGCAAGCACTTAACTTATTCTTGGTAATGATGCTGTTTGCAGGTATACTTTGTTCTGGTTGTGTATACTTGCATCTAAGTTTGCTTTCAGCTACTTTCTACAGGTATCCCAAAACTCTCTATGAAATCTTGGCACTTGGATTTTTCACATCTCATGCTGAACAGGTTTGTTAATGAGTATTAATGAGATCATCAGTTGAGAGATATGATTTCTAAACTTATGCATTGTACCTATGTACAGATCAGGCCTTTGATAGCGCCAACCAAGCAGATTCTTCGAACTACAAATGTGACATACAAATGGCATGAATTTATCCCTGATGGTACACAGCTATCTTTCACTCACAGGATGTCTTTCAGTTTTGTACTATTTGATCTCACATAGACTAACTTCAGGAGCTAATTCATTGGATTAGGTGGTCTGTGTAGCCTTGATAACTGGAAGATTCATGTTTGTTTTGTAATTAATGGCATCTCGTAGGATCTGAGCTTGCATAGTCTGTTACCCATTGTTTCTTGTTTGTGCAGGCAACCGGGCAGCTTTAATAGCATTGTGGGGTCCTGTGGTTCTGGTATGTTGTTGGTTCAGGTTTTTTGTTTGGGAGGTTCTTAATAGTGATAAAGCTGTTCTGATAACTTCTCTAAAGGAGTTCCAGAAATTTATCATTGGATGTGATGCGGATTGGACATAGAAAAGTGTGAGGCTGTTAGGTTGGCACCAACCACTTTTCTCCAGTCTGATCTGTCCCTTTTGTGCAGATTTATTTGATGGATACACAGATTTGGTACTCAATCTGGTCTTCTATGGTTGGCGCATTTGTTGGGCTTCTGCAGCATCTTGGAGAGGTTTTTCTCTTTCTCTGAATTAATTTTCTGCCTCTCAGGTCACTAGGATGTTCAACTTTTAGTTATGGTGGGTCCATGTTTGATTGATTCTCCAGAACAACTTGCCTTCAATTTGTGAGGGTCCCATTAATATTGTTTAAGGCAAGAAAAGTTCTGATTCAATTGAAAACCTTGGGTTACTAATATGGGTTCATCCAATGAGCTGGCCAGATTCGGAATGTTGAGCAGCTGAAGTTACGGTTTCAGATATTTCCAAGTGCATTTCAATTTGTGCTTATGCCACGGGAGGACGCTGTCGTTCGTGACACGTATGTCTTGTCTTTTCCTTATGCTCATTTGTTAGATATGTCTGGGTTGTCAGTTGACAGGGCTCAGACTTCCCATATGTGTTTCAGAAATGGAAGTTTCAGATCTCCTATGGTGCAGAAGAGGAACTCTTGACTGGTGGGGTTCTAGCTTATTACGAGGGAAGAATGATGCCGTAAGAATAGAAGATAGTCATTATTGATATATGGATCAGCAATTGCTCTGTTGGATTTCTGAATACCAGGAACTGGCAAAACCATGTGAAAGACTAAGAAGCTAAAAGAAAATATTCAAGTACCAACATTCAACTGAACCACAGGAAACTAGACAATGCATTTGCTTGTAGGTTTTTGCAAATAAGTGGTCTACATTTAGACCATCCACTTCAGTCTGTTTTTGTAAATGATCAGCTTATGCAGGACTTCTTGTTAACATGTCCTTTCATGGATCAGTTGGTGGGCAGGGGTGAAGGATGTAATGAAGCGACTGAGCCTTCGTTATGGATGGTTATCTCCATATGAGAAGGTAGCACTGAAGGAAAGGGACCTCTCTTATCATTCTCTTAGCTGAATTTATAGCTGCTTAGGTAGGAATTGGTCCTGCTTCTTGTAACTGTTATGACTAATGCAGGTGGAATGGGGGCAAATTGAGGGTGGACGATTTGCACATGTCTGGAACCAAATTATCCAGATATTCCGTGAGGAGGATCTCATCAGTGACAGGTAGATTTGGCTTCTAAGGATGCATCCTGCAGAGCAGGCTTCATTGTCTGAGGTGTTTTGATGAATTCCTATTGTAGAGCTCTGACAATGACTAGACTGGGCATGCTGCTCACACATGTAAATTAGGCTGATTGTAGCAGTTTGTTGCATACTTTGACATTGGGAACTCTCTTCATCTATTTTTCTTCATATTTCTATGGCACAGGTCAATCATCGTTCAACCTCATCAGTGTCATTGGTGGTTTATGAGTACAGAGAGCTAGAGCTTCTGGAGATCCCTTCTGAACCATGGCGGAGACTAACTGTATTCCAATGGCCTTCAACATTGTTAGCCAATCAGGTTACTGCTCTCTCTCTCTCTCTAATGGGAGTACCTTTACAAATAGATTTTTGGTCATGTGACTTTTGGAAGACCTCTAGGCTCTGGTGCAGGCAGTCTTCAATGGATGTTTCATGATGATTTTGTGGGTACAGGTTTTGCTTGCCTTGGAGGAAGTAAAGTATAGTCGTGGTGATGATGCTGCTGTCTGGAAAATCATTTGCAAGACTGAGTACCGGCGGTGCGCAGTCATAGAGTGCTATGAAACTATGAAGCATGTTATGAGAAGAATAATCAAGAATGACTCTCTTGAAATGGCCATCTTCTCATCCATTTTTGAGGAAATTGACGCATCTAGGATCCAAGGGCGGTTCACAAGCACTTTCTCATTGCGTGCATTGCCTGACGTGCACGCACGTATTTTGGACTTGATTGATGTGCTGTTAAAAAAGCCTACCCCAAAAGATTTGCAGAAGGTGATAATTCTAGTCTATGGTGATTGTGGTTTCTTTGTCTGAATTGTTTCTGTGAACATACCACTAACTTCAGTGTCTCATCAAATGCTGCTTTCTGCTGTCTAGGTGGTGGATGCCTTGCAGAACTTGTATGAAGAACTTGTGCAAGACTTTCCATATGATTCTAGTGTGCTGGAGAACTTGAGGGAACACTCCTCAACTTCACGAAGTGATGCTGAGGTGCTTCTCTTCATGGAGGCAGTGGACCTACCTGCAAGTGACGAAGAAGCCTTCTTCAAACAACTTAGGCGTTTGCACACTTCCCTCAGCACCACAGATGCGCTACTTAATGTTCCAAAAGGTCTGGAGGCCAGGCGTCGTATTTCCTTCTTTTGTAACTCCCTCTTCATGACTATGCCACGTGCTCCACAGGTTTTGTTCCAGACCCTGGTTGTGACATTATGCAATGTCCTATGCCCTTGACATTCAGATAGGTCTTCAGCAGGCTTGTGACGGCCTTGGTATCTTGCATGAAGTTTGCTGGTGACTGGGATGGATGATGTAGTGTGCAAACTGTTAGAACATGGGTGCTCATTGTTGATGGTTTAATCTGTCTAATGTCAGCTCTGTGAGATTATCAGTCTTCTGTTGAATGTTCTGAATATTTTGAGTTTCCTCATTATCTCCATATACTGTGGGTTGGCTTTCAGGTTGAGAAGATGTTGGCCTTCAGTGTCCTGACCCCTTACTACAGCGAGGAAGTTATATTCAGCAAACAGCAGTTGAAAGAAGAAAATGAGGATGGTGTAAATATTGTGTTTTATCTCCAGAAAATTTTCCCAGGTATCTTTGAACAGGAAAATTACATATATAATTGTATACTAGCTTTCTGCATGTAGTGGTGGTATCTTCCTCACATTATGCATGCATACCTTACTTGCAGATGAATGGGATAATTTTCTGGAGCGGATGAATAAAACACCCCTGGAGGAGAGTAAGTTATGGGATGATGATGCCTTTGAACTTCGAATGTGGGCTTCTTACCGTGGACAGACGCTTGCACGTACTGTGAGGGGAATGATGTACTATGAAAGGTCTGTTTCCATCCAAGAACTCCTGGTGAAAGGATTTGATGTGTGTATGCAGTAGGTGACCTCCATGGACTCCACATTTCTTCTTGTGGTACAGAAATATGAGTGCTTCTAGGAGAAGTTATTGCCTGGTATGAATTCTACTAAATTCTTGTACGTGATCATCTTGAATCAATTGATGTTGTAGTTTCCTAAAATATCTTTGTTTTCTCAAGTATGCTACAAGGACATTCTCTTTGCAGGGCACTCGAGTTACAGGCTTTCTTGGACACAGCTGCAGAAGTGGAGCTGCTGGGGATTAGAGATTTGTTGGAACGGGGCTCTAGTATGAATAGTATAGGCTCCATGGGCTCCATGGGCTCCATGGGCTCCATAGGCTCTATTGGCTCTGACAATGAAGCTACTGAGCTAAACAGAGTCAAAAAAAAAGAAATGGATCTTGCTAATGCTGCTATGAAATTTACATATGTGGTGACTTGCCAAATCTATGGAGCCCAGAAGATTCAAAAAGATAACCGTGCAGATGATATTTTGCACCTGATGAAGACATACAAAGCATTGCGAATTGCTTATGTTGATGAAGTGAGGACAGGAAGGGAGTCCAAGAGGTTTTATTCTGTTCTGGTAAAGTATGACCCAGTGAAACAACAGGAGGTGGAAATATACCGGATTGAGCTACCTGGGCCTGTGAAGCTGGGAGAAGGAAAGCCTGAGAACCAGAACCATGCTATCATTTTCACTAGAGGTGATGCTGTACAGACCATAGACATGAACCAGGTAATGTGTTGGAGATATGGTTGTCAGGTTGTATAGTGCTGATGTTGGAGATGTTCTATTCACTTTAGTTACTTGCTTGTACAGGGCAAGCTAAACTAAAATAAAGCTTGCCATCACAAGCTTGTTGCAGCTTTGTTGGCTTTTTTGTTGGTCATGTCTCTGGGTACTAGCCAAGATCATTACCAAGTCTTCCTGTTGCTTATGAAAATACAGAAAATTCAGGACACAGATTTCTATAATGATCATTTGCCTGAAAGATAGGGCAGATTGTCATATGGTTATTTACACCCATTGTTGGGAGCTGATGAAGTCACTGGGTGGTCATGGCAGCTAGTTAATGCCATTTGTGGTGATTGTGATTGGTTGATACTTTGTGCGTGGCACTCATAATGTTTATGACTGCACTCATTCTGGTCATGTTAGTTTTGGTTTCCTGGAATTGACACAATCGTTACCTTCAAAGTGTTGTTGTGGAGTTTTCTCTGCAATATCATAGTTGTATTCACTTCAGCAGAGTCAAAAGCTATGAGCTCTTGAAGATGAGTCATTTCTTTGTAGATACCATTCCAATGAGTCTCATTCTATTTTGTTTGCTTTGAGATCTTAAGGATGTAGTTTGATAATCAAACTCTTGCTTGTTTCAAGTTGTACCTTAGTGCCTAATGTATTCCTGCAGACTTATTAGTCCACTTGTGACATTCATTTGACACATGTACTATCCAAGGGACATGTTTGGCCATTTCACTTGATTGCATGTTGGATGTTGCAGTTGGTGATATATGTTGCTCTATGCTTGCAATCCAGCTCAATTTCTTGATCAGATTCATGTCACTAATATGTGGTTTGTTGAACAGGAGCATTATTTTGAGGAAACAATCAAGATGAGGAACCTGCTTCAAGAGTTCAGGACATTTCATGGAATCCGAAAGCCCACGATCTTGGGAGTTCGAGAGCATGTTTTTACTGGATCTGTGTCATCGCTGGCCTGGTTTATGTCAGCTCAGGAAACAGTATTTGTGACCCTCAGCCAACGTGTCCTTGCCAATCCTTTGAAAATTCGTATGCATTATGGTCATCCTGATGTTTTTGATCGCCTATGGTTTATAAGTCGTGGGGGTATCAGCAAAGCATCACGTACTATCAATATTAGTGAAGACATCTTTGCTGGATTTAACTGTACCTTGCGGGGTGGTACTGTTACACATCATGAGTACATCCAGGTGAACTTGCCTTCATGCTTGTGTTTTCTTAGTCTCGAGAAGTATTCTATTACCCAGAACCATATGGCAGGAATGCTTTTACCCTTTAATTTGGGTTGGAGACATTGTAGTAAGTGCAATTTTGCATATTACAGATAGGAGCTTTACACAGTATAGAAAACAATGAAGATTGAAAGTAATTGTAAGTGACGATGAATGAACTCAAACTGCATTAGTTAACTCTGATTTACTTGTGCAGGCTGGGAAGGGAAGGGATGTGGGGCTTAACCAAATAGCTATGTTTGAAGCAAAAGTGGCTAGTGGCAATGGAGAGCAGGTGTTGAGTCGAGATGTGTATCGTCTTGGTCATCGCCTGGATTTCTTTCGCATGCTCTCATTTTATTATACAACAGTTGGTTTCTTTATCAGCAACATGATTGTTGTGCTCACAGTCTTTGTCTTCCTCTGGAGTCGTGTGTACTTGGCATTGAGCGGCATTGAGGCTTCACTAACAACTGGCAAGAATGCTCTTGCCAACAAGGCACTGACAGCTGCCTTGAACCAGCAGCTTGTAGTACAGTTGGGTCTGCTCACTATTCTGCCCATGGTTGTGGAGATTGCTCTAGAACATGGCTTCACAACTGCCTTGTGGGACATGATAACTATGCAATTGCAGCTTGCATCTGTCTTCTTCACCTTTTCAATGGGCACGCGTATGCACTACTTTGGACGCACCCTCCTACATGGTGGCGCAAAGGTGTCTTCAACTTGACTCTTCTTCTTTACTTCCCAGTAGATTTGTTCTGAACATATATCAAGTTTTGTTTTCTGCATATGTGTTTACAGCTACTTGATATATCCCAGCACCTCTTATTTGAGAGTACCAGGGTACATGCCTCTTCCTGGAGATGACTGAGCTACTCAGTTGCATTGGATACTGAAACTGTACTTGTTTGCATATGCAGTACAGGGCAACAGGACGTGGCTTTGTGGTCAAGCACGAAAAATTTGCAGAGAACTACAGGCTGTATTCAAGAAGTCACTTCACAAAAGGAATTGAGCTTATATTGCTGCTTGTAGTGTATGAGGCCTATGGTAGTGCAACCTCATCTGCAACTTATATCCTTGTCACCATAACTAGCTGGTTTTTGGCACTTACATGGATTATGGCCCCATTTGTTTTCAACCCATCAGGCTTTGATTGGTTGAAAACAGTTGAAGACTTTGATGACTTCATGCAGTGGCTGTGGTTCAAAGGTGACATCTTTGTTAAAGTGGAGCAGAGTTGGGAGGTTTGGTGGGAAGAGGAACAATCTCATTTTCGCACCACTGGCATGTGGGGCAAGCTTTTGGAAATTGTTCTTGATCTGCGGTTCTTTCTCTTCCAATATGGCATCGTCTATCATCTGAGCATCGCTAATGGAAGCAAAAGTATCTTTGTTTATCTCATATCTTGGAGTTATATGATTGTAGCAGGAGGATTGCACTACGTACTCTCCAGTGCAAATGAGCGTTTTGCTGCTAAGCGCCATGGCTTGTACCGTGCTATTCAAGCCATTGTCATTGTGCTGATTGTGGCAATCATTATAGTGCTGCTCTTTGTGACTAATTTCAGGGTACTTGACCTCATTACGAGTCTGCTGGCTTTTATACCCACTGGGTGGGGAATTCTACAAATTTGTTTGGTCCTGCGGAGACCCTTTCTGGATAACTCCAGCATATGGGGAACAATTAAGGCCGTGGCACGCTTATATGATTTGGGCATGGGCATGATAGTTATGGCACCTGTTGCAATCCTCTCATGGTTGCCAGGGTTCCAAGCTATGCAAACCCGTATCCTCTACAATGAAGCATTTAGCCGAGGCCTTCAAATCTCTCGGCTTCTTGTTGGCAAGAAGAGCGGCAGGATTGGGAACTAGGAGCAATGAAGTTTTGTGCCAACTTTTCTCAAACTTATCATGCTGGCTCCCCTCCAGCATATACTACAGTCCATGCTAATTACCCCTCTGATTCATGGGTTGATTTCTGCTAACACTGATTTTCTCAGTAACATGTTCCTTGCTCTATGGCCCTTGTGTTTTGCCCCTTATCGTACTTTGCAAGCGTATGAAAGTAAAAACTGCTGCTTGATGATAAGAAGGCAGGAGGATGAACAAAATCTTGAAGCTATGTCAAGCAGAGAGTCAGACTGTTGGCTGGAGTCTAAAAGACAAAGTTTTGGCCAGTTGGACTCGAAGGTGCAACAAATTTTTGCACAGGTCGGATAGGTATGTGATTGCATAGCATTTGATGGACTATGCCCCTTTGTATGGGTGTAGGCCAAGAGTAGTAATGTCTGCTACATTGCCTACATGTTTTTGGACAGATCAAAATTTGAATTTAGTATCAAAATCAGTAAAAGATTTGTCTTTTGAAATGAGGCAAAAGTGTGCAGTCAGGGCTCTGTATATAATCCTCCTTGGATGTTTGTTGTATATGGCATCCATTTGCTAGAATGAAAATCCCAAATCATATCAGAAAAAAAATTACTGGACATTATGAGCTCTCATTGTTTGTCCAAATGTGAAAGGGTGAAGGGGAAGTTTGTTTGTTTGTTTCCCATATGAGTTTGCTCACCAGTTGCTGCGCAGCCCGATCAAAGTGAGAAAAGAACATGGTTTGCTTGTAACATTTTCTCTTTTGGTTTTTGTTTTCACCCTTTTGTGTTTTTCCCTAGGTGTTCCCTTCTATGGTGTTAGGTGTTGCCAGGGTAATATCACAATTGAATGGTCTTCCCATTGTTTCCAAACTTGTGATAGAAAGTTAGAACACTCGCTAGTTGTTACATGTGCCTATACTCACTATAGGGCGTTGATGAAGTCAATGAATGAGTTGTGATAGATAATTCCATCATACATGGTATTATTGTTTGTCCCTAAACTAGCAAGAGTCATTGTTGTTCATAATACTATTAGTCCTATTGTTCTTTGTTCAAGTTCTTCCTTTCTATGTTTTTCTTTTTCATGGTTCTTCAATCCTTATTGAGAAGTTTTCCTTCGCCTTAAAAAACTCCACCTTGTCCTAGAGTACTTCGTTTTGAATATGGAGATTTTTCAACACTCATGTGAGTCATTAGTTTGATTATCACATCAACATCATGAGTGAAAAATAACTTATGGATGGCCAAAATAGCTTATGGATACTACACAAGCAAGATATAATATTAATCTCCATTTGCAAAACCCACCAAATTGAAGATAATAGTAATAGAAACTTCAACAAAAAGATGAAAAAGTTATCATATTAAGGCAAATAAGTTCATAGGTTTATCTTGAGAGAGCTTGATTGGTTCTTCTTGCATTCAAGCTTCATAATTGAGTTTCTACTTTAATCAAGACCTCCTTTTTGGTCAAAACCACCCTTTCCTATTATTGAGGCTTATCTTATTTTTTGTTATGCTTTCAACACCACAAGAGAAGACAATATTTGTATGTGTAAAAATTCAGTTGAGCTTGTGTGTCTTTTTATATTTTCTTGTGCACATTTGTAACATTATCTCCATAGGGGTTGGCTTGCTTTCAATAAATATGTGATAAATTATCTTTCAAGTGAGTGATTGAATTAAAATGTTTATAAAAACACATTGGAAAACAAATTACAAAATATAAAATGATGGTTATGTTGGCTAATCTTGTATTGTGTACAAGCATTGAAATGTTGAGTGAAGCATAGGATAATTATCGGGATGAAAAAAAATTCTATTTAATTTAATCCAACAATTTGTATTATCATTTCTCTTAGATTTATCATTAGATGTCCTTAAAACTGGGAATTGTTTTTTGAAAATCAATGTTGCACATATATTGGTCAAATCGAGTTTGATAAAAGGTGCTCTACTAAAGGGGAATCAACTATTTAAGTGGTCAAGAATTAAGTGCAAGAAGACCTACATCTTGAGAAACTTGGAGAAATAAGTCACACCTCTATTCCTTTTGTTTTGAGTTCGAATTTCTTGTGTGGAAGTAAAGCATAAGTTAACAATATCTATCCAAAGTTTCAGTCTCATTAATTGTGATGATTAGCAAAAAATTATCATGGTAAGTCATGGTTAGGGCACAATTTGACCTTACTTGGTTTAGTTCTCTAAATTACTTAAATCCACCATTTTGTGAAATTTGATGTAGATATGATGCACCAGATTTTCAAAGATTTTGGAGAGTTACAAACCCATCAAATGCTCTTCATGGCATTTCATTGAGGAATAAGGAGCTAAGTTGAGATTTATTTAGCTTTTTTTTGCAACATATGGTTAATTTAATTGGAGACAATGGGTATAATAATCTAGATCTAGAAAATTTAAGTTTTGTTGCCCAAAGTAATTTTAATGTATTTTTGTAAATTTTTGGTACTAAGTTTCCAAACATTATTAAATGTTTGAAGGTGCACTTTTTCCACTACTTGCATGGAACCCAACCAATCAAGCTCTCTAAAGGTAAACCTTAATTGGTTGGGTTTAGGTTGCATGGAAATTAAGATCAAGTGCAAAAAGGGTTTAGAACTTTGGAGGAGGGGTAGGTCAAATGTGACTTTGACATTTGAGGGCTTTTAGGGTTTAAGGGTTTGCCATGAAATCACAAAAAGATGTGAAATTCGATAAATGAGATTCACATAAAATTTGCCACAAAAACACAAAAAAGATGAGAAACATGATTATCTCACTACATCTTATTTTATTTTGCCATGAAAACCCCAAAATATGTGAAATTAATCACTCTTACCCAAAAATAAAATAAAATAACCCCAAAAGAAGAAGAAGAAAAAATATCACAAAAGGGGGAGGAAAAAGGAAAAGAGAAAGATAAGATATAGGAAAAGAAAGGCAAAATTTAAAAAAGAAAGGAAATCAGAAAGAAAAGGAAATAAAGAAAAGAAAAGAAAAACGGAAAGAAAAGAAAAGGGAAGGGAAGAAAAGGCAGGGTAAAAGAAAAGGGAAAAGGAAGAAAAGAATAGAGAGCAAGCCCAGTACAAAACGTGACGAATAATTGCACATATTAGGTGAATGCATAAGACGGTAACAAGACACATCTGGGTAACTGCGCACTTTAGTGTTTGCAGGCGATTGCTTCCATCCTCCAAAGTGGTGCGAGATCTGCCTTCTTCCCTCGAACACCGACGACAGCAGAAGGAGGAGAAGAAGAAGAAGAAGAATGCGAGGGAGACTGCGAGAAGAAGAAGAAGAAGGGCTGCCAGGGAGATTGCGATAAGAAGAACCAAAAAAAACAAGAAGGGTTGAAGAGTTTTGGTGGAGAGGATGGTGAGGAAGGAGGATACGGTGAGGCTGATTAGCGCCGAAGGCCACGAGTTTGTGATAGAGCGGGAGGCAGCTTTGGTGTCCAACACGTTGAAGAATATTCTAACTTCCACTGGTGGGTGGGTGTTGTTCTCTACGAAATTCGCACCCCTCCCTTTGTTTTTTATAATACCTTATTAGGGTTCCAGCGATTTGTCTTTCTTCCCAATCTGTGGCCTCTTGTTTCTTTTCATATTCCGCTTCTATGAAGTCTCTTTCCTCCACTGTGTCAGCTTTGTTTTGTTTTGGGATCAATTCTCTTGGGGGATGTTTTGCTGATTTTCCTCGGTGTCAAAAGTTATGTGCCGGTGTTTGTGGGATGATCCTGCTCGCTAGTGGACATCTAACAAGCAATCCAGTGCTTCAATCCTATGTTAGGGTTTCTGGATATGGGAGGGTGTTAGTTCTTGGTAGAGAGTGCTCTTCTTTGTCTGTCAGTAGAATGCCCATGCCCATGCTCTGTATTTCGGATATTTTTTCTTGCTTCCAGAGATTGAAGATTGCAAAAAGTCGAAAACCATAATAGAAGTCAAATTGACGTTGTCTTTATGATCCATTCTTTTGGACACTGGTATTGTAGTGTGATCTTGTAGAAGGGATCTTGCCTGTAATCTGGAGTTGCTCTCTTTGCAGGGAGAAGTTGAAAGAGATGACTAATGTGCTTTGACCCGATGTCCTCTTGTACTACAGGTAGTTTTACAGAGACACAATTGGGAGAAGTGAGATTCCCAGAGATCAGTGCCCCCATTCTTGAGAAAGTATGCCAATACTTCTATTGGTCCTTGCAATTTGCTAGGTTAGTATCTGCTCAAACAGTACCATCATTTGGACTTGTGTTGAAGTAAGTAATTTGTCTGTCTGGTTTGGGAGTGAAAGATGATGGGTGGAAGAGGGTTTGAATCAGCAGGGTAGCAATTGAGTCCTTGAGTTTAGGGTCTCTTGCTCTTGTTTTTCTTCCAGCATCAGTTACTTCTGGAGATAGTATAATGGGGAAAGGGCAATTTGAATTGGGAGGATGTGGGTGTTACTGAAAATCTGGATTATGGTTGTGTGCAGTGGCAAGGAGACAGAGTTCCATATTGAACCAGAAATGACTCTTGAGTTGATGATGGCTGCCAATTACCTTCACACCTGATGTTTCTCTATCTCTGTATCCAGAACCATCTCCCTTGTAGTATCTGTATATTACCCTTCTATCTCTTTCACATGGGGGAATTGAGTCCTCCTTTTTTTTGAAATCATCCATCAGGCAGTAGAAGCAACCTTCTTGCAAGATGGGAGTGATTTCCATATTTAGCTTCCAGATATTATGTTCATTTTAGATAATGCTTAGTCACTTTAACTTGTTTGTGTAGGGCAAATCAATGGGTGCAGCTTGTGAAGCATAGGCTGGACACTAAAGGAACCATATACCAGTTATCCTGGGCTTGGCTTCATATCATTGGTTCTTGCAAAATCACCACATTTTTTCCTCTGTTTAATCCCTTTCTAGGTCTGTACAGAGCAGATATGTACAGTACACCCTAGGTATATGAGCAATGAGCTTGGCTATGCCATGTCAATTAGGCTGTGGCATGCTGGTGTAATGCCTGGTGCATCAGTATTCAAATTGACACTGTCTTATGTGACCCTTTTTTTTTATAAAGTTTCTTTTGTTGATGCAGCACTTTTTTTGTGGCATGGTGATTCTCTACCTTGATGCTGTGCAATGCTGCTATTAACCACATGAAAAAAGAGACTTTTACTCTGTTTTGGTTTCTGTAATAAGTTTCAACAACTTGAAAGAGGTGCCATAGTTTCAGATTATCCAGGTTTCTGTTGCACGACCCTGGATAATCTGAAACTATTGCACCTCTTTCCAGACTTCTGTTACTCCTGAATATGCAACAGAAATCTGGGCACAGGTGCTTGTATCATTGTTTGCCTTCTTGGAGCAGATCATTCAATAGTTTCCTACACCTGATAATGTCAGTGGGGAGTAATGGTAGTTGGTCACTGCCTTCCATCATGAAGATCCTGCTCTGGTACTTTGTGAGTGACAATGCACAAGGGTATTGATGGCACTCATTCTTTGTTGTTTCTAGTTTGGTTCAGCTAGGAACCAACATAAATAGTGTTCCCTTCATATGTGTTGGTGTGTAGCTTTTTCTCCAGTACTGTCAATGTCACATAAGAAGTTGGTCACACAGGTGGTGGATATGATGTCCTAATGACAAATTGTGATTTGTACAACAGCGCTTGTACAGTGGTGAGATGGTCAACTCTGAAAATGTATAAGTGATTTTGGGTGCCCAGGTCTAATGAAAAGGCAGCCACAAACCAGTGAAAGGAGGGTTATATACAACCATGATTGTTGTCAAAATATTTTGTATACTTAAGTCCCAATGGGTTCACAAGCTATCACTCAAGCTTAAGGAGTGGGATATAAGATCTATTGACCTATTTACTCTCCATAGGATGAATTATTAATTATAGGGTCATAACATGTTGCTTCTAATCATTGTTTTTGAACATTTCAAAAATTGAAGAACTGGAACTTGTATGAACTGGGATTTGGGCTGGGTCTACCTGGAGTTTGGTTCCCAATTCTGGTTCCAGTTCTGGAATTGTTTTTTGAATTCAAAACCAACAGTTCAAGTAACTGAGAACAGGAACCAGAACCAGCCAAAAGCCAAAACCAAACAAGATTGACCATGTTGGGCCACCAGCTCTGCTTTTGGTACCACTAAAAGCCCTCAATGAAGTGGTGTGCAAGTTTGTGCATTTCACAAATCACAGAACAATTGAGCAAAATTTATTGAATTTAGAATGATTTTGATCTTTGGAAATCAATTTAAAATCTAATTTAGCAAAGGTTTTATAAGAACTTTGAAGCTAAAGCCCACTTCAACAGGAATAGTATATGTTTGCAGTAAGTAGTATTATATAGCCAAGACACACACAGCTACAGAAGATTGATAATTTCCTGAGAAAATGAAATTCTGCTTATCTTTTAAACCTGCTACCTGGTGTTTCATTTTTGCAATGTGGTATATATTATTTGACTGTGTCCCAAACTGGCAGGTTCCACATAACATGGTTTTGTGATCATTGTAATCACACTGTCATTTATACACGGTTTTCGAGTTTTGAGGGTGATCCTAATTTTTTATTCCACAGTGAGTCTTACAACTCAGAATGTTGATGCTGCAATGTCAGTAGCTGGGCATGCAATCATGGCAGAGCAACTGTGCATAATAGTGAAGAAAAGTTCTTCAACTGTATTAGTTGAAGAAGGTGAAGAATGGTTTCAGAGGGTGGTCGAGCAAGACTTGGCCCTGGGAGAATCTTCAGAGGTTCAAAATTATTGTTGTTTTGTTTTTTTCTAAATTCTTTAAAGCAAGTTCATCAGCAGTAGCAGTGTAATGACTTGTAAACAGTAATTTGGATGAAGTTTAAGCTTTGAATAGTGTCAAATTGAGTGTGAACCTGTAAATATGCACACAATATTACGCATTTTTAATGGGTCATTAAAGAAATAGGATTGGCTGATCACAATGAGTGGCCCATGCCATGGCATTGCTCGATCCTTAGTTTACAATGTACCTACTAGATTTGATCGTTATGGGTGGGATCGGGAAATAACTTGCTCAATATTCTGGATGTGGTAGACACTTTAGAGGCCCAAATATCAACTATTACAGCGTCCCCACCAGTGCTCGGTATGTAAACCTTCACATTAAAATCAAATGAAGGAAAGTCAAAATTTGCCAGTTTGGGTTACAAAAATGGTTTTGCTGTTGTATCTGTGGTCAGTTTGCTGAGGCTGGTGAAGGCGCAGCAAAGCTGTGCACCTGCTAGATAACACTGCTGGTCCCTATTTTTGATTGGCAATCATAATGACTGGTCGGGGTGGTTTGCTATTTGTAGTTCCTGACTATTTTTGCAGTCCTAGTTTCAGTTTTCTTAAGGGGGTTGCAAAAAAGTAAATAACTAAACTTGAATGTGAGAAATATTTTTGCAAGGTCACATACTAAGCAGTAAGTAAGCACTGGTGGGGATGATCTGAGTTGGATCTCACTTAGGCGAGGTCTACAAGGGTTTCAAACTTGTTGAAATTATAGTCCAGGTTCTAAATTTTAGGTGGCAGTTTTGAAGACTTGCTGGCTACTGATTGCATTTTGGGCCCTACCAAAGTGGAGATGCATAAGATACAGAGCTCTCTGAAAAGACCAATAAAGAACTAATATGATTGGCTTTGACTGATCAGTCACAATGTTTTTAAGTGATCCCCCATTTCAAATTGTCCAATAGTTCATGTTTATGGGTAAGGATGCGAAAATAAATTGCACACTTTTTTTGCTTGTATGGTCATCTCATTTTTCTTCCTAATGCCCATGTACTCGGTGCCAATGTTATTGCTAAAGACAGAAGCTATGGTTTGTGATGTCCCTGGTTCAGGCCCTAAGTATTTCAACTGTTACATATTACTACCATGTCAATCACTTCAGCTTTGAACAACCCCACTGCTGGAACGACTCTTGCTATTGGAGTGAGATTCAAAAAAAAACCTGCAAAAAAGTACATTAGCATTTTGGGGGCGGGGTGAAACCAAGGAAAGCACCAGTTTTTTTGTGGGAAACTGAGTTTTATCCTGTTGTGACCAGACTCTCTTTTCCTGAGCGCCTCCACTGATGCTACATATATTTTTACTGCTCCTACTTGTACAACCACTATAATTACTCTCGAAACTTGTGCATCAACTGTCAAGTTTCAGCGTTTCATACCCCGGATTTAATAAAAATTTCCTTACTTTGCACACCTCACTCAAAGAGGGGATAGGGGCGAAAGGAGGCCCAAAGACGAGGTGAAGACAGGGTGAGTTTATGGAAAACTCTGATGGATAGATAAATGAAATCTTTTACTCCAAACAGTATGCCAAGGAAATTGACAAAGACAAGGGGTGCAGTCACTTGGCTCATCCCTGAACTGGGGACACGAGAAATAGGCAGTAGATTGTAGCAACCGGCACCAAGTTCACCATCTCTGCACAGCAGATCAAATCCTGTTACTGAAGGTTTTGCTTTTCTGTTGAAAGTGTCAAAACACCATTGCTGAGTCATTTTATCTACCCACCACCACAGCCTGTGGTCCCTCTTGGTGTTAGATGTATAGCAAAGAACTTGGTCCACTCATCTTGAGTCGATACTGCTGGAGTAGATCTGTACTCTGCACGTCACTCTTGTTGCTGAATGCAAATGCTATTCCCTCAGGCTGTGTCTGAACAAATTTCTACTCTATGCTCACATCAGTCTAGAAACGGCTCTCACATCATTTGCAAAAAAGGCAGAGTTCAAAAAGCAACATCCAAAAAGTCTTTACTCAATAGAGTTTATCTGTAAAGTCACCCTCTCTTTCACCACATATCCCCCTCTTTCAGTGTGATATATGCAAAGTTAGGAAATTTTATTAAATCTCAGTATGAAATGCTGAGAACTCAGCATTTCATGCACAAGGTTCGAGAGTAATTATAGTAGTTGTACAGGTAAGAGGAGCAATGAAAATATGTGTAGCAGCAGTGGAGGCGCTCAGGAAAAAGGACAGACAGGATGAAACTCAGTTTACCACCAAAATTGGTGGGAAAACTAATTTGGGTTGTAGAATTTTGATTCCCAGTTAGGCATTTGATGCCCTATTATGCCGAAACTGGCCGTTCTCGCCCCCTAATCGCATGACTTTACAGATAACTTTAATCTTCACTCTTTTTCTTAGGTAGGTAGTCTCCAGTGAAGGAAAGAGTTCTATAACATCCCAGCTATAACACCCAACAATAACTGGCCAACCTGTGTTCCTATATAAATAGCACAAAAGTACTGCAATCTATTTGCAATCTTTGGAACTTATGCAGGAGCATAGTATTAAGTTTGTGGCAATCTCTAAAACTGTCATGAGTACTGGCGGTCCATCTAAAACCAGAGCTAGTTGGACCCTGCCATTAGTACAGTGCAATTTCATTTGCAAGCGACCGCAACCTAGAAAACAGTCTCACAACAAGATCAATTTTGCCACCAAAGTACCTGCAATAGCACTTAACTTCAGGTACCGTTCTCTGGTACTGTTTTACAACCTCCTGTTCTTGACTCTTGCCCTCAATATCCGAGAGAAGGGGCATGCAGGTTGCTGCAACGAGTCACAGCAGGTGAATAAATGTGGTGACACTTGCTCTTATACAAAATATATTGTGTGTAATTCAAAAAGAGAAAAGGACAAAGCAATCCAACCACTTCAGGCAAAAGACTTCGCTGTCACAAATCCACAAATTCAAGTTATTACAGTTGGTCCACAAAGTTCATCTTGGCCTTCACAGTGAAAAAAAGAAACATCGGCACTCAAATAATCGACTGGGACGTGCATGATGAAAACAGCACATGAAAGCTGACTTTTCACCTACAATACTCCCCAGAAGTCACTCAGTCGCATAATACCCAAAATTCAATCCTACTCCTTGACATGGAGTTATGAGCACCAATACCATGCAACCCAAACATTTATTGACATTGCATACTCATGCACCCCCAACTTCATTGTTTGGACACATATGGTCCAACACCTTTTCCTCATGGGCCATAACAGTGATGTGATAAAAGCAAACTTTGCTGGTTCTGCAAAGGACTGGAGTCAATGTCCCTAGAAATTACAATCTTTGAATGGTGACTGTTTATGGCTACCAAGAACCTGTCTACTGAGTTTCTGATGGAATAAAGCATTTAGACCTGGCCCCCAACCTCCCAGGAGAAATGGAACTCTCTAAAATGTAACATGCCTTTGGTGGTTAACTGCTGGTATTCACCAAGAGCATGTTCTGATGAGCTCTGGATAGGGTGAAGCTTCCAAAACTGTTGGTACTATCCTTCTAAGAGAGTAATGAGAAAGTCCCTAAGCAGCCCATCAAAGATATTCCTCGTAGCTTACCTATATTACGTGCCACCTGCATTTATCACCAAAGAATCAAAATGCTGCTGCTTCAATTGGCTTCATCTATGCAGAACAACATGTACCCTTTTTCTTCAAGTCAGATGAGTCTGTGTCCTGCCCCACAACAATGGTAGTCCCCTCTCCTGGGCCTGCAGTTGCTGATTCTTCTGACGCTAGAGCTTTCTTGCTCACAATCCGGTATATCTCAGTCAAAATCCTCTGGAATGCTTTCTCAACATTTGTTGCCTCCAAAGCTGACGTCTCTATGAAAGAAAGACCTTCTTTCTCTGAGAAAGCCTGCGCATCTTCAGTTGAAACCCCTCGAAGATGCTTGAGATCTGATTTGTTACCCACTAACATGATAACAATGTTAGAGTCTGCATGATCTCTCAGTTCCTTCAGCCACCTTTCCACATTCTCATAAGTCACATGCTTTGTGATGTCATAAACCAGCAGTGCACCTACAGCTCCCCTGTAATACGCACTGGTGATGGCCCTATAGCGCTCTTGCCCAGCTGTGTCCCAAATTTGAGCTTTGATGGTCTTGCCATCAACCTAAAACATACAGAAAAATAACAAGTTCAGAACAAACTCAAGCTTGCTTGACTCTGTCACCATAGAAACTCCTTTGGTGTCCAAACTCAACAAACATAAACCTTGAGGGGAACACTCAAACATAAAAGATGCGCAAAACAAAGAAAACCCTAAAGTGTGACAAACTTGTAGAATCTCGATTTCAATGATTCTCCTACCCATTCTATTGGATCCATCAGAAATGATCAAAAGCCACCAAGATAGTATCTTTCAGAAACTGAATTTGCCACACAGATCAAACAGCAAAACACATAGCATGCTCCTACTCTCATGTTGGAACAGATTCAAACCTGGAATCTGAGTTACTATTGAATGCCAGTCAGGGGAAGAAGACAACAGAATACGTGGAAACTCCTTATAGACTCAACAAACATAGTAGGCCTTGGGCGAAACACTCAAACATAAAAGATGCACAAAACACACAAAAGAGAAACCCTAAAGTGTGACAAACTTGAAGAGTCTCAGTCCCCTACCTATTCTATTGGATCCATCAGAAATGATCAAAAGTCACCAAGATAGTATCTTTCAGAAACTGAAATTGCTTTTACAGATCAAAGAGAAAAACACATAGCATGCTCCTACTCTCATTTTGAAACAGATTCAAACCTGGAATCTGGGTTACTCCTGGAATGCCAGTCAGGGGAAGAAGACAAAAGAATACAATGTCCAAAAATGGTCTTTCAGAGTTTCCCAAGTGAAAGAAAAGCAATCCAAAATGTCTGTGAGAGAGTTTCCCAAATGAAAAGCTATAGAGGGGAGATACAGAACCTGAATAGATCGCGTGGCGAATTCCACACCGATTGTAGATTTGGATTCCAAGCAGAACTCGTTCCTTGTAAATCTGGAAAGCAGATTAGACTTCCCCACTCCCGAATCTCCGATCAAGACTACTTTGAAAAGATAGTCGTACTCATCATCTGCTTTGTGATGAGCCATTCCGTCTCTTGCTCCAATCAGACTACCTTGGAGGTGGCAGATCTAACATAGCAACCATTCACAATGCAAAAAAAATCAAAATCAAAATAGGTCCCTCCTGCCCACCACTATGCACGGGAAATCTAACAGACGAAATGAGCTTCACAAACGTATACATAAGCTTGCAAAGAATCAACGATACAAGAGGAAAACAAAGATAACCGAAGCCATCACACCGGAAAAAAAAACAAAAAAGAAGTGCAACAGCAACAAGAACAATGGTAGCTCCAACCTGATGTTCATGCAGATCCGGAAGCAAACATCATCACCGACAACAACAGTCAGGCGGGAAAAGGGAATGGAGAGTATAGTATCACTCACATGTAGGCAGGCGTCCGGACTGCGTTCAATGCCGAAACCCTCGCCAAGATCACTCACTACTCAAGCGAAGAAAACGGGGAAAAAAGAAAGCAAGAAAGAGAACGCCACACAGAAAGCAAACATCTACACAGCAACTACAGTCATTCCGTCGAGACACTCTCAGACTCCTCAAAACACGGGATCGAAGAGAAGAAGCAAACGCGAAGAACGCTCCACGGACGATGTCCCATTGCTACGCGAGGCCGCACGAATGAGAGTGGCAACGACGACGGGAAGTACACGCATGAAGACAATACGAATAAAATACATACACTCTACTGTACAAATACGAGACACTGTACAATACGAAGACAATGTGAAATAAAATACATATACGTTACAATACAAAAGACGATATACAGTACAAGTACAAAGGCATTACAAAGAAATATACACATACGTTACAATACAAAAGAACAGATACAGTCCAAGTACGAAGAAATTACGTAGAATTTTCGTAGCAAAAACGAGATGCAGTACGAGAACACATACGTATACTTTACAATGCAAAGAGGAGATGCAGTATAAGTACAAAAACATTATCTAGAAAAATACACATACGTTATAGTACAAAAGACGAGGTGCAGTACACGTACGAAGATTAAATAACGTATATTTTACAATGCAAAGACGAGATGCAGTACATACGAAGAAAATACGAATAAAAATACATACATACATACGACAGTTCAAAGAAGACTTTAAGTACAAGTATGAAGACAATACGTATAGATCGCAGTACAATACACCCAATGATTGTAAACTGGATGTTCTGTATACGTATTTCGATAGATTGGCTCTACTCTTGCAATGCTATTTGCTGTGCAAATTCTTGCTTGCAGAAAGTGAAGATTTGTCCTAAATTAGCATTCAAAGATCTGAGTAGAAGCTGCTGTACACATCTGGGCTATGTTTTCAGTAATTAGCATTTCCAGATCCAAGAAGGCTGTCCATCTTTGTTCTGGTATTCCTCCTTCAAAACTTCAAGGCAAGGTGCTGAACCTGATGGCATGCCTGATTACAAATCAACACCTCATCATCCTGTTTCAGGCTTCACAGATTGCACCTGTTGATTCAAAAAGCAGCAGCTACAGGAGAATGAAAAATAAAATTGCAAGACTTTTATGAGAAAAATTCTGGTGTGCTGCCACAGACATATCCAAGACTCAGATGAAAGCAATCATGCTTCATGCAGAAAAAATGGCACCAACCAAATTGGAGCTGAAAACTTGAGCTGGTTGATCACACAAATCATCCCTCCTCCCTCGCATGCACTTCATTTCATGCATGTGATTTACAAACTCTACCCATCTTGTCTTTCAATACTAGACATGACTAAACTCTTCAACCCACCTATTCTTCTGAGTACTTGGATATAACAGTGTAAAAAGGGTTTTGGTCCAGATTGCCAATGATGACAAACACAGCTTTGGGAAATCGGTGGTTTCTCATTCCACGATGCTCCCTTTTGCACCATTAGTACCTTACTAAGCTCTTAAGAACCTTAAAAAGAGCAAAGACCCTCTCTAATTGTGCAACTTCAACTCAACTAGCACAGATCATGATACTTTGCAGACTATCTTCTCTTGTCTCCAACCCTTCCTTCTAAAAGAAGTTCCTTGAGGATTTATGGTGGGTGTGTAATGACAGCAACAGCTTTTACATAAAAATTTGTGACTTAATTATGAAAAGAGTAGGGTTGTGCACTACACTCTTGAATTGCACTAGGGTCAGAGTGGTGAAGCTTAAAGACTACCTTCCTTGCATTAAAACTCAGATCATTCACTTCTGCACGGTCTACAATTGAGGATAATATACAGTAGAGTGCCAGGCTCAATAGAGATGATGACATTGCTTCCTAGATGACTAACTACTGGTGTAGGGGAGGAGTTGAGGATTGAGGCATTGGCAAAATCCTATCTGCCAGCTCTGAGTTCAGATTTACTGGTAGTGGGGGCATTTGGCTCATAATGCCTGGCATGTTTGTCATCCTGCATCAACCAGATGCACAAAATTCCTCTCAGCACAGACAAACTAGGAGCATTATCACAGCAAGTGATTTACCTGTCCTTTCCCAATCTCTAGTCACTCCACAAGAGTGAAAGAAAAAGAGTGCAGATTATGACAGTGATCTACCCATTCAAGATTGCATAAATGTTGTCCCTGAACTGCACCAGTAATTCTGTGTTCTCCTGGAGCTGTCATAAACACAAGAGCCCAACTGCATGTGAGTCAGCCAGTCTTTTCCCATTCCACATACACACCAGTGGGCATTGCCCTTTGCAGATTATACAACCTCCTCTGTAACAACTGGCCAGGTTGAAGGGGATTACAAGTAAATATACCTTGCAAGCAGCAAGATTAGCTCGAATTTGTCCAATAACTTGTGCATTATGCTCAAGTAAATGGCCTGTGGGTCCTCCAATTGCTGCATCCATCCCAGCTGGCTCACAGTCAGTTGCAATTATGATACAGAGAAATGGCCTCAAAACATGGCTTCATGGCAATCTGAGTAAAAATGCAACAGATGACATCTGAAAACATTTTGCCAGAAGACTTTTTGGCCCTTCAAGAGACAGATTTGTGGGGAAAATTTTAGTAACCACTCCGGAGTTGAAACCCACCATCATTAGAGATTCCATCATCATTATCTATAGGGAGTTGAGGTGGAGTGTACATAGGCATTGGTGGCCTTGCTACTACTGCTGCCGCTGGTCTTGTGGGTGCTTCTACTTTTTCCTGCTATACAGATGCAAGCGCAATGTAATTTGGACCAAAACAAGACCTCAGTACAGTAGCATAAACCTAACAGCGTTCCTCCTTTCCACATCAACCTCAGATGCTTAAGGTTTTTTTCTTCTACATCCACAACCTGCCACATAACAAATATATGTTTCCTGAGACACCAAAACTGATCAACCTTTAAATTGCAATGATGGAATGAACTGGAAGAATAGGAGACCTTCCTGTCCTTGCTTTTCTTGAAGGCATTCTGCTCTTCAACTTTCCGACTTTTTCCATTCTCCTTCTTCTGTGCATACAACAACATACCCAGTTGATTGCTGACAAACTTATACATGAAAATTGGTAACCAAGCAGGGCTTCCACAAAATGCATCTGAGTTTTACTGCCCAAAACTGAAGATAACAAAGTAAATTACAAGAAAGGACTGTCATGATGAGGACAAAAGGTACACACTCACTGTTATCCAAACACAGCGGAGGGCAACATCCCGTACAGTCTTTTCAGGCAACAGTGCAGCAAGCTTGATATATTTCACAAGATTGTTTGTCTGACCTGCATATCTGCCAATTAAGACCCCTGAGTAAGCCATGTCAGAAAGCTACTGACAACAATACAGTATTGAGCAATTATCAGTTTTCCAACTATCATCTTGTACTACATCTGTCTGTACATCTCTCTCCAGTATTTAAAGAGGTTTCAAGGAAGTTTACTTACTTCACTAGGCCTTCTTCCAGACTTGATTGCTCAGCAGAGCTCCAAACAACAGACAACCCGATGTCATGAAGAAGATGGTGAGTGCTATTGGCAGTTCCATTTGTTGTTGCTCCATTCTTCTCTCCCGATGCCCCATCGACAGCACCAGCAGGAGGGGTGCGATTTTCACCCACATTCGCCACTCCTCGTGGACTGCCACTGTTATGATGAAGTCTGAGGGTAGAATTGTTCGGTTTCGCTTGCAAATTCTGAATGGATCCTGCCATAGCTTATTGAGACACCCTTTTTTGTTTTGTTTTCCTCGGGTTTTAAGCTTTACATCACAATCCTCTCTTCCTCTTCCTCTCAATGCAAATCCTCTTCTCCACTCCAGAAATTCTATGCAGCAAACTGTTACACTATCAAAGAGTTCGAAGTTTGAACCAACCACCAGCTCTGCAATAACACTCTTCCTCCAAGCTTACATTTTTGCACCACAGCAGAAATCTCTCAGACCCATTCTTGATCTACTGCTTGCTTGCTTGCTTGCTTATCCCCAAGCTCAGAAAAACATAATTATAAAAGATATGTCTGATTTATTTATTTTTTAAACTCCCCAGACCCTGTCAAGCAGAAAAGCAGCAAAATTCGCACTAGTCTATTCTACATACACACACAAACACTGGATTTGTGCCACCAAAAACGAATCGATCAGCTTGGTTGGTGGCACAAATCCAGAAACCCAAAACCCCACAAACCCTAAAAAGGAAGAAACAGAACTGCCAGCTACAAATTCCCTTGCCAATGCAATTGATTTGCTCCATGACCACCCCCAACCCCCCGAAAACTATTGCCCTCTTCCTCCTCTTCCGCTTCTTCTCTTCTTCTTCCTCCTCCTCCTCCTCCTTCAAGCCATTCTTGTTCTTAAATTCTCATCACAAAAAACGACAACAGCAACAAAAACCTTCCATCAACAACTAACTCCAAAAACAAAACCCAAAAAAAACCCACCAACAAAAGATGTAAAACCCCAAAACGAAGAGCACCTCCGCCTCCTCCTTAGCAACTGCCGAAAATCTCTGGGGAAAAATGCCTTCAATCTACCAATCGATTCTGCTGCTCTTGCTACTACGACTTCTACTACTACTACTACTACTACTCCTAGCTCCCAAAGAAAAAGAAAAAGCAAAGAACAATTCTGCCAACCACCGCTACAATCGGCAACTTAGCAAAATATCTTCTCCTCGTCCTCCGAGCGTCTGCTCCGCCGCAACGACCTCTCCTCGTCCTCGTCCTCGTCCTCCGGGACCTCCTCGTCTTCGGCCTAGTCCTCCGGGCCCTGCTTGGCGTTCCGTCGACGCTCGTCCGTTCCGCCGCTCGTCGCGGAACGTCCCTTCGTGAGCCGGTTCCAGAAGAGCAAAAACTTTTGTACTTTCTGGACTCTGGAATGGTCAAGCCGTCAAGTCACTGCCCATTATGTACTACATAAAGCGCCCCCTACAGCATATTCTGCACCTAGTTCACCTATATGTGCAGAATGTGCCCTATAGGGCGCCTTAGTTTGAAACCGAAAATTTGGGTAGAACATTTGGGGATAATAATTTTGAACCTATTAGTAGAAATTATTTTCATGAAGCTCTTTCAATTAATTCAATTTATAATAATAATAAAATTATAATCATTCCCAATGTTTAGAAGAATAACAAATTATTGAAAAAATTTAAACAAATGAATTATGAATATTAGGATTGTTATTATAAACAAGAAAAACATGTTTAATTGAAATATTGAATCAAACAATCATTTTTTAAAAATAAAAAACAAACATCCCGAATGGACATGTCAACAAATTGCATCAAATTTCTTGTGTACTTATTTGTGTTTAATCTTGAATATTATTACAAGTTACAAGACACCTGAATCACCTTGAAATTGGAAAAAAAAATTAAATAAAAATAATATGCATAATAATATTTAAAATGTTGATCATGTTTTTAAATGTTTAAAATAAATTGGAACACTTGCACAATGTTCTAGTGTTCAAAATAATATTTCTACCAAACAAGCTTTGCAAATAAAACTTTTTATGAAACAGAATGGCAAGATTTAGCAAAATTTATAATTACAAATGAAAATAATGATTTGAAAAAATCTGATGAAATTTTTGAGGTAAAAAGTTTGTATCAATTTTTTTAAATGAAGACAATTTTGATGAAGATTGTATCGATACATTAATACAAAACATTTTGAATGTCAAACGTGTAATTGATGATAATAACAAGTTATTGACAATTGTTCCAATAGAAGGTTTTTTATTTTTTTAGTTTTTTTTTAGATAAACATTTAGAAGAATATAATTTCCATATGTTATTTTTAAGTCATTTAAAGCCTTCATTCTTTTATTTATATCAAAAGATTGCATAAGCAAAATTGGTATGTTGAACTTCCTTTAACACTTGGAATATGTAAATAACTTTGAGGTCTTATGAAAACTAGTGGGTACTCGTTAATTGTTTCAACCAATTAATAATTCTTGTTGTTGAATTATATAAGCAATGTTGGGCGAGTATTTGATATGTTGAATAACCTCCACGTCTGGGTATTTGTAAAATGGGAATTAAAAAAATTAAAACTCGGAGTCGAAGAATCACAAGTTCCGGGTATTTGAAAAAAATTCAGAATCAAAGAATCGCTGTCGGTTCTGGTTATTTCAAAAAAACCTCACAAAACTGCCGGGTTTCACGAAAACCCAGAAAAGAGGAGTTAGGGAGGTTTTTGGGTGGTTAATTTACTTTTACAATTTGGAATCTCGGTTTCAGGACCTCGACAGACGGACAAACGTGATCTGGGTTTCAGGACCAGACAGACTAACTGAATTAACTAAGATTCTAAAAAAATCGCCCGCTGCTTCACCAGCCTCTCCCTTCCCCCACCCCCCAAAACCTCCGTCACAACCACAGAGACTTACTAAATTAATTTATATGATATGATGTACATTTGGTTTAAGATGTGGCATCAAATCACCCAAAGAGACTTACTGAATTAATATATATAATATGATGTACATTTGGTTTAAGATGTGGCATCAAATCACCCAAAGGCATAAAAGAAGCATTTTTCAAAGCTTTGTTAACTTGATTAGTTAATTGACATATTAGAAACCAATATGAAATCACTAGATGATACCAATTCCCATGAATGAGTTTTGAATATCACCTTGTCAATTTAGATTTTTAAAATCAATATTTTAAGATTCCTTGAGAGTTGTTTAAAATCTTTTTCTTTGGTGTACCCCCATCCATTTCGACATCATTATGCTTGATCTTGCAAATCACAATAAAAAGGAAACAATTAAAAATTCATAACCCAATTGTGTCACACATTTGGAAATTATTATATTATTTTCACCACAATTTAATCAATTGTCAAATGAAAAAATATCCAAAAAAAACCACCATTCAATTTTTTGCAAAATTTATGATTATATAACATTTTAATTATGCATTCTAGGTTTTTAAAAAACTTATACCTTTCATAGGGTAATTAGGGATACTATAATCATTTATAAAATGTATTGAACTCCAGATGTTTCATTTCATATGAACTCTAATTACCCATAGTTAAAAATTCACCAAATTGTTCATGTACAAAATCATCATCAAACATTTGGTTAACATATTAATTAAAATACTTAAACGATAATGTACACAATGCACTACTTTGAAGTTTAATAATCACATGTAAAAATAGGGCCAAAACATTGATAGGCAATTCACATAGATTAACACAATATAAAATCACACACTTGTTGATTATGTTAACACTTGATATTTAATGTTGAATTTTCCAAGCTTGTTGATATTATTTTCACTTGGTACATAAGATTTGAAAGTACATAAAATTAACAATAATGTTTAAAAAAACCCCTTTAACAACATTGTTGATTTTGTAGAAAAATCTATTAATAAATATCAACCTAGGATCATTGTATTGTTAAGTTACTTTTTGAATAACAATTCGTTGTTCTATTTTAAGTTCAAATGTTGTCATATCATAATTGTCACCCAATGGAATATTAGCTTCACAATGTATTTCTAGAGGCAAAAATATGACATTTTTTGATGATTGTTTTTGTGAACTCCCCATCATTTTGCACACTTTCCAATTGCATTGGCAAGTGAAAATCTTTTTTTCATCCCACCCTTGGATTTTTTTGAATGTTTGGCTCACTTTATTTCATGTTGGTTGATATTGTCAAAATTGTTCACAAATGCATTTTTTAATGTCACATCAAATAAACTTGATGTTGGACCAAATTTATATAAGTTTGATGGGATGGAATGGATAATGAATTGTGTCTATTTTGCTAGCCATTTTTCCCTATACAAAGAATTTGGGATTTTGAATTTAATAGTTACAAAATAAATCAAAATAAATATCAATGGCATGAACCAAAAATAAATTTGAGAATAAATTGACAATTAAAAATCTTGCAAAATACGTGATGAAAGGGAATACATTATATATAGTTCGATGGAATTGAAAAGAGGATCCAAGTTCATTTTACATTATTGAATGAACCCCTCCTTTGGAAATGTGAACATCACGACCAAATGTTTTTTAACACAACAATGAAACTTATGTGTATGATGACCCCCCTACACCACTTGTAGCACCATTTGGTGAACATGCAGATCTCATTCCCACAAATATGTTGAGGTTGTACAAATTCCTTCTCATATCCAAAATATCATCTTGTTCTACATCTATATTTTCATGTTCCAGTGTGATATTAGAACTTGAGACCATGGTGCCGTGCACAATTAATGGCTTGATGCAACAAGCATCACACTAAGTTTAGTTTGATGAAGTCTTTAGTATTGTGTGAACACATAATAAATGATTAAAAAAAAACCATAGTTGGACATTAGACATGCTAATTTAAGGACTTTTAAATAAAGGTGGTGGAACAAACAAGGAGGCGTCATTGAACTTGTAACAATAGCTTATATGTAAAATTTTCAATTTTTTAATTGAATAATATATTTTTATCACACACATGTATAGTAGATTTATGAAAAAAAAAAATTCTTGAATTTTTAACCAAAAAAATTGAAGAGACATGTCATCTAAAATACTAAAATAAATGATCAAGTTTTAACATTTGTGTGGCATTGTGAAAGATTAACTTATTCAAATGGTGAAAATAATTCATCCAAAGGACATTTCGCGAAAAATTCAAAAAACAATTTTTAGAATGTATTTGATTTTGAAAAAATGAAGTTAAGATATTATATTAAAACTATTTTGCATAATTTTATTATTATTATTATTATTATTGATAACCAATGTTCATTAATGTGTGTCCTTCAAGAGATTATTATGACTACTAACTTTAGAAAATTAATTTGAATGGATGGCCTTTAGAAGTCAAACACAACAAATTAAAAAAATATAAAGGTATTTCCTTTGGGTTCATCTTTTGAACATTTATGCAAAAAGGAGAAAACTTGACACTAAATCCCCATAAATGAAAAAATATCTTCTATTTGAAGCCCAAGAGGGAACTAATTGAAGGTTTTTCAATTGTGAAATAAATGTGCATTTTTATGGAATAACAAAAAGATTAATACCCTTCACCATAAGATTATTTTAATTTGTTTTTGAAATACCTTACCTTACCCCATAGTTGATGTCAAAAAGGATTATACAACCTTAGGTTTCAGAAATCTAGGTTCCAGTACATTGCTTAAGATCCATTTGGCTAAGAACCTTTAAGTCATCATATAACATACATATTGTATTTATGGTTTCAAAAATAAATGTACATTGTCTACATACATGTGCAATTCATTTTATAATGTACTTCATTATTTACGTGCAATTCACCAATTAAATTTTATAGGCAAAAATGAATTTCCATATATCTAACATGTAGCCAAATAGTTATTTTCTAGATGATTGCCACAATTGCATTAAAAGTCCTTACATTTTTTTTTCCATTTATGTACATAAATTTGCAATTTTTTATAATATAATGCACGCGCATATCTTTTAAAAAATGAGCATTAAGGACATAGGACACATGATCAAACTTTGATGAATTTTCATCATTATGCCTTTTTTTATATAAAATTTATTCATGTTGTGCACATAAATATTAATCCTTACACACTAAGTAAAATGGTTTTTTTTTTTTTTTTTCAAATTTTTATTTGTAAAATAAAATCTAGCCTATAAAAGATTTCATTTATGTTGCCATGTGATTACAAACCTTGTATTGATGGGGTTTCCCATTTAACCCCTAAACATCACATCAAGGTGGACCAATTTAGTTTGTTTTTCAATGCATATATTCTTCTCTAATGTTTAAGGGTTAATACCCCAAAATCATTTCCTTAATAAACCTTCCTATTATTTAGCCATTAAGTGCTTCCTTGTTGTAATTGAAAGTTTTCCCCTTGTTAATTAGCCTAGTCACATAATTATCCTTATAAAAGCAATGAATTCTAAACCCATTAACTTGATTTCGTGTAAAACATTATTTAAAAAGAAAACTTTTCATGGTGTAATCATTCGTATATCTTTATTATCAATGTTGGTTGGTTAGATACATTTTAAATAATATACACAATTAAGGTTATATTGAATAAAAGATTTTTGAAATATTAAAATAAACATTTTATGATTAATTGAATTTTATTGAATCAAACATATTCACAATTAAGTATAAATGAAGTGATGGGTTTTCAACATGGTTATGTATACATCATTTTTTGAACTTCCATTTATAAATGATTATTTGATAAATGAATCATAAAATGACAGTAATTCAAAACATGTATACAATTTAAAATCTAACTCTTTCCCAAGACTTTAACCATGCACAACACCATACTTTTATTTTTAGTCTTGTAATTATATGGCACATATACTTTTTTTATTAATATAACTGATTTAAAATGTTAAATGAAACACTTACACACAATAGGTTCACCAAATGATTGGATCCAATATAATTACAATTTTTTTTTAATATGTTCTAATTATGCCTATATTATCTAAAACTTTAAGATAGTTATGTTCTATTACAAGTTATCATAATTTGCCTAACTATCAATTGACCATAGATTATGATTATAGAATTTTGTGGGTTAGGATCATGCATGTGAATATAACCAAATATATAACAACTTTACATTAATTCAAACCCATGTATAAACCTCCACCCTTTCCCTTTTTCAAGTGTTAAGCTTGCTTGTATTAACTAATAATCATCATTATGCATATGTCAACAACTACAACTTTGGGCAAATCTATTCATGAATTAATAAGGTATATTATTGTTAAATCATGACTCTAGCATACACATAAAAAATTAGTTAATTTTTACTAGTGTATGTGGAGGACACCTAAATTTCAATACTATTACTACTTCAATAGAGGATGATGTGTTACATGTAAGGTTGCTAAAATATAAAAAACGTCACACACAAGGTATCTCCTCTTTTTAAAAATGAATCACAATTATCCATACATCAAAACAAAATTCCATCAATTCTTTACATTGGGTAAGGATTTCATCTTGGGGGGGGCTTGTTTCGGGAATTCAAGTCTTATGTTTAGACTCTTACCTTATGCAAGGTTCTCATTCACAAAATAACAATGTTCTCAATCCTTACCAATGTTGGTGGGTTATTCAGTTTTGACATAATTATCTAGCTAGTTATTAATAACCTACCAAGTGATTATTGATTTAAAAATGCATTAAATTGATCATTGCTTAATATAGAAATTCCAAGATCTAGTAACCTACTTGGATGATTCAGTTATCATCCATGTAGGTTATCAATCTTTAAACACAAATACAAAAATTTACAATGATAGAAAATAATAATAATATGTTTAATTAAAAACCTTACATAACTAATGTATAACTAGTAATTTAACTAAGGATTCTCAATTGATTACTTGAAAACCTACGTTTTACATAATTGACAATTATTACCCAATTTCTTTTTGATAACCTACCCAACACTGAATTAAAAAATATATATCAATAAATTGATACCCTGAAATTTTTTTTAAAAAAAAAACTTACCTCACAATCTTATATATTAATTCAGTAAGTAAGTCTATCGAGGTCCTGAAACCCACATCACTTTTAATAAAACTGTCCCCCCGAACTTGAGGGCTCAAAAACTATTTAAAACCTCGAGTTTTTACTTCTTACTTTTATTTTTACGTCCGTTTCCGCGCAACAATTGTCGTCGTCGATGGGAGAGGTATTTTTGGGATTTGGAGGGTGGGTGAAAAGATTTGGGTGCTCTTTTTTTGGGCTAAAGGTTTAAGAAGGTCATGATTTTTATTTTTTTCATGGAGGGGGGAGGGGGTGAGGGTGGGGTTCTAGGGGTCTTAATATATGGAAGTGAACCGGAGTGGGAAATGCAAAGGACCAGGTGGGGGGGATCGACGGGGTGCATTATGCACCGGGTTCACACTAGTCATTAAAAATGGCAATAATGGCCAATGTTGGTCCTTACCCTACACAAAAATGTGATAGGAAGTGACGTGTCACGATAATTGAACATAAAGCCCAAATTAAGCATGTGAACGAGAAACAACTCGCAAATAACACATTATGTTTACAATCCATGTTTACCTTCAAAAAGGTTTAATTCTATTGTTAATTCTTTTTTAGAACATTTCTACTATTCAAATATGACTATGTTTTACGTACGAGAAAAAGTGCATACATGTTAAACCGTACTCTCTCTTGCATGTCTACTATAAGTGTAAATAAGAACTAATTAAGAAAGTAACACACAAACAAAATGGTTTGTGTAACTCATGTTGAAGCTCAAGTGTAGGATAAGGACCAAGAATGGAGCTGTTCTGGGAATGAGGATCCTGCCAAGCATGGGACCCTTGTTCCTAGAACAGTCCCATCTGAGTTCCTTACCTGGTGTAAAGAACACCAGTAGAATTTGCTTTAATTAATCGACAGATGTGATTCATTTGAGAGAAAAGGAGGCACTTTACATATAAGGCACCTCATTTCACTGAGGGAAACATGCCCTCCACATACACTAAAAAAATTCTACCAGTTCTTTATGACTATGTTTCCTCTTGCAAAATAAGTTATTTCTGTGGTAAGAAAACTTAAATCTATTCATTCATTCATTCAAGCTTTGCTTTCACACTTACACACTCTCCCTAATGTACATGAATCCTGTGTAATGAACTATAATTGACCTCATCAGCATATCAGATGATATTCCTTGTACAGCACTTCAATTTCAAAGTGCATCTCCTTTAACTAAGGTACTACTTTCAGAACACATGCAAGCAACCCGACAAGTTCATTCTAGTGTCCACTGTTTAGTGGTAACTATGAATACCAATGAATCTCTTGACAGACCTGATGATGAAACACCTCTTCCCCCCCCTCCTTTCCTAGCCTACTCTTTGACAGACAATCAGGCATCTTTTCAGCGAAGACCAACTACAGAGAATCCAACTGTCATTCTGTGGGAAATACTGAGAAGGTGAACTCACTTGTGGGCAGCTTTCACATGTGCTGCAATGTGATACTGATTTTCCGGAGTTCTGCTAGAGCTATAAGGACAGCTGTGCACCCCTTTCTGTGCAAACTAGCTTGAGAGGACTGCTCCTCATGCTCAAGATCAGGTGTCCAACTCAATGATGACTCCACAACCTGCAACCCATCAACACTTATGGCCAATAAGAAATCAATTCAAGAGTTGGCTGCTTTGAGACCACCTCCTAACCTAGATGAGCTGCTTCCAGACAACCTCATAATCTTAGATCTAAGAAATGGAGTACTGTGCACAAACTGCATCCTCAATCTCAGAAAAGAAAAACCTCTGACAAAGACTTCACAAGACTGGTCCCAAATGAAGAGCGAGGTTCCACATTAAAACTTTGCATGGACAAACACATCTAAAAGTCCTCATGTTCACTTTTAAACAGCAACTCAGACTCTGAACATGGAATGTTATCTTCATGGGTATAGGGTCCAGCTTTCAAGGGTTAAAGATCAATGCATAAAAAAGTGGCCGACCCATCTTCAAAGAAAACAAAACTGCTTCGATCCAGTATGTTTAATCGCACCTGAATGTGGTCCAGCATGGATTGACCAAGAGCTTGCAAGGTGTCATTGTGCATCCTTGTACTCTTCCCAGGACTGCTCACCATTTGCTCAGCTGCCAAATCCTCTTCAAGGTCACTGCTATCAAAGTTTCTGTCAATTCCAGACTTGGGCACATCTCTTGCAACATTCTCAACTGCCAATTCTGTGCTTTCAGGAATGGATGCTTCCATAGCCTTCTTTTTCAAGATATCTTTGCTAGTTTCTGATTCTTTGACTGATGCTGGACTACTGGGAACATCTGTGGTCAATTGCCACCACCGCTTTGACATCTGAAATAAGGTACCAGGTTCAGTGCTGCTTGAGGAAACATTACTATCAGTCACATTCTGACTGCATCCAGTGTCAACCCTGCCATCTTTACTGCCTGGAATCAAGAAGAGACCACAAATAAGGCTCTCTGTTCATTTTGTAAGCTTCATTATAGGGCATCAATGTGGCCAAAAGCAAAAAAAGGGATAAAAGAAAAAGACGCAAGGAATAACAACAATTTCTGTCTGCAATCTAACCAAGACTTGGATAAATCAGGTTGACACTTCTTGCTCATCTTCCAAGACATGCAAGCTCTTCTTGAATTTCGTCTAACATAGTAGACTTGTATGGAGGAATGAGATGACAGAGATCATACTCACCAGTTTTTTCACCTGTTGTGTTCTTTCTGAAATTCCACACCCAGTTAAGCTTGCTAGAGGGTGGTGAAGGTTTTGGCTTGTCAGAAAAACTCAGGTCATTGGTGGTCTGTGAGATTTCTTCCACCCCCTCAATACTAGCGATTGAAGGGGACCTTGGCATAGGATGATGTGCTGACTTGTAGTCCTTGAGTGACCTCTCGGCTTGCACAATTGACTGTTCCACATAAGAGCCATGGGCATGTATAGTCCTAGTGACTTCCAATTCCACTGCAATTTTAGTAGACTCTTCTGAAGATTGAGGATGTGAGTATTCTGGTTGCATATCACTGTCCTGCTTTTGCAAATTGAAATTATGTTTAGACATGAAACACTCTTGTAACAGCAGTTGATCCTCATCATTGCCAGCAGGTTCCATCCAATTGCAAACTTCAGAACCTTTCAGTGCCAGGTCCACTGCATTAACATGTTGATCATTGACCTGTAAGGTACTCTGAGTAGCATTACCAGTTTCCTCCTTGCCTGCAGAATACTTAACTGTCATTTGTGCTGTACTGAGCACATGCACTCCCTCCGTGCTCAGAGGCAAAATCACTCCACCGTTGGGTCCATCTGCAGACCAAATCTGCAGAAAGGGTATATTATGATAGTGAAAGAAGATGTTTGAGACCATGCCTGCTTAGTTCATAAATGTTGACCAGGCCCTACAGAACCAAAATGCACCATTTTATAAGTTCTGATGCTATGGTGGCCTGAAATAAGAAGCAGCACAACCTGTGAGCTTTATACCTCAGATGGCAGCAGCTTTGAGTTGTAAGTTGCTGTTATCACAGGAGATGGTTGGTGATGGATGAGCTTATCACTCTGATCACTTCCTGAAGCATTGGTTGAAGCCCTGGCTCCAACTTCTATGCCATTTGTAATTTGAGTTTTCTGATTCAATGATTCACCTGCTTCACTGGCACCATCCTTTGAAATATCATTCTCAAAAGCAGAACCTCTTTCTTGTTGCTCTTCAGACCCATCACATCTGTTAAGGGCAGCCTCTGATGGTGGACCTATTGCACAAATTGCTCATATTAGCTCATATTAGTGGGCAGCACTCATGCCAAACAACGACTGGAGCAAACCATCAACTTGACAATGGAAAAATCATGGAGTTCTATGTTGCAATGGTGGGTGATAACATCACCTTAAAATCCATCCATCTGTCATCCTATACTGGAATTCCATTTGCAGAGAAGGTGATGACAATATCCAGAGCCCTCATGTGACCAGGGAATCATGCAGAAATGTGGAATCCTCAATACCACACATGACCTACTGTGAAAATCAATTTGCAAGAAAACCAGAGCACACTAACCTTTGCCTGCAGAATCGATCCCTTGAGCATCCATCACTTCACCTGATATAAACTTCTGTAAGATGGAGTGGGTCCATTTTTCCTCCCAATATCCATCTGGTAGGGACATTCGCAAGAAATCAGGGGAGCAAGGGATTGATTGTTCTTGAAATGCAAGCAGTACACTTTGACCAATTGGTGGTGAGATGCTGCCACTTATGGAGTGTTTCAAGGTGCGCTTCTTCTCCGGAGTGCGCACTGTTCTAGGAACTGAAGGAGCTGGAGTTCTGGCAGCTGCTTGAACTAATGGTTGAAGAAACTTTGCAGTCTCAATAAGGTTTGTTATGTCTGAGATTTGAGGATAGTTCAGTAGTCTCTTCAAACATCCTGCTGCATCAGGAGAAGCAAGCAGCACAGGTCGGACATAAAGGAGCATAGCAACAGCTAGGGATGAGATGAAAGCACTTCGAGCAGAATACTGTATATTGCTGCTGAAGTCTTCTTGCTCCACCCCAGAAGATATTGGAGTGTTTGAAGCAGAGAAAATAGCATCCCAAAGCAGCAGCAAGTTTTCCAATAGAAATTCGCGACCAAAAAGCAAGCGCACCCATCGCAAAGTGAAGTATTGGGGCTCAATTCCCAGTTCTACAAGGTGCATATAGAGTGGTTTATCTACTGCAGCCAATGCCCTGTAGATGGCATCAGATGCCTCCAGTACTGGGGGATTTCCCCCAAAGGAGCTTGGCCCTGAGGATGTGAGAAAGTAGTTTGCCATGACCACTGCCCCTTTTTGGCCACTCAACAGTGCATCGAACATGCAGTATGCATCATGCTCCAGAAATCGTGATGAGAGAAGGGCTCCTAGTTCCCCCTCTGCACCATAATTATCGCTTCCCAAGATTAAAGCTTGCATATCCTCATCATCCCCAGAGGGCTCACAACATGCACCGGTGGAACCCAACCTTGCAGTCCTACATTCAAAGAACATCCACATTGACAATCAGGGATTTGTTTCAAGCTGTTTTGGAGGCCCTTTCACATGCAAGGTGTGCAGGAATGCTATCATAGTCACCAAAATTGCATACCCTTCTGTATTGGAGTTTGAGGAAAGAGTCTCCTTCCCACCAGCTGCCCTGGGAATCGACAAATTTGCTGATCTTTCCATAATTGTAGTCCATGGGGCTGAAAATCTGTCAAAGGGGTCATCAAAGCGATCTTCACACTGGTACTTGATGTGTTGCAGGTGGTTAACATCAACATGCAAAACATACGCCAGTGGGGCTAGCAACTCATGCATTCCTGCTACATAAGAGTAGACACCGGTCAACATGCAACTACATTGCATTGGTTAGACCAAAACAGACTAAGATGGAAGGTAATCTCAGGTTTTGCCAATGAAATCCTGACAGAGGATTGTCTGTAGACTTATAACTAGGACTGTTCTTCAGAGCTATTACACAACCCATGACCATAACAAGTGAATTGTCTCTAACAGATGGTAAAATTCTCAGAGATCATCTGAAACATGGGTAGAAAGACATGATGCATGATGACATGTTCCCTAGAAAAACATCCTGTATCCTCTTACTTCAGGAGACCTTCTGGTACAGCCCTAATTGAGTGGGAAAATCTTGCAAGCACTACATGCAACAGGAAATATCCTGAAATACCTTGCCGATAGCTGGATTCAGGGTGGATAAGTGACCACACCAGTAAGATGCGGCGTAGAATAGCTTGGCACCCTGGACTCTGGAAAAAACTTCCATTCTCTGGATACAATCGCATAAGATCCTTGTCAATTGTCCTCTCCAACTCTGTATTTCGAAAATATTGACCCCAGACACTTTCTGCAAAACATTTCAGTGCTGCATAAGGCTCCACAAAAGATATCATGCTTTTGCAGTTCCTCACATTAAGTGTTGCCACCAAATGAAGCTTGGATGACACCTTGCAACCACTCTCAGATAGGACTGAGAACCCATGTTTTGTTCATGACAAAACATAAGATGTCACTGGAATGACATTCAAGTTTGAGATTGACAATCTCCGTGGCATGTGAGAGTTAAATGATTTCAATCAGTGAACAAGCAGCAAACTGATTGACAAAAGCAGTGGCATCCAGAAAACTTTTAAGCAAGCAAAGATCTGCCATTGTGACTAGAAAGAATGGGAAGTGACTAATTTGGAACCAAGTATTGATTTCTGAAATTTTTATGAACCAATCCTTGACATGGTGAACAGGAGGAGGCAGTTCTCACCAGGGTCCAGTGAGAGAGGATTATCTTGGTTGAGTTGGGCCTGTGTTTGGCAGTTCTCGATGAGATGGGGGTCCACCAGAAGCCGCCGCCGCAGCTCTGCATACCTGTTAGCATAAGGAGCAATGCCATAAGCAACAAGTGGTCCTTGGTCAGGTTGATCTTTCATTCTCCTAAACTGCACATTTCCAAATTTACCTGAAGCTGAAGCTGCACGTGAGCTTTCATGTTACAACTCTTCATAAAGAGAAGGGCCAAATACAGAATCAGCCCTGTGAAGACCATAGACCTGAAGTGATGAGGTCATGCAGGGTTTTTCTTTTCAATTTTGTGATGTAGCCACAGTGGCAACCACCCACAAGAGCAAAGAGCCAAATATGGCTACAGGTCAGAGGGGACAGTAGACATTTTCTAGAATCTTTCAATGTTTTGGCGACCTCCAAGAACCCAGTCTCTAAATAGGGCGACTTCCATGTTTTTCTCCTCAGAATGTGGCGAACTAGAAGGCTTCTAAAAGGATTCTCGCGACGGTCGGAAAGAAAAAAAAAAGGTGTCTTGTAGATGCGACATTTAGCACAAAAAAAACTTGGCTGATGAGGTGAGATCATAAATAGAGAAGACAGGAATGACGAAAAGAATATGTCACATGCAAACTTTGCTTGCTAAAAGCTCTATCCATATTGACCTCAAACACACCATATGCAGAGCATACAGAAAGAGGAACCTGGTGACACAGCTCGGCGGACACTACATTCTTTTGTCTGAATGAGCTCCCCAAAAAATTCCTCACCTTCCTCCAGAAAACCTTGACACAAGCTTCAGCCTGTTCCATGCCTCTAGAGAGAAACTTACCTACTCGCCAGCAAAGGCTAGAGCACAAGAGAATAAAACCCCGAGAGACAGACAGAAAAAAAGACAGAAGCTCGGAGAGCGTTTTTGTTTTTGTTTTTGAGACCTGCGGCGACCATCAGCCGCTGCTCGGCGCAACTCAGCAACGGGAGCAGGCTTGCGAGGTAGCACATCTAAGTCCACTCGCCACTGCATACCTCTCAGTTTCCAGTTCTTGTTGTTGCTTTGGCTAATTCCATGGGTTGTATTCGATTCCTCTGCATCCAAGCCGAACACACTTTATCTCTGTGAAATAACTGAATCCCCTTTGTGTTCCTACACGCCTACAGTTCACGAAGCATGCGTAACTTTAATCCGCTGGTATTGCTGATGTCCCTGGACAACGGCATTTTTTCCCTGGAATGTGATAGAAATTCGAAAGAGATGTATTCTGCATTAAGGATAGGATCGAAAGGTGGGGGCAAAAAAAACCAAGCACTTGCAAGCGAGACAGTTTGGTTGCTATACCAGGCATCTTAGCAGAATTACATTGAGGAAAACTTCAGAGTGTCAACATGCTTCCTTCCTTAGATTGCTGGGACTCTCTCTTTTGTGAAGAATATCGCCTTCGGCATCCGCCCCCTGTCAACCGAAAAAACCACGTCTATCACACACCGAAGTAGAATACGTTCATTCAAGACGCAAAAAATCCATCTGACAACAACACATCTGAGACACTCACAGAGCTCCAAAGGCTCCAAAAATACACTACAATAAGATTATCAAAATCCAGGCCCTGCTGTTCTTTGACGTACGTAGTAGGATTGATAGTACTACTACGGTCCAAGATGCTGATAGAAAAAAAAATGAACACACAGCAAGAATTGAGAAGCCGTCAAACCACTTCATCTTGTGTATGAGAAACTCGGAAGCTGTCACGGATCAAGAAAAGAAAGAAAGGAAGAAGCCTGACCTGTTTTACGCAAATGCTTGTACCAACAACAAAGTCGCGCGCAAGTAAGTTCAAACGTGAATGCAATCAATCCACTTCCGCCAACAAACCTGCAAGGAACAAGAATCTCAATCCAAAAAGTCTCGAATCCGAAAGAAAGGGACTGCAAAATTTTCCAATGAAAATTTTCTTCATCTCCTTCATTTTTTTCCAGAGAGAGAGAGAGAGAGAGAGAAATAAGGAGTTAGAGTCGACCATTTGATACGCGAGGAGGATCGTTGGAAGCGCAAATTCAAGGGCTAAAGAATAGTACTAGAAATTCAACAATCTGGTGAAGACGTGCCGAGAATTGATGGCGAGAACAAGAAGCGTGGGGCGGGGGGAGCGAGCGTCGTGACGCCATCGCCGTTCTTCCGTGGTTGCGTGACGGGAAGCCACTTCTACAAAACCAACTCCTTTCACACTACGTTTGAGTTTTCAAAATTTTAATGAAAATTTGTATTTTAAAAACAATATTAAAGAGTATAAACCATGTATATTAATAAATCGTATTTAAAATATATAGAAAATTATATTTAAATTTTACTTTCCTGGATTTTTTTCCAAAAATGATTTTTCCGAAATTTATGAAAGTTCTTTTGATTCCCAAAGTAAAAAATTATATTGTATATTCAATACTTTAAAATTCCTTGAAAATTCAAGGTTAAATGCTAAATGATAAGTTGATGGCATTTTGATTATGCTAATCTTGCCTAGGATAATACATATTATCATTAAAATTTGGAACATTGTTAATTAATTAATTAATTAATTAATTAGTTAACTCATCATAGGATGTAAACTACAAACCTAAAACTCATTGAACAGTTTTTGAAAATAATTGAACTTATTTGAAACCATATCAACCTATTTCATTGAAATTTGGCAAGTCTAAATCATAACTTCTCAAGCAAGGGTCATGCTCTAAGTATGTATGTATCTATTAATTGCAACAATAGTTCCTTCTAAGTTAGTATGCTCTAAAATTTTGATGTCTATGGAGATTGCATTTCTTAAAGACTTAAGTCTGATGATAATCACAAACTTAAGATAACCGAATGTAGTTGGGAGTCATGGGTCAGTTTGCAAAGTTTTTTTTTGAGGTTTTAGTTCACCATAATTTAGGCCATGTAAAGTATCATCTTTTATTGATCAACCCAACTAACAATTATGGATTTTTTTGAAGGTCATAAAAAAATAAAATCATGTGATTTTTTTTTTAAAGGGTAAAATCTTGTGGGAAAGTCCGAGAAGGTGACAATTATTGTGGGCCACTTGAGTAGTTTAGAAGAAGGCAATACAACGAACACCCATTTGGTCAAAACACAAACGGTTTGTGCGTGAACTATAAACCAAGGATTGTGTGACGTTGTTTACACCATTCTTTGAGATTTAGGGTTGTACAAAGTGAAAGAATATGTTGGAAAAATTCATATATATATTTATACACACACATGCACCTTACCCTAATGTTGATTTTCTCATTAAATAGTCCTTTAAATGTTGAAATGATTTTTTTGTGAAAATATTGAAGTTGAGGTGTTGAAAACCTTCATAATTATTGCACACTATAATCTGAATAATTTCACTACTAATATGACAATATATCATTGTAAACTATTATTAAAGATAATGAGAATAATAATAATAATTTAAAATTAAAAAATGAATTGCTTTTTGAAAAATAAATTAGTATTCATTTTGTTAATGTGAAAGCTGACCAAAAGAGAGACACAATCCCCTAACCCTCTCATGCAAGTTTCACATAACAAGACAATGAACTAGTGTTGGGATGTATATCCTTAATGCCATCCATCAATTGTTGATAAATGATGGATTATTTTACAATTCAAGGAAAATATACTACTAACCCCAATCACAAACTAAAATTTTAAAAGAGAAGCCAAAAAAATATTAAAAATTGTGATTTTTTTGTGAACTAATAAAAAGCAAATGATAACCAATTAACAAATGGAATCGGAAGTCCTCTACTAAGTTTGTTCATTGGCTGAATGGAAGGAATCCAAAGCCATTTCTTGTTGAAGGGGGGGGGGAGGGGGGGGGGGGAACAAGCCTAGCCTTGTCACCCTAAAAATTCAACTTATAGCCTAGTTTATTCAACAAAAATTGTCATTAAAAAGCTATTCATTTTGGAATTCAAGGCTGAATAAAAGGAAATCCTATGCAAATTGTTGGTAAAGAAAAAAACTTGTCACCCTAAAAAAAAAAAAAAAAAAAAGTTTAATTTCAAACCCATGGTTTTTGTTCCCAAAAAATTGTCACCAAGTTCCCAACTTTGCACATCTTGGAAGCTATTTGACACTTGAATATGATGTGCACCATTCATTGAGTGGGTTTGCATGTTTGCAAGATTATCCAATTGTTTGAAAAAGAAACAAAAATTTTGTTGTTGTGAGTAAAAGTCCTTATTAAGAGTTTTGGAGGTTTGCATATAAAGGAAAAGAAGGGACAAAACCAGGCTCAAGGGGTAGCCTAGCAGGCAAAAACAAGCCACAATTAGCTCTGTCAGCTGCTGGATAAGATCAGACAGAAGAGGAAGAGCCCCAAGACAAGGAGTTCTAGGTTTAGGGTTTAGGGTTTAGGGTTTCAAAGTTAGGGGATGTATCAAAAGGGTTAAATTCAGCTCGGGAGGGAGGATGATTCCGCACAGTAAGCCCCTTAGGGTGTGAGCTAGGGACCTCACAAAATCCTCCACGGCTTGCCCCCCTGCTTCACACTTCAAAATATTGGGATGGTGTCTGATTCTGGGGCCAGAATTTGGCCATTGGAATGCCATCTGATTTTGCTGCCAGAAATGGCCTCTGATTCTGCTGCCAGAATCTGCCCATTGAGATGCCATCTGATTCTGATGCCAGAATTATGTCCATTGAGATGCCGTCTGATTCTGATGCCAGAATTTTCCCATTGGGATGGATGGCATCTGATTCTGCTGCCAGAATTTTCCCAACGGCTAGATTTGGCATCCTGGATTTGCCTTTGGCAACAGATTCTGTGCAGGAATCTGTCCCAGAAACGGGCAGCTGATTCTACTGGCTGAGAGTCTGTGTGGTGGACAAATTTGGCATGCAGAATTAGCTCCTTTTCTTCATCCAGCTCCCGACCCTCTGTTAACCAACATAGTACTGCAGTCAACTTTTTTTTTTTTTTTTTAAAATTTTTTTTTAAAATTTTAAAGTTGTAAAACTTTGGTTTATTTTATTTTTCTTGGCCCTTTATTTTTTCTCAACCCTGACCTCCATACCACCCTACCACCTAGCTACCCTTAATAGACCTAGTTACCCTATTCACCTACATCTGGTCTTAAATGTCACCTACAACTAACTCCTCTATCACTTGCTCTCTATCCGTTCTTGCCTAAACCTTTGATCATTTGGCAAAAGCTTTATTTCTTCTTAGTTAAACTTATATCATTTGACAAAACTATTAACTTTTCTTGGCTAAATGTTTGTCTCTCAACAAAACCTCTTTTTTCCTTGACAAAATCTTTGCCTTTTGACAAAATCTTTATTTATTTTTGGTTAAATCTTTATGTTTTAGCAAAACTTTTTTGTTTCTAGGCAAATTTTTTGCCTTTTGATAAAACTTCTTTGCTTCTTGGCTAAACCTTTACTCTTGGCAAAACCTTCGTATTTTCCTTACTAAACATTTATCTTTCTACAAAACCTCTTTGTTTTTTGGCTAAATTTCTAAATTTGAGTAAAACCTTTATATTTCTTAACTTTTATGTCTTGTAAAAAAAATTAAGCTTTCAAACTAAACCTCTTGTTCTTGGCAAAACTTAATTTCTTGACAATACCACTTTATTACCAGGTGAATGGTAGAAATTTAACAAAACATTATTAAAAATGTTTGATTAGTTTGATTTTCAAATTACTTTTAGAGGGAAAGGATTTAGGATTTTGATTTTGATTTGGGATGATTGTTGTTACACACACAAATAGACTTGGAGAGTTGTTAGAAAATAGAATAAAGACAAATAGTATGTAATTTAGAGTTTTGTTGGGCTATGAGCCACATCTTTTCTTGTTTTTCGTTTTTGATTTCTATATTTTTACACTATAAATGTTTGATATGTTCAATTTTAAGTAAAGAAAGCAGTACCATGTTGATGAGGAAACAATGTGTATACTTTGAAACTATTGTGCTTTTAAAACTAGAATAAATAAAATATGATCATAGAATATGATTAATAAAAGATAATCTAGAATCCAAGAAACAAGGAAACAATAATTGTAATGAGAAAAATGTGTGAATATAGTTTGTAAATGAATTTGGATGGGTTGAAACAACAGATTGTATGTGCTATAAGTATTATTGAAAGTACAATTTGCATTATTTGTTAAGTAAGCAAAAATAAGTTTTGTATAGAATTTGCACCTACCAACCTCCTAGCAAACTTTTATATTTCCTAGCTAAATGTCTACTTTTTAACATAGCCTACCTACCCACCCATCATCGTACCTACTTATGCACTTGCAGATTGTGGATTTTGATTAATGAATTATAAAATAAAATGCAAGTATTGCAAATAACCCATTGCTATTTATTTTAGTCTTATTTGAACATGTGATGATGATAAGTCACTAACCCCAAATGCAAGTATTACAATCAAAGGAAACTTTTTGCCGGTGGTTTTAAAATGTCTACTTCCATTTTGGACCATTTAATGCAAGATGTACTAAATTTAATAAATCAATGAGCACCCAATTCAATCAACAATATGCTTGATAATTTTAGAATTAAGGAGACATGAAACATTTTTGAATATTTGCACATTTATACATATTTACAATAAGACCCATCTTTCTATTGAAGTGATTGGAAAAGGTCTCAAGTTAGGCCTTAAAGTTGCAAAAATCACACTAAAGGTAAGAAAGTAAACTCTTATAATTTCATTCATTTAATTTTTTCATTTCATTATGTTTCAAGTTTAATCCATCATTTGCCTTGACAAGCTTCCTTGACATGACATTTGTATATATGTTATATAATTATTAATTTTTACAACATTTACAACTAGAATTGTTAGGTTTATATATAAATATTCTGGGGTAATTGGTTTAAAAAATTAAAATTAATGCATCCATTCATAAAATTTTCTTTATTTGACTTTAAAATTCAAAGCACAATTAGTTGTTATAAAATCATTCTTTTACATTTGTATATGATTTTATTGTTAATATAAAATCTCAATATTTTCCATGGTTTAGAATAAATTTATAATTTATAATGTTATTTAACTATTGAATAAAATCCATAAAATATTCTGAAATTTATTGTGTTATTTATTTTAATGTTATTTAAAGGTGCAAACAAAATAATACGAGCCACGTCTACTTGCTTACGGGAGTGCTTTTGGAGAAATATTTAAAAATAAATTCTCACAAAAGTTTTCAAAAAATCTTTTAAAAACTTGAATTCTTTTACACTAATATTTCAAGGTTTATATAAAAGATTTCAAAAATTATTTGATTTTCTAAACTTTTGAACCCCATTTACAAGTTATTTTTGTGCTTAAAGGCAACCATTACAATGTTTAATGAGTGTTATTGAGAACTTTTTATTCATTGGATATTTTTCAGATTTATTCACATGTTTTAATGATATACTAGGAACTTTGCAATATAAATTTAAAAAATATTCTCAACACTAAATTAAATCACCACTTTAAAATGTGAAAATTTAAATAGGTATTACATTTGTTGTGGCTCTTGTTTGTGCAATTGCACCCTTAAGTACAATTCAATAATACCCTCATCTAGCACAGTAAAAAAAGAAGAATGTACATGTTATTTTAATCAAGACTCTTAGTTATTTTCTTTCAATCTTTGTGTGTTGCACTAAAAGTGGTGATCAACCATAAGAAGATATAACCAAATCTAGTTACAAGACAAATTAAAAAAATGATGAATCTTATTACATTTTGGCCAACCATTTGATTCTATTAACTAAATATGGTGATTTCAAATGAAAAAAAAAAGAAATCCAAAAATCTTGGTATATTTATAAATGTGGTTTTTTTTGGAAATATTTCCAAATAAAATTTTGGACTATGTTAGTCGAGATTATTTTTGAAAAGAAAAAATGGACAATTTTGGGCCCAAAAAAATCACAATTCAATATTAATACAATTAAAACACAAGGTTAAAGGTTAATTTGAATACATGGTTAATTTGTAATTTAATGGTATTATTGAATTCTTGAATTACAAACTTGCGATATTGATATGTAATTTCAAAATTGAGTATTTATTAATAGGTTTTGTTTGATGAAGTTGAAAATATGTTTAAATATGATAACTTATGATATAAATTTATTATATTACTAAGAATTTTATTTATTTATTTATAATTATAATTTAAATGTTTCCTATTGCATTTGGTGCATAGATGCAAGTGTTACATTTGGTGAAAAAATGCACCTAAATAACCTTAGATGATGAAGGAGCAACTTTTTGCAATCCTTGCACAATCAAATCCTATTAAATCAAAGGGGTTCTTAAGGTGACATTACACAATACATTTTTATACAAGTATTGTGAAGAGGTAGCATTGCATTACAAAAATAATGACGGATCGACATTTGTGACCACCTTAATAGTGACTGCAAACTCTAGACAATGTGGGTATTAAAAATTTGGGATTAAAAAAAAAGGCATGCCCACAATTGAAGTTTGCACATAAAGATGAAAACGTTGTTTATCAAATTTTTAAAAAATTAACCCATTTATAATGTATTGAATCATGCATGTGGAATTTGACATAGGTGATAGGGCAAACATATTGCAAATTAATAATAATAATAAATTCTTGAAAAATTACAAAATCGTATAAAAAGTGAACGTGTTATAAATTTTTTGTTGAGATACAAAAATTTCCCATTTAAAGCTAGGCTACAATGGCCTAACATTTTCATCTAAGGTTTAAAGAAGAGTCATAAAAATGCCTTTTTTCTTCAATAATTTGTTGTAACTTTTACAACCTTGGTACATGATGATGGGTGAAAAGTTGTCAATGTTGAAATGTGAATTGAACCACATCTACCACAAAGGCCTCCTTTGTGGTATCTTGAGGCCTAATGAAAAAATAAATAATGTCATGATTCAAATGCATGATGGAAAAAAATGTTAAAAACAAAAATTGCTTGTAAACTTATGGGCCATGAATCATTTTTAATTCATAGTATTCATATGTGGTTTGCATTTCCTTCTTTCGATTGGACTTGATAGTTTAGAATTCCAATTTTGAGCATACCATGTGACGCTAAAAGGTTTTGCATAACCAAATTGAGCGCAGGAGGCGCCACCGGTCTAGATTTACCTTTATTGGCGTTAGTTTAACCTTACTCACTTGAATTGTTTCGACAAGATCATCATCCTTCTCAATTCATGAGAAGGCATTACATGGGATAAACCCCACCCCCCACATGAGTATGCATGTAACCAAAAAGAGAGGGTTCGAAATCACACAACACTCTGGCTACCTGCACGGCCCTAGGCGTCCATGTCTTCCTAGTCTTTCTCACACATAGATCAGACCTTTGATCATCCCATAATACTCTGACTATCCATGTGCTCCTACTTTGCTACACACAACTCAAACCTCTGATCATCGCTCAACATACTGACTGCCTAGTGACGCTCACAGACGCACATTGCAAAACCCGAGATGTCCTTGATTTGCTTCCACACAATAACAGAACAGATTTCACAAGATGCATCTCCTGCCTCTCCCGCTCACACAATTTCCAGCCAAAGAGATTCTTTTCATTCGAAACTATGTACATTGCCCGAGAGCACAAGCCTCATCTTCATCAAAAATGTTCACGAAACGCCAGATTCTCAGTGCTGTCTATTCATCTCTCTTTCTCTCTCTCTCATTCTTCTACAGCAGTCGCTTGGCCAGATACTAGGCGTAGCGGAAAATTCTAGCACTCTGCCAAGCTCTCCAGCAACTAACCGAACAGCCCTTTACTTTGTCCTTCTTAGATCTCCAACCTCAACCTCCCAAATTCTCCTATAATCTGTCGATTCTATTCTACTCTACTTCTTTCCTACTCTCCTCTCTTCTGTTCTTCTCCGATCATATCGCCCCAAAATTATCCTCCTGATTTTTCTCCATGCCACCCGCCATCCATTCCTTCGTTACAGCTCCAAACCGACTCTGCCCATAATGGCAGTTCCACCACTCATAATTCGTCGCTGTCAATCGGCCTCCATGCCCATTCAGTAACAGCTGTCAATTGAGTTTCCCTGTACAACATCCCACACACATCCAACCAAGCTCCCATGCATTCCCATGCAGTATTAATGGAAAGGCAACTGCGACAAAAGCAAGCGGCTCAACAAAGCAGAAACTCAGTTTCCAAGATCAAGGAATGTTCACAGGATATGGCGACCTAATTTCGCGTTACATATGTAACCCCTCCCTTTTTAAATAGTTGAGTCCCTCAGCTCCATCTAGTCTGGTGGGAAAAAGATCTAGAGGTTTCGACGAGATCTCTCCCACTGGTGACCATCGGCATCTTGGATGATGCATAATCGACAGCCTTCCTCAAAATCAAGGTTCCCTTTTCCGTCAGTATGTCCAATGAATTGGTAGGGCCCCTCCCAACTTGCAGTTAGAGCTCTTCTTTTCCCTGGCTTCTTCATCTTCACCATCGTCTGACCTGTAATCAAGCCTTCAAACAAATGCTTACCCCTCTTGGCAGCATAGGCTTTCTTTTGTTGCTTTTGAGCTTGCCCCACATTGAGCAACATGTTGTTATGGATGCTTGCAATGAGTTCCACTTTTTGCAAGAACTGAGCTGCAGCCTCGTCCACATTCACACCATCGTTAGTCTCAGTAGTTAGGGCTTGTAAGTAGTTGTCTGCCCTCAAACAGGGTGTGCAACCAGTAAGAATCATGAACAGAGAGAATTTGGTACTCGTTTGGATTCCACATCGATACCCAAACAGAACCTTAGCCAACTGCTCATCCCAACAATCCGTGTTGGCAGGAGTAGCAGCAAGCACGGTTATGCCATGTTTGATGGTCTGAATCATGCACTCAGCCATCCCGTTACACTGAGGCCATTGGGGCGCAGTGCATTGGTGTTGGATTGCATAGTCCTTACACATCACGTCGAACTCTGCAGCCCACTCCCCCCGATTGTTAGTTAGTACGAATTTGGGAACTCCATATCTACAAATTATGTCATCTTCCAAAAACTTGGCTGTTGTTTTAGCTCCATGATCAGCAACCGCCTTTGCCTCACACCATTTAGAATAGTGGTCAATGGTCACCAAAATATATTTGTTGCCTGACTTAGTCTCAGGCAATGGCCCTGTAGTATCTAGCGCAACTCGATGGAACATATCACAAACGGGAATACTCTTCAATTGCTCATCTCCTGATCAGATGTTGCCTGAGCTCCTCACCAATTGGCACTGTTGGCACCCTCTGACCACTATCTTGACATCTACAAGGGGCTTCCCTCCAAAAGGGCATCATCTCCACCATCTATTGGAGCCTGCTCATTATCGAACGGCATTCAATACGGTACCTACCAGCCACAATGCGGTGCACACCTAGAAACTGTTTCACAATGGGAAAAAATGGAAATTATATTTGGGAAGGCGGTCACGAAATGTTGTTAAATTCGAAATTGCCTTAGCAAAACCTCAAAACTTTCGAAATTAATTATTCGCGGCGCTTGGGGGTGAATTCCCTTGCCGCTATGGTAGATTTCTTTTTAATTTGTTAAGACAGGTTTAAAAATATGTCGCCATTTAGTGCTAAACCCCACAGGGGATGCTAGCCAATAACACAACATCTGAAATTTGACAAAGAAATCACTTGCTTTTCAAGTGCCATCATCCTCGACAAGTGCAAATCAAATCTCAAACTTCCTTTAATGTGAATTTGCATGGCTGACAGCCCACTCTGAGAAGCCTGTCACTTTTCTCCCTCCCCCATTACTCAAACCCTCTTTCAACTGCCTTACACTACTACCCTAGATGTACAATAATTGAAGTCATTCATATACAACCCACCCTTCTGAACTTGCAGTCACCTTACAAGGAAGAGGTTCTTATTCACCAATGCTGACTAAGGGCATCTCCAATGGTGCTTAGTATGTGATATCTCCAATGGTTTGGCTCAGGAAAATGGTTTCGGCTCAACATATTTGAACACTTTGAGGTTTGAAAACTTGCAGTCACCTTACAACAAGGAAAAGTTTCTTATTCACCAATGCTGACTAAGAACATCTCCAATGGTGCTTAGCATGTGATCCTCCACAGTACAATTGGATGAAGAAAAGACAAAATATGTTGGTTTGGCTCAGGAAAATGGTTTCGGCTCAACATAATTGAACACTTTGAGGTGGCTGGTAAAAGGTGCAGCAACGCTATGCACCTGCTTTACAATTTTTTGTATGAAAGGGTAAAATAGAATAGTCATGGATCCCCATGCATTTCTTTGTGATGCGAAAAAACAGATTGAAAGGTCAATATGTTAAAGAGGTTCAAAGGTTATTGGCTGAAGTGTAAGTTTTGAGATATGAAAGGGCAAAAAAAAGGGGCCAATGTATCAAGAGGCATGGAGTGGTTGAAAAAAATTGTAAGTTTGATTAAATTTTCAATGATGAAAATCACTCTAAATTTAATAACCCTTTAAATTTATTGGTTTGAAAATTGTGAAATGACAAATGTGCACACCATTTGTTGAGGCCTTTGCAACAGTGTGAAAAGAGCAACGCGGGACTCCAAGGTTTGGGAAGGGTAAGGTGTAATCACAAAACGAAACAAACACCTATCTTAATACCCAACTACCTTGGCAGCTTCAACACTAATAATATTATTTCCACAAAGTTTCAAATATTTGAAAAAAATAATCTTTTGAATATAAAAAAAGGAAAAATTTAAGTTCACACCCTTTCTTCGCCTTGTGGTCAAGAAACGCTGCAGACCTGCAGGCTCTAAGAACAAAACAAGCATGTCCGTGTCGTGGTCAAGAAACGCTGCAGACCTGCACACTCTAAGAACAAGACAAGCACGACCAGGGTGTGAATTTAACCAAAAAAGGTGTGAATTTAAAATTTTCTTTAAAAAATGTTTAAAGAAAATATAAAATCTTCACAAATATTCTGTTTGTCGAAATGAACATTTCAAAATTAATTAATTATTCAACAAACACATGCCGGAGCTGCCAAGGTACTATGATATATAGATTCACTTTTCAAGCAGAAAGGCCTTAGAAGATATGTGACTTTTGATAAACCTTTAATATAGTTCCAGTGGAAGGTCATTCATATACATACTTCTTTGTTTTTGTGAGGGGCAAGTTTTTAAGATCTTCCTTATTTTACTAAGTGAAAATTTCCCATTTAAATTTTTTTGGCGACACCAACTCTCCTACCTACAACGTGGTCCTAACTACTTCCATGCATAGGCTACTTACCTCCTAACTCACCTAGGTTACCAACCTACTAACCTACCTACCCACCAACAGAATGAACCTATCTAAACACCTAGATGCTTACCTAGGCTACCTATCCATCTACTCTGTGTACTTATCTACCTACATGCTATCTAAGCCTTGTAGCAACCTACCTATCCACCAAGGCTACCTAACTACTTAAGTATAGGCTATTCATCTACCAACTTACTTAGGCTACCCACCCACCCACCTTGCTTACCAACCTATCTACATAGTTACCCATTGAAGTTACCTACCACCCAACCTACCTACCTACTAATGTACCTATTCACCTAGCTTGGTTATCAAAACTACCTACCTAAGGTGTGATAGGTAAGAAGTTGGGTAAGTAGATAGGTTGGTAGGTGTGTGAGTACGTAGGTAACTAAGTACTAGCCTTAGGGGGAAAGTAAGTAGGTTGGTAACTTAGGCAGGCATGTAGGTATCTAGATAAGCACACTATGTAAATGGGTATGTAGCCTAAGTAGATATGTATGTATTTTAGGTGGGTAGGTAGGTTAATAAGTTGGTAACCAAGGCAAGGAGGTTGATAACCCAATTAGGTAAGTAGATAGGTAGCCTATGTAGGCATGTAGTTAGGTTGATACACTAGGTAGGAGGGTAGGTAGCTAATCAAAGCACCCCACCCCCCACCCCATGTTGCCTCCCTTGCCCCATGGCAGATGGCAAAATGAAGTTAACTTTGGAAAGTTGGTTATGTAGCATTGGTGATGTGGAGTTGGCAATTTGACGATGTAATGGAGATGGCAATTTTTTCACGTGAAAGGTAGGGTTTAAGGTAGGGTTTAGGGTAGGGTTTCTAAGCATTCTTTTCACAGCTGAAGGACACAATGTGGGCCCATCAAGTAATATACATGGCAAGTGAGCTCTTCAACACGGAAGAACCACCTAAATGTGCAGGGACGGAGGACCAGTTGTTAGAGAAGTGTACCAGGGTCATAACTTAATAAGTCCCATGGACAAAATGAGGGCTTTGCAATGAGTTAGAAGTAGTAGCCGTTCGCAGTTGACACCCTTTGAAGGAAAATGGGGCTTCAGTTTATAACTATGAAAGACCGACAAATGAATGTTAATTTTTGACCCTTAAATATGAGAAAAGAGCCAATTTTGACTGCAAAAGGCTAGGGTGCACATGATAAAATCTAGATTTGGTGCACATGTCTTGACTCAAGGCAGGTCCGTTTTATGCATGTTGCAGGCAGGGCAGCGTGCTCATCATCTCCAACTGCAACTGCTGACGTGAAGCTCTCTTGTTGTCCAGACTTACCTTGCTGACCATGATCTTCATAATTTGAAAACGTTGATGTGGGATGTCAAGATTCATTCATACATATATGTATATGACCCACCCATTTGCACAAAACAAACAACTATATGCTCCATCGCTTGTGTAAGTACAGTTGGTGCAAAGCACTGCTACTACTACTACTGACTTCATGTGAGTTGCATCCCCTCTACATCAGGTCTGATCCATGCAGAAAGAATTCAGATCCAAGGCTAGATTTGTTGGAAATACTTATAAGCTGCTAGCAACTAGTGTTGATATCAATATTATTATGATTTTACAAACCGATTGAATCAATTGTCGACTGCATTGTTGTTGTAATAATTGTTGCTCTTGAGTTGTTGTCATGAATTTAGCAGATTTGATTACCGTTTTTTGCAGAATGGCCCAGGATTTGTGAAATTGGGTTCTATTCTTCTTCCTCTTTAATTGTGTTTGGCGCTGAGTTTTATTGAGAACTGACATGATCAGTTTTGGTTTTGTGTGCTTTCATTGTATTTTGCAGTTTCGTGAGTACTTTGTAGGTGCTGTGTACGTGCAAGTGCCCACCATTTCAGCTTCTGAACTGATCTCCATCTGTGGATTCTAGCTAGCAACTCTTTCAGCTTCCTCCAAGATCCAGCGACGTTGACATTTTACATTGTGCTAATTCATTTCTTAAGATTCTCTTATATTCAGCTTTGGTCCAATCTTCTGGCTCAAATTAGCTCGTCAGCAGCAGCTAGAAGCAATAAATATGGCGGAAAAATTCGAGGCAGCGCAACCCAAAGGGTCCACAGGGAATCGCCTGACAATTCTCAGCATTGACGGAGGCGGGGTGCGAGGGATCATCCCTGCCGTCCTACTTACTGAGCTCGAAAAAAAACTCCAGGTGAAACCAAATTTTTAAAAAAATAAAATTCTGACGTAGTGTGCGTGATCCCCATCCAGCAATTGATCATGAGAAAAATGCACAGTACTAGTGGCTATATATGCATGTTCTTCACTAGCTGCAGGGAGAGCTCTAGTGCTGATCAGAGGGATCTGAATCTGCTGTGAATTTCTGAATGGGTTATTGGCATGGTTGGGAATATCTTTAGGAACTGGATGGACCAGACAGCAGACTGGTGGACTACTTTGATTTGGTTGCAGGTACCAGCACTGGGTCTCTTCTCGCATCCATGATCACAATCCCCAATCCAAAAGACCCCACACGGCCCCGTTTCTCTGCCGCGGATGCCACTCAAGTCTACATCAACACGGCTTCCACAATCTTCCCACCAGTGACGTACAGCATCTGATCCCCTGAGACTCACCTCTATAGTTTCATCATCAGCAAGCATGATGATCAACCCTCATAATATATTGTACTAGCCTTGCTATAAGGATCAGATCATCAGGAATTATGAGATCCTTCAAGTCCTAGAGCTTGTTCATCATTAGGAACAGGGAAACTCATCATGAGTTCATGGGTCCTTGTGTAGCTGCATGCAGCAGAATGATCATAGAACTCTGATCTTCAGTTCTGTGCTCATTGGCGTGATGTAATTGCAGAGGGCCCTGTGGCCAGTTGTGGAAGACCATTCGCTCGCTGTTTGGACCCAAGTATTCAGCCAAAGGGCTGGAAAGTGTGCTTGAAATGCAGTTGGGTGATGATCCTTTGTCGATTCCTCTCACCTCTGTTATAATCCCATCTTTTGACATCAATACTCAGCAACCAGTCTTCTTCTCCTCATGGCAGGTAGTATAATCTCTGCAGCTTCTTCTCAATTATACATTATGCTTATATTATTCAGGTCACAGCCTCTAGTGATGAGCTCCCAGCTGTAAGAGCAAATCCCTGGCTATGTCCATGCATGCTTCAATTCAATGTCAAGAGGCATTTGTGATCTGATGATCTGAACATGGTTCTTTGGGTTGTGATGATATTCATGGAGCTGTGAAGGCTAAGCGAAACCCACTTGAGAATCCACCCTTGAAGCTTGTGTGTCAGGCTTCAACAGCAGCTCCCACATACTTGCCTGCTGTGCAGTTCAGCATTCCGGATCATCCAGCTCCCCACACAAGACAGTTCAACATGGTTGATGGAGGAGTGGCTGTCAACAATCCGGTAATTGGTTTCTCTTCCTTCCTCATATTTCTGTAATCTATGCACCACATTGGTGCTAAACCCTAAACCCTAAGCTTTGTCCCAGGAGATTCAGTTCTAGTCTCTCATGCTCAGCTATACCCAGTGTTTAGTGTTCATCATGTTCAGCATTGTCTTTGTTCAGTACATCTGCTTCTTTATCATATCATAATCATCTAGTGCAACATTAAGGTTATGGCTTCAAGCTTGAAGCTTTAGATCAACTGCTTGAATCTAATCAAGCTTATGACATTCTCAGATCGAAATGGGTTATAAATTGTGGGCCTGCAATGTTGTGCCAGACATTTGTGGGAATCACACAAGCAGTCATGGAAGTGAAATCAGGTGGCCCTTGTGCAGAAAGAGTGACTTACAAGGTAAAGTTCTTGTGTTTTGAACATCCTTGCTAGCAATTCCTTCAGCAACCACTGCAACCAGCTGCTGGACTACTTTGCAGCGCTTGCTTTTTCAGAGTCAAGTAGATAGACTTCAAATGCAAGGACCTAGCTATACATGTACAGCGCCAGGCAGTGCACATGATCTGAACATATTAGAAAGAACAAGTGGTTTAGGGTTGAGGGTTTATCATGTTGTTTGAAGACATGGGCTCTGAGAGTTTATGATCCTTGTTTGAACACATGTGGGCCTTTGCTTTCCCTGGTGCACAGAACTTCAGCGATCTTTTGGTGCTGTCACTGGGAACAGGGTCGAATCCAACAGGCTATTCTGCAAAGGATGCAGCTAAGTGGGGTGCGTTGAAGTGGGTGCTAAACAACGGTGCTTCACCCTTGATTAACAGTACCTTTGACGCCGGTGCCGACATGGTGGACTACAACCTTTCCATAATGTTTGGTGCTCATGAATCTGGTCACAATTATCTCCGCATCCAGGTACCAAGCAGATCCTCTTGATTTGTGCACTGAACACAATATTCTCTGCACTGATCAATGAATCCTCGAGACCTATATTTGTGGGGTTCCGCTACTTTGGGTGCTTGTTATTCAGACTGGAAGTGTTCAATGTGTATATGCTATAAAGAAATTAGCTGTGCATTCAAGAGCTCGTATCTTCTTGTCCCCTGCAGACCGATGCCTTGAGTGGAACTGTTGCGGAACTAGATAATGCCACGCCCCAGAACTTGAAAAACCTGAAGAAATTAGGACTCTCACTCCTCAATGATCCAGTCTCAGAGCGCAACTTCCTTACTGGGAAGAATACTCCCATTCCCAATGCTGGAACCAACCGAGATGCACTTCACAGGTACTGTATGTATAAGGGTTTAGGGTTTACAATACAACAACATCCGTTTTCAAGTATCTTGTACCTTTCTTGGGGGGTTGACGGTCAGTTTCAAGCAGCTCTATATTCCTCAAGCAGCTGTCAGACAGGTTTAGGGTTTAGGGTTTAGATTACAACAACAACCATTTTACAAGTACATATTTGTGTTCCCTTCAGATCAGCTTCAATCAAACAAACTTTCTATATTCCTGAAGCACCTTGTCAGCCATTAGAACATTCATGAAGAAACTGGTAGTTATACTCTCCAAGTAAAATTTTATCTTTTAGATCTGAGCATCTTCCCCAAAAAAAAAAATTTCGATTTCGAGACTGATCTGTTCATCATGTGGAGATGATCAAACTAGCTAATTGTTTGACTGCTCATGGTACTGGGACAGATTTGCTAGGTGGTTGTCGGAGGAGCGCCAAGCAAGGAAAGCAAACCCTCCTGCAGCTTAATAGAATGATCATGATCATGATCATCCACCTACCTGCAGCAACTCCTCTCTACCAGAGCTGAAAACAAATTCTAGAGTCCAGAAGATTGAGCTGAAGAGATCAAATCCTGCAGCAGAAGGAAACAGCAGCAGCAAGCAGCAGCAGCAGCAAATCCTTGAATCCACAGCTTACTATATTATGAATGAATTCCTTCCCATAATATGCACATTGTCTTTATAATATCCTCCTTTTGATCTGCCTGAAATTTCTATTTCTAAAACTATTCTTTGCCATTTTTTGCCTGCCCTAACACCAGTGTTGGGCAGGTATTATTGTTTTTTGATATATCCTGCAGTAAGGAAATATACAGCTTTTCAATTCAATTACCCGGCGGGTAAATAATGTTTTCACTCAATTTTTTTCTCTCAGGTTAATGTCCAGGTGTACAAAAATTTTGGTTTCTAGTAGATGGGTAGTGTCCAGATACCCATCATATAAAAAATGAAGGGAAATGTCCACATTTTGGAATTATTAAGATAGTTTTTCAGAGGCCAAACTCTAAATGGGATAATGCACAAATCCAATATCACACATCACATTGCAAGAACCAATTCAACTTTCTAATGCTAAACATATACACAAAAAATGAAAATTCTATGAGGACTTTGTGGATTAGATATCCACTCTATGTTTATTAGGAAATACTCACCATGCTCATCAATCTGTTGACCCCATGCACATCCTCCACTCTTGAAATTCTAACAACCACATCCCACCCTTACATATACACAATGCCCAAAGAGCCCAACTTGGAAACACTAGCTATATTTCAATCCCGACAAACTTTCCAAGGGACAAATTCAAACTCCACCATATTAGACATGAACAATAGATTTAAGCTCACTTTAGATGAGGGTCCAAGGTCTAGGCTCCAATGAAATAGAGTAATTATATTGGATGTGAGCCATATGTATGTTTTTTCAATCCTACATAAAATATTGAAAGCAATATTTATGATGGAATACGTTTGGATGGATGATAAAATACATAAACTTTCCTTAGTTAGGTTTCAATGATAGTTCTAACAAAACTTCCAACCTCTAGTCCATAGACCCCTAAAACCTAACCTAGAACTAGGACCTGAAGCTCTTGAAATCCAAAAACCTCCTAAAACTAGTATGGATTCTCGTGACGTTCGGACACAATCCGTCCATGCCCAGCCCGTCCATGCCCAATCCGTTCGTGTCGTCCGTGTTCAGCCCGCTCGTGCCCAATTCGTGCTCAATTTCGCTCGTGCCCGCGCCTGCGCCCAGTCTGTAGTCCGTATTTGCGAGGTTTTGGCTTTGACCGAACATTTTGGGCAGCTTTATAAAAAAAATATAAATGATTTGGCTTGCTTGCCACATAAGCCTCCCCTTTAATGCCTAAAAGGCAGACATGGTTGTTCTCAGTGCCTTCACATACACGGTAACAGCTGTAAGTTTTCTAAGCTGATCGATTGGGAAAGTTTGCCTCCCACATTGCCCAGAAATTAATGTTCAAATAGGTTTCTGCCCGATTTTGGGTGTACCTATTTACGTGTTGGTGCCCGTTTTCTACCCCCCCCTTCCCCCCCCCCCAAAAAACAGATAAAATTTGGTTACAGGGCAGGCAAGGATGCCCAACACGGAGGAATGTAAGTTAAAAATCGACGGTCAAGTAGGTAGGTATTTACGTACGTTCATTTCGTATAATATACGTACGACACGACGGACACGTTGATAAAAGAGATAGAGAGAAATGAAAGGTACGTGATAACGTTTGAGCACATGCAAAAGCTGCTTAGTAGAAAGTAACTTAGGTAAATTAAATAACAAAAGGTAACTTCGAAAAAATAAAAACTTCAGACAGAATGGAGAATCATCGTTCACAGGACACGCGGCAAAAAAAAAGAAGAAGGTGGAAATATATACTTACTGGACCGCCACCGATTCTGCTATAGAAAATGCAGAGGCCAATTCTGCTAGTGAATTAAAATGCAAAATTATCGTGTCAGACGCACACACAGACTACCTAAATTAATATAGTAGATTCTCAAACAAAGTTTTTAAAACTTTATCTATATACACATAAAGGTAATAATATTAATGTATTAATATACAAAAGGTGTTGAATACGCTTGTTAATACGTGTGTGGAAAAACCATTATGGCCAAGAAAATTGGTGGATTTGGTGGTTTGATTTGATTTTTCTCCTTAAGTATTTCAAATAGTCAAATTGTAATATCATAACGTAGGGTCAATTTCCACATGGACAAAATGAATATTAAAAAATTTCAAAAATTAATTCGTTTTTATAAATTTGAAATTATCTTTTTTTCATGATCTACTATGGTATTGTCATATGGGGAGTGAAATTATTCAAATTATAGCTAGTTGTAATTATGATGGTTTTCAACAACTCAACTTCATATTTTCTCGAAATTTCATTTCACTATTTTAAAGATTATTTAATGATGAAACTGACCCTAGGGTAAAGTTGCACACTGCACATCACTTGTGCACTTTGTTGGCCTTGCCTACCAATGCAAGGATATTGTGTTTAGATTCATTATAGAGTATAATAGCTTAATGGATTTTGGCCCCTAGGTAATTATAATAATAGGTCTATTTTTTTTATATGAGGATTTTTGAAAGATGATATTTTTGGCTTGTGTTGAAACTTGAGATTAGTTACAGAGTTATAATAATATCTTGAAGGATTTTGGTTTTTTTTTTAAGAGGATATTTTGAAGGTCATATTTTTGCATGGTGAAATATTTGAGTTTTCCTTTAAATCTTCTTTTGCCCTAAGATGCCTTTTTATTTGACTGGCAAGGCCACATTGTGACACACCCCTTGTTCTTCAATTTTATGAGGTAAGTGGACTGGCAATCATTTACAAGAGGGTTTAGCCAAATTTGGCTACAGGTCAGAGTCCTAAATCCAAACTTTTTAAAATCCCACTATTTTGAGGCAAGGGGGGGGGGGGGGGGGGGGGGGGGTAAGTTGACAAGATAGAAGCCAATGAGTAAAAATGTCTAAATATGGCGAATTGAGAACTTTCTACCTCCCAATTTTGGTCAAATATTTGCAGCCCCTTTTGTTGTCTGTCGCCAAGTGTCTAAAACTGGCCACCAGAAAATAATTTAGCCAAATGTGGCTATATACTAGATATGAAAGTAGAAAAATAACAGAATCCTTCTATATTTTTGGCTACCTACTGGAACTAATCATCGAAATCTGGCGATTTGGACAAAAAAATTCTGTGAAATCTGGCGAATTTGGGCCATTTTTTCCATGGAAAATCCTTTGTATTGGTCGAAATCGTATTTTTCAGGTCGAAACTTGGCGAAAATTCGCCAGTAAAAGAAAAGCTCGAGTCGTCTGGAGTCGCCGTAATAATCCGGGTCCTTTTCGGATGGTAATGGTTGAGGGTCGTAATCTTGGCGACGCTTTCCACGTGGATGTATATGAGAGGATGTTAAGCTATGAAATGGCCGATATGGATTCACACTTTACAAGTGGCGTTTGGGAAGAAGACCGCTTTTGTGGCGGTGCGCAGCGTCTGCGCGCTGCGTTTGCTCTCGCATGCTGCTGCAGCGCACTGGAAATCGCTTGCGAAAATGGAACTTCTTCTTTCACCGGCCGGGCTCTCCGTGATCCCTCGGTCCTCGTCGGACTCACACTGCGCAACTTTTGGACGGCAATTGTCTGTATCGGAAACGGAGGAAGGCTTCTTCTTATTCCGGCATTTGTGGAGAATCCTTCTGTGTCCATGGCAATGAATCTGTGCGGCGGCTTCGAGGGGAAGCCTGTTGTTGTTACGCATCGGCGGCATTATTATCGAAGGAACATTGTCGATAAATGTCGTGAGAAGAAGAGCAGTCGTGTGAGAAGCAATGTCTCAGAGTGTGCGAGGGTTTAGGACTGAAGAGAAATCGCAGCAGCAAGGATTGCCTCCTCACATCTCGGTCGGGTCTGTGTTCACGGAGCTGAAGGGGAAGTACTGTGCCTTTGGCGGTGGTGTCACTTTGGTGAAATCCAACTTGATTTGTCTCAATCCACTTCTAGGGTTTCATCTCAGGTATCCCCACTAAGAACCTTACCCCCTCCCCCCTGTTCTCATTTTCCCCTCTCTCTGTTTCCTTTTTGCTCTGCCTTTTATGTTTTCTTCTATTGCCACATGGCTACGGCAAACATAATTCTCAACCTTTCTGGTTGTTTGTCTATTGTTTATCGTTTCTTGGTTGTGGCAGGTTGAAGCAGGGGGCAGTGGAGGAAACATTGGGAAAAAGAGCTTCAATGGAGGTGGAGATGATGACGACTATTTTCGTGAAGATGGTGATGATGATGGTGGAGATGATGGAGGCTTGTTTGGAGGTAGATTGGCAGTTCCTGAGGTGACCTTTCCATTCTCTCTATTTGTTGTGTATTACTAAAGCAGCAGCAGTGTTGTGAACTTGTCAACTTCTTAGTTTGAAGCATTTATAGCAAATAAACTGCTCCTGCAAAACATTGCAAAGGGAAGTGGGCAGTTGTGCTTTCAACCATTGACATGAACTTGTTCTTTGTGTTATATCCTGCCCTGCAGATATTTGACCAAAAAGTTGTGGCAGCTGTTTTGCAAGAGTGGTTCAGACAATCAATGTTGACTTGGTGATTTTTGCCTAAGGGTAGCAGTGGGTTTGAGTTGCAAGAATACTCACATGTCAGGTTCTTCTGATGAAAGTCTATGTGGAGATTTAGAGTTAGAGGTCAGGCTAATGCAAAGGCACAGATATTGTTTCTCAATGTCATTGGAATTTCAAATCTGTTTTAAAGATGACAACCAGAACATTGGCATGTTGAGCATGAGGCCTTATAATTCTGTGCCTCTTCTTCAACTTGCTTCTTGACATGTTATGGAGTTGCTTGCTTGGTGAAACAGGGACTTATAAGCTCAGAGCAGATGGTGAGATTTTTGTCACTAAATGCAAGATTGTTGGTCTCACGGTCTGTATCATGAATAGTTCCTCCATCTGTGTCAAGGACTTTCATTGGTTGGTAAGTATTTTGTTCACCTTCAAAGGGCCAGTGGGCCTTTGTGACTCTTTAGGCAAGCTGCATATGTAAGCCTCACTATGCCATTGGCCCAGATGTTTGCTTGTACAAGGGACAAGCTTAAATTTATCTGAAGCTCACCTTCACAAGCTTGTTGCAGCTTGAGTGAGGGTAGTATTGACTTTTTAAATCTAGTTATGTCTCTTCAGTGCTAGCCAACATCATGGCTGAGTCTTCCTGTTGCTTCCAAGAAATGCAACAGTATCTCAGGACAAGGAATTAGTATCATTTTTTGCCTGAAATTTTAGGCAGATTGTCATCTTCTTATCTACACCCACTGCCAGGAGTGGATGGAGTCACTGTGGAGTCATGGCAGCTAGTGACTGCTATTCATTGTGAAGGTGATGGTCTGATACTTTATGAGTGATGCTCATAATGTTATGACTGCACTCATTGTTATCATGCTAATTTGGGTTTTGCTGAAACTGGTTAAAGTGTTATTGTGTAGAGTTTTTGCTCTGCAATCTCATAGATTATCTGTTATTGTACTAGTTTTGATTATTTGACAAGTTTATGTTGTCCAGGCTTCTTGCAGATCCAGCATTTCTCTATAAGCTGACACTGGAGCAAGGTTTTAAAATTGGATATGGTATATGGTGGGAGTGTCAGCACCATGGGGAAAGGTAAGCAGAAGATCCCTTCTCTGTAAAGGAAAGATCTTTGATGGAAGTTATCATATCAGGAAAGGACTCATTTATTTCTTGGATTGGGCAGGATAAGAAAAGAGTGGGATGTGGCAACAGAAAATGTACTCACGGTAGCGGTCTGCAATATGGCCAGTTGCTGGTCTCTGGCCCCTAGCTGATCATATGGATCAACTTTCGAGTACAAGTTCCAAAATACCATTCAAAAGACTCCCATCAATATATTTGACAAGAGCCACCCTCTCCAGGAATTCTATGTTCAAAAGAGGATCTACAGCTTCTTCTACAAAGCTGCAGAGCTTAGCCTTGTTGGCATGGTCAGTGGGATAGCAGGTGCAGGCCTTGTCAGACTCATGCCATCCTCCAGAAATTAGCAGCAGTAAGCATACTTTTGGATTTCATAGGATGTCTAACCCTAAATGGTTTTCCAAGTATAAGTCCCAAGAAATGAAGCTGTAAGGTCATTGTGCTTGGGCACAGTGCTGAGCATGTTACACTACTATAGCTCTTGTAATGGTTGTGAAGCTGAGTTTTCTGTGTCTGATGTATTCAGTGATGCTTTGAACTTTGAACCTTTCTGGGTGGTTTCTTTCATACTAGGTGTCATACCAATTCATAACTTGTTCTGTGGTTTTGTTGGATTATGCAGAATATCATTGCCATTACCTTCTGTGAGCACAAGTGCATTAAGTCATGGGGCCTTTCTTGGAGTATCTGCAAACCTGCAGTATCAACTGCTTAATGGAGCAGAGAGGGTCATGCAACAACACTTCAATCATCTGGGTGTTGTTTTATTTTGCTCCACAGTGCTCAGGTTCATAATCACCTCAGTCAATGATATCACTTATCACCTCTTTGTATTTTGAGTTGTACTGTCCATCTTGGAGGCTTTTCAATATTGACTGGTGTGCATATCTAACCATTTCATAACCTATTATCAAAACCTCAGTGAGAAAGTGTACATGTGTGTGCATTTCATTTATTGGTGAATAGAATGGGGTTTGTTCAGTGGATAAGGGTAATGACTTGTGTTTATGCATTCTTGTCTGAGTTGATTTGCGACAATTGTCAATTTTGACAGCATCATCGTTTTACAATACTCACTAAAGAGGCAGAAAGTAATCATGCATTGAGGAAGCTTTGAATGGACCAATAAGGGTTTTGAAGGTGGCTTGACACAGTTTAGTTCTGGCAGGGTACTAAACATTCAAATTGGGGATGTAACCTGCTTCACTTGGCTTGGCCTTGGAGAGCTTGCAAGAGTTACACCTGCTGGATTACAAAAATGCTTATCATCGACCCTCTTTAATATCTGATACAGTTCAGGAGTGGTGTATCCCATCAAGGGGACTGGTTTCAGGTTTCTTCAAGGGGAAGAAGGATCAAAGCAAAGAGGGCAAGCAGCATCAGAACATGTTGGGCAAGAGAAAAGTGAAGTGAAAGGTTCACAGCAGGGTGCTGATTACCACTTTTTGACTCCTAGGTGACAGTTACATTTAAAAGATGAGTACAGATTTCGCCTTTGGAGATCATTTTATGAGAGCTGCTGCTACCACATATCCCCTGGTCAGGAAGTTAGTAATGGGCACATCTAGATTGTTAAATTGTTCAGTACTCGCAAAGGCAGATCTGGTTACTCTTGATGACCAATGAAAAAAATGTGGCGGTCAGCAGGTTCTCCCAACAGGTGAGAGATTTTGTTTCAGAGAAGAATTCATAGATTTAACTTTGTGAACTTCTTCAGTTGGGGACTTGCCTATGATGCGTATGCAGGGCTCCTTCTAAAATGCTCGCAGTTAGAAGGCAAGTGATCATCTGGGTGTAGGCTTGTTGTAGGCCTCTCAAGACCAAGTAGTTGAATTTGCTCGACTCCATACCTGCATAGATACCATGGCCATCCACAGGTTTGCCAATATTTGGTTGACTGATTTGGAGGTTCATGGCTTGTGGGGCAAAACTCCTAGTACCAGTGTAAGAGTACAAATTTATAGGTTACACGGCACTGCTGTGGATTGAGATCAAGTTTCAATTTGTAAGAACAGTTAATTTTTGAGATATGGAGATCAAGAGGTTTGGAAGGCCATATCCTCCTCCTCCTCCTCCTCCTCTTACTAATTAAGTGTTTTCTCTATTCATTTTGAACTGGAGACTCATTGCCTAAGTTGTTTGTCCATTATGCAGTATTGTTGTTTTGCTTAATGGATTTTGAAGTTTATGGGGTCTCATTTCTAACAAAAACACAAGACGGAAAAAATAAAACAATTTGGTCCCTTTGTTTTGTTTGAACTAACTTCAGTTTACATCTTCCTACTCTTTCATTCATCTCTCAAACAATAATCTGTAAGCAACCATTGCAAAAGCTTGAAATATGCTTTTGAAAGTCTTGGTCATGATTATTAAAATCTTTTGCAAATTAAAAAATCACCAACAAAATCAAGTTTTTTTCATTGCACAATCTTCTCAAAAGTTTGCACCAAGTTTTTAGAAAATGCAAATTTATGTTGCATTTATAAATTCTCTTAAGCTTCACATGTAGAAACAAAATTCCAAATAATGGTTCATATGTTCATATACATATATGAGAAATCATCAATATTAAGAAGCTGAACTTTCTTTTAAGCATGAATGGGTTGGTTCAAACACATGATTTACAAATGCAAAAACTGTTCATCAAGATTTGGAAGCATATAGGAGGTATGTGTAGTTAAATCTACTTACCCTAGAGCTTAATGCCATGGAATGTTCTCATCCTCACCCATTATGTTGGGTGCATCACGTTGTGCCCTAATGGGTCTGCCTTAATGCTTTACCCCCAACATGATGAGCAGGAGTTTGACCGTTCCATGGTACATAATTGCAAAAGATTCCCAGTCAAGGAATCCATCCATCCATCAATCTATCCATTCATTCATCCATTCATTCATCTATCCACTCATCCATTCATCCATCCATCTATCCATTCATTCATCCATTCATCCATCTATCCATCCATCCATCCATCCATCCATTCATACTCCTTTTGACAAAAAGAAGTATCCATTTGAAAGTGCTCTTGTTCACTTCTAGACACTCTCATAGCTGCTTTGAATAATAATAATAATAATAATAATACTCGTAGATGGGACCTCTATACTTCTTTTTTTCCCTTGATTGTCTTTGTGAATTTGGGGAACCTTGTCAAGACAACTCATAGCTGCCTTTGAATATGAATAATAATAATAATAATAATACTCATGGATGGGTCCTCTATAACTTTTTCTTCTTTCTTTCCTTTGATTGTCTTTGTGAATTTGACGGACCTTGTCAAGACATGGATGGGGGGTGAAGGATAATAACCCTTTGATTGACAATTGTGGTATGCTTTTTGTTGCCTACATCTCTCTCGACTTTCCACACTTTCCACCTTCCTCTTACCACTTTTGATCTATTACATGGTGACGACATCGGTTGTTGAGTTTCAATTTCTTTTTGTTCTACCCTAATTCTGTTATTCAAAGTTTGGCACTTAGGGCACCACACCGTAACCGGTTATATGCCCTAGCAACACGGCATTACTTACATCCTTTGCATCAAGGGTGCACCCCGTCGTCGAGGTTGGGAGTTTTTTAATGCCCTGCTACGAGGGCATTGTCTGGCATAATGATCAAGACAGGCTAGTACAGCAGAGTCTCCTGCCAAAGAGGCTCATCCTGTGCAAGTTGTGGGTGTTTTTACAAAATGGAAATGCCCCATTGTTCACGAGGTTCATTAAGAAATAAGAATAATGACACATACTATCTCTTTTCTTTCTCCATTTTCACTTCTTCTTTTTTAGTAAATAAATAAATAATTAATTAATTAATTAAAGGAAAAAAAAAAAAAAAAAACCTGGAAAGGGAACAAGAGAAAAAAAAGGGGAGGATTGAAGTCCAAACAAAAAAGACCACACCCCAAAGTGCAGAATGCACAATGGGGGGAGCCCTTTTTTCATTTGTTAGAATGCTTTCTCCTAATAATAATAGTGTTTGGCAGATTTTTATGAGAGAATGATGCAATCAGACATTCCTGTAAAGGGCATGAATCCAAAAACATTTACAGCCAAGTTCTCATTACGAAATCAGAAAATAATGATAGATATCTTTTCTTTCTCCATTTTCAACTTCTTCTTCCTTGTTTTATATATATATTTTTTTTATTTTATTTTTTATGTTTTGTGTTGGCATTGCCTACCTACCAAGGCAAGGATATTGTGTTTGGATTCATTATAGAGTATAGTAGCTTAAGGGATTTTGGCCCCTAGCTAGAGCTTCTAGGTCTATTTTTATACGAGGATTTTTTGAAAGATGATATTTTGTGACTTGTGTTGAGACTTGAGATTAGTTATAGAGTTATAATTTATCTTGAAGGATTTTGGTTTCTTGTACAGAAGTTTTTGAAGATTATATTTCTGCACGGTGAAATAGTTGAGTTTTCCATAATTCTTCTTTTGCCTTAAGATCTCTTTTTCATGTAGATGGCAAGGCCACAATGTAATTGACACACCCCTTGTTCTAATAAAGTTTGGTAGGTTTTACATCTATGAGAAAGTGCAAATTACCCATTCATGTAGGGCATGGATCCAAAACAAAATTAGAGATAAGTTCTCCAGATCTTAAACCTCAAAACATTCTTGGGTAGCTTGAATCGCAACTTTCTTCACACCGACAACAACCCACCTGCAAATGATATCAACGTGCAAGGCACCGAGTCTGGATAGGCATTTTGAGAGAGGCTTATATGAAAGCAAAGTTGCACCTTTTTTTTCTTTCTTTCTTTTTTTTCCTGGAAGCCTAAAAGCGTAGAGAATCCAACCCAAATGGCTGGTCAAAGTCGGGCTGTTGCATTGCCCCCATTGTTTTCATGGAAAATTTCATCAAATGGTGAATTTGTTTTTCTCAAAGTGGGGGGGGGGGGAAAAAATGTTTCTTTGGTGTTTTTAAGTTGCCAAATTTCTCAAAATTTAAAATAAAAAACCGCTGGATTCTATACTAAGTTCCAAGGGTAGCCAAAAATATAGAAGGATGATTTTCTTTTAAAATTTATATTTTTGATCACTAAATCGTATGGGTGAAAGCCACTTTGCCTACATCACAAAATTGAGGGGAAAAAAACCACCAAAAAAAAAACCCCCCCATTGATTGAAAGTGCTCAAGACATAGTTGATAACGCTAGGCAATGTCAGTAGGAAAGAGGCAATCACCCGGAGCTGAATAATAAGTATTGCAGAGTTATGAGTATCAAGCTGATGGCCTAATGGCAAGAACTCATGACCCGTGTTGGGCGGTTATCAAAATTGGAACTTGATAACCATAGGTTCTTAGACACAGTCCCAAAAACAAATATAACTGTGACATATATAAAAAAAATTCAAATAACCAGTTCTGATATATAACTCTGGTTCTCATAAAGCCTAAGAACCGGTCCAATAACCTTATATATAACTGTCAGATAAATGCATGATGTCAAGCCATTTGAACCTTAGGGTCTAATCCTGTGTTCTTGGCTAACCATCTTGCTTATGTTAAAATGTTAAACCACAAGCAAATATTGCAAATTTACAAGAGTTATATTCAATGAAAAACATTGACCAACAAAATATTTAGCATTTATTAAGAATGTCCAAGAGTCATTGAAATAATATAAGTCATTAGGAAACTTGATGAAACAAGTCACACTTGATGAAACTTTCAATGGTGTTTCTTAACTATAAATTTCCTTGGAAACACAAATCACTAATTATTGAGGGTGCCCATTTGGGTGTACATGACTTATGGAGTGTGATGAAAATTTGAAAATTAGCCATGTTTTACATTTGATTTTAGAAAATTTTCTATCAACATATTAAAATTTGTATTCACATTAGCTTGGATGTTCAAATGGTTAGAAGAGTAGAGGGGTTCCGTAGAGGTTGTAGGTTCAGCTTTGACAAAAAGAAGATTAAGATTTTTCCTTGCATCTGAAAAATGTAACATAATCTTGAATATAACCCATTGATGGATGTTTCCCCTCTTGGAAGTAGTTTAACCTTTTCAGAGTTCACTAAACCTTCAGTATGGATGTAAACTAGGTATCATGGTAGTACCATCCTAATGTAAAAAAGTCCGATTGTGTAGTTCCATAAGTGGACTTACTTGTTGCTAATGGGGAGAATGGCTTTTGTTCTCTTTTTGTGGGTTTAGGATTCCAACCATGAGAAGTGTTGTATGTTGTGTAGGGTTATGTAACACAACCATTTGGGACTAGACTTTACAAAGAATTTTTATCAGCAACAATTGTGGTAGTAATGCCAACTAAGGCATTTGTCTTCTAGTAATGCCCGTTTGTGGGGACCATCCATCTGAACACAAGCAAATGTTGATCAACAAAGCCAACCATCCACCAGTTCTGCAAGTAAGTTGTCTGGTTCGTGAGTCTGGTGCAGGTTTCTTCATATGATGACAAGTGATGAATGCAAAAGAAACAAAATTTCAAATATTGTACAAAAGATCAAGTCTAAAGCTTCTTCCCCCACCTCCCCTTCCAAATAACTCCAAAAATCCTAAACTATCTCAAATCACAAGAAATTGTTGCAAAATGCTGTACATGATGATAAATGGGCATCTTAATAATGTACACGATGAATGAGCATCTTCCATAGAAGTTCATGCATCTCGATGACAAGCTCTAGATCTGGGAAGGCTATATCGGAAGCTTCACTAAGGCTGCACACAATGTGGTGCACTAAGGCCTAGATAGAGCTCGTTCCATGATATTTAGCGTCTTGACACACGTCCAAAATGAACCAGCACCCCATGCAAGATGAATGAGTTGCCACATATCTAAACCTAAACCTAGTGGTTTGCTATGTGGTAACCATTTGCATGGGTCTACTTTGCTTACCTACAATTCATCGAGTGCCCTTCTACTTAGTTACCCACAATTCAAGATCCTTCAGGCTCAATTTGAAAACTAACCTCACTTCAAATTTGAAGACCTAGTTTGATTCCAAGTATACATGTCATACACCCCAAGACTAGCGATTGTTTAGGCAAAGTGTTTCACAACAAATTAAACTTGGGATTCAATAGGTATGGAATTTTACAACTAATTAAAAATAATTGTTTAATTATAAAATTCAACCTACTTGTCAAGCGTTCACTTAAGTTCAACTTGCCTACTTAAAAACTTGAAGTTATGTTTCAATAGTTGCTTTTCACTTATTAAAGGCTAATTCCATGATTCAATCCTTATGCCATTTCCACCAAAAGGGCGCCAATTCAAATCTAGATCATAAAAATATGCATCTAAATCCTTAGATTTTAACATTGCAAATCATCATTTGGCATGGTCCATGCCATGAACATTTATTCGTATGAGTGGCATGGTCCCTGAACATGATAAAATGTTCTTTAGTTGCATTTCGTCCCATAGTCGAGTAGAATGGTTAGAAATGCACTAACCATCCACATGTGTCTACCTTTGTAGTAACCTTACCTATATCCATACCTATATAAGAACCACTTGCATTCCTTACCTACTTGCATAGTTATTTCAGGGACTTGGTTTTTTTGGGACAATTTTTTTTTTGCAAATTGGTGAAAACTTAGTGTTTTCTGAAGTTTTTAGTCATCAAAATTTGGAATAAAATAAATAAATTGTATAATTTTTTGAAATAGCCAGATTCTATCCTAAGTTGCAGAAAGTAGAAGGATGCTTAGATTTTTTGAATTCACTATCATTTTTTTATATCACCAAATCTGGCTAAATCATCTTATGGATAATCGTCACTTCGATTACATCACAAAAATTGGAAGAAAAATTTTAAAAAAAAAAAAAAAAACCCCAAATTAGTTAGCCAGGTAGTGTGAGGTAAAACTCCAAGGGTTTACTGGATAGATTCTAGTTGCTCTTGGAACAAGTTGGTATTGTCAACTGCTGAATGTGGGTGCTGAATGTGAGTCTTCTAAGTTCTGAACGAGTTGGTATCGTCAACTGCTGAATGTGGGTCTTCTAAGTTCTGAACGAGTTGGTATGGTCAGCAGAATGTGCGTGACATTAATGATCAATATTGTTCATAGGCATTTACTGACGAACAAAAAACTTAACTTCATATGTGCAGGATCTCAGCACTTTCCTTTCAGCCCTTTCTGTGATTCCATCTCTGGGACAGTTGGGATCTTCATATGTGGGGAATATCATCCACTACCTCAAGTAAGGTCATCTTATTATTATTATTATTATTATGCAAGCCTCAAATACGTTATTATTATACAAGCCTCAAAGAGGTTTGTCAAAGCTTTCAGATTCAACCCCCCAACCCCCCCCCCGCCCCCCCCTACCCCCCACCTTCCCCACAAACTAACTGTGGTTAAATATGGTCCAATGAATGCACCGATGGATGGAAATATAAATCCAACCGTTGGATTCAACAATTACAAATTCCAAAAAATCATTCAGTCAAGATTAAGCAAGGGATGATCCCCATTTGCACTCTCTCTAAGAGTCCTGGATTGTGTTCTCATTCATCCATATATATTGCATTTGACCCTTAATAAAAATTCGTGTTTAATATTTCATGGCTCCTCGTATATCAGGATAATTAACGGCCATAAAATATTAAAGATGAATTTTTATACCAAAAGAAAAAACAGCCCTCATGAGTTATATCCGTGCAAAAAGTCTCCTAGCATAAAATTTCAGATTTCCCATAAGGAAGGGTCTACCACAAGCCCAGAATAAATGTGTAATTCATAATAGATTTGTATTTTGTGGTTCATATGTCTATGACAATGTTTTATGAACACACAAGCCCTAATGCTTGAATAACTAATAATTGAATTGTGTGATGACCTCGGCGCACATAATTTGGCAATTCCAATTTGAAGTGTATTGGTTTGTGGTTTGTACAAATAAGCTTGTGTTGATATAAAATGGCATTGTTGAGCTCAACGTGCATTTGTCCATATATGGTCAATTTATATATTGTTTTTAATAGTTGTGGATTTTGAACTTTTTACTTGTCATAAATTTCTTGCAATGTTGTGTAGATTATGGGGGGGGTCATTGTGTTAACATATCTATATTGAAGCCTTCAATTATGATATTATTTGGATCATTTATAGGTATTTTTAAATATAAGAGTTTTTTAAATGGCAAAAACAATTGCATCTTAGGGGGGTTTTATAGATTGCAATAAAACATAATGTTTGTTGTGTGTTTTTGTTAAAATAGTCAATAGTGAATTCAACACCTGAATTTGTTGTTGATGTTGTTTGTGAGAAGGATTCCATTTTATCATAAAATATTATGGCATGATAAATTTATGCTTATTATAGCATGATAAGATCTTAAATTTGTTTGATAATGCAGTGCAAATTTCTCAATTCACACACATATTTTGCACCCTTATTTCATTTAAACAAAAGATATAGAATGCTAGTAAATTTTCATCTACAAGTGTATATTGAAAGTGTGATTTTTAAAAATGAGTATTGAGCGATCGTATTATTATAAATGTTGTGCAATAATATTTCAAAGAAGCAATTATTAGTTTGTATCATTCAAGAGTTTTAAGTTGAAGCATTTCTTATTCAACAATATGGTCTACTTGGATTTTTTGTTTGATATTCGAGAAAAGAAGTAAAAATGTTCTTTAAAACGATTTTGAAAGAATGTTGCATATGTTTAACCATGTTTTGTTATGCCATCAAGGTCAAATGTTAAACCTTGTGCCACAATGTATAATGTGTGTTTTATCTAGTTGTATACATAATTAAATTCTTATGACGATATGGGAAAGACTATTGTCTATTTGTATTTCATAATTTCTTTGTTCATTTAGTGTCCATTTCTTGTCAAGTATTTTTTTTAAAATCATACATATGAAGTTTTTTATTCTTGTGTTTATTTCATGAATTACAAACTAGTGGAGCTTAGCAGAGATATTTATGAAACTTTCTCCACATTAATGATTTTGTGTAATTTACAAAAATTCCATTTACAAGGCCATAAAACACAACATAATTGCCCAAACACAATTCAATTAACATTTTTTTTCAATAGGAACTCAATATGCAACCCAACTATTTGATTTGGTTCAATTGACAATTTAAAATTGAAAAGGACATGTGTCAAAATGGACATTTCATGCCAAAAATCTAAACATTTCATTTGGTGTTATTTCAAATAAGTTTTGTTTTTGTAATGCAAAATTGTTTTTGCATTTGTGTAAAACAAATGTGGTAATGTATTTTATGTATGTGGTGGTTTAGCCAAGACAAAATTTATTGATCAAATCTATGTCATGAAAACTTTGTGACATTGTTCAAAATCAATTTAAGATGTTAATGAAATTCATGTCATCTTGTCATTTGAATTAATTCACAACATCTTACATCTTCATGCTAAAAAATGTTCTAAGTTTATAGCAACCATCAATTTTTATATATAAATACATGAATCACAAATTAATGGAGCTTGATTAAAAAATCACTTGTCATTATAACATCAAGGTTGCCCCATGAATTTGTTGTGGGCTTGTTTCATAACAAATAATTTATGGTCAATGAAAGTTGGCATTATATTACCTACAAGAGATATTTTGTTTATTGAATTATTAATTGATGTCAATCATATGTTTTTATTAAAATGTCACATCTTTTATCATTCAAGTTTTTGACTCTTGAAACTTTTTATTCAATGGAGTTGCAAGTGCAAAATGTAATCATTGATGTTGAATGTTGATTTTTCTTTGTATGATAGTTTCATCATAAATATGGTTGTTTAAGGGTTAAAAATTTGCCATTTTTTTAATATAATATTGTAACATGTTTTGTATAGTACACATAATTATAAATGTTTCACGTGTGCTTGCTTTCCTTGTTAGGAAAATGTGTATTTAGGTATTTAAGAATATTTTTGTTTTTTATGCAATAGGTTGTCGACAATAACTTTATTATTATTATTATTATTATTATTATTATTATTATTATTCTCATTTCTAATGCAAATTTCCCATATGGTATATGTTCATTTACTTGTTGTGAAACATTATATGTTGATGGTTTTTCTTTTTGATATTTGTGTTTGGATTGTGTGTGACTAGATCATATGATTCAACTTTTTTAATGTCAATGAACAATACATTTATGTTTAAAAGTATTTCCTTTGAAACAAAAATTTCCCATCCATTTAGTTCATGAATTTTTGTATTTTATTTTAATTTTGATTGTAAATCTTCCCGTTCATCACCATAATTATTAATGGTGTACATTATTATACATTTATAAAAAAAATTCCATGTCATTCAATAGGGATTTTCATGATATTTATGAAGTTTACAATATTAGTTGCATTTTTTATGTGACAAATTTTTTTGCTTATATTAACTTAAAAACACAATAAAATACAATTGCATACGGATCCAAAATGTATTATGTATTCATATTTTCTTCCCATAAAGGTCATGAATCTGTAAGTTTTTTAAAAAACTTTTTAAAATGTGTTTGAATTTTTTTAACTAAAAAATATTTTCAATTCGCATTTGTAAATTTTATCAAATCTTGCCAATCAAGTTTTATGGAAACTTTTGCATACAAATATAGAAAGGAATATGAAAAAGTTCTCGTAACACTTTCATAACTATATATTAAGTCACAAATAACTTGACATTTATACAAATTTATATTTTAGTTTCCTTTTTAAAGGAACAAGAATAGAAGAAAGTCCTCATATGGCATTTGTGGTAAAACATTTGAAACCAATTTTTTTTAAGTAGAACATTTCCAACACACTTGTGCATTCCATATTGTCCATATATTTGTAATTAGAAAAATTTTGCACATGAAAAGCATAATGCAATTAAATGTTCCTTTATTATGTTCAACACAAAACAAAATTCATGTTTCTATAGAGTTTTCATAATTCAACTATTCTTCATATAATATATTTTCATATTCTAAATCTAAAGGTTTCTCAAGATCCTTTGACAAGACTAGCAAAATAATGCATGTTCATTTCATATTATAGTTTTAATAGCTTCAAAAAACCTATCTCCATACAACTTTGATGCAAATTTGTTTTGAAACAACAAACATAGTTTTTAACAAAAGTAACACAAATGTTTCATGATGTTTTTAATATCCTTTTACAACCTAATGATGTTCCTATTTTTAATTTTGATTTTTGATTATTTGTTGATTCCAAATAGTTTTTTTTTTATGCTCAACAAAACCATTTGAACCATGTTCTTGTTTTTTTCATGATTTCTTTCAATAGTACCTTTATTAAAATTATTTACATTTCGTCTTAGTATATATATATATTCCAATTGTTCTAAATTATTATAGTTATATTTTGATTTTTGGGTTATACAAATGTTTTGGAATGTATTGGGGTGTATGCATTGTTTAGTGGTTCATTTGGGGCAAATACAACATTTACAAGAGTTGTACAATTTTTTTTATAAATGATCCATATTGATATGGTTTTGAATTCTAAGATTTCATTAATGTAATTTTTGATTAATAAAATTTTAATCCCTAATGAAACCTTTAAATACTAGGTCAAAACCTATATTGAAAAATGTTGATGTTAATTGGTATGGTAAAATCCATTTGAAAATCCTTATAAAAAAAACCAATAAAGTCCATAAAAATAAAAAACCATTCAAATATTTCAATTATGTACTTGTTAGGCACAAAAAATTTGATAAATGAAAAAGATAAAATGTAAAAGGACTTTTGAAAACAAGGTTCGATTTTGATTCTTTAAAAATTCATAAGTACCATATGATAACGGTTTCACCAAAAAAATTGACATTTAACTTTATGATTTCATTCTTCAACCCATGCTTAATCACCATAAACAACCCATGTTTTGTCATTATAAATAATTTGAAGTAGAATTCAACATGAAAATTTGAATTTCTTAATAATCTAATCAATTGATTAGTCCATATATTTGATTTCAAAAGTTCATTATTCATAACGAATGCATCATTTTCAAAAAATAATTTTGCAAATGTTTTCATAATCAAGTTGTTACTTTAAAATGAGTCATCATTTAATATATTTGAAATTAAATTATTCACCATAAGCATTTAAACACAAAACACCTTGCAAAAATTGATATCGACTCCAAAAGTGAGCCACCATACCTTGCATTCACTCATTGGACAAATGTTCTAAGAAAATATTTTTATGTTGAATGAAAAATATCATTGTTTTGTTAGCATTGAACAAGTTTTGAAACACATTGGAGAACATTATTTAGAATGTACTGATTTTCCATTAAATGTTCAACATCTTTTACTATTTTCATTATGTTGTTTGCATTGAAGAAGTTTCAAATGTTGTTGAACTTGTGATGGGTTCAAAACTAAATGCAAATGTGTCTGAATGAATGTTAATTCAATTCTTATGAGATTCATTCAAAAACATTTCTTGTTATTTTGAATTAATTACTATTTAATTCAAAATTTCAACCTTGTTTGATTTATGATTAATTTCACTTTTCAATACTTTGGTTTTTACCTTCAACCAAAATAAATCCCTTTCATTCGTCTCCTATCTTCATCCTTAACCATCTTGCCATCACATTCCAACACACAATGTTGCAAACAACACCCACTTCACATGATGTTTGACAACTCATATTGCCACCTTGTAACCCCTCGAACCTCAACCCCCAAAACAAAATCCCCATCTTTGATCCACACCTAAACCCCATACCTAGATGTGAAACCCAACATTTTGACCTAAAAAACTACAAAATGTAAACACAATGCAACCAACTTGCCCAATGTGAAAGGGCACAATACAAAGTGAAAGTTCTAGACTTGGCTCCCATGCGTAAGTTCCTTGGTTTAAACAACCTAAACCCCAAACCCTTAATCATATTCTAAGCATAATTGTGGTGGTGGCTTCTTTCTAACTATTATATAAGTATGAACAACAAATCTAGTTTCCATATTGATGCTTAATTTGGGCATTTCGATTAACTAGTGTTGGGTGGTTTTGAGGAAGAACAAAAAATAGATCCCCAATGGTTGTCAAGGTGGTTCTTAGGATTCATAACCACGATTCTGAACAAAATCAAAGACCTAATCCTAGTATAACCAACCAAAGTTTTCAATTTTTCTATGAAAAAATCAAGTGGCCATGAATACCACTAGGTTAATATTTTTTTTTCATGAAAACCGTTGGTTCTTTAAGGTTAAATTTTTTTTTAATAATTATTTTCTGGGAAAATAATCGAGATTGATGATTTTTTGAGTCTGATTTTTAAAAACTTGGTCCAACAGTTATCAAATTCCAAAAATAACTTAGAAACATGACCTATTGATTTTGTTTTGAAGTCAAATAGCCACACAACACTTGAATTCACCATGCAAAAAAATTGGGAAAATTTTGGATTTTTTTTCCTATTGTAAAATTGACCATATTTCTTTTTGTCTGTTTGGAATAGGAATTTGCAAAAATTTTAGATCAAAAAATTAAAGGGAAAAAAAACCCTAGTAATTGGGTCTAACAACAATTACGAATTGTTGGGATGAAGTTCAAGCCAAAAATATTTATCCCCTATATTGACCAACATTTTGTTTTTTTGGCTAAATTTAGTGAGTTGGCTCATTTGTTTTTCAAATTGGCTGAATATATATGTTTTTTTGGTCTTTTAGTCACCAAATTTCTACAATTTTTTAGAAATGTCATATGATTTTTGTATTGGGTTATAATATATAGCCAAAAATGTGAAGGGCTTTTAATTTTTTTTTTTGATATGCTATTCATAGCCAAATTTGGCTAAAATGAATCACGAATGATCGCCAGTTCAACTACATGACAAATATGGAAAAAAAATTCCCTCTTAATACTGATGTAAAGTCTTTTCTTAATTAGGCAAAACAAATTATCACTTATATATATAAACTACGATTTGTTTCATTGTCATGTATTGTTTGGACTTAATTTTCCAACTTGTTTTGATCCGCAAGAATGTCATAGGCAACAATTTAACTAAGTGAATTCCATTTCACATTACAACAATTAAGTATAAATAAAATTGGAAAATTACATATATATCATGTTGTTCTACACCTTATGAACATTTACAATCTAGATGCAAAATAAGTAAGTAATATGTAAGTGAAAGTTGTAACCTTTTTTTCAATTTTGGAGTTGAAACTAAATATAAATGGAATTCCATCCATTTATATGGGGTTTTTCGCAAAAGAAATGCATATGTCGCTTTTACAAGACCATTTTGGTCGTATGGTTGTCCCTAGACCATTCCAAAGACAATTAAAAAAATAATTACCTCATTTTCAAACCTAAATATTTTGTAACTACTTTCATTTCCTATTAATTTTCATAATAATTATCTTTCACCTTTCCTAATAACTACCTCCATTTTCTAACTATCTCACTCCTTTTTCCTATTCACCAACATGGATATTAAAAAAAAAATTAACATGCGCCTTTTCATGTCCATGAAATTAATATTAATTTCAATTAATTTGACATTGACATAAATATATGAAAACAGAAAAAAAAGAAAAATAGTTGATTGTCATTGGTAGCGTGCAACAATGTGAAGCTCAAATAAGTAAATAATATGTAAGTGAAAGTTGTAACCTCTTTCTTAATTTTTGGAGTTGAAACTAAATGTAATTCCATCCAATGTGAGGGAAAGCCTCCAACTCAAAAGAATGAGGCTAATTAAGTAAACGGTTACACAAAGGAGCAAGATTAACTAAGTGAACGGTTACATGACTAATAGTACTAATGGTTTACATGACTTGCATCAAATGAATGAAGTAAGTAGTTAGTGTGGATAGTCGATATCTATGAAGTCAGTGTTTCACACATGCACAATTATTCTTGAAGTGTGCATGAAAAAACAAAACCTCGGGAAATAATCCATCTTTTATGACAGTTCTTCATGACAAGGGAACTTTGGACTTCGAACCTGAAAATACTTCAGAAAAAAAAAGACAAGAACTTCTTTTTTTTCTTACACTAGGTACTTTGTTTAAAAATCATCATCACCTCAACTTTCTCTTGGGATGTACTCATTGATTGCCCTCTTGTTTTTTGCCTTTTTTGTTTTTAGAAAATAATAGTCCCACTCCGGAAAATGCAAATCAATGAGAGTGCAAATCAATGAGAGAAGGGCTTCTTCCCCCTTTGACTAGATGTTTGGACTCTTGGGAAGAACCTTTCAATGTGATAAATTGCAAAGAGAAGCTTCAAAGGAGAGAAAGACTAGTTGTGGGACCACAAGTGTGTGTACATCCATAAAAGCGTCTTTGCCTTGGGGGGCTACTAGGATTGGCTGAAGCAACAACCCCAAGGTAAACTGGGCATCTATCTACACACTCACATACTTTGACCTTCTTACTCGTTACCTTGGGTTAACCTTAAACTTGGGTTACCTCCGGTTAACCCTATCATTAAATCATAAACCTTCACTTGAGTTTTTTCTTTGGGGTAATTAAGATATCCATAAAGTCAAGCAAGCATGGCATCAAAAGCTCGTGTTTGCCAGATTCAAGGGTTGTAACACCAAACTGGTCACCAAAAAAATAGAAAACCAAAAGGACCCATAGAGAAGGTTGAAACAATGAGTAATAACTGCCTATTGTGCACAAGGGTTTGGTTCTTCAATAACCACCTTGAGAACCGCCTGTTATATTACTCATGTAGGGTAGGTTTTAGGGTTACATTGAGTTGGGTTTCTTCTTCTTGTTGTGTGGCCTTATTTTTAAGAATGGATGACGATGTGTTGTGGAGACCAACAACATGGTTCTCCATAGCATTTCATAGAGTGGCATTTCTTAACTCGAGTAATAGCCTTTCATCTTCCAAAACCCACCCTTATGCTTAATAGGCGGGTATTGTCAAAAAAAAATACTTCGAAAAATTGATAATTGGAGGGTTGATGTTGAGAAATGCAAATTGATATTAGATGAGTTCATTAAAATTTCAAAGCCCGATTCTTTGATACCTAGTGTGAAATAGATTTTTTCTGGCCCCCGAAGATGCTACCCAGCTGGGTATTAAAAGAAATCAATCTGACCAACACGTATTCCCATCATGGTGAAGAGTGGATGCCCTTGGTTCACCAAAGGCACAATAAATTGATTAATTTTTTTTTCACTATATTACTACACTTGCCACCAAGGAAGCAACAAATTAGTATGTCAATTATTTAATTAATTAATTATATTTTTGTGGATCAAAGGATCAATAGCAATTGATTCATTGCTCCACATGTGTTGGCCATATCAACAATGCAAGGTAGCATGTGCCAAGGCTCTTGTAACATGTTACAAACCCTCAAGCGGGCGGGCTGTAGCATGCCCAAAACATGTCTAGAAATGCCAAGGTGAAAACAAATGGGGCAAAGGGCAGACCGGAGGAAAAATAATTGCAGCAATATATTCTTGTACTTTTAAGGTGTGTTCACAGTTGGTGTTAGGGACTGTAGTGTTGAGTCCATTAACGCCATACAAGTCATTGAAGACTTAAACTCACTTATCGGGAAGAATTTATGTTATCCTAAGAGCATCTCCACCGGTGCTCAGTATGTGACTCCAGACAGTAAAATTTATTGTGAAAAAGTCAAAATCTGCCGGTTTAGCTCAGAAAATTGATTTTTCTGCAGCAAATTCATGCAGCTTGCCGTGGCTGGTAAATGGCGTAACACAGTTGTGCACCTCCAAAAGAGAGTATAAGGACTTGAACATGACATTACTGCGGCTCAGTATTTCTGATTGGTCGATCCCACGATTGGTCCAGGTGGTTTGCTAGTAGTAATTCCCACGTATCTGCAGTTCTAGTTACAGTTTTATTGGTGGGGTTGCCAAACTAAAAAGCCAAACTTAGACATTTAATTTTATTATCCAGAGTCACATACTGAGCGCCGGTGAAGATGCTCTAACATTCACGTAACATTAAGCTGTTGCCCATTTAACATTGGGTGCCACCTAGGATGCCATCTAGATTTTCATTTAGCATTGATTTAACATCAAGTGTGAATGCACCATTCTACTGCATTAACACCTATGGGCATATCTAATGTTAGGGATAACCAATTAAGAAAACAAATTCAGACTTCAGATCACCAAATCAGGCAATCTCATTGGTTTGAAAAAAATAATCTTCGGGTTTGCACATAAACCTGTTCAGCTGAATATTGAGAATAATGGTCCCTTCCTAGCATTTCCATTGGTTCTCTGATATTCTCACACACTATAAACCCTATTATACATTTAACTATTAATTCACTCAAGATAACTATACATATATAATTTAAAAATATTTAATTAAATATTTTTTCTCCAAATCACCAAAATTTCCAATTTCATTGACCATAACATTTTTTTTTGCACACCTACACACAAGCCTATTCACCTCTCCTTTTCTATTTATTACACGTCTTGCCGTCTAAGTTTTTTTTCTTTTCTCTTTGAGATGGGCCGTTTTGATTGGCCTATCAGCAAAAAGAAACTCAAACTTGAGAGGCTCCCCAAATGGCGATTTCAATGTGAGGATGGAGGGCCTCCCCTTGGCCTCACCTATATAGATGAGAAGGGGAGAACTTTGGGCAAAGGAAATGAGATAAAGTGAACTGCTATTGGGAACACCCTTGGGGAACATAATGAAGGAACCCATTGGGAACCTGAGGAACATCATTGAAAACAAGCTGAGAACATGATGGGAACAAAAGAATACAAATTCCATCATCAAAAAAATAAAATAAAATTTGCAAACACCAATTTTCACACTATTTGAAGAATGCATTTCATCCAAAGTACATTTTACAGGCCAATTTTACTGCTGGTGGGCCTCCTCCAGGGCCATGATGGATGAACCGACACCTACAATGGTACCTTCACCTCCTTGAGTGAGGCCTTTTAGAGGCCATATTTAACCCAAGAAATGTACCAGTGTGTAGGTGCAGGTTCACCCAAGGTTACCTCCTCTAGTACAAATTATGAAGGCTACCCATCACCCCACTCTTTTTGGGGGAATGGGAGAGCTAATCAACCAAACCATGCTTGTCTTTTGTTTTTTCAACACCTGAAAAGCTGATATGTTGAAACATCCAAATATGTTGAATGAGACAAGAGTTAGCATGTATGGGTCGATCTATCAATTGCTTGCTTGGTAGCGTGTTGTTGAAGGGAGAATAAGCATTCTTATTGAAAAAAAAAGGGTTGGGAATATTATGGTCTTCAGTGTGGCCATTGGTATATAGTTTTGTTACCTTGTAATAAAAGTTCAATTTAAAATGAGAAAAAAACAAAGAAACAAAAGAGGAAAAGAAGAAGAAGCTAGGGGATGATTATTGGGAAGTAAGAGCGACAAGCTCTATGATTTCAAAAATGTGGCCAAGTTTTGTATGTCCTAGTATTATAAGTGAAACTTGGCCACAATTTTTGTAGATTTTTTAATGTTTTGTTATGGGGCTTTACAAGTCAGGATTTGCTTTACAGCACCAAAGCTTTTAAAAAATATTATTGGGGGTAAATGAGTGCAAATTTTGGAGTTAAATGCATTGGTTCTACGGAGGTCCATTGATGCACACTTACAAATAAGAATATCAAATTTGTGTGGGGGTAGTGGACCAGGTTGGGATGGCATTGGAGATTGATTGAAGGTGGTATATAAACAAATATGAGAATGAAATGAATTGGAAGAATTACATAACTAAAAACTTTTTTCAATGATTGGGATGATGGTAAACACATATTATTGATGGGGGCCATGTTCAAAGTATTGGGTAAGGTGTTAACCCATGGAGGGCATTCCCACTCGTAAGCTTCTTGTATTTGATGAAGGGATAGTGATCCTAAGGTACTTGCTAAAGCCACAAATGGAGTGCTACCCTTCAAACATAGGGTGCTTACAATGGGAATGGCCTTGAAGGGGGGACCCTTGTATAAGTGAGTATAATAACCTCTCACCCCAATATCTTCCTGAAGGGGCCTTACAAGCCTAATAGTCCCCAAAATGTGAGCCTCACAAGTGTAATGCCCACCAGGGCAAGGTGCCAAATGAGCTAGATATGTAGTGTACCCCACAATTGCCCTCAACAACAAAGGCAAAAAAAATCAAATACGTTAGGGTTGGGCAACATTCTTTAGGAGAAAATGTTGCCATTCTTCAATGCTAGTTCTTATGAAATTATGTTAAGGATTGGATGGATGTGAACATTGGGAGGAACATGGAACACAATCAACTAATAACTGCTTATTATGAAATGCAATTTGGGAAATCCTAGGTATAATATCAAAATTCATTTGGTAGAATTGGGGTGGTTGCTGGGAGCAAGGATTCCTCTACCTCATTTGTTTCACTATTCCTTCCTCGCTCTATACTAGGCATTCTTGATGAATACCTTGGTCTATACTAAGTATTCTAAATGAATACCTTGGTCTATACTAGGTATTTTAAATGAATGCCCAATATGATGTGCATTGGTATGTATTATGAAGGGGTATACTTGTTCCACCCTAGAACATCTGTGACACAATCCAAACAATAAGTCAATTACCCAAAATGCACAACAAAAACATCCCATATCTAGTCTTAAAAAAAAGAAAAGGCTTGCACATAAAACATCAATTAATTGAACTTCATTGGAGAGTCTAATGCATGGGGGGAGAATGGGACAATTGATAGCATGGTGAGAGAAAGAAAAATGAGACTGCCAAAGTGTAATCAAAACTAAGCCAAATCAACTTGACATTATTGTCTAAATAAAAATATTATTGCAAGCAACATATAGCCTAGTTAGTGTGCATGTGCCCAATCCCATAACAAATTCCCAAACTAAGAACACCGTGGGTAATAGTATTCTTTGCTCTAACACCTAGTGACGTCCCATGACAATATTGGTGTAACGACTTCTAGAGCCCAACTTCCATATGGAAGTACTAGGTACATACATATGTACATACTTTGTAAAGAGAAAAGGGTAAGGCCTAGGATATCTTAAGTGCATATGCAAGACACCATATGAACACCATAAACTGAAACTCAATCTCCCAACTACAAGTGCCCAAAGCTTTCCTTTCCTTCACTTTGCAAGGGAGCTAACAAAAACACACACATACCCAAAGCTTTCCTTTCCTTCACTTTGCAAGGGAGCTCAAGAAAACAAACACACACACCCAAAGCTTTCCTTTCCTTCACTTTGCAACGGAGTAAAAAAAAAACACACACACACACACACATACAAAGCTTTCCTTTCCTTCACTTTGCAATCGAGATAAAAAAAAAGATGCACACCCAAAGCTTTCCTTCTCTTTGCAAGCAAGCCAATAAAACACATGTTGTCGCTCGTTACGTGCTTGTCCCAAATCATGAAGTTCCAAAAAGAAAAGAAAGACATGATCCCAATCATGGCTTTTGCATCCCGATAGATATCGGCCCACTTTCTTCCCTAATCTCCGCCCCTTTTCCCTCGCCTTGGTCCGCCCCCTCATGGCCGGCCCCTCCGCACCCCCACCTATCAATGTGCCAGACAAAACGGGGCTTGTGTATTCTTCGGGTTGGGGCCCCAAGGAAAAAAGCTGCAAGGAAAAAGGGGACTAAGTACAGCAAACATGAGACAAATATGCCAAAAGGAGAGAGAGAGAGAGAGTGCGTGTGTGTGTGTCTATCTCATCTGCATTAATTCAAGATAGCATCAACCCGAGAAGAATTTTGTTCTCAATCTTCGTCAACCGACCCCAGAAAGTATCAAATCCGAGAAGAATTTTCTGAAATGTTCTTCCCAGATGATTGATGATGTAATAACCGGTGTTGAGCACATAAATATATATATATATTGATAACCCTAAAATTTATGTTGTTTTTAGAAATTTTAAAAATCAGCTATCCATTATTTTAGGGTTTTTGAAAATCTAAAAGCAACGAACCACGATCGGTTCAGGCTTTAAGAAAATTTTAAAAATCAATGGACCCTGCCTTGGTTCAGGTTTTTTGAAAAGTTAAAATCAACAAACCACAATTGGTTTAGGTTTTCTTTTGAAAATTAAAAAAATCAATGAACCACCATGGGTTTAGGGTTTTCGTTAAATTTAAAACCGACGAACCACCATTGGTTTAGGTTCTTTGAAAATTTAAAATCAACAAACCACCATGGGTTTAGGTTTTTTGAAAATTTGAAATCAACAAACCACCATCAGTTTAGGTTTGTTGAAATTTAAAATCAACAAAACCACCATCGGTTTAGGTTTTTTGAACATTTAAAATCATATATATATAAAGAAAAAGAAACGGTTCCAGTTAGTATGAACAATTAAAAGAACCGGCGGTTCTCAAGAAAGGAATGATGAATGGGCCAAAAGAAGAAAGGTGGTGTGTTAGTTTCTGGGGTGGGTCAGAATTTTGTGAATCTTCTCAGGTGATTTCTGGATCCTATGATTTTCAATAACTAGTGTAAAGGGCAGGCACAACTCGTCAACCTAACTCAACCATACCCACATACCCTCCAATAATCAAATAGAGGTGCAAATAATTAAAATTAATGTTAAAAATTTGTGAAGTATTTTTTTTTTTCATGCAACAATGTTTTTAATATAATATTACTAATTTTTAAATTTGGAAATTCTAATATAAAATTTTATTTAATTATTTATTTATTTCAGTAATTATAATTTACGAAAATAATTAAAAAAAATGTGACCCAATCTTGATCTCTCACTTCAACCAATCCATATCAAGAAGACTATTTTAGCAATACCTGGAAAAGGAAAAACTTCAAATTATTTTATTTATTCATGAAAAGCATTGGCAATTATTATGCTAACCAAAAATTGAAATTGTTTTTGTGGCATGCACAAAAAGGATCATAACATGGCAATTGGTGAGGGGAATTATACCAGCTTGTTTTTTTAAAAAACTTTTGGTGTGAATATTCAAATTATGAAAAGAATAATAATAAATTTCTTTTTTTTAAAAATCATGGAATTTGCATGAATGATTGCAACACATTGTGTAAAGGATTTTTTTGTGAAAGAAATTGATCCTAATTCGCCAACTTTCAAAATTCTTTAACCAAAAAAAAAAAATCACCCCAAAGTTTGTTTGTTTGTTTGTTTGTTTCTACAACAGTTTGTTTCCAGCAGGTAACTAGTAGCCAAAATGTAAAACAATTTCTTAAAATTTTCTACTGGTCCTAAACCGGGTCTATAGGGAGCCAGGTTTGGCTAAAATCTTCTTGTGGGATGATCGCCAATTTTGGCTATCTGTCACAAAATTGAAAAAAATCCATGGCATTATTATAAGTCGGTAGTTCAAAGATTGAATTTGTTGTTGAATTGTTGCTGTTGTTGTTGCCGTTGCTTATGAAAGGAAAAAAATTAAACGATAAACTGCTTATGTTTTCCCTTCCTGCTCGCTGCCCTTTGTGACTGCCCTTTCTGCCCCTTTTTCTTGTTTTGGATTTTAAAAAAAACCTCCCTGACTGCTGCCCTTAGAACTCAATTTGGGTTCTTTTTGTCCACCCTGCTTGCAGCCCTTGTTTGTAACCCAATTTGGGTTCCTTAAGAGCCCTCCCTGCCTGCTGCCCGTGTTTGTAACTCAATGTGGGTTCTTTTTGCCCTGCCTGCCTGCTGCCCGGTCACCTTCTCTCTGGGTCTCTTTGTGTTTCTTTTGCTTGAGTGAGTGCCGTCTTTTTCTTTATTTGAGCGACAGGACCGATCAAGGGTATTACCTACATTTTGCTACCCTTACCCGCCGGTTCCATTTTCCAAAAGTGAGGACCGGCCCAGCACTGATCTTTTTGTCTGCTGCCCATCAAACCATTTTGTTGGTTTAATTTTCCTTCCCTGCCTGCTGCTGCCCGTTTGGCTTTCTCTTTTAAAGCCTCCTCTCTTGATCTCTCTTTTTGTTTTCTTTTGATCCAGTGCCTTCTTTTTGTTTTCTGGGCAAGAGAACAGATTTTTAGAACCACGGGTCAAGTCTGAAAATTTTCCCTACTCTTACCCGCCAGTTCCAGGTTCCAAAAGTGAGAACCGCCCAGCACACTGATCATTTCCTCCTCCCTGTCTGCTGCTGCCCGATGATTTTTTTTTGTTGGAGGGTTTTTCAATTTTCCTCCCTGTATGCTGCCCAGTAAACTTTTTTTGGTTTTTCTTTCCCTCCCTGCATGCTACCCGTTTGGCTTTTTCTTTTTCTCTTCCCCCCTCCGTCTCTCTCGCTCTCTGTCTGTTTCTTTTGCTTCTGAGTGCTTTCTTTTTCTATTCTGGGCTTGTGCCGTGTTGTTGTGGTTTGTTCAGGGGTTTTTTTCGGTTTTTTCCCTCCTCCCTGCCTGCTGCCCATTAAGCTTTTTTTTGGGGGGTTTTCTTTTCCTCCCATTAAAATGTTTTTGGGAGTTTTTTTTCCCTCTCCCTGCATGCTACCCATTTAGATTTTTCTTTTTGCCCTTTTACTCTCTGTCCATTTCTTTTGCTATTCTGGGCTTGTGTCATGTTGTTATGGTTTGTTCTGGACTTTTTCTTGGTTTTTCTTTTCCCCGCTGCCTGCTGCCCATTAAACTTTTTTTTGGGTTTTTCTTTTCCTCCCAGCCTGCTGCCCGTTAAACTTTTTTTTGGGGTTTTCTTTTCCTCCCAGCCCGCTGCCCATTAGTTTTTTTTGGGGTTTTTATTTTCCTCCCAGCCTGCTGCCCATTAAACGTTTTTTTGGGTTTTTCCTTTTCCTCCCAGTATGCTACCTGATTAGTTTTTTCTTTTCCCCTTTCTCTCTTTCTCCGTTTCTTTTGCTCTTGATTGCTTTCTTTTTCTCTTGGGGCTTGTGCCATGTTGTTGTGGTTTGTTCTGGGCTGTTTTTGGGTTTTTTTTCCCTCCCCGAATGCTACCCGTTTAGCTTTTTTTTCGCTCTCTCTCTCTCTCTCTCTTCCGTCTCTCTCGCAGTCTGTCCGTTTCTTTTGCTCTTGATTGCTTTCTTTTCCTCTTCTGGGCTTGTGCCGTGTTGTTGTGTTTTGTGCAGCAGCAGCTGCAGTAGCGAGATGTACATTGGTCTTGTGCACGCGTCCATCTTCCACAGTTGCTCCTGCTGCAGCATTTTTGCCTTTTCTCTTCTTGTATCTGCATTTACCCATTCTCTGTTGGAGCTGGCTTGCTTGTTTCCCGGGAGCCGCAGTAGGAGCAGCTGGATGCAGCTACGACTACATTGCATTATTGGCTTTGGTTTTGCTTCAGCTTGTGTGGACTCTTCTTCTTCTTCTTCTTCTTCTTCTCAGCGACTTCCTCTTACACCAAAACAAAGCTGCCGGCTTGCAAAGCGTTGGAGAACGAGCGAAAGGGAGAGACAGATGTGGGTCCTGGTAACCTAGATGTGGATGTTAGCTCTGATTTATCTGTGAGATGTGGAGCAGCAACATCTTCTTCTTCTTCTTCTTATGTGCTGCTGTGGACGGCGAGGAAAGGAATGGTCGCAGGAGCTGCTTTCTGTGGAGATTGTTGATGGAGGATCGGAAGGGAAGTTGCAGACAGGAAAACAGATAGAGATTTGGTTTTAAAGGAAAGAGGAGGAGGAGGAGGAGCTGCAGGAGCAGGAGCTGATCTTAGTGCACGTGAGCAGGTGGGTTGCATGCAGCAAGTGTTTAGGGAGGATTTGCAGTGGCTTTGGAGGTGGAAAGAGGAAGTGGAATAGACTGATGGGAGTTAAAGAAGAAGAAGCGGGACGTGGAGCTCTTGCTGCTGCTGCTGGCGGAGGACAGCAAGGGAGCTGCGATGGTGGCCCTTGTTGCATGGTAATCGAGTGTGAAGATGATGGGTGTTGGCAGTTTCTCTGGTAGGTGCCCGCATTGGTGCTGTAGTTGTCTCGCGTAAAGCTCCCGCCATCGCTGACCCTTTGAAGCCTTCTGAAGTTGACTACAGGGAGCTTCTGCATCGTTGAAGCCCTTTCCTTTAGCCTTCTGAAGTTGCAGCGGCAGCAGGGAGATGCTGTCGTCTGACGGCTTTACAGAACGTGACCCACTGCAGGCAACAATGCTGCTGGCGGTTTGGAGAAGATGTAACACAATGGTACTGATGGAAGCTGATGATGATCTGAGAGCGAAAGGACCATCTTCGAGTATGATTGTAGAAATGGGTGAGATTGGAAGCCAGGAGTAAGAGATGTGTGAGAGACAGAGAAAGAGACTCAGACACAGACAGGGAGGGAGGAAGAAGAAGTTGTAGGAAGTTGCTGGAGGGGATCACGCTGAATTGGGATTGTTTTGAGCTCTGGGAGAAGGAAAGAGAGAAATAGAGGAAAGAGAAATGGCTGATACCAGGCGTGCACGGGAGATGGTAGTTGGTCAAATCCATCATCATCACAAGGAGCAGCAGCAACAGCAACAACAACAACACCGGCGTGGCTATAGCCTGAGCAGTGCAAGAAGGGAGAAGGATGAGGACCTTGCCTTGTTCCAAGACATGCGCAAGTGTGAACATACCCAATACTTGCTTTCTGACCTTGAGGATGGTGAGAACAGTCTCTAAATATTCTGTGAAAGTCTTGAACTCTCTGAACCCTTCTTTGTCTCGTGAAACAATGGCCACTGAAGGATATTGAGCTCTTTCTTTGCTGTTTTGTTTTTCCTGTATTGTGATTGTGGTGGTGGCAGCAGCCAAGCTAGGAGATCTGTTTGATCCAATTGCAGCACCTTGCATTGAACGCAAGGGAGTAGGAGCAGACTTACTCAACTCTGATGCTGACAAGAATGATTACGATTGGTAAGTGTGTGTGGCTGGCTGTATTTCCTTCCTCCTCCAGGGAACTGAATCTTCTCTTGCTTTCTGAGTTCTCTTCACCATCAAGGGTAAAAGGATTGGGTTGCCTTGAAAAGCTTTTTGAAGAACTGTGAGAACATTTTCCAGAGCTTGCCATTGCAACAGTAGAAGACAGACAAGACAGAGAGAGAGAAACAACTAAGTGCAATGTGGCATTTGGAAATGCTGTGCAGGCTGTTGACTCCACCAGGCACCCCACTGTTTCCATCACTTGATTTGGAATCACATGCTTACACTCCCTTACAGCAAGGACTTCTGATGAATCACTCGCTTGCTGCCATCAAGACCTCACGGGTTTGTTTGCTAATGCTGCCTTCACTGACTCGGGGTTTCAGACTCCAGTCCACCATTGATCCTTCCTTGTGTGCTTCATTCTTGATGAAGGTGTCTTTTGGTGTGTGAGTCATGTACAAGTAAAAATCCTGCTGAAGGAGAAGAGAATTGGGTTTGGCAATTGGGTTTTGCAGATTGCAAGCAACAATCATGCAGAAGGTCTTGTGTTGAAATCGTTGGTGCGTGGCAATCAAAACCCTAATCAAAGACCAGGTAGTAGTACTCCCCTGAGTACTCAAAGCAACTCCACGCCACGAAGCACTCCAACTACTACTGCATCTGGAACTCCTCACTCTGTGAAACCTTCGACCCCCACAAAATCATCAACTTCTTCAGCATCGAAGTTCTCCCTACGGGTGGCATCATCAACTCCTGCACAACAGTCGCCCTCAATAACATCATCTTTCACAGGAAGAGCATCTACTGCTTATTCAAATCGGTCCTCAACTCCAACAAATCGGCCTTCAACTCCAACAGGCAGGCCCTCAACACCCACACTTCGACGCTCAAGCTCAAGCTCCACTAGCACTCGAGCTTTTAGCACAGTCACGGCACGTGGCAACCCTTCTCCCACGAGAAGCACTGCAAGCTCAGGAGCTTCAAGAGGAATCTCCCCTGTGAGGTCACAGTACAAGGGGAACTCACCAGCAAGAGGAAGATCCCCAGTGCCTGCAATGGAGCGGGGATCATCATCATCACCAAGGATACATTCAGTCATAATTCCTGATGGTTTGCCTTCAGATATTCCTCCAAATCTACGCACTACATCTGATCGAGCTCCATCTTCTGCGCATCACCGATATGCAGGTTATAGTGAGGCAACAACAACTCAAGTGCCTGACATACTTGATCACACCTCAAATCAGCCAGTGTCTCCAAACTTTGTCAGAAGCCGCAGGTCTACTAGCCATGGACAAGATCGCTCCAGTGTGCAGTCAGGGCGAGTCTCATCAGATGATGATAGCAGCAGCTATGAGGTCTCTTCACAATCAGCAGTGTCGAGTAGAGGGCTTACGCCTGAGCGGGGAAGAGGGTATGCACAGCAGCCGCAACCTTCAGTTGGAAATGAAGACCGGCGAAAGAGCCATTCAAGCTTTCAGGCTAAGCAATCACCATCTTCAAGAGATTCACCAAATTTTGGCTCCATACTAACAAGAAAGACTCCCAATGCAGTTTCACGCAACTTGGTATGGAAGAAATACACTGGCTTGCACTAGGATTCCTGGGTCTTGTATTTCATAGTAGTAGGCTGCTACAGAACTTCTGAATCTGTTTGTGTGTCTTGGAGTGCATGTTGTTTGTCTGTGTAAAGCTAAATACATAGTGTTGTTTGTGTACCTTGCAGGAGATTCACAGATCTTCTTCATCAGGGGGATTCCGACCTCTGATGACAAAGAACTCAATTTCAACATTATACAACAGCAGCAGCAGCAGCAGCAGCAGCAGCACTGCTGCTGCTGCTGCTGCTGCCACGACCCATGCAAATACCTTACCCCATAGACCTCTTACACCTGGGAGCACTGCAAGCTCAGAACAGGGTGCTGCAAGTGTTGCACCCGACAGTGATGGGGACGAAGATCTGTTGAATGCTTGGGGACAGCTTGAGTTATCATCACTTGGAGGAGGAAGACATGCAGACATTCTTGTTCTTGATAAAGAGCATGAGAAGTTGACAAGCTGGGAGAGTCTTCAACAATATGAGCAAGATCTGAAACTGCCAGAGTCAACAGTAGTACATAGTGACATGCATGATAAGGCTGACAGCTACAAAAGCCATGGGTTCAGTGGTACTAGAGAAGCTCTAGTAGTAGAAGAAGAAGAAGAGAGTTCTTTGCATTCTGTGTCATCATTGAGTGTCAGGGAGTTGAAGTTGAGGAGTATGCTTGATGAGGAGTCGAACAGTGAATGCATGGGAGCTACAACAGAATGGTTGTGCTTGGATCTGGTGGCGAAGAAAGGGACAGATATCAAAGTGCATGAGAAAGGCAGAAGGCAACTGGAACATAAACAGCAGGTATTGAACTTGCAAGCTAAAGAGGACAACATTGCTGTATTACCTGAATTCCTGTGCAATTCTGAATTGGACTTGCATAAGGAGTTGGACACAGAGAGAGGGAGAAGAGCTTTGTCTTCTTCTTCACTGCTCAAAGATGAATCCTGTGGCTCTGAGAATGAGGTTGCAATAGGTAAAGAGATGGAGAGTAGTGGATCGCACCCCGAGAAGGATGCTGGAATTGCCATGGACTTGATGCATGTGAGGGAGAAGTTAATACTTCTGTGTTGTAGTAACCCTAACCTGGAACCTCCTGACCTGCAACAATGCTCAGAACAAGACAAAAGGCTTTCAGAGAAACCTCAAGCTGGAAACATTGTTGTGGAACAGTCATCTGTTCCCTCCCTAGTTGTGCTTCCATTTCAGGAACTATGCATGTCTTCTGAACATGAGAGCAACAATGATGTTGCAGCAACAAAGGAGCAGGAGGTTGAAACAGGGTCAAACACAGAAGCTGCTGCAAAGACAGAAATTATGTGTGTTTGCAACCATGCCAAGCATCCTGGGAAGCACTGTGAAAGCCCTGGTTGTGAATGTATCACAGGACATGCAGTGGCATCTGCCCCTTCTGCTCCAAAGATGGAGCTCCAAAGCTTGACACATGATGAATCTGTTGAAAGTGAAGCAGTCAAGAGTGCTATATTGGGCTCAGAAGCACAGAATGCACTGGATATGGCCAGGCAGAAAAACATATGGTACATGTACAGGAACTCTGAAGACTATGTTTCGAGCCTATGCGACAACACAGAAACAACAGATCTTGAAACTGTCTCCTCTCAGGGAGGAGGAGGGGGAGGATTCAGTTCTGAGATCGAAAAAGAGGTACAGACAGCAGCAGGTTCACATCACATGAATACCTCCTCTACTGGCATCATGCAAGTCCTTGAGCTCAGCAATCATCAGCAAGGTGTAGAGGATGAGGCTTCAAATCATGAACAGCAGAGCAAGGATCCGCTGAACCTCTTTACCATAGGTTTAGAAGAGAGTCTCACCAGCATTCAAATGGAACTTGAATCTCAAAGGCAGCAGGAGAAAGAAGAGGATTTACAAAATGGATTAGTAGAGCAGGAGGACAAGAGTGTGGATGCTACTACTGCCTGCAATGATCCCCATGCCGAGTGTATGGAGCTGCTCCTGCCGCAATTGTTGAATCATGTGTCTGAGCGTGTGGCATCTGGAGTTTGTTGGCAAGAGCTTGCAAAGCCTGGGAGTGATGTTCTTTGCAGCAGAAGTGTTCATGATGATTCTGAAGTGGACATCTTGTCATCCGTGTTATCAGATCAGGAATTGGATCCTAACCTTGAAAGCATGTTGGGAGAGAATCAGAAGTTGAAAGACAGGAGGAGGACTGTGCAAGAGGTAATGGCACAGTTGGCAATGGAGGATGTTCTAAAGCAAGATGATGACGATGAGACAAGCATGTCATCAGAAGAGCTTGAGCATGAAAGAGAAGATCCTGGTGATGGTCTTCTTCTCGGGCCTCTCATAGCTAAGGTGCCAAACGTGGAGATGGTTGAATGCTCTGACAGCAGAGTGACTATTGAGGAGACAGAGAATTCTGAATTCCAGCCAGCACTGAGAAGTAGGCAGGATGGAATCAAAAGCCCTGGAGATCATCAAGATCTCAAGCATTTTAGTCCTGATCCTCAAGGACTCATTGGTTCCACACAGCAAACTGCAGGTCCTGATCCTCAAGCACTCATTGCCTCCTCACTGCAAACTGTGGGTCCTGATCCTCAAGCACTCGTGGCCTCGTCACTGCAAACTGTGGGTCCTGATCCTCAAGCACTTGTTGCCTCTGCACTGCAAACTGCAGGTCCTGATCCTCAAGCACTTGTTGCCTCTGCACTGCAAACTGCGGGTCCTGATCCTGATGCACTTGTTGCTTCCACACAGGAAACTGCTGGTCCTGATCCTCAAGCACTCATTGCTTCCACACAGCAAACTGCGGGTTCTGATCCTCAAGCACTTGTTGCCTCTGCACTGCAAACTGCGGGTCCTGATCCTCAAGTACCTGTTGCCTCCGTACTGCAAACTGCAGGTCCTGATCCTCATGGACTTGCTGCTTCCACACAGGAAACTGCTGGTCCTGAGCCTCAAGCACTCATTTTCTCCATACTGCAAACTGCAGGTCCTGATCCTCAAGCACTCATTGCTTCCACACAGCAAACTGCGAGTCCTGATCCTCAAGCATTTGTTGCCTGCACACTGCAAACTGCGGGTCCTGATCCTCAAGCCCTCATTGCTTTCACACTGCAAACTGCAGGTCCTGATCCTGAAGCACTGGTTGCCTCCACACTGCAAACTGTGGGTCTTGATCCTCAAGCACTTGTTGCCTCCACACTGCAAACTGTGGGTCTTGATCCTCAAGCACTTGTTGCTTCCGCACCACAAATTGCAGGTCCTGCTCCTCAAGCACTTGTTGCTTCCACACAGCAAATTGCAGGTCCTGATCCTCAAGCACTTGTTGCTTCCGCACTGCAAATTGTGGGTCCTGATCCTCAAGCACTTGTTGTTTCTGCACTGCAAATTGTGGGTCCTGATCCTCAAGCACTTGTTGCTTCCGCACCACAAATTGTGCATGCAAATCAGGTAGCTGATGTGATCAGGTCTGGGGAAGATGTGGAGCATGATCAAGCAAATGTGTACAGTGATCAGAAAGGGTTGGAACACATCAGGGACAGTGAAGCAGCAGCACTGGAAACAAAGACGGGAGATGCTTGCAGTCATAGAGACGAAGCACAGAATATTGAGCAAGGGATGATGATTGCATCTGTGGAGGAGCTTCATTTTCTCGACATCCTTGAAGATGGAGGCTGTACAAGTTTGAGTCACCCAGTTTCCTCTGATGCAAGCATACAGCAGTCATCTGTCTCTGGAACAACAGATGATGCAGATGTGAATATGCCAGCTGAAGACCCAAAGCAAGTGCAGTGTTCCAAGACTTCAGATCTTTGGAAGTCACCACAGATGATGATGCATAGTCCTGTTGTTGAATCAGAAGAGCCAATTAGTGCAAATCTTGCACTGCCAGTCATGGTGGCAGCAACAGAATGTGTTCCAGAGTTTGATGAGGTCGTGAAGGACTTGACGCAGCACACAGAGGGTCAAGGCAGAAAGCCTGTAGTAGGTTCAGTACCATTTGTTGTCAATGACAACAACAATAGCCTTACCCTCATAAAGCCTGTTGTGAAGCTGCATGAGAATTCCATTGGAGATGCTGTTGTTGAAAAGCTCGTTGTTGACATAGTTGATGTGGGTGTGAAGGGATTTGATGATGAATCCAAGGAAGTGATTAGTTGTGATGCACAGAAGCCAGGAGCAGAAGAAGGAAACAAGCAGAGTCTGTGTGTGGAGAAAAAGCCATATGCCTTATACCTTACTTCCTTACACTCAAAAGCCTTTGAGGCACCCTATGGTGGACTGCGAGGAAGAGTGACAGCAAGGCTGCAAGCTACATTGTCTAAAAGTGAATCATCGAAATCATCAGGAAGTTTTCTAGCAAGTAGCTTAGATGTGTCACAGAGCACGGATACCATCTCCTCTTGTCCAAGTAACAGTTCCTGGGAAGATCCGCAGTACTGCTTGAGCTCTGGATTTTGGGAGATGATGAAATCAAGTCCAACAAATGCTCATGTCTTGGATGATGTACTTGATCTACCTTTCCCCATGGAATTGCAGAAACAAGGGACAGGCATCAAACAGGGCGAGGATGATGTCACAAAGTCCAGTCCAAGCTGTGATCAATGTGCACTTGTGAGATTTGGAAGTGTGAGAGCAAGTCAGCCAGAGGATGAGGGTATAATCAAGCAGCAGACTCCTTCAGAGGAGAATTGCTTGGATTATTACTCTGTTGACAAGGCTCTCCTGGGTGGATCCAAAACAACAAGTGCAGCAGGACTGTGGCAGACAGTTGAGAATCTCAAGACTCTGAGTGATTCAGAGACCAAGAAGAAAGATAAGATGATGACCGAGACTGATAGCAGAACCGTTAGTGCAAGAACAAGTAACCAAACACTTGCCAGTGAAGAGATTGTGGTTGAGCATGGCATGCTTGTGCCCCCAAAGGCTGTTGAGAATATGCATTCTCTGGATAGTGTTGCTGCACTTGATGGGAAAATGGTGACACTTCCGAACATGGTGGTGTCTCCAGTTAAAGATGAGATTGTTGAGAACTCTGAATCTCCAGGCCCAAATTCTCAGAAGCATTTGTCATCATTTAAGTTTGGGCGGACTTCAACAATAGCAGAGCCTGAGAGAAAAGACATGTTGAACATGAGTTTGGAGGTTTTCACTGATGACAACTTGAAGCAAGAAGTGCCTCTCACTGGAAAATTGCCTGGCAAATCCGAGCCAATGACTCCTGGAAGAAAAGCAATGGATGCTTTAAATGGTATGCAGCTCAGCAAGGTGAATATGGTGGTGACAGACGGGAAATCTTCAATGCAGGAAGTGCAATCTGGAGACTCTTCTCAACCAGTTCAACTGACACAGTGGAGCACAAATGGGATCAGGAGGATGGCAGAGGAGCTGAATGGTCAGAGTAGATTTTCAAACAGCACAGTGCATCCTGGCTCAGTTTCAGAATACTTTGAATGGGAGCGAAGTTCGCTAGGTAATTTTTTTCTCTATTTGTAGATCCCCAGTTTGAAGAGGAAAATTTCAACCATATTAATCTGATTTTGTTTGTATCTGGGTTTAGAGAACACAAATATTCATGGTTAGGTATTGTTGACACAAGTGCATGATGATCATCACTCTTCTATCTCAGAATCTTGGTGCAAAATTTTGTGTGTTTTTGTTTTGCAGATGAGGTTAGCTGCAGCAGTAGCAGTGGCAGCAAGCGCACAGTTGCTGCATCAGGGATAGTTTCCCAGAACATATCACTAGCTGAGGTGACAGATCGAATTCTGTTCTGCAGCAGCATAGTTCACGACCTTGTGTATGAGGCAGCAGAGCTTGCGAGCAAGAAGGAGAAAAAAAGTAGAACTACTGCATCTTCTTCTGCAGATCTCAAAGCTTTTTCACCAAATGCTGGAAGTCTAAGTGGGCAGGAGAAATACTGTGAGCGTGACAACAATCAGAATGGGCATGCACAAGAGGAGAGCACCAATGCGGGAAATGAGAAATACCATGAGCATGACAACATGCATGGGCATGCACAAGAGGAGGGCAACAGGCTGGGAAGTGGGACCACCAACACAGCACGACACTCACTTACTTACCCACCAAATGAAGGATTTGAAATGCCACCTGGGTCGAGGAAATCCATGTCAAGTCCACAAGTGCAAGTGATGTGCATTCGCAGTATGGAAGCAGAATCAATGGTCAAGGAAGATGTGATCATGCATCCCACAGAAACAGTGAGGTTAAATCATGAGGTCAATTTTAATTCAAAAAAGACAAATGACAAATGTAGGTGTGTAATACTGTGAGAGGATCTCTCTCATGATTTCCTTCCTCTCTAATGTACAATGTTTGATGTGTAGTGATATATATGCATTCTACAAGAATCAAGCCCATTGTGGCACTACCCAAGGTTTTCCAAATAGGTACCCATTTGCTGCATTTTGGTCATGTCCATTAAGGTTTTCCAAATACCCATTTGCTGCACTTTTGTCATGTTCATTAAGGTTTCCAAATACCTATTTGTTTCATTTTGGTCCTTTTCATTAAGGTTTCCAATTACTCATTTTCTATATTTTTTGTCATTTTCATTGAGGTTTTCCAAATACCTGTTTCTGACATTTTGGTCATGTTCATTCACTTTGTTGTGGCAAAATCTAAGCATGTACTAACTTCTGATAATTGTTGTGCTTTGCAAATCATGCACAAATTGTTGGACCCTATTGATCTAGATTGAGATCTCTACTTTGTTTTTTTGAGTGCCAGAAAATGCTCCCTCCAATTTCTTGATAAGGAAATAAGGGATCACAATCAACATCTTCATCGGCAGAAAGTAGTTGCAAAGAAGTGATATCAAATGGTGTAGAGACCAAATTTACATCAAAATAACCACAGTTCCTCATCTTCTAAAGAATGCAGTGAGTCTGATCCAATGAGATATTTTGAAGGAATCAATCTGAAGTAATGTGCAAGCTAATGTAACTGTTAACAAGCTGCATCACCAGAAGTGACGCCAAATGGTTGTTTTAGGTATGAAAGCATGGACATGAGTTTCTTCATGTCTTGAAAACAACCCAAACCATCATAAACAAAGATTGTTGCCCTCATTACGGCTGGCTGCGGATCAAAATACATGCACAGAACAGCAGTAGTAGGATTAAGGTGGTAATGGATCAGAAATTGATTCAACTTAGAGTTCCATTACCAATTGGCCTGTTTCACTCCATATAAACTTCTCAAGTGCTTGCAGACCTTAGTCTAAGAACCCAAAACAACAAATCCAGGTGGTGGATCCATATAAATCTCTTCATCAAGATCTCTGCGTAGAAAGGTCATCTTGATGTCAAACTGAATCATCTCCATGTTCTGCTGACCAGCTATGGATAAAAAACTGTGCAAATTGACTCAAACTTTGCCATTGGAGCATATGTAACATTGTAGTCAATGTCATAGGATTGCAAAAAACCCTTTCCCACAAGTCATGCCTTATATCTTTCAATAGTGCCATCAGTGCCAAGCTTCAACTTATACACCAATTTGCACTTGATTGTCTTCCTCCCAGGTGGCAGATCAACAAGCATCCGAGTTTTGGTCTTCATGGGGGATTCATACTCATCTTTCATGGCAAATTCCCACTGATTGCATTCAGGGGTAAGCAAAATTACCAGATGAATGCCTACTTGCTTCAATAATTGTGCATTCAAAGTTTTGACACTTTACTCTGCAAGTGGGACATTATCTCAAGCCACCATCAATGTATTGGAAGGCACCAACAACCCATCAATTGGAGTTTGGTTAAGACTTGTTGCTTAGTTAAATTCTCACTCAATATCACTCAACTGCTTCATGATAGAGATTATTTTGCACTTCACATTTTTCCTGCTATGTGGTATTGCAGTTAATCAACTATGTAGAACATGTGCTCCTCATCAACTGATTGAAGAATATACACAATTGCTATATGGTTCTTTTTATCCCAAAGCTTCATCACATGTCTGTTGAATAATTAGTTAATTTTGAAATTTTCATTTTGACAAGTGGAATGTTCATGCAATATTTTCCTTCACGATTTTTTAATTTTTAATTTTTTACATTTCTGAAAACAATATAATTAGTGTCAAAGTTGCCAAGCTAGTAAGGTAGGCTTGATCATTCTATATGGTTGAATGACAAAGTTTAACACAATACAAATTGGTGGAATCACTTACAATTGATCAAGTTTCACTTTCAATCCCACGTTTAATGAATAGTATTGATAGTTATGATTTCAAGACAAGAAAATTATGGAAAAAACCCAATTTTGTTTCCTTTTTCAATGTTATAGAACCTTTTCAAGTGTTTCAAAATTTTAGTTCATTTTAAAAATTAATTTCAAGGTTATTGAGCTACTCCAAAACATGGAAGGTTAAAAAAGTGTTTCAAAAACCTTTGAAGGATAAATTACCAATTGGAAAACATTGGGGCGCCAAATAATAAGAGGAAGAAGAAAGGATGAACATTTTGAATTATTTTCAAATTCAATTGAAAAACACCTATGGGGTAATTATTTGAAAAATGATATTAATGAATTACATTTTAAAATCAGTGTTAATAATCTCCAAGTCCTATTTATCTTTTTATGTTAGAAACTCATTGGAAATTTCTAATTCACTTTCTTTATGATTCATATAAGAAGTGATCTTTGGTTATTTTTCTTTACAAGAATTTTAATTTTAATTTATTTTCTTTGCAATTGCAAATATAACATTATGGTAACATGTATTTTTTTAAAATCCTCTCTCTTTCCAGCAGCATGTACTAATATTGCAGTCACTTGTAAAAATTTCAAATAATTATTCATTGTCATTACAATCATGTGTGATAATGTTATGGTTTCATGTAAGAATTGTTTTTGGGAATTGAATGTTGGCCTTCATTGGAACCAAAGACCCATGCCCTCCATGTCAAGAACAAAAATTAGATTGTCAAGATGGTGACCTATTTACATTGTTCCATTACTTGTTTTTTCTCATAGATCGTGCTACTTTTAAAATGAAAATTGTCACCAAACTAGAAAAATGCTAAGAAAACACTTGTGCACTTAAAATTTTTGCTTATAAGAAGGATAGCCAAAATTCTAGTAACCTAATCATAGAAAAACTTAAGTTGTCACCACATGTTGGAGAACATGGAATTAATGCACCATTGCTATGAAGTGCCTATTGTGTTTGGAGTCCATATATTTTGTAATTGGGCATTGGCAATCTTAATATATCGTAGCGGCAAGGGAATTCATCTTTTAATAATTATTTCAGGCCAAGGAGAAAAACTTGAAACTAAATTGGGCCTGCAGGGAGAAATGGAGAAATGAAAAAATTAAATTCGTTGTGACGCAGGAGAAATTGTGAGAAATTGCCAAAAAATCCGATCCAGATCCAGTGCTTCTAGCTACAGGCTAAAAGTGGCGGCGACCGCTGTCGCGCTGTGCGGTCGCCGCACGGCAGCCGGCCGCGCTACCAAGCTCGCCACGCACGTACGTAGCCTGCTGAGCTGAGCTGAGCAGGAGCTGACCTGAGCTCGATCATCATGCACATTGAATAAGCACAAGGACCTACGGAGTTGTATTCGTCCATGTTTGCATGACACATTCATTCTGTCTATTCGACATTCAATTATTGTAATAGTAATACAATTAGGGGCCCTCAGTTCGTCATATGAATCATAAAGACGTCTTGATTAAGCGTTCAGATGTGCCAGTACGTCAAATCGAACATACCGTAGTGTTAGAAAGGAAGTAGGTCTGCAGATCATGACAATGACATGATCCATGGCTGTATCATCAGTCAATGCATTGCTAGCCAAAGCATCCTGGATATATTGATCACCTTAATTGAATCACACAGCACATACGGTCCTTGTGCTTATTCAATGTGCACGCAATCAGGAAGTGTAATTCGTCCATGTTTGCAAGCAATCAGGAAGTGTAATTGACTTGAGCATGTAGCTCGCATCAATAGGTACAGCTTTCAGCAAGTCAGAAGAAAATATCATCTACCGTACGTCATCAAGGTCTGCCAGGTTCTCTAGCTCTTCCAACTCTGCCACTAATTCATCATCCTGCCGGCTCAAAAATCTGAAAACTTCGAGCGTGTGCTCCTCCTCCAAGCAAGCACTCATCACATCCTGCACCGATGCCACCAACAAAATTTCCTCGATGCCTACGCTCCTAAAAGCCCCACTCTCTAGCTCGTCCTCGGTGACTTCAGGTTCATCCTCAGGGTTTTCCAGCTCCGCAAGCAGACCCCTCTGCAGGCATTACCCCATGGCTGCATCTTGGAAGTAGGGAATGTGAATGCTGCCCAGTCTGCACAAGGCCCAGCCTTTCAGGATCATCTCCACTTGCTCGCAAAGCTCGCCCCATGACGATAGGAGTCAACCAATAAGTAATTCGCACAGCTTCTTGATTCCTACTTGCAGTTCTACATCCTCAGGTCTCACCCCTTCAGCAAGCTACGAAGCAACCAACTCACTCTGCCATTTCTCAAACTGCTTACGAAAACCATGCTTGAAAGGTCTCTGCAACACTACATCCGCTGGCTGGAGCTTGCTTGTGCAGTTTGCAACCACATAAAGATAATGGACGAGGGGGTGGTTTTCCTTAAGCCAGTTTTGGAACTCCTCCGACGTGTGAACTTTCCAGCAATCTATGAGCCACACCATCTTCTGCTTGGAAGAATCCAACCCCAGCTCCTTGCACTTTTCGACGCGCCACGGGTCCAAGACCTTCTCCACAAACCGCTTCATGGTGGTTTGATTTGACCAGTGATTTTCTGAGTTGGTCAAATCCCACCCCTTCCTGACAGCTTCCCTGGCTTCAACATGATTTGGTACCACCGCTGTGGTCTTCCCCTGGAAAATGAGCTGCAATGGAAGCATGCTACCACTGGAAGCTGAGCTGACCATCCCTGTTATCTACCTCTTCTCATCCTTTCCTAAACTCCGAATAGCCTTCACTCCCTTGGTTTCATAAGTCTGCTCTGTTGCGGGCCGCACATAGATGGTAGTCTGATCAGAATTGACAACCAGCTCAAGGGGGATGTTGTGCAACTTGCAAAGGGCAGCAACCCTGTACGCCGTCTCATCACCTTGCTTCTCCTAGTCTTCCGGGAGCTTGCTCGCTGCTGTGGTGACCCGCCTTCACGTCCACCCCAGGTGCTTCCGGACAAAGGCCTTCCCAAAGGTCTTTAACACCGAGAACTTGACATCTTCCCCGCGTTTGCACGTCACCGTCCGCTGAAACATCTCAGGGCCAGAATGTTGGATGCACCCCTGCATGATTCCCTGGATGATCCCACCGTCCAATGGCTGCCCAGCATCCCTCACACCCTTGAGCATCTTGAAGACCAGCTCAAATGTTTCAGGGAACTCTGTGATAATCCTCGTCGGTCTAGGCTTGTGGCTAGCTTTCCTCGCATTTTGCAGTGCAATGCAGTCTGCGACCTTGCGTTTCAGGACAAAGACCCCCTCCTCATTTTTCTCAAACCAGCCTTTCAGCGTTTGGACGGTTAGCTTGTCAAAAGGGCTGCCTAACTGACCTGGCTTCTTGTTGTGTTGGAGGGAAAAGAGAGCATCATAGAGGTTTCTAGGATGCTTCTTTACTGTAGCGAAAATGAAGTTCTAGAGATCCGGCACAAAGCAATTGGTGTAGGGACCCCTTTTCTTCTTGGCAAGTGGTTCCTCACCCCCATCTTCTAGATTCCCTTCCTCTCCTTCCTGTCCTACAAGAACTGCCTGAGCTTGCCTGACTTTCTTTGGTCTGCCAACAGGCCTTTTGGATGCAAGCCTTTTTGCTTCAGCCTCCTTCTTGCGAGCCAATCTAACATTTTCCTCATCACGCCACTTTGCTAGAGCAGACTTTCTATCAGCAGCCTTTTCTTCTTCAGACTTCTTATCCACAGAAAAGAATCGGGTGATCGTGGCAACTCTCACCCCTGACGCCATAACGCCCGGCCCTAATGCCTCTTCTTGCAACAGCTCTTCTGCTCTGACTCTGAGGTCAAACCATGCCAGAGGAGCTTGAAGTTGAACTCTAGAGTGACCAAAGTGGCTCAATGTTCAGACTCAGAGCATGTGTCACTGGTTCCTTGGACTGAGTCACTCTTTGAAGGGGCTTCCCTCCAAAAGGGCATCATCTCCACCGTCTATCGGAGCCTACTCATTATCGGACGACATTCAGTACAGTACCTACTAGCCACAACGTGGTGCATACCTAGAAATTGTTTCACAACGGGAGAAAATGGAAATTATATCTGGGAAGGCGGTCGCGAAATGTTGTTAAATTCAAAATTGCCTTAGCGAAACCTCAAAACTTTTGAAATTAATTATTCGTGGCGCTTGGGGGTGAATTCCCTTGCCGCTACAGTATAGAAGTTGGGAACATAGATTTGCACTATACCTCCCCACTAACCACCATAGTAAAAAAAATTAATTATTGTATGGGTTCTCCACTAGGGCTAGGCATTTCAACTTTTTGAATTTTGTCATCCACCTTGTATCACAAGGCTTACTATTGACTTGAAAGGTTTAGGCTTCTTGGGACAATCAAATGATTGATGTCCCTCCTAACAACAATTAAAACATAAGCCTATTTGGATATGATCCTCGTGCTTTTTATCAACAAGATGTTTCCATGGGGTTGGTGTAATTGTAGATTTGGATTGAAGCCTTGAGAACCCCTTCAATGGACCCACTTGGCTTTTTCCAAATTTTCTTTTTTTTTCTCTTTTGAAAGCTAGATGGTTAATTAGGATGACTTTCTTGGCCAAAACCAAAGTTTCTCCCTAGGGTTATACCTTGTTTGTTGGGCCTTATGTTGCCTTTCCAAGGTATTTGCGTTATAAAAGGTCTTAACTTCTATTGCCAACTTATGACTTCAAACTATGAACTTAATGGATTTATCCAATCCTTTCACAAAAAGTAAATCTAGTTCGACTCCTTGAGTGATGGAAAATATGAGATGTGATCATAAAATTTCACCTTGTATTTTGCTACAATCATATGGCCTTGGGTCAAACTCCATGAATCCCAATTTCGTTTGATGAATATAATCTTAAGGCAAGTATTGTTTTTAAAGTTTTGTCAAAATTTTGCCCATGTAGTTACCCCTTAGCTTTCTTTTTAATCTAGAACCACCATTTTTTAACCTTTCCTCACATTTGAAGGGATGTGGCTTAAATAATCCCCATAAAAATATTCCTTTCATGTTTTGAAAAATGATGATATCTCAAACACCAAAACAATTGGGGCAACTATAAAGTTTAGAAAGGGGCATCATCTTTTGGAGTTCCTTATTTATATTGCACTTCTTAGATTTTCTTTCCACACTACCACCCCTACTACCAATCAATGAATCCCCATTTTAAAGGGGGTATCTTATGTGGGACCTCTAGTTCATCATTTTCTAACAAAAAATGGGTACATTAGACCTAGTCAAGTCCCCATGGGGGCACCTATATTGCTTAAAAAAATTAAATGGAACAATTAGGATGTGTGGGAACTATAGTTGTTGAATAAGCTTACTATAAAGAATAAATGTCCCTTGTGCCACATCAATGATTTATTTTATTATTTATGTGTAACACAAGTTTTTTCAAAAATAGATCTATGTAACAAATATCACCAAATCTGGGTGAAAGAATTGTATTTTTTCTTGATCCGACCATTAGATTCATGTATATAAGATGGTGTTTCGAATTCAGTATGGGCACTATGAATTTTTGGTTGTGCCATTCGAACTAACCAATGGCCAGCCACCTTTATGTGTTTAATGAACACATTTTTCGGGAACATATTGCGAAGTTTATCTTGGTGTTTATAAATGACATACTAGTATATTCCAAATCATTATGTTAGAATGAATAACACTTATGATAGGTGTTACAAATACTAAAAGAAAACAAGTTGTATGCAAAGGAAAATAAGTGTGAATTCTTTTCCTTTCAAGTTGAATACTTGGTTTTATTGCATCCAAGGTTTATCAATTGATTTCAAGAAGATACAATTAGTGTTTGATTGGTCTAAGCCAAAAAATCAAATAGACTTAAAGGGAGTTTGTAGGACTCGTGAGTTTTTTTTAAGGTTTATCAAATCATTTTCCAATATCAATTGTAACCTCATTAAGTTGTTAAAGAACAATAGTGAAATAACGTGGACCTTAACATGTGAAGATAACTTCAATATTCTAAAAGAAGCCTTCACATTAACACTTGTTTTGAAATTGATGGATTATGACAAGGAAGACCTAGCTCTATGCAAATATGCAAATAAAGTAGTTATTAGTGTTGTTTTAATGCAAGGTCATATTGTAGCCTATGAATCAAGAAAATTAAGTTTAACCAAACACAACTACCTTATTCATTAGAAAAACTTATTAATTATTGTCTATGCCTTGAAGGTTTGGAAACATTACCTTTTAGGCAAACATTTTAAGATTGAGACCAACCACGCTAGCTTGAGGTTCCAGACCACACGATCTACCTTGAGTTGTAAGCAATGTTGTTGTGAGGAATTACTTAAAGAATTTTCTTTTGATATACAATATGTAAAAGGGAAGGAAATTGTGGTGGCTAATGTTTTTTCTAAAAGAAAATGGGCTTGGTGCAAACACTTAATCATGAGCCACATTCACCCATTTAAGCCATTATTTTTTTTTCAAGAATATTACTTTTTAATTTAAAATAAACAATGTTCTTTATTCTATTATGTTAAATTTAGGCAATCATAGCTTCTTCAAGGCTCTCATGGCAAGTTTGTCAACACCATCCATGAATTGATCCACCTTTTTCATCATCACCTCAAATGTATGTTCAATGGTAAACAATATGGTCTCCAAGTTTTATTGAATAACATCCAACTTACGTTAAATGACATCCAACCTCTACTTGACCATAGTTATTTTTTGTTTGATCACTTAGAACTTTTTGTCCAAAAAATTGAATCATTGTGCTTCAAAAGTGTTCTTGAGAATGATCTTGTTGGTGACAACCACTAGTCCAGCATTAGTCAATCCTCCACCCAAGATTTTCCACAATTCTTTGTGGTACATTTGTAGGTATTCACACAAAAATAATATAAATGAAAAAACACAAAACCTAGGCTAGGCAATTGCTACCAAACATGATCACTACTTATTAGAAAGAGACTTTAAAAACCCATGAATTTAGAACCAACAAAAAGTGTAAAAGGAACAACACAAGAGAAGGAATCACAAAATGAATGGTGACAATTGTTTCATCTAGAAATTAAAAGGCACCTTTATAGTGAAAAATTCACCAAGTGATGTGGTGGAGAAAGATCCTTTCGCTAACAATTTCATCATGCCCCACAAAGTGCCCTATCATGGCATAAATCTTGAACATGCAAAAACTTAATTAAACATTTACAACTTGCAAAACATGAACACATAAACAATGGACTTGCAAGGCCCATGTAGTCTTTTACATTTTGACATTACTAACATCCACACATGATACACACAAAAATCCAAAAGAAAATACACATAAGTAAAACTTCCACATGCAACATCCATACACCTACCATTGGATGAAAATGAGGTCTTCATGGTTGCAAGAAAAGGTAACCTATCTATAGAACACACACAACAATGAAGAAATTTTTGCAACAAAACTTCGCCCCTTTGCATGGCATAGATGCAATAGTGAAGAGTAAAACTTCACCCCCTCAAATGGCAGAGGTGTAATAGTGAAGAGCAAAACTTCAACCCCCCACATTATGTAGACATAGAAGTGAAAAGTTTTTTGCAACAAAGCTTCACCCCTTCACAAAAGTAACAATGAAGAGACCATGTCTCCACCAAGACTTTGCTTTTCCAAACATGACTAAACAAAAAAAACAAACTACATAAGTAGACATCAGATTCTCCACCTAGGGAAACACAAAATCAAGCAATTTGATTCAAATAATATTAAATTTTGTTACAAAGATTGTATTCTTTAAAAAAAACTAAAATATTTTGGACAAAGATTCTCAAAGGTTTTTTTTTGTTTAATTGAAAATAAAAACCTTAATTTTGAAAGGTGTAGAGAGGTAGATTTCGCATGGAATGTGGTTATCTGATGATGTTAAACATTAGATTTTATGGGGGGCAAGTTTCCACACAATGGTGACATTTTATTTTTGAAATCTTGAAATAAAAAACAATGATAAAATTTTGGAAAAAAATTACCAAAGTTTCCATAACCAAAAAATTGAAAAGAAAAATTTTGATTTCAAAGGGTATGGGGGAGTAAATTTTGCATGGAATATGGTTTTCTAATGTTGTTGAACATCTTTTTGGGGGGGGAGGGGGTGGGGTTTGGGTGCAAGTTTAACACAATGGTGATGATTTTTTAAAAAAAAATTTAGATTAAAAAAAAATGTTAAAATTTTGGAAAACAAATTGCCAATTTTTCAAAAACAGAAAATTCAAAATAAAAACCTTGATTTTAAAGTTTGGAGGGTGGGCATATTCCACATGGAATGTGGTTTTCCAATGTTGTTGAACATTGGTTTCACTTTGGATGAGTTTTTCACAGAATGCCAACAAAATAAATAAATATTGTAAACTTAAAAAAAATACTTTTAGAACAAAAAATGAAAATAAAATTGTTGATGTTGATTCTAAAGGGTGGTGACAATGTAAATTCTACATGGAATGTGGTTAGTTAATGTTGTAGTTACATCCTAAAATATATCTCCACCTTTCTTTAATGGAGAAAATGAGGTTGTAACTCTTTGTCAAAACCCTTTTCAATAAGTTTTGCATTGTAAGTTTTTTATGCTCACATGCATGACCACACACATGTGAGGAGAAAGGCGAAAACAAACACAAAGTGAAAGGGGGTTTGGAAAATGCAAAAAAACAAACATCATTTCGTTTGCAAAACAAAGTAATGAGATTTTAAATTTTTGCTTGAGCTTATTTTGAAGATACATTATTTGTTATTTGTTTTGATGCATTGAATGTATCCTCCATTAACAGAAGCCAATGTTCAAACATTGTGCAAGAGCACTAAAAATATGAATAGATTAATAACCATTAATAAGTTCCGTAAATTTAGTCACAATCAATTCGGTTTCAAGGTGATTGATTGATGCATTGTGTTTTTTGAGCATGGAGAAGGAAGGAAAGAACAAGGAACCTAATCCAAAAAAGTTGTTCATCAACAATTTTTCCTACCACACATATAACACATAACAAAAAAATCATAAATGGTACACCATATCCAAACCAAAATGAACTCACCTATAACAATGTAAGAAGTCAAGCCCAAAACATAGAAATAACAACACAAACACAATGTACCATGAAAAGCTACATAAACATAAAAAAAACTTGCAAAACTTAAAACACAATAATGTCCAAAATTTCAAATCACCTTGAAGAGGGATTCAAGACCACAAAACTTGGGTTTTATATCTAATCCAGAAATGAACTTGAACGTATTCACATTAGAATTGGTTCACAATTAAATCACACACTAAAATAGATTAGCCTAATTAAGCTAGATTAGGCATAATGAATTTAAAGTTCATTATATTGCTAATCATAACCACTTGACGAAGTAAGTAGCATGTATTAAAATTTACCAAAAATCGATAGGTATGATTCATTTTGTTATTCATTAAATTTAGTTTAAAATTTCAAAATATGTATATCAATATATTAAAAAATATTTTAAAAATCCATTCGTAGGGTTTTTTTCCCCTAAAGTGTTAGATACACAAAATTAAATAATGCTTTCAACTATTTTGGTACATGTTTGCAAAACTACACAAATTTCTAATACCATCTTTATGATTAGGGGTGGGTTAACAAGTGAGATAAAAGGAAAATATATTATAGACCCATATTTGCATCCTTTTGCGCCTTATCATGAATGGTAAAATCCCAAGAAAAGCTAAGTGAATACCTAACCTATGTATTAAAGGATAAACTAGTATATTACAATGATTAATTGTGTATCTACAAGGACACAAATTATAAGCTGATTTTTTCTATGATTGTCATAACATCCCAATTATCACCCATTTGGGATTTTAGAAAACTTATTTCATGATTAAAAAAATCTTTTTTTTTCTTGGCATGAAAAAGGATATTTGTCAATATGTAAAAAGGTGTTACGAATGTTACATGTCAAAGATAAAACAAACAAACACTTGTACATACTGTGTGCAAAATGGCAATCCATAAGTATGGATTTTATGTGGACCTACCTAGGACAAAAAGAGGCCACAATGACATATTTGTTATGTTGGATCACCTCAAACACATGCACACTTTGTCCCCACCAAAACAATAGCTACAACTATGGAAACAATCCTACTATTTGTGAAAAGAATATATAAAATTCACAAGTTGCTTAAAGAATAATGTTTGGTATGAATTCAAAATTTGTTAGTGCCTTTTGGACACTCCTAAAAAGTGGGAGGGTTCCTATTCCTAGAATGTGCTTACAAGGTACAATCTATCTTTGCAAGCTTTAGAGTTCTTGTTTTGGTTGAAGTTTTTAACCTAGAGGATAGGCTTGTCCTTATACATCATTGAATTCTAACTCTACTTAATGACAAATATATACCAATGTTGGGGGCCATCAAAGATTTGAAAGAGCGGCTATCCATTCATTGCAAATTGATGGATCAAAACAAAACCAAAGTTTTAAGTTCACTCCAAACAAGGTTCAGTTTTGTCCATTTTCATGTCAAGTAAGGTTTGTCATAAGCTATCATAAGTTAAGGGAGAGTCATGAATCAATGATTAAAACATGGTTGTGTATCTTTAGTCACTTGACAAAGTTTCAATTAGGAGAGGTCTCAAGAACATTGCATTGATGTTGGATTGACAATGAAAGTGTTATCAACATGCTAGATTGTTAGAGTTTGTTGGTACAGCTCCCATTCTCTTGACTATAGACTAGCTCTTGAGAGTTGAGGATTCAAACCTTCTAGGCTGGTATATTGTGAGCCATAAGCGTAGTAGCAACATTGCAATATTATATAACACATATACTCAAATTTACTCAAATATTCTCACAAAAACTCGGTTTCTTAAATTGTACCCCACAAAGCATACATGTCATGCTTTGATTGATGTTTGAGATGATTTGAAGGAAGCAGAAAAATGTGCCCCATAGAACAACAACAATTCATAAGGCAAATTCACACGCTAAGAGCATTTTGATGCCATCATGTGCTGATTCATAAGACAAATTCACAAGCTAAGAGCATTTGATGCCATCTCTATTGATTAATAAGACAAATTCACAATCTAAAGCATTGCATGCCATTGTCATGTGTTGTTCATTACATTTAAAATTTTTGTGGGAGCTGGGTGTGGCTAATTTGTGCACGGATGATTGACTAGCTGATTTGGAAGATCTTGACATTGTCAATGAGGCAGCCATAATTGATGGACAAGCTCTCAAATTCCAAAGTAGTTAGAACACTCAACCCTACAATGGTAAACATTTCAGTGGACCAACTTATGTAGGATGGTGTGTCAGTGATGTTGAAGATTGGAACATGAATACCTTGGTCTACAAGCTGCCCATTCATGTACACGGAGTGTTGCATTGAGATGTTTGCTTCATTGAAATCAGCATCAGGATCCCTGGCCATATCAAAGGTCACATTGTACAACACATCCAAAGCAGGTATGAAATTCAGAATTGTTTGAATTGCTCCTTGAGACGTGTTGTCATACCCGGGCATGTTCAAATGCAGGCAACAAAGACTAAGGGGATCTGAAGGTGCAGGCAAATAGACATTGTTGGTAAGGAGTTGTACTCCATTTTGTATCACCCTCCAGTCGGCAATTCCTGTTGGGTTCAGTGAAGTTGTGTAGTTGACAGGGAAGTCACTATCATCATTAATCATCACATCAGGCTCACTGCTGTCTTCTGCAAGTTCAAAATTTCCATTGGAAAGTGGCATTTGTTGCTCCTGCCCTTTTGCTGTCATTTCTAGCCAGCCATTCATCATCATCATCATCATCATCATCAACAAAAGCAGAAATCTCACACGGTGTGACATCATGCCACTTGATGGCAGTTTCTTCTGTTGCTCTTTGTTTCTCCTATTTCTCAAATGATTTGAGCTTCCTCCTTGTTTAGTTCTGATCTTGCTCCAAGGTTTGCATCAAATTTGTATAAGAAAAAGGAAAGAAGATCCAGGGCTTTGAATCAATAGTTTACTCTGATGGACATAATAAGAATGGAAGAGTGATCATTAGTGCTCCTGGCTGCTTCTCTAGATTTCCTCTCACACAACACAATTTCCACTGCCATCCAACACTTTGCACAAGATAGGTCTTCAAAGAAGATTGGTCTCCCACTTCACACAAGATTGGCTGCCTTCACCTCAAAGCTCCCTGTGAAATCTGGGGGCATCTCTAGATTTCTTCCTTGATGATTGTGAAGAGATTCTACCACTCCATCATGTGAAGTGTTGGATCATCAGTGCTCCTGGCTGCTTCTCTGGATTTCATCTTGCATACACAATGCTGCCATCCAACACTTCACATGAGATGGGGGCTTCACAGAACATTGGTCTCCAAACTTCACACAAGATTGGCTGCCTTCACCTCAAAGCTTCCTGTGAAATCTGCAGATTTCTCTGAATATCTTCCTTGATGATTGTGAAGACCTTCTCCAGCACACCCACTAGCCTATTTCTCTGTGTTGAATTTGACACAATCTGATCTGCATTTAGGTTTTCCTTCCAAACCTTGAAACAGGTGAACCAACTGTTGGGATCACCCCAACTGTATCCTTGAACTGCACTAAACTGCTCTTTGTCACTAGTAGGCCAAGTTGCAAAGATGCACTTCATTTCCTAAGGCCCACCCTTTCATGTAAACTTTCTTCACTAAACGTCCGTAAACTCCCTGTTGTGCATTGTGCCATGCACATCACCTTTGTTGCCACAAGGAAACTTGGGACCACTAATGCACTGTTTCTTGCATGATTTAATATCCAAGACATTGGGCACAAAGTTGTGTTTTAGCACTATTTATCACCATGAATTGAATTCCCAAACAAAAAAGACTAATTAAACCCTAGAAGACTTGTCATGAATTTATGTGAATCAAAGGTAGAGCTCTTGGGAAGAATACCTTTACTTGGTGGACTTTCCTATAATAAGAATCCTCATGCTTTAATTGGGATAAGCCCATTTGAAGTTTTTTGTGGCCAAAAGTTTTTGACATTGACATCTTTTCATGCTTTTACAACTTAGGTATAAAATGTCAATTAAATATTAAATAGGATATAAGAAATGATTATGGAATAAGTTTTGAAGGTTATGTATGACTACAATAAGCAATCTTGATCATCATGGCTGCTAGTTCTGTGAGTTCCTTTCACCTTGCAGACTGGTCCAGTATGTGATAATAATTTATTTCCAAGCGTTTTGATTTGAATTGCCCATTATATTATGTTCATAAATGAATTGGTGGCCTCTTTCTCAATAGGAGGTGAACATCCACACAACTAGCACAATGCATAACATTGCATGCACAAGGTCATCATCCCATGTGCATCACGTTATGTCCACAATGGTTGAGGTGAAGATCACATGCAATGACATGCTTTAATTAGAACCTTAAATATAATATCTTGTAGTTTTGAAAGTGAAGAGCATGAATACTTAAGGTGAGTCATTGTGTAAGCTCCAAAGGTTTTGGAATATAACTTATTTTGCATACCTATTTTTAAAACTTTTAAATATCTTATGACATGTTCCCATGAAATTCTCATTAAATCACTTGTCTCCTCATGTGGGTTTTTTTTTCACAAAGTCTACTTTGAAAACCCTAAACCTTCTTAGCTCCTACATTTATTTTCACGAGTAGTGGGTAACCCGTGGCTACGCCACTCCAGCCCTTTGATTAGATGCAGGTCCCTCCCTGCCCTGCCCTGGCCTGCCCTGCCATAACTGAAAATGACCTGACCTGCCCTGCCCTAAAACAGAATTTGTGAACTCCAAAACTTCTAGGCATAACTGAAAATGACCTGACCTGCCCTGCCCTGCCCTGCCCCGCCCCTACCCTGGTATTAACCCTGGGCAGCCCGCCGGAAAAGGGACGAAAAAAAAAACCCTGGTATTAATCCTGGGCAGCCCGCCGGAAAAGGACGAAAAAAAAAAGGCCGAATCCGGCCCTGTTCCGCCATGGAACTGTCCGACTGTCCGGGACGGTTCCGCCGGTCAATTAAAACGTGGAACCGTCGTCGGACAGACGCACGGACACACACACTGTTGTATAAGATTTGTTCCCTTTTGTTTTCTTGTTGTAAAATTTGCGTTGTTGATCTTGTGTAATATCATATATAAGGTTTGATAAGAAGAGAGTGTGGAAGCATGGGAAAGTTAGGATCTGTACAAGCTAAAGCTTATTGCAATTTTTATTTTTTTGTTTCAACTTGGTGAATCTTCTCTCTTCTTTATATTTCTTACTGAAGGGTCTAAGAGTGAAGATGGATAATTTAAACTCGTAAAGCCTTTGTGTTAAAGCCTTTGTTTAGCTTTGTAAAGCTCAAATTTAATGTTTTTATTTGAAACTAAATGTATTCAACATATTCAAAATTTCATGTGTATGAAATATTCATGTATTTTGCCTTCAAATCTTTATGATAAGTTTAAAACACATTGCATGTAAATTAACAAACTTTCAAGGATCTTATGAACTATGTCATTGCAAACAAGGTTATTGGCTTCAATCACATCATGTCAAGTGTTTTGATGATGATGCAACTTGGCATCACGTCAATTTAGGGTCAAATTATAAGTCAAAGTAGTTTTTTTTTTGCAAGGATAAAATTTCTCACCCCCAATGATAGCCAAAATTCAATCATCACATAATTTTGAAGGACTAGAGTGATTGGGTAGACATGAATCTATGTCCATATGATGATTGAAATTGTATCATGAGATTAAAAAAATATCCAACCTATTATGACATGGGAAAGTCTAGATTTTAATAACCAATATTTTGTAAAAAATTAATCACACAAGCTGAATTAGGATGGACCTAGGTCTTGGTCCTTATGACAACTTGAATTCAATCCTTAGAAAACAAAAACTTTTGAATGTCCACATTTGGCCACTAAATTTTGATTATTATCTCAAAGTCAAAATTTATTTCCAATTTTTTTAAACTTAAATTTCATGGGGATTGAGACCATGTTCACTTTTGTCCATTTGGGTTTCATTCTTGTGTCAACTAGAATTTAGTACCAATATTTTTGATAATTTAAATTTAAATTTTAAAAAATTTGATTGTCAAAATGGTGACCAACATTTAGTCATAATATGAAAATTTTAAAGGTTTTTTTTCAAGAAATAGTTAATTTGTTATTTTTCCATGACTAAAATTTGATCTGCCATTGGATCAAGAATGCAGTGAACCTAATTCCAACCCTTACGGACGCCCAAGGCCAAGTCCCACCTAAGTCCTCTCCATTTTTGCATATAATAATAATGATAATAAAATATTGGTTGTCTAGATGCTACAATTAAATTTCAATCATATGTCATCTTTATTGTCATAATTTTTATTTTAAGATATTCATTGTTTCCTTGCCCTCCTTTACAATACACCTTAGGATTTACCTTCCTTTTTGTCTCTAATCATTGTTTTTGACAATTCACACACTACAACAATAACTTCAAAATAATTGAACAAAATTGCCATAATTCATGCCACATAACCAACCATGCCCAAGATTTCAAACCATGTGCCATTTACAACTTATATTTCCATAAGTTGCACATCACATGCAAGCACATAGATTCTCCACCCAATCACGAACATTAAAAGCTCTTGGATTTTTAACATCATTCAATTTCTTTGACACTGTACATGTGTTACAATCCTTCATTTCTCTATTCTTCAAAACTAAAATCCCTAAAGATCATCCATTTTCAATGTTTTCTCTCTCTTTTACCTCCAGTGTTCTCCCAATCACATTTTTTACTAAAATAATCTTTATATATATAGATAGTCTATCCATATATATGTAGTCCTATTTACAACACTATGAGAAGTGCTACCTTGAAGCTCATCATGCATGATGCTTTCAGTGTTGTTAAAAATGACCGTCACAGATTTAATAAACGTTTAAACGGCGTTTAAACATTTAAACGGTTTTTTTACGTTTAAAAGTTTAAACGGTTTTTTTAATGTTTAAATGCACTTTTTTTTCATTTAGTATGAGTTAGGAAGGTCTACACCTTTAAATAAGACCCTCAAAATCACTTTCGTGCCACGCAAGCCGGTGAGCTTGGCGAGGGTAGGCTCTTGTGGCTAGTTTGGGATGTTTTCTATCGGCCACGGCGGAGTCTGCTGAGTGCAACTAGCACTACAGCAAGGCACTGCACCGTTTTTTTATATGGGCATTTTTTGGTACCGAAGGAGAACGTTTAAACGGTGTTTAAACAACAAAAAAATGTATTTTCATTTAAATGTTTAAACGTTACCTAACAACACTGATGCTTTTGGTCATGCTCCCCAACTGTGTTCCCTACAAGTTGTGGAGGAAGACTCCTACATTTGCCACCTCTTAAAAGCTAGGTATTGTCTTCAATACTCATAACACAGCTCTAAAAACATGGTTTTCAGGCCCCTAACAGTATGATTACAACAATTGTGGAGTCAACCATATTTATCCATAATGGTTCATTAAGTTTATTTTCAATAATTAGAAAAGCAAGGGTGTCTAATCTAACTAATTTCAAATGATATTATAATCAAATCAAACATATCAAAGTATATTTGGAATATCCAACATAAACATGGACTATGTAAGCGACTAAAATGATATTAAATATTTTGACATGGATACCAAATGTGATTAAAGATAGTCATAAACATTTTGAAGTGGAATGTGACATGAAAATAAATTATAAATTTCATGTTCTCATTTATTATTTGGAATGCTTGATATTTTTTATAAAAAAGGGGTCAATGACTAAAATCTAACAAAATGACATTTGAGAATATGAAAGACGAAACTAAACTCTTATATTTTAAATTACTAAGAAATTAAAATATTATACATGTGAAACTTCAACCAATTTAATGTCTTTGAATTAAATTTTTTCAAAAATGTGAAACTCATTATATAACTTCAAAAGTGAAATTCATTTCATTATGAGATTTTAAACATAATTATCTTGGAGTTTTGTTCAACTCAAGGTATACAAATTTAATCTAAATTTGTACATTTTTATTTTTAAATAATATAAACTTCAATTAACTGAAATTTTGAATAAATTAATTTGAATCAAATATATTTTAAATTAGTGTAATAAATTTTACATTTTGAAATTAAAAAGTATTATAAGCTTCAATGTAGTTATGAAATTAAATTATGAATTGAAATAAGTAATGATATACATGTGTAATCAATTTCATCATTAAATTATCTAATTATTTAATAATTTAATAATGTGAAATAATTTTCTAAAACTATTAATTCAATCTACAAATTAAAGACAATTGAGTTTGAATATGATTTCAAAAAGGAAATTTATTTCTTTGTGAGATTTTTCAAAATAAAATTTCAATACAATTATTCTTTAAAAAAACATTCCAAACTCAAGATATGAAAAAAAAAAAAATTTTTCAATTTTAAGTATTAGAAAATCTAATTAACTGAAAATCTGAATAAATAATTGGAATTAAAATTTTTTATATCAATGTAATACATTATAAATTTCAATGTGAACCTAATTATGATATTGATTACAGTAGTACTTGAATGATTTTGGCATTATTTTATTTTTATTTTATTTGTCAAATTTTTGAAATTTTATGTGTTACTTGTGCCAAAAATTTTAACAAAAAACTATTGCAAGATTTCAATTGTTAGGTTTGAATGTGAGAGCTTAACGTTTTAAAACTATAAACCCTATCATTTAGAGTTAAGGACTCAAATAGTGTAGACAAATTAAAATGTCCTACAAACTTATGAAGAAAGTGTTTATTATTTTCTTAAACCATTACCTACTGAAAATTTCAGAATTAAAAAACCAAGTGCCGAAGTTAAGATTTAAAATTTAATTAATTAATTCGCAATTTGTTGCGAAATCCAATCAAGGAATATAGTATGTACATGTGTAATCAATTTCATATTAAAATTATCTAATTATGAAACAAGCTTCAAAATGTGCAAATATTCAAAAAAATGTGTCTACATAGTTTGTCATAATAATTTTAGTCACCATGTGAAATGATGGTTGGATGGCAAAAGCATTGGCTATGGTTGAAAAGATGATGACATCATCATCATGATTTACCATAAATTCAATAGTTAACCCTCAAAATATTTTTTTTGTGCATTGGAATCACACATTGAAGTTTTCAATTTGTCCATATTGGAGATATTATTATTATTATTTAAATATGGAAAAGTAGAGGAGTACTACTACATTAGCTAATACTTGACAATGTCATAAATGAACATGTCATTGAACAATTCAATCAAAACAAACATTTAGTCAAGTTTTTTGCTTAAATGATTAGTCTATTTTGATTGAGCCATTTTTGGCTAATGCTTAATATTATTAAAAAATATGACTATAATTTGTCCAAAAAAAACTATAGACCCTTGATTTGTAGTATTGTAAATCAAGGAAAGTTTTTATGGAGCTCTTCCTCCCTTTACCAAGCAGTATGCTCAAGTGGATACCCCTCTCATTTTACCAAATATTTCGTGAAGGAACATGTTTCTTTTTTCTTTATTTTTGTCCTTAATGGTACGTTCATAGTATAATGTACCAAGGACTCTGTTGACTATCCTTAATTTTTACAATTTTCAACTTTGAGAAATCAATATAAAAGCTTGAAACATCAAAATGTAATTAGGTTTGTTGCACCATGTTTTAATATTAATGAAATTTCATCCCAAAGAATTTTGTGTGATTCCCAATTATTTTAGTGGTCATAAGTAATGGAAAGTCCATAGTTGAATTTTTTTTCATTTCACTCATCCTTAATCCTATGCTAAATTTAACCATTCAAGCTCAAAATTTATAGAAGACCATATATGGATCAACCAAAGGGTCCAATAAAAAGCATGCCCTAAATTGCCTATAATTGGTTGTGTTTTGTTTGCAGTAAACGTGTTTATCACTTTCAAAAACATAAAATTATAAAAACTTCCTAAAGGAAAAAATGCCTTGTTGTTTAAGGCAAGGCCATATTGCATTTTCATGAAAAATGATACATAAAAGTTAAGGTCATTGGTAAATTTGGGTTTATATATACAACAATATACTAAGAAAATGTGGACATGCCTTTTGTTATTCAAACCTTCGTCAAATAGTCTCAAAATTTATAGTTTTTAATATAATATGAATCATGTTTGGTCTCGATATTAAAATCCAATGCCAAAAATTACATTTAAAATATAGTTTTGATATTTAATAGACCAATACATGTAGGACACATGTAAAATGCACCCCTTGTTAAGAACTCTAACTTTGGTCATTGTGATTCCTCTTACTATGCTTTTACCTCCAAGACTTGTTTTCATTCAACCAAAATTTATCCTTCTACCATAACTTGCAGGAGACGATAGTTTTGGGAGAAGTTGACTAGGATTGAACATAAATTTTCTCAAGAGCCTCGCATGAACTACATTATGCATCTTCCATTGAAATGGCAAATTCAATTCATAAGTCATTATTCCAATTCTCTTAGTAATCTGAAATGGTTCACAATACCTTGGTCAAAGTTTATAACATTTTCCCAATCTTAGTTGAATATTTTTCAAAGTCATTTTGAAAAAAATTATATCCCCAGCATCAAACTCCCTAAATATGTGGCAGAGTTAACATATTATTTAGACCTTACTTGGGCCTTCAAAACTTATTCCATAATCATTTCTTATATCCTATTTGATATTGGAGCCCATGGAACAACACCATATCCAATTTTGTCCTTTGCATGCCTTCAAGAGGTGACCATAGCTGATGGAGTGGCCATTGACTCTGCCACCAACAGTCCACATTCAACATTGCACAATAACCAAAGTCCAAATCACATCACCAGTGAGCATCCAAAATTTGTTGAGAGGACAGGCCACATGTCCATCATAAAGTTTGTAGCAACTTGTGTGATCTCAAGGTTGGGTGGAGAGCTCATAATAAATGTTTGTTTTCTTATCTCTAAATGGTGTCGATTATTTCACTTTCAATTTCCAACAAAGCTTTTGGTGAAAAATGAAGGACCAACTTTCTCTGTCTATTTTTACTATTAAGATTTTGTTCATTGTCCTCGTGAAGAGTTCTTGAAGTGAGAGGGACAAAAAGTCACGTTGTTCTACTCTTTGGTGTTCTCCAACGCCATGTTTTTTAGGATCTTGATTCATGTCCGAAGAAGAATCGTTGGTGGAAGTTCCACGAATTTGGTGGAAAAATGAAGTGACAACTCTATATATATATATATAATATTGTAGGTGTATGTCTATCTGGTCATCGTCGTCCTCCTTGGGGGTAAAGGGGTTAGGGTTAGCACACCCTTCATAAACGCGTTTCCATCGATCCATCCCTTCATCCATTCATTTACATTAAATGGCGATTGTCCTAGGCGCCTAAATCTAGGCGAGCTACACAGACTCACTGTCTAAATCTGACAAAATTTTCCCTTTTTTCTCTTTTTTTTTCTAAGAAATATGGCGAATTTTCTGGAAGTTCTTCTTTTAAATTCCTTCCTAGAGGTCCCACTAGGTTTTTTTTGTTGCCACTTGGCGAAATTTCGTCAAAAATAAAAACGCTCTATATTAAAGCTGAGGATCCTCGCCATTGTACCTACCTACGGAATTTGAACAAAAAAACCCTATTATACAAGGTTTGCTTTCTTTCAATTTTTGTGATTAGTTATCCCACAAAAAAGATTTAGCCAAATTCGGCTATAGACCATATAAATGACAGTGAATAAAACACATAAATATATTTATGCTTTATATATATTTGACGAATTTAATTTAATTTTTTAATTTAACGATTAGGGCCATTCATTTTCACAAAAAATGTTAGAATGTGTAGAAAAAATAAACTTCAGGTTGAAACAATGAAAATAAATTCCCCCAAAAAGAACCTAGCAATGTGATATATAGAGAGGTTTTCGAAATGTCGTTTGTAGTTGTAATTTTGTAATATGTATCCTCAAATACACACAATTGTGCATTAAGTACAGTGTTCAGCGAGAAGCTACATTCACAACGTGCAGCTGTTTAAAACAGAATGCTTCTTCAAAATAAATGCGGTTTAAAGAAACCGGGGGACTTCAGAGTGTCCTAAGGTCACGGGTACCCTCTGGTATATCTTCTTATATAATAGACTTGGTTTTGTCCGGTGAGGGTCATCCTTTCCATCCATCCGTCCCGTCATCCAAGTTCCTCATCCTTGGATGAAGAAGAAGATGGAACGGGAGGAGGAGGACGACTCATGGTGGCGGCCGCAGTTTTCCACATGATCATGTGATCTTGTTAGGGCAGTTTGTTTTAGCAATGGGTAAGAAATCCCCTATGGACCAATCAGGAGCCCATTCCAGCAACACCCCTATCCACCTGCCATAAAATGCAATATTCTATTCCGATACGGCGATCACGTCGTCGTCATCGTCGTCACGAGTAACGCTGACGAGAAGGCGCAAACTTTTTGGCCAGAATTCTCCTCATTGCTGTGCTGCTTCGAATTGCGGCAAGCGTTCAGTTGAAGGTATCTCAAAACTATCGTGGGGTTTTAGGATCTGTGTTTGTGAGGGTGGTTGGGATCTATGAATTTTTAGGTTGCAATGATCTGTGTTTTGTGTGTGTGTGTGTGTGTGAGGTGGCTTGAAATGTGTGAATTTTGAGCTTGCGAATCTGTCTGTGTATATAAATTGTTGTTGTTGTTGTTGTTGTTGTGAGATTTTTGTACTTTGTTGCTGGTGTAAGTTGTTGTGAGGAGTTTGTCCTTTATTTCTGGGTTACTTTACTGATACTGGGTTTTGCTGTTGGAAAAAGCTTGGCTTAGAGCTTGGCTTGGCTTGGCTTGGCTTTCGTGGGTGCTTGCTCTCGTAGGTGTTTTTTATCTCTTTGTCTCTGTCTCTCTCTTTGGCTAAGAAGAAAGGTTGTAAAGAATTTGCACAAGTCATTCTGTTGTGACAACTCCTGCAAGTAAGCGGAAGAAGAAGAAGAAGACGAGGAGGAGCGTTGTGGAGCTTTGGCAGTAATACAGCAATATGCGTTGCTTATCGAAAATAAGTGCGGAGAGAGGATAGAGAGAGAGAGAGAGGCTCCACTCATCCATTGAGATTGAGGTACGAACTGCCCCCACCCACAAAGCCCATAATGGTTTTGCTCTTTTGAAGAGCTTTTAGACAAAGAGAGAGAGATCATCAAATGTTTCTCCTCTTCTTCTGTTCTTCCATTACCTAATCCATCTCTGGGTGGATGCATGTGCTTTGTAGGGGGTTGCAAAAGGGTTCTTGGAGCTTCTTCAGGCAATTTTGGCAGTGTTTACAGAGCAAACAACAACACGAACAACAACACCACCAAGAGTCCAAAAACAAAGAGCAAGAAGAAATACAGCTAGGTAATAGAAGAAGAACTATGCTGCTAAAAATCACCATGGCTGCTGTAGGCCTGTTGAATGTGTGGTTTGTTGTGGTCGTGCTACTTATACTCATGTTGGGTATGATCTCCAAGGTACAGGGAGGAGGGCAACAACGAGCAACAAACACTGCAGAGCTTGAAAACACCACCCAACAATCTCGCACCACCTGACTCCTCATACCCAACAACTCTTCCTCTCATTGCAACCACCAAACCTCATTAGGTCTCAAAGCAGCTCACAAGATCATCAGCAACAGGCATGGGGACTGATTTGTTTACGAGTTTATTTAGTTTTGTGATCATTTTTATCGTGGGCCTCTCAACGGGGTTCTATTGGCAATTGCCAAGAAGGAAAGTGCAGGACCTGGAGCCAAGTCAACTTCCTGATCAGCAGCAGCAGTAGCAGCAAGTTTTAAAATTACACAATTCAAATGCAGAATTTGGCAGCCCTAGAACCCCCAGATTATATGCAACAGCCCAAGGGAACAACAGCTGCAACAAGTTAGGTTTCTAAAGAAGTTCACATTTGAGGAGATTTAGAACATGACAAACATCTTTCAAGTGGTTTTGGGGGAAGGTGCCCAGGGGACGGTGTATGAAGCTTCTCTAAAGAAAATAGAATAAATAAATAAATAAAATGAAGATAGACAAAATAAGAATAAAAAAAATTAAAGCATGAAACAAATATAAACAAAAAAAAGTAAGAATGCAAAAACTATAAAAAAGGAATGGAAACAAATGAAACAAGGAAAGGGAAATACAATAAAATAATTTTTAAAAAAAGATTTACAAAAATGAAGAAACCAAATCAAGAGTAAAAAATAAGAATAATAAAACTTATAATAATGAAGAGAAACCCTGTTGGAAAAAGAATGAGGTGTGTCTTCTTTCTCCAAACTTCAAACTTGCATCCAAATAATCAAAAATATAAAAGTGAAAAAGAAACACTTTATTTTTATTACACAAAATAATAATAAAAACAGAAAACACATTAATAATTTTTTTATAAAAAAGTTTCTAGAAAAAACTAAAACATGAACCAAGTTTAAAGAAACCGAGGGACTTCATAGTGCCCGAAGGTCACTGTCCGTCTAGTCGTCCTCCTTGGGTTGTATGTTGGGGGGGGCTTTAGCGGGTATGTGTAATTTGGGGGAGGGATGATATATCATAGGCTGAGATTGGGTTTAGCAAGTAACTATTGAATAATCAATATATTTATTTTTAAGGATTTAGTTTTCACACATGTTCATGAGTTTATTTTTTTATTTTTTTATATTGCAAGTATGACAAGGTTTGTTGAAATTTTCAGAAAATTATTTGAACTTAGACTTGCAAATTACACCTTTTTTCAAAAATAAACACTTTTAATATTGTTGTTATGTTATGTATAGAGTTTGTAATATTGTTAATAGAAGAGAAAGTGGGTCATATGTCACAGTGTTCGAAGGTCACGGGCACCCACTAAAAAATAGATGACAAAGAATAAGAAACAAAACAGAGAGTGAAAGAAAGAGAAAAAAACCATACTTGAAAGAAAAAAAAAAGAGGTTTGTCTTTTTTTTCCAAACTTCAAACCTGCATCTAATCAAACAAAAATACAAAGTTTTTTTTAATTATTTTCATCATAAAACATATTAGAAAAACTATAATTTTTTTGAAAAATAAATAAATAAATAAATAAAAACAGAAAAAAATGAAGATAGACAAAATAAGAATAAAAAACATAAAAACATGAAACAAACATTTTTTTTAAAAAAAGTAAAAATTATAAAACTATAAAAATGGAATGGAAGCAAATGAAACAAGGAAAGAAGGGAAATACAATAAAAAAATTTTAAAAGAAAAAAATTTACAAAAAAGAAGAAACCAAATAAAAAGTAGAAAATAAGAAAAAATAAATTTTATAATAATGAAGAAAAACCCTACTTGAAAAGAATGAGATGTGTCTTCTTTCTCCAAACTTCAAACTTACATCCAAATAAACAAAAATACAAAAGTGAAAAAGAAACACTTTATTTTTATTATACAAAATAATAATAAAAATAAAAAACACATTTTAAAAAATAAAAAAATAAAAGTTTCAAAAAAAAACTAAAACATGAACCGGGGACTTCAGTGTGGCCGAAGGTCACGGGTACCCACTAGTATGTATATATTACGTGAAGAAAAAGTTCGTCGTCCTCGTCAGGAGTTCTCGTCCCTAGATGAGCGTGGCTCTCCTCTGCTTTGGTGTCCCCGTCGCCGTGTATTTCGGGATCTTGATTCAGGTCCGAAAACGAAGAAGAAGAATGAATAATCGGTGGACGTCTTTGCAAATTCGGTAAAAAATGAAGAGCATACTTTCTCTCTGTACTTTCCCTCACTATTCCGTGAACACGTTGTTCGCCGTCCGCGTCAGGAGTTGTCGTCAAGAGATTAGCGTTGTTTTTCTGCTTTGTTGTCTTCGTCGCCGTGTTTTTTTGGATCTTGATTCTGGTACGAAGACGAAGAAAGAAAGAAATCGGAAGAAAACAAGACGAAGAAGAAAACGGAGAGAGAAAGACTAGGGCCCCGGAGGTATGTACCTTCTTTTCTCAGTGCATGTTGTTTCTTTGGCGGCGTGTTTAGAACTACATTGCTTTTTTTATTTGAGAAAATGTACGTTCTGTGTGCCATTATTCTTTATCTTCCTTCTTCCTCTCTCTTTTGTATTGTCCGCGGGTTTTATGTTTTCTAGTGTAACGTGCTCATTGCTTTGCTTTTTTTGCTCCTGATCTTTAGTTTGTGTGTTCTGCCTCGAATGCGACCGGTTGTTGCTTTGTGTCTTTCTCGTGTAATTGATTTCGGTTCTTGTTTCTTTTATTTCTGTGTTTCTTCCGCTTGGCTGTCGTCTAGTTTCTCTCTCTCACTCTGTCTGTCTGTCTGTCTGTCTCTCTCTCTCTCTCTCTCTCTCTCTCTCTCTCTCTATTTGATGAAATTTCGGGACCGTGATTTGCTCAGGCATTCGTCAATCCTCCTGCTCCCCGGACTCCTTCTCCTTCTCCATTCGCCGGAAGTAAGAAAATTGTACATTGCATGAAGTAGACTAGTTTGTGTCTTTGTTTTCGGATGCGGTCAATACGAGTTTCTCTCAAAAGTGAGATTTCTACTGAAACCGTTCGTTTTTTCAAGTCATGGAGAAACTTAATCCTACGTAGAAAATTCCCCCGTCAGGAGGATGCGTTCAGATGACAGACGAAGAAGGAGATACACGTGACCAAGTGAATCTTGAGAGTTCAAAGAAGATACTGCCAAAAGTTTAATTCCAGGAACAACAGTTCGATTTTATGGACTTTCTGCAGTCTAAAGAAAACAGAGGGAAACGAACCTTGTTGTCGTGAGGTCAATAGAAAAGAAAAGACTGTCTACTTCATGCCGGAAGACTATTGTTGGATGATCCCAGGAGGAAGAAGCCCTTGTAAATCACCGGAATTTTTGTGTACAGTAGTGGTAATAATCCAGCAGCAAGCCCCTGAATATCAACACCGATCATGGTGATATATAGCTTTAGGAGAACAGCGAGATTACGCCTTAGACAATTGCTGCTGGATTTCACGTGTCCACAAGTCTGCAAAGAGAGAAAATTTTGGCTTCTTTGATTACTGTTTCTAGGAGAAAGCTCTCTCCTGGAGACAGTAAGGGTTTAGGATCTTCTTGTAGGTAGATCTCACAGACTCACAAATTTTATTGGGCTGCCGTGTGTACAACAGGTGAACAACTTGGAAGGTGGCAGCAATCATGACAGGACGAACATTCACAGGGTTTATAGCCGTGTTTTCAACCACCTTGTTGTTGATACTGAACTCATGGTTACTGTGGGAGGTGTTGCTTCCCTAGTGATAGAGTTTCTACTTGAGCATAGACCGAGTCAGACAGGATGGCTCTTGGTCATTGTAAGTGCGTTCACAGTTGCTTCAGGCTTGATTGGCCTCTGCTCGAGTACCCGGAGAGGTTGTTTCACATTGCAACTGGTTCTTCTTGCCTTTTCTCTTGTGGGACTTATTGCTGCAGCTTTGTCAATTTTCTTCAAAGCTCAGCAGGTGCTGAATGACATGAGTCCCAAGATTGCTCGCAATACTGCCATCAAGGTTCTCAGGCTGGACGCTGCTGTCCTGTTCATCACCTTTTGCGTACAGGTCAGACAATTGGTAACAAAGAAAAATAGACATTGCAATAGCTTTTGCGATGCAAGTTTTGGCTGAACCGCAACTTTTTGAATTCTCCATAATCATGCAGTTATCTAAACGATGCCTGAGCACTGTATTGTGTAGGTGGCAGTGCTTGTTCTTGGGGTATGTGTGAACTGCTGTGACCTCAATGATCACTATGAAGAGATTGAGATGAACAGAGGCATGGCACGAACACAAGGCGCAGCTGATAACCGGGCAGCCATGAAAGGAGAGTCAAAAGCTGCCCAACTGGCTGAACGGATGAAAAAGAAATATGGGAAGTGGGCTGAGAATGGATCTGATTCCAAGAATTCCATGAAGTAAACATATAAGGTCCAAAGGACAACGTGAGACCAGTATATCAATGGTCTCAAAATTGTTGAAATTGCCTAGAGCAGGGTGTTTGGTTTGCTTGATCCAAGAGATCCATTACTATTCTTCCAAAATGCTGGTCAGGTTTTGGTGACAGGAATCATCACAGATGTAATTCAACGATTGTCTTTTCTAATAGCGGAATTTGTGCATGTGTATAAATGAGAAGGATAGAGAACCTGGGCAGAGGACACTAGAGGAGCAGTTTTTGGAATTTGGTATGGAGGTGACTCAGAGGATGAAGCCATCTGAAGAGCAGTTTGCTTAGCAAGTGCCAGTAGTTCTTTAGCTGTTGAGGGAGAAATGTCCTCATCTGCTACTTGGTTCCTTCCATTTTGTTAGGGTCATTGGGTGGGTTGAAAGTTGAAACAATTCTTTACCGACTTGTCCTTTGTTTATGAGCAGGTGGGTTTAGGCATGATACAACCGGTCTCCCTCGGATATAACAAGAAATTCAAGTTGCTTTTCATGTGCTCCATAAATCAGGTGAGTTATTCTGTTTATGTATCCCATATTGCTTGGATTTGCTTCAACCATCTAAACAACAGAATGGTAGCAGGATATTCTGTTCTGTACAAGCTAATTATAACACTTGTGGGTGGGTGAGTCAGTGGGTAAGTGGTCGCATGCACCCTAGATCATTAATTCTGTGATCTTGAATGTACTTCTACTGGCTTCTCTTGCAATTACTTGGATTTAGCAATAATCCAAGATTCAAAAAGCTTAAACATTGACATGTTTTATAAGCTTTCTCAGCTAGAATATGCAGATATTATTTAAGACTTTCATCCCATTGGTGTTGGACACAAGATTCAACTTGAGAGGTGAAAGCAGCAAGTGACTAGATGGATATGTTCTTGTGGTTCAGGTATCATGATGAGCATTCAGCTTTGCTATAGAGTACTAAGTTAGTACCTAGTTGGTGAGTTTTTGTGCATTCAGGAACCATGAAGAGAGACTTAAATGCTGTGAAGTACCAAGTAAGTTAGTACCACATATTTGGCACATTTTGGGTAAGCAGGACTTAAAAATACTGGCAAAAGACTTTGCTACAGAGTAAAAAGTAGTAAAAAGACTTGAGAAATTTTTGCATTATTTGCTTGGATTTGAGACCCTGCTATTGGAAGTAATGGTTTTTCTACAGCCTTTTGTTTTGGTTCCCTTACAAGGCAGAATTGTGGCATCCTGTGGGATATAACAGACCTATCTACAAGACCACACTGTGGAGTTCACATGACCATCTGCAAATCCACATGAAGATGTAATGGAGCATACCAGGTACAGTCCATTCTGCCCATTTTGCTGCCTGTTTCGATATTTGGGCTTGTCCACTAGCAGGCACAACAGCCTGTACCAGGAGCACTACATAATACATAAAGCCATCACTGTTTGCGTTTTAGTGTAGTTGCAGGGGATATAAAATGGCTGAATTTGACACGCACAAGGCGGCCCTGTACAAGGTGTCTGCTTGAATAAGGTGCATCTGCATGTGGGTAAAATGCATGTGTAACAGGACTTGATTCATGCTTTATGTCAGATAAGGCCTTCAAGGGCTGTATACATTAAGAGCAATTGTGTTCATCAGACCATTCTAGAGGCATATCATGGTGCCAAATAGGGAGGTTCGCCTGCCCTTGCAGAATCAAACAAGCCCAACCAAATCTACCTGCTAATTCTGCACATCTACGAGCTCTTAAGGTTAGGAAGTGGTCACTATGCAACCAAATCTGCCAGGTGTGCCTGTGTGAAGCTCACTGTAATGTGTCCACCTAGGCAAAGCTTGCATGGCAGAACCAGCCCGATATGACGTGTTATAAAATGTCAAGTTTAAAGTAAAGCTCCTGCTGACTTGGTTTTTTTCCACCACAAAATCTCTGCCATTACACTTTTTGGACAAGCCCCATGAACTTTCTTGAGTATTCAAATTTAACAGGATAGCAGAATGTGTTTTGTGCCTTCTTGAGGACATCAACTCTTTGTTTGGTGGAACCTCTATAGGACCAGGATTAATTCGAATTTCTAATGACCTCTTGGTGACAAGAGAGGCAGCTCATCACGTACTATGGAAAAGCCCTATAGGGCCTGTTCCACTCAGAAATGCAGCAAGCCTGGTAGGGTTATCAGACTCACTGTTGTTCATTAGGTGGTAGCAGGCTCTGCTAGGGCATGTTCCACAGCATAACCAGTTTTGTGGCCAAGGATTCAAACTTCAGGTGCATATCTCAGTCATTGGTTCATTGAAACTGACACCATGGGCGCAAAAGAGTGAAGCCAGCAGATAGCTGCCTGTCCTGCCTAGAAAAAAGGCTAAATAACTTGGCATCTAAATAGGACACGGAAACTGGATCTGTAATGGGATCTGCCCCTTAATGGCAAAGTTCAAACCAGAAAGGATTGAAGTAGGAATTGTTCTATGAAGTTCCCAAAAAACTGAGCTCACATGTCACGTCATAGCAACACTTGGTGAACATTCTTCAAAATGGGGACCAAAATGAAAACAATATTCAATTGATGAAAATATGCAAAATTCAATATGTCCCCCATTGGCTTTATCTATTGAAAGCAAGCCTGTTGTGACATTTGTCTTCTCTCTCTCTCCCTATAAGCTTTCATATTCCTGAACTCTTGTACTTGCATCCATTTGAACTGTGATGTTTTCCAGTGTTATGCACTTCTTTGATTTTGTTGATAACCTCTGGTTCTGATCATTTAAAGTTTCAGAAATCAAATTGTTTTCAGAAATCAAATCACATTGGGCTCTGGTTTTTTGAAAAAATACAGAATCAAAAGAAAGTACAGTTCCAAGTTTTTGAAAATTTCCAAAATCCAGTTCCAGTTTTCTGAAAATTGTCAGAATCAAAAGAACCTGGAAAGATTTATTACAGGAATTCAAAGAACTAGCAATTTTCATGAAAGAAAGAACAGGCAATTTAGGGTAGAATCTTTGACCCTGGTCCTTGACTTTTTGGATCCCCTGTTAAGGGTCAAAAACCAATTCTATGACTTTTCAGAGATCCACCAGTCAAGGGTGAAAAATAGTTCCTTGATTGGTTGAGAACTGATCGTTCTCACTGGCAGGTACCATACCTGTAGCCACTGCTTCTTTCTTTGAAAAAGAGAGAACCACCCAATGCTGGCGTTTTCTCACCAGTTCACATTGTTGATCTCAGGTCAGGAAAGCTTTGTAGCTGAAGATAAGAATTGCAGAGAAAGAAAAACTCCTGAGACAAACAAAAAATGAGCAAGTTTGAAAACTCACTAGATTGACGCAGCATTTTCCAGACAAACAGAAATGAGTTATTTCTTTCTGCAATCAGATGGTCACTTCCTCCACAATCCAAATATTGCTCAACATCCCACCATCGAGGAACTGAGATCCTAGAGCTAGTTCATAGGCTCTCCACCAGTAGCAGTGCCATAGGGACTGAAATTTACCTGCCATCCCAATTTTGCTAGTGCCTGATTGATAGATGGAGCTTGACTGCTATCTTTGAGGGTCACATAGCATGTGGTTTGGTCCAGCCAAAGAATACGTGTAATGTCACAACCAATAGTGCTGAAGTGCAGCATAATCTCATCAGTTGATGGCAATGGCAATCCATCAGCTGCAGTCAAGAGGAAAAGAGATGAACGATCGGCAACTGGTATGGGGCCTTGCAGAGGAAGATACGGCAGGTCAATCCTCATGACATACACTTTGTTGGAATGTTCTTGAAGCACCTACACCAGTCACAATCCAGGCAGACCTCCTTGACTATCATCAGAGCACACTCAAGCAGGCATTCATGATGACCAAAAGACCAACAAAGCAACTGAGTATAATCAGATCATGCCTGTTATTGGCAATCCAACCTTGGGGCTACAGATGCCATCCTAACTAACTGGAATATTGGCTTGGCCAACAACGAAGCAGTAGCCCATCACACAAGAGTGACAACATAGTATAAGGCGCATATACATACCTGCAAGTTTAGAGTGTGCCCATCAGGTGCAGAAGTAGTGGAGCAAGCCTCGAAAAGCTTGGAGAGCCAAATGAATATTGTGCCTGTCATGTATGCATCAAAACTGGATCCAAAATTGTTGATCCTTTGTCAGTAATACCCATGCATTATGAATTTGTATGTCTGCAAGAATTGTCTCTCCAAGGTCAAACACTTGGCCTCCTGAGGTGCTCTCATCACAGCTAAGGCCCTACCCAAATGGGAAAATTTTCATGTACTTGCCAAAGACACAAAGCACTGACAAGAATGGCATCAACCTAAGGAGCCATGAATTTAAGGGCAGCACTGCATTTCCAGAGAATGTATATGTCCTTTGAGTTTGCAGGTCTTGGAGGAAGTTCAATAGATTATTCAGTGGACACAAAATGCATACAAATTTTGACATCACAGCATGACATTCTCTCTCTACAATCTCAGCAAGCATAGAATCTCCAAAAAGTTACCAACATCATGTGCCATATTCTCTTGGGTCCATAAGAAACACACCCTGCTTCATGATAACGATGTGGTGCATCTCCAGTGGTCTTGTATCGATCAAAGAGGCTACTATGGACAACCCCAGGCAGCTCCACTTTGGTAAGCTGCATGTCTACATCTTTTGAACCTGCCAACATTTCAGAAGGACAGGTTCTTGAGTTTTTCTTCCACCTGAATTTGTACAGTTAATTACAAGAAAGGGGTAAAGCCAAAAGGCTTGGAAAGGCATACCAACAGATCCAAAATTTGTATATAGTGTCACAAATGACAATACATACATTCTGCTAGGTCTGCAAAAAGAGTGTGCAAGACATCGCTTTTCATTGGTGCTTTAGTTGCATGTAGAACACCCTCCTTCTCAATGTCATCAGGGGCAGTTGGAAGGAAATTGGAGATTTTGTTTGCATCAAACCCCACAATACCATCCATATGCCCAATTGCAGTTGTGGTTTCCGATGCCAGAGCTGTGTAAATGTCCTCCAGTGATGTTGAAGGTAGAAATACTGGAAACAGCCCTGCAAGGTACTTGGTATCATAAATTCCTGCAGGAAACAGAATCTGCACCTGTTCATCACCCACTGTATATCAAAGGCAGGCAACAGGAAATGTTTGCTTTTGAGGTTTGTGGGTACAATTGTCACTCACAGCACCACAGCAACCAAATCCTGAAAGTCCATCCTGATCTGACCTTATTCAATTGTAGAGTTGACAGAATTGGTCAGTTACCTGCTTTCGAAATTCATCCAAGGAAGGTGGAAGGTGGCCTACAAACTGGTGGTAGAGATAAGCCAGGTCTAGTAACATATTGTGTCCAACAACAGGTTTGTTGCACGTAGTTAGAGCTTGCATTACGTTTGCAAATCCCACTGCATGCTCCAACTGGCGTTGCCTCTTTGCCGCCACCTCTGATTGCTGTGCTGCTATCACCTCTGTTGTTGCTCTCGTTAACTTCAAACTTGATTTGCGGCTCCCGACAGTGGCCTGCCCACTCAAACACTCAATTCAATACTGTTGACATCCAAGTATTTCCTTTCTTGCTGCTGTATGGCAGGCATGCAAAATGTGAAATCTTAAAAGCACAGTAGCACAAAAAAAGTGCATACATGGCAGTCAGTTTATAACAAGCTTCCAAACTAGAAGGTGTACCAGTCGCTCCACATAGAACTTTGATTTTCCATACTCTTGCTCCAGCTGCTGATAAAGAGCTGCACGCAAATAGCTGTTACTCGGGTCCAAAACTAGGGTTGCAGGTTGGGAGTCTGAGGTGCCGTTTCCAACATCACAAGGCTGTGTGCTGTCAACCCAACAGCGAACATTCTCCATCTGTTGAGTAACAAAGTTGCGATCTTCTTCTTGTTTCAAAACAATTGGATCCCTGGGAGCTTGTGATTCAGATCTCTTCTCCCGTCTCATTTGCTCAAGTGTGACATAGGGAATCCCTGCATAAAGAATTGATAATAGTTGGCATGCAGGAAAGGAATTCTTGCTTCCCAGTATGCAAACAGGGCCTCCCTCCCTGTAGGTTGCACAAGTATCACAGAATGCAAGCCCAACACCCTCTTAAAGAATCCAGAGAACTGTGTATCACAAAATGCCTATTGTGATTGTCTGCAGCTTGGTTATGGCTCTTGACCACAGAAACAAGAGACTAAGTGAACAGCTTCAGTTGTCAAAAAGACACAAGCCAAAACTTGGGAGCCTCACCTGAGTAGATGAACTTATTGAAGTCAAAGCCATGTTCACGGAGAAAATCCAAAGATGACGCCTGCAGCACCAAACCAGATGACCATCAAAGCTCAGCAACGCTTTGCAACGGCAGCTAAGTCACCAACTTCATCTCTTTCATGGAGAGAGGATGCTATGTCCTAACCAATCACCAGACACTTGTTTGCATCATACCTGACAAGTAAAGCGATAATCCATTCCTCCAGATGGACGAGGAAAGATGTAGAAATTGTATGTCTGTGCCTCATAGCAGCCGGTCAAGGTGCTCCATTGAAATGTTGCCAAGCCAAACTGAAAAAAGTCAAACATATTGTGTCAGTACCCAGAAAAAGAATCCAAATACATCTGGATCTGCAAACAACAGCAATAGACACCTGGAATCTGCAGATCCCTTCAAAAACTGAGCAGAAGTTTGAACACTGACAGACACCCACATGCTATGAGATCTTCAAAAACTGAGCAGAGGTCTGAACAACAGTCACAGACACCTGCATTGCTCAGAGCCCTTCAAAACTGAGCAGAAGTTTGAACAACAGCAACAGACACCCACATGCACAGAGGCCCTCCAAAACCTGAGCAGAAGTTCAAACAATGCAGCAACAGACTCCCGCATGCTCAAATAAACTGAGGAGCAGTTTGAACAACACAGGGACAGACACCCACACGCTCATAGAAGTTAAAAAACTGAGGAGCCATTTGAACAACAGAAACAGACACCCACGTGCTCAGAGACCATCAACAGCTGTTTAATGTTGAAGCTCAATTTTGAACCACCAGACTGAGTTTCTGTCACAAGACTGGCAGCAACAGGAAGAAGACACAGCCATGATGCTAGCTGGCTAGCCCAACAACAAAACATCAAAGAGAAGAAGGAGAATACAGAAAAGCAAACAGAAAAGACAGGGGAAAGAAATCAGGTTGTGTGGGATGCATACAGGTACCTGCATGATGAGGAAATTCTGTGCTGATGTTCGAACTCGTGCATATCGTTGCTCAGCATCATCTAGCACCTCTTCTCTTCTGCAATAAAGAGCAAGACAAAGCATTACGAGAAGAAACAGAGCTTCAGACCCTAACCCTAAAACACGCAGACATCCCAGACAGCAGGTGCTTCTTCTTCTTTTTTGCTTGTTATTGAAATCCTTCAGCCTCAAGCTGCTGGATCTTTCTGTTTCAGACTGAGATTTCCAAAGGAACTTCCAGTTTTACAACAGAATCTCTTCCTCGATAATCACTCACTCATTTTCTTTCTGCAACAACAGCAGTGCATAGCATAGATACAGCCAGCGAGCGAAATCGAAAGAAGAAAAGCTCACAGAACAAAGTTCCCGCTAGAGACAGACAGACAAGACTGACTTACCGCGGATTTGTGAGCGAAAGACCTGTGAATTCTGCATCGATCGCGCATATCTCGCAACTACGCAATGACTCTTCAATCTGAGGCAAAAGAAGTTCGAAATTCTCCTCCGTCACCTCCATCCCCTAATACTTGGTTCTCCACCTCTCTCTCTATCTCTCTCTCAACGAATCCCTACCAATCTCCCTCGCTCCCGTTTTCCCTGCTCCGTTTCTGAACAATAAACAAAAGGATGGAGATATGTGCAAAGTAGGAGAGAAGCTTCGCATTTGGGTTTTTGCGTGTGTTTCCGAATTGCGACTTTCTTTTTTTCCTTTCTTTCTCGGTTTCGTGCGTTTCCGAGTTCCGACCGGTTTTGTGTTTTGCGAGTTGCGACTTGTCGTCGGCAGGCAAGACTCAAGAGTCGTCAACGCATTTGCAACCGATTTAGTGTATCTGATATATTATGAGGGAGTGTTTGCTAGACCTACTAAGTACTTGCGTGAAGATCATGGGCTTCTTCTTCTTCTTTAAGAATAGACAGCAGCAGCAAGAGTACACACCTATCTATCATCCATTACCTTGAAGCATTAAAGAGAAACAGGAGTTTTGTTTGTCTCCAACATTCGACGAGACAACAGCTGCTGCAGCAAATGCCCACACTTGCTTGCATAAAACTGTAGAAGAATCTGGTACAACGCAGAAGAAGAAACTCGAAACAGACCTACACCACATTTTTCAAGAGGATTCAGTACAAGAGTTTGAATGGAAAGGTGGGTGAGTTCTCATTCTAGTATAAACTAAGAGCAACTCCATCGGTACGCAGTATGTGACCCTGCAAATGAAAATTCGATGAAGAAAAGTGAAAATATGCCGGTTTGTCTCAGCAAAATGGTTTTGTGCCGAGCAATTTTCCACAGTTTGGTGAGGCCTGTTAAAGGCACAGCAAAGATTAACACTTGCCAGAGAAGAATGTAATACAGACTGCTGCTGCTGCCGCATGATTTGGGCAATCATAATGATTGGTCCAGGTGGTTTTGCGATTGGTAGTCTCCCACCTATTTGCAATCCCAGTTTTAGTTTTGATGGGTGGGTTAGAAAAAAGTATATATAACTACACTTGGATGTGAGAAATATTTTTGCAGCGTCGCATACTGAGCACCACTGGAGATGCTCTAAGCGCAGTAGGAGTCGTTGATTCAAACTTCTGCTCAGTTTTTGAAGGTCAGCAAGAGAAGCAGCCCTAGCACCAGAACTAGTCGCGTTATTATTGCCTCCTGCAACAACGACTTTGCGCAATGCGATGTTTCCGCAACCGGCAAGCTTCCTGGCGCAACAATTCTGCATAGTTTGCACCCATGCAATGTCTAAAAGAAGAGTTTCTAAGGCATTGGTTGTTGATGTTGGTGTGACAAGAAAGACTGTGACGACAATCAGCAGCCACCCTCCTCGAGCTTGCTGCTGATCCGCTCGAGAAGCAGATGTTCACGGGATTGCTGGAATCCATACGACAACCATCATCACATCCCCCGCCTCTTGTGAACTCTATCCCGACGTGCATCCCTCCTCTTCCTCCTGTTCTTCCTGCACAACACGATCGTCGTCGCATCCGAGGTGGAGTGTTGTATCTTCGTTGTTGCTGTGATGTGGTTCTAGGTGTGATGGAATGACAACAACAGCAACTGGGTGCACATGAAGAAGAACAAGGGGATGGTGGTGGTGACGGTGTACATCGTCGTCGCCGTCGCAGAGGACTTCTGTTGCCGAGTCCACAACCTGATGATGATGATGATCTACGGTATGCAGCATAGCCTTGAATGTGGTGTTTCTCTCTAGGATGATGCGATCCGAAACCGGCGGCTGCTGATTGAGGATAGCTGCTGCTACTGCTGAAAGGAGGCGGCGGTGGAGGAGGAGAAGTTCGTGAAAATCTGGTGTGGGTGTTTCTTCTTCGTCTATCACCATAGCGATCATACCTTGTGTAAGAGCTGCTGCTGGTACTAGGGCTGCTGTCTGACATGATCCCAACCAGCTGATCTCGCGCGTCCGTAAGTGCGCGCGCCAATGTTGACACGACTCGCCAGAAATTTCCCATGCGCAATTTCCCACAACTCTCCATGTCGCCATATCCTCCTCCTCCTCCTCCTACTCCTTTTTCGAATCCTTTCCTGCTCGCTGTGCACCTCTGCAATGTCAATTCCCAACAGAATCACTTTCTCTGTGGACAAGATCATCTATCTATCTGCTCATGAAAATTCTGGAAACCATCTCTCTCTCTCTCTCTCTCTCTCTCTCTCTCACACACACACACACACACACACGAAATCCTCCATGAAAACAACTGCAATACTGCGAGATTGCTAGCTACAAACAAATTGGAACGTCGTCATCATCACACTGATAGAATCCTTGTTGGCGCTTGAAGTTGCACGCTGCGAGCAAGATCCTCCACCTCAACTGCTGGTGGTGGTGTTTGTTGAGACCAACTTCTGCTCATGATCTGCAGCTGCTCCTCATTCATGTTTGCTTCTTCTTCTTCTTCTTCTTCTTCTTCTTCTGCAAAACCCAAATTTCAGATTTCTTCCCTCTTCTCTTCTCTTCTTCAACACCACCCACTTCCTTGAATCCTCTCAGAAAAACAAAAATTCCACACAAAATTCCAATGACCTAAAATCTGCACCAAATTCCACACAGAATTCCACTGACCTAAGATTTCTGGGAAGAATTTTTTTCCCCTCTCCAGAGCTATGGTTTTGCCTGATACTGTTTTCTCAGAAAACACATAATTGTAAAGGAAGGAATGTGGCACAATTGTGTTATGTGATTCTTTTGCTTGCTAATTCAGTTTGATGCCCATCCCACAAATCATATTACAAAATACACAACACCCAACTTCAAATCCCCATTTCACAAATCATAATACAATTGTACAGGATACACAACTTCAAACCCCCATCCCACAAACATAAACACAAAAATGCACAACGCACAACTTCAAATCCCCATCTGACAAATCATAAATACAAAATCCACAACACACAACTTCAAATCCCTATCCTACAAATCACAACATAAAATTACACCAAACACAACTTCAAAAACCCATCTCACAAATCATAAATACACAATACACAGTCCATAACTTTCTTCCTGCAACAATCATGTCAAATTCTCTTCACTATCAAGTTCATCTTGCAACAAGAAGTTTCCAAAATCTACAAAATTTATTCAAGCTCCTATTAGGTGCTTTCTAAAGATCTATTTCTTCTACACACAATCAATGTCCACCCATGAGAGGGAAGAGATGCACACACACATACACTCCCTCAAAACAATCTCACACACATGTGCAATTTTTTTATATGTAACAAAAATGAGCTTCTAACTTACTTCATTATAGAAAAAAAAGGATTTTGATTTGAAAGTTAAGAATTGAGAATTAGAATTGAGAATTAGAATTGAGAATTAGAAGAGATATGGAAAGATTTATGTGTTGGATAGAATCAAGGATTAGAAAAGATGAGGGAATATTTATGTGTAGGATTTATGTTAAAAAGGAGAGGACCCAAATATTCTAGTTGAATCCAAAATTGTGCAACCTTGCAACTCACATGGGCTTTACTACTACACATTGATCTCTCCATGGCATTTTTGAGGGTAAAGAATGAGAGGAGTGCTACACAAAAAGCTCTTTGTGTGCATGGAGTAATGCAATGCAAAAAGGAGGTATGGAAAGACATTTTTGGATTGCCATTATGGTAGTGTAGTCTTACATGGTGAAGAGCCACTAAATGTCTTAGCAAACTAAATGTCCTTTTTTTCATATGTTGTAATAAATGTTTTTTTTTCAAATTTGTGATGTGGGTGGGTTGGTGACCACCCAAAAGAGGGCTTAGCCAAATTTGGCTACAAATTAAAGAGAAAGTAGAAAAGTTTAAGAATCTTGCTACATGTTGGCAACATGCTAGAACCTATTGTCTAAATATAAATATAGTGACATCAGCCATTTTTCCCAAGAAAAAACCTTTTTATATTTTTCACAACCCTTCTTTTTTTGGTCACATATATGAAATTTTGTCTAAAATATAATTGATTGTTGTAATCATGGTAATAATTGGGGAAGAATCTAATCATATTGGGTTGGGATATTCATTGATTTCTAACTTTTAATTTACACATTGATGATTATAATAGTTGGTAAAAAGTCATTTTCAACATATTTAATTGGAAATTTTAATGTCCACTTTTCAATGTAAATATCCTAGTACTTAAGCCAATTTGACATTAATTAAATTATTTTCAAAAAAATATTTTTTAAATAAATGTCTAATAACTATGTCAAATGTTGTAAAAAATATATGTTTTTTTTTTAATGTGTTTTTTTCCTTTTATTGGTGAAATTGCGGCCCTGATCATAACCGTCTTCCAAAAGGTAAGACCAAGGGACAAGGTCAACACCTTATTACTCCACAAAAAAATTATCCTTGTTATTTTATTTTTTTAGAACTACTCAAATAATAAGTAAAACATCATACCAAAAGGAATGAGGTAAGGAAGGGTCTATTGCCTAAGACCAAACCTACCCTCTTATAAGTAATCTAAACCAAGGGGTAATGGGGAGGAAATAGAGAAAGGAAACATGAAAAGTAGTCAAAACTCAAAAGTAGTTACCTTCCCTAGTTATACAATACCTTCAACATTCAAGTAGATGTTGTATAGGGGATCTACAAACTGTCTATTACTATTGTCCTTACTCTTCATGTCCTACAAGTCTTCTGGTGACTCAGCATGTCGCCTACAACACCTCAGGAAGTCTTTCTTTTATTCTCTACCATCTGCAACCCATTGCCTTCTTTCATAGCCCATGCTTACCACCTACAGAAATACCCTTAAATCTACAAATGGCTCTTTGTTGATCTTCCTTTTTGTTGTTTTCTACCATCAAGGATTGGTACCTTCCAGTGGCCTAGCCAATAGCTTAACTATCCAAAGACTACCAAAAGTTAAGCCTCATTATTGTCTATCCTAAAAAAAATAAGGAACTATTAACTTAATGAAAAATCCTATTTATAAATTATCAACCACTCTACCTTCCTCATTCAATAAAATAAGAATACATCAAAACTAGAATTTTGAATCCTTCAACCATCTTCCATTAAAATCACACACAAAATACATACTTCTTTCTCCATTCCCTTACATCCCTCTCCATAAGAGTCCTACATTCCCCCATTCCACTCCCCCCAAGTATCAAATGAATCTCCCCGTCCTCTCCCAATTCTTCTAGTCCCTCTTCCCCACATATCACACACAAAGCCCACATTGACCCCTAGAAAATTAGGCCCTTATCCTAATCCTTTCCTATGAATCTCTTAGATGATTAGGTGGATTACCCCCAACCATTCACTAACTTGAGCTACCTAATCCCACTAGCTTCACCCCTTGAGTAAGGGATAGTAAGTCTACCACTAGTAACTACTAGTTATTAGGAGGCCTATGGAACTAACTAGTCTAAATATTTCTACCATTAACACCCTCATTCAATCAATCTCAATTACTACTGTCACAAATACATCAAACAATTAATTAATATATGCACAAGAGAAAGTCGACAACTTGATGAAAAAGAACAATAATGACTTGTTCATTGCTCTAAAAATACATTATCAACTCTTTTAAAATTCATGAAAATGCAATTGGCACTAGCTTCTAGTTAATTAATACTCAATATTTGTCAATTTGTAATTAACATTCAACTTTTATTGAATATGAAATTATTTCTAAAATTGGTGTTGAAATGATTTTTTGCAAATTATTTCAATATTCAACAATGGATTGTCAAATTGACCCAAATACTAAGGTATGCCCATGGTTTTCACAACTATTGTAACAAGTCAAAAGAATTTTTTTGAACTACCATACCAACAAACTTGTTGAAAAGAGGAAGGGGCCAAGGCTTTGTAAAATAAGTATTAAGCATAACCATTGAAATTTTCATTTCATGGAATTCATTTTTACCCATTTGTAAATTCATCTATATGGTAGATTTCATGAACATATATTTAACATTTATTCAAGTAATTTATTTCATCCATATGGCCAATCACATCATTGTGTGGTATTTTTTTGTCCATGAACATAATTCATTTGCAAATAATATGCTTCATCTGTATTAAAAATACAATCCAAATTATATATCATTGATTTTATCACATTTCATACATCTATGCACAATTGTATTTTTGTGGTCAATTGCATCCATGGACAATGTTTCATGCATTTATGTAATATACTTCATTTTCTTGTATCTTTGAAAAAAAAATTCGTCCATATTGTTAAGGAAAAAAGTTCAACCGTTTTATTTTACATTTTCAACCGTTTCTTTTTATCTCTTTATTTCTTTTTCATCCCTTATTTTCATAATATTCCTTTGTTCCAAACACTTTCCCTTTTTTCATAAAAACCTTGGTTGAAAGTTTTATTATATTTTAAGTGAGTTTTATAAAACATAATTTCCCTCTCATGGCCTAAAAAGGAATTTATTATGATTTCTAATTGCTTTGACAAAGAATTATGGTTTTCATAATTCTATTGTACCACCTTTCCTATATCTTTGTTCCACAAGGATTGAACATCCATCAACCATTTTGTTGTTGGATATTACATATTATCTTTATAGTGTGAAAACATAATCAGTGGAGCCACTTAAATGAATGGATACTACTTAAAATTGTATTTCTATGTCTTTGAAAAATCACAAGGGGCACATTATGAACCTAAAGACACCTACACATTGTGTCTCATTGTTAAAGAAAAGAGTCAAGGATGGGGATTTGAAGGGAACAATCATTTGGATTGTCAATATTGTTTTTGAAATAGCCTTCATTACTTGCAAAGTTTCAATGCTCAAAGTTTCATGCAAATTAAAAGTCCTTTTGCATGTTTAAAGCACTCAAACCTTTAAAATGGACATTCATTAAAAGAAACCCAATGCCAAAACATGGCATTATGACTACATCTGCAATGGTTTATGCCATTTATGATTACACATGATTGCATGATTGTGTAGTTCAAAAAACAATGTTGTATTTTCCACTAACTTTGTTGGTGGTGTTAATCATAACCATCATTAACAACTATGTCTTCCATGATTGTAATCATTTTAACCATAGACGTGGAAGATACATCCAATGGATAAGATTTAGTTTTTAAAATATAAGTTACAAACTTATTGGTTAATTTCTTGATGTCACATGGTACCTAAACTAAATTCAAGAATTTGTTGATCACTTATGGGTTGCCATGTGGTAGTTTAAAGTTTAAAAATGAACATTGTTTTGCCTAATCATGTGATGTCATGTGGCAACCAAGGCTTAGAAAGCTTAGGTTACATGACAATCTAAGAAGCCTAATCTACGGAACCTAGACTAGGCAACTTAACCTAAGGAGCATTGCTTAAAGAGTTTAACCTATAGAACCTATGTTAAGAAGTCTTGGTTAGGTGTCACATAACCAAATCCTTATTCATACAATATTCAAGATATTTTGTAAATATGCTTAAAATCATGATTTACTAATCAACATTTTAAAATTTTAAAATTTTTATGACCAAAAAATATTTTATATTATAGTGTAAATAAAAATTTCTCATGATAGTTTCATTTTCAAATCATTTGAAAAAACATTAAATCATTTAAACAATTAAAAAATTTATTGTGGCATTTTTTTATAAATGTTTTTGGGTATTCCATATTCATTAGTTTTATTTCACATGTTCTTATAATACATTAGGAATATCATTGTAAAAACTCATCCAAACATTTCAACATCAACTTAAATAACCATTATTTCAACAAAAAACAAAGTAATGGTCATATCTTGGAATGGTTCCTTGAATCTAGATTGCACCTAAACCTTTGGTGCACACATCTACCAATTTCAAAGTCATCATCTTGTTGATATAATGATACTAGATAGTGTTACCCCTTTTCACCTAAGCCAAATTTTTGTTATGTCTTTTCATCATCATGTTGAATTCTTCAAGATCTATTGAAGTCACTTAATCATCAACAAACCAATCCTTATTCCTAATTGAAGGCCCATCAAATTTGGAACTTGAAACATCCCCATTAGAATTTTCCCAAGTTAGACAAAGGGGTAACACAAGCTTATGTCTATTTTTTTTGAGGAAGCCTCTTAGCTTCTTCATGTAAAAAAATAATGATATTCTTCTTCCTTGTCTTGCAAAGGCATAGTTGGATTTTTGGTGATGCTGATACACTATTAGGATTGAGTTTTTTCAAAGGTGCTCTAGTTTCAAGGTTTTCAATGATTTGCAAATTCACCTACACAAATGTAAATCTATCCATTTGTTTGACAAATAACACGTTCTTCTTTTTCATTTAATCTTGACCTCATATGCACTAATTCTGTTCACAAATTGAAATGTTATAATATTGTGAAAGGACACACAAAACAACCCTTTGTAATCTAAACACAAGCCTACCAAATTTCTCTAACTAGGAAATGGGTTCTAACATTAAATCCTTGAATACAACATTTTTTTAACAAAATTTCCTTCCTTTTGAAAAATTTGCAAAAGTTCATCTTCAATTACATTATGACCTACAATTTTTAGAAAAATTGCAACAATGTAATTGAGGGGGGGCTCATCAATGTTGACAATGTCACACGATGAACTAGTTAATCATCCATAAATAATTTCACCATACTTATTTTACTCATGTTTAATTTAATTTAACCATTTTTAATTTAGCCATGGATGGTTGGTTTTGCCATAATTATTTTACCCAAAATTAGTTTAGTCATTATATATTTAACCATTATTTATTTAGATATGATTAATTGAACCATACTTCATTTAGTCATGGTTATTTTTCCATTATTATTTTTATGTTTTGGTGGTTTAGCCATTATTATTTTAATTATCGTTAAATTTTCCATAATTACTTTAGTCATGGGTAGTTTAACCATTCGTAGTTTTGTCATAATTAGTTTAATTATGGTTGGTTTAGGCATTATTATTTTACCAATCATTGGTTTTGCCATAATCAATTTTTCCAGGTTAAATTAATCACCTATTTAACTTATGTAATGTAAGTATGTGACTAAATAGCTTAAATACAAGTAGCTTATATGTAGGTGTATTTATATATACATACCTTACATATACTCCACCTATTTACCTACATTTTATCCTATAGGTAACCTAGTTATATAGGCTAGGGTAGGCCATTTATATACCTATGATAAATTACTAGTTGGTTAATTAATTATTCATTTAAAATACACTATGAATGTGTAACTAAGTAGTTAAATATTAATTATTACAAATACATTATTGAAAATATATAATGAATTAGGTCAATTTTGTAAGGATTAATTATAGTTTAGTTGTAATTATTAATTATAACTAAATAACTAAACATTAATTTTTATTAATTTTTATTTTAACTTAATTAACATACATATTTACCTTCCTTTTTATTTATTTACTTACTTAATTTATGTATTTTACGTAGTTATTTTGGAATAATGTTGTGTGAACTAAAAGGTTCTAGTGTTGTGTGGACATGAAAATGTTTTTCCCTCCCAAAAGTTTGTCCCATATTGTTTGTCATCCTTTGGAAATCATGAAAAATATAAATAGATGAACCATAAACATCCAAGACATAAGAAATCTTTTTAAAAGGAAGGCTTTTTGGGATGAGCTGATTGAAAAGGTTCAACCTTAAAAGCCAAATTCAAAATAAAATTGGATTCTCCTACCTAGGTCATCTAGGTGTACACTTAATCTAGGTGGTGTACATTCAAGCCTAGTAAAGGGCATAACTTAGGTTGCCTTAACCTACTTTAGTCAAAAAAATTAGGAATTCTAGTAGTATAAACACCTTTAATAGTGAAGGGTTGTCAAGAGGGTCTAATTATCCATGATATGTTCTTGTGATGGGTTACAATGAGGTTGTTAAAATACCATTTGCAACTTCAACTATGGAGGTGAAAAAGGTCGCAGGCAAGTGGACCACCACAAGCACACCAAATGTATTGTATTCTATCATGAGACCTTTTTTTATGTGTTCATGAAATCCACTTTAGGTTTTGGGGTTACCAAATTAGTGAGTTTGTTATGAAAATATTTTTGAGATTTCAAAGGCCTTAATACCATGTTTAACAAGGCCAATGAGGATGAAACCCATTCCATAGGTTTGTAAGATGTTAAACATTGTTGGGAGAAAGAAAACATGGCCAAAACCATATTGGGTCATCCCATTTGAACCATGTTTATAAAAGGGGTAATCATGAGTTGAGTTTTGTTGGCTAGTTCCCTTTGCTAGGTATTATTAGTTGGTGCATATGTCCATTGTTCCTCAACATATGAATCCATAATTTATCTTACTATTATATGTGACGTTCCATATATGAATGTTACAAGTTCTTAGAGCGAGTTCTGTTTCTAAATCTTTTGTGGCTTGTTCTTGTTGGGGTGATGTACTTGGGCATCAATTTTTGAAACTAGATTGAAACCACTAACCTATACCCCCTTTGGATATATATATATAGTTGACATTTTGGTTGTTGGTTTGTTTTATGTCTTCTTCTATCTTATATTCTTGGTTTGTCCAATTATATGTACCTAAGTCTATTCAATTAATTGATAATTTTGTATTGGGATTGAAGAGTATCTTTGAACTTGTGATTTGTTTTTTAAACAATGGCATATTTGGTATGCACATCACCTATTCCTAAAAAAGATTTTTACATAGACCTCATGTGCCTTGTTGATGTTAGGTTGATACACATGGGCTCCTATTCTTCTTCAAACTGGAATTAAGTCATTATGTATCCCCCAATATATAAGCGAATTTCTCATTGTTGGCATGTTTGATAGCCCATTTCCTCTTGTACTCTTGGTTTGTCTAGTATATCTATATGTGCATGTAATTTGGTCATTATACATGTATGCAAATCTTTGATCTAATGATTTTTCAAGTTTGTCATGATCATGTGTTCAATAAATGGTGGGTCTATGGTTAATTTCCATTTTAAATGATGCACATCTATAGTTCATTAGTTTAATCCTTTGTATTCAACTATGGTAGGCCCTAATTGTATCTCAAATTTGGCTTGGATTCATTTGCAATTATAAAAAAACCTCCTCCTTGTACTTTTTAATAGTTTGTTCTTTAATTCACATGTGACAATTATGGTCATTTGTTCTTAGTATCAAGTTCCTCCAATTTTTTTGAGGTGAACTGTTTTTTTTTTTTTTTCTTTATTTGATTAAGGATTATGTTAAAGCCTAGATATTGTTAGCCATGATGAAGGAAAACAATTACTAATATTATCCAAAAATTATGACATAAAAACCTTGCAAAAGAATGTTGAACCCTACAATGTTTTGTCTTTCAGGAAGAAAATTTACAAAATGTTTTAGTGACATATTTTTCCCAAATTTTGCCACATTTTAACACAGTTTGTAAGATTGGCAAAACTCACAAATTTCTCACATTGTGGACAATTCTCCTACAAATGTTTCAACAATATGCTATAACTTGTTGGGATGATAATTAATGACCATACATCAAAAAGCTAAAAAAGAACTTTGCATACATGTGCAAGAAGATCCATTATGTTTCTTGGATATCTTGTATATTCCACATACTATAAACTTGTTTTTTTTTCTATCAAAATTTGCATTATTTGCTAGTTGTCCCCATTACTAATAGAAAGTTACAAAATTGAATTTTCTTTCTAGACTTTATGGTTTAGTTCTTGTTTGTGATTCTCATTTTCTCAATTTTCATTGAGGATCTATGACATTGTCTTTTCTAATCAGTGTATTATATATTTACAAAACACTATGTATTCTTTTAATTGCTTGTGGGTAAGATTATAAGGCTATTAAATGTTCTGGTAATAACAAGTAACTCATTATTCATAATTTTTCTTCCAACTCATCCTTCGTAGATTTGGGGAAAGAATATATAGATGATAGATAGTTGTTTCCATATACTTGAGATTATACCCTCTAAATGTAGTTTATGTTTGATTTGGGGATAGAGCTTAAGTACACTTGAACATGCAAAAATCATTAAAATATTAAATCCAACAAGGTCTGGTTGAAAGTTGGGATTTGCAATTTGTGAATTGATTGGTTACTCTATCCTTTACTTGTTTAGATATAGATTCTAACAGGTTCCTTTTAGGCCATAATGCCACGGTTATCTTGACATCTCCATAACATCAAAACCAATTTTAGGAATCTTACCCTTAATTTAATTTGTGCATGAAGGGTTTGCTTTCATCTTGTAGATTATAAAATGACATAAGGTCACCTTAAATTTTTGAACATAAACCTTTTGTGCCTTACTACACCAACTTTGTAGAATGAGGGGTGGATGATTCTAAGTATAGTGTAATGACATAAAGGTAATCACAAGCTTGTGATTACATACCCAATGTGTTTTGAAAAAGGAACTATCATAAAAAATTTAAATTGATAATAATGATCAATAGGTTTTGATATCAAATATTGGTTTAATTTTTATTTGCTACATGATAATGGTATAGGATAAATCAATCTTGGGGCAAGGTGTGTTGTTGAATGTTACATATTCACAATAGATACATGTTAGGCGATTGTCAATTGGTCGTAGCTAATGTTATGGTTTGTCATCCTCCTTTGAATTTAAGCTTCATTCAATATGAGTTCTTCTCACCTAGGACTATGGACTCTAATTGATTGCAATGCAGTTCACATGGAATGGCACCCCTTCAATTGTACTAGCAATGTTATGGAAACGTATACATTATTGTTTCAGATGATGGCCTGATGTTTTATAAATGACACTCATCATTATTTTGGATTTTATTGAACAATTACCTTGGAAGTGTATTTTGGAGTTTTTTTCTACATCCTAATGGACACATGACTATTACACAATAAGTGTAAATAGTATCTGGAAGGTGGATGAAACCCAGCACCACTCAAGGCAATTTTGTCAAAATTAGGATCCAAATTATGACTTGAATGATTATGCCCCCCTTTTCCCTTTAGTTAATTTACTGTGAGTTCATAAGAATGAGACAGTCACTAACCAGATCCTTATTCAGTTTGGACAAACATAGAAACCCACTTTGGATTATGGATGCTTAACATTATTTCATTTTGAGACATGAATATTTTGCATGTCTTTTTTATGTCTTGATCCAATTTGGATACATGCAAAATTGGTTTATGTGAAGGGCAAAGGAAAATGTTCAAGTTGTTGACATGTGTACTTGGAATGACTAAGCCAAATAGGTGCTTCAAAAAGGACTTCTACAATGAATCCAACACGAAAAGGTGCAGGGGTGGTGCAAGGTGGGGTGATTCAATTGCAATAGGGGAACACCAATAATGTCCACATCAACATTGTGGTGGGCAACCATGGACGTTAACTATTTGTTAACCAAATTCCCACATGGTGCATGGGTGTTATGTGCACCACCAACCAAAAGGCATGGCAACTTTGGGCTTTGTGGTTATCTATAACCACATGGTTTTTGTGGACATAATCAACCAAACTACCATGTACAACTTGGGTTTTGTGGCAACTTATGACAATGGGTTGTTCGACAAACAACTTGCCATGGTTATGGTAAGGCACAAAGTATGAATTTTAACTAGCAACGTGGTGGTCTAGTTTAGGTTAGGCTTGGTTCATGCAATGGGCATCCCATGCAATCACAATGGGATGGTGGACATGTTATAGGGGAGACAAGCAACCTAGTTTTTTATGCTAATGCAACAACAAAAATAAATCTGCCCAATGAAGGCACCCAGATGGAGCCAAACCCATCTTCAACATGTAAGGCACAAATTAAGATGCTCACAAAAAAAACCTTTGACTAAAATGCAAAGGAGGAAATAAAAAAAGGAATGCCACCTTAAGGTCCAAGCAAGGTAAAATAAACGAATTGTGCTACTCCTTGTCAAAAATAATTACATGTAACCATGAATTTATTTAATTTATAAAAAGTAATTTTTTCTATACAATAATTAACATGATGATAATGTTTCATTTTATATTTAAAATATTGAAAAATCCCATCTTGAAAGTAGATAAGTAGAATTTTAAAAAATATTTTTACTTGCACAAAATTGGGCTATATGTAAATGAAATATTGATTTAAATTTTTTTTGAATTAGCAACGCCTTAAAAACTACTTATTTATTATCAAGTTATGGATGTTATAATCATAAAATATGAAATTTTTAATATGAAGTAGGTTTGAACACCATTTTGTCTTAGTTAGTTTCAAACTTACTTTCAACCTACTTTTATAATACCAAAGTTGTTCAAATTTTGTATCCAACTTCCCATAAACTAAATGCAAGGCCCTGTGCTTTTATATTTTTACTTCAAAATATTTTGAATCTACATCTTTTCTGTGTCCTTCTCAAAACTGGTTCCATTTATTAATTAGATTTTAGGCAGACATTTTTTTGTCTACTTTATCTTGCTGACACCCTTTATATAGTTAAAGTGACAAAACATGTGAAGATTGATGGTGCTTGTGATGGAAAAAATGAATGAAATGCAACAATTAGGGGTCTAGTACCACAAATTTTAAACATGGCGATTATGAAGGTGGGTGAACAAACCAACAGACATGGTTGACCTTCATAGTCAATTAAATAAAAAATTTGAGTATGTTGGTTCAAGAATGTTGAGTGCACGAGGCTTGAAAGATTATGTGTGGTGATTTACGAAATTTGAATGAGCTCAAATGAAAAGAAAGTATGCAAAGTTCGATGGGCAATCGACATGCCCTATGTGAGTGGATGCAAATCAATGGCATATAAATTTGTGGCATATTGGGAAGAATGTAACACAAAGAAGAAGAGCAAACAATTGGTTGTTGTAAGAAGTGCAATTCAAAATGTAAGCACATATGGGCGTGTTAAAAAAATTTCCTAGTTGAAGCCATAATGGTAAGTGATTTGCGTCATGTTCATGACGCATGTATAGATAAGGGTTTTTCATTCCTTTCATTGAACTAAACTAAATTCTTGTAGGAAAAAAGGCTTGATGAAGCCCATCAATCTTGGAGATTATAGCTACAAGACTAGATTTTATTACCACACATGGGACTCCAGTAAATGTTCATCCTACAAATCCTTAAATTTCTGCCTAACCCTACTTAACAAGGTACTGATGCAATTGGTAAGTGTCATTAATAAGCATGTAATGAATGTAGGTGGTTATTTTGTAGGCAAGCAACAAGGTCCATCAATCTATTACTACTAGGTATGTCAACGAATGTGGCCAATTAGTAAATAACCAACTATGAATGTGGTTAGTTGTGGGAAAGGAATAAAACAAAAATTATTTTGTTCCCACCTCCCATATTCCATCCTCCAACCACCACTAATAACTATTGTTCATTCTAGCCCAATGCACTTAATGTTAGTTTACTCTGACTCATATTGAAGAATGACAAGAATATAGCAAGGTGGGAATTTAGTTACTATTTCACCCCAAATTGCTAGTATAGAGACAAAACACTCTACCATGAGTGAGCAATTTGAGAAAGTGCTAGATGCATTCAACATGAATATTCAAAGCATCTCATAATTGAATGCCATTATGGAGAGTTTCATAGCAAAATTATCAAGACATCAAGATGGGCAACGCATCAAATAAGGGTGACAAGTTTGATGGATATTACCCAAACTACAGTGATTGGGGTGGTGCTAGTATTTGTGCAACCAAACCTAATTAATGTTGTGGTAAAAGGAAATGGACAACAAAATTTTGGGGGTACATTGGGTGCAAATAACCAAGTTGTGTTGGAGTAGCCAATTGAAGAAAAAACTACACATTTTGCAGAACTTGAAAGTATTTCCAAGGTATGAATGTTGTCCCTAGACCCTAAATTGTATATGCATGGAAGTGGTGGTATGTCTACATCAAAGATGTAGATGACAATAGGCCATGATTTGGTTAGTGCATGATATGCTTTGAATGGGGGTATTTGGGATTGGGTGTATGGCAAAATAAAAAGAAGAAAACAAAGCCAACACCTCAAATTGCTAGAAGCATTCGACTATGTACACAAGAAGAGGTGAAAGATTGTTATTGAATGTTTGGTTATTAAACTTCACTATATTTTAGGTGAACTTGAATCTCGTGATTAGAGTAGGGCCTCATTATTAGAAGGATAAATATGTTTTGGTTAGTCTGGAAGATTTGAATTGAAGATGGCCCTTCTATTGCCAACATCTTGGGAGCTAGTAGTTGAAGGATTTTGATTACTACTTTTCACAAACCCATCATTTTAGGTGAATTTGAACAAGGTCATGAACCACTCCTACCATACAAACCACTTTTGACCCTTCATGTTTTAAACTAACCTAATGGACTGAATGGTGTTGTGGATGTGTAGTTGAAAATAGGGGATTTTGTTGTTATTTACAATCCAACCAATGAAGAACTAGTTGCAACTAGTATGATATCAAGTATTGGAGGGCAAGGTTGCATGCACCATGAGCGTCAAATTGAGAAAGGCATATTTCAGGTGCAACTTATTAAAGTTGTTAAAGGCAAGGGTGATATTTCATTGCATGTGCCTAACATGAATGATGAGTCCCCATAGTTGGCCTTGAAGGATGTAGTGGGTAGCGGCTTTGTATGGAAGTGACAATTTTTGTAGAAGATGAAGTGACAATGGAAAAAGTAGGATCTTGTGTATTGTTGTCAAGATACAATTGCGATTGCTCACTTTACTTAAGAGCTTTGACATTGAATGTGAAATTTGATTATTTTTCCAAGGTATTCTTTGTGTATATTACATATGTTTATAACCCTAACATGTCATGAAAAAATGAAGAAATTTGATCTAGTAGACAATGAAAACCACAAACATTACAAGGCAATGGATAAAGACAAATTTTAAGATTGCAATTTTTAGGATGTAGGAATTGTGATGCGTGTGTGTAATGCTTATGGTGTCATTACTTATGCTTGTGCTCTTATCTGCAAGAAAATGTTATTTTTTTATTATGTGCCTTCTGCTTATTTCCACCCTTGTTGTTAACTTACCAATGTAGATGTTATTGTCGCAAGTTGTGTTGGAAGATGTAGCACTTGGAAGATATTGGTGGGCAAAGCTTGTGCAACAAGTTGCAACAAAAACCAATGATTTGACTGATTTGATTTGTTGTTGAATGCACCATGTAGGCAATGTTGTTTAAGATGAGATCTATTGGTTTATCATTAAACATGGTGGTTGAAAAATCCTTGGAACTATTGCCAAAGTATAATTTACCAAAGATGCCATAGCAAATGTGGGAGATGGTTCCATTCAAGATGTTGTGAACAAATGTGTACTTGATTCAATTAAGGTAGGGAGAAATCGGATTTTACTTTTTGGATTGTAGATATGTAGACAACTACTAGCAACAATGTACATGTTCCAATTCAACCTATATTTAGAGCTTGGATTTGTGCCATTCTTGTAGTATATTAGTTTTGAATGAGTGCATTGCTTACTTGATGAAAGTCTAATGTTTTATGTTTCTTTGTAGTAATATCTTCAAATTTCTCAATCTTTATTCATGTATGGATGTTGTTTTACATGTAGGTGGCAAAATAAGATTATGATTGGGAACAATTGAACGAGAGGATTGCAAACCTATTTGGTGTTGTTGTTGTTATCATCCAAGTCTCACTTGTTAACAATCCTTCTAGTAGTGTAGATTGTTAATAGACTTTTGGGCTTCATGGCCATACATCATGTTGAAACTTTTTGTTTTAAACCCAATGTTAACGAAAATCTAAAGTTGATAGCAATTAGTCAAATTTTGCCCAATGTTTTTTTTTTTCATTATAATATCAAATGCATGGTGTTAATCCTATTATAATTATTAGTGTTTACTTCTCATAAAATTCATGAGCTCATGTAACATGTCAAAGTTAAAACAAAAATAAAGTTGAAGGAGAAGAAGGTGTTCATGGAAGATGCACTCAATGTCACAAGTAGGTTTGTGTATTTGTGTTTACTCTTACTTGTCTATTCTAAACCATACCTTGTTATCACATGTAATTTTTTTATTGGGAATGAAAAGTAGGTTGTTGTGGAAGAAGGTATTGTTGTGGAAAAAGGATGTGCAATCTTGAGACTTTTTAGCATGGTTGATGTTATCAAGGACATTTGCAACCTAACTTGAAAATTAGGAGATGCAGGTTTGTTTGTATTTGTACCTATATGATTTCTCATCTTAGGGCTACATTGAAGGTATATTATGCAAATAAAAATTGTTTGTTTGTATATGTTGCCTCACAAACTTGAGTTAATTCTTACATTTGATGTGAAATTTATGCCTTTTACTAATTTGCCAAGTTGGAATAAGCATTCTGCAGCATGCATTAAGTTACCCCATGAAGTTCATAGCCAATAACAGAAGAGTGATTTTCAGCATAGTTTGAAAAGTTGGGCAAGTTCATTTCCTCAAAATTTTGTTGATGTCTTTTAGCCATGTGTGAGGCAACTTTTGTCTCTCTACTTCCAATTCTACAAGGTGACTATGCTTGAAAGCACAAATGCTACCGGTGAAGGACGAATGCGAATGTATTTCTAGATGTTAGATTGCGTTCGTAGTTGAGGTTAAGTACTTTGCCTCCTGTGCATCATTCATAACTTAACATTGATAGATATATTTTTAGATTCACACACTCTAAATCCTAGAACCTTATATTAAATTGTCATCTCTTTAAACAAACTTTAATGGACTCAACACCTTCTTAAACTTGGCTACAACCAGCAATCATTTGCAATATTGTTTCTAACACATAGGTTGTTCAAATCCAGCTTGTTTTAGTTTTTTAAAAAGCTAACCACTAGGCGCACCTTCCTACCAAATCTCAAGATCTGTAGCTAAATAACTTAGAAGTTATGCTACAAAACCTGAGAGGGTTTTATAAAGGCAATAGGTCCAACTTGACTGCAAACCACCAGTCATTTGGAAAATTGTTTCTAACACATAGATTGTTCAAATCCAACTTGCCTTAGCTTTTTAAAAAGCTAACTACTAGGTGCACCTTCATATAAAATCTCAAGATCTGCAGCTAAATAACTAAAAAGTTATGCTACGAAACCTAAGAGGGTTTTGCAAAGGCAATTGGTCCAACTTGACTGCAAACCACCAGTCACTTGGAAAATTGTTTCTAACACATAGGTTGTTCAAATCCGACTTGCCTTAGCTCCTTAGAAAGCTAACTATTAGGCGCACCTTCCTACCAAATCTCAAGATCTATTGCTAAATAATTGAGAAATTATACAATGAAACCCAAGAGGGTTTTGCAAAGGCAATTGGTCTAACTTGACTATAGACCACCAATCACTTGAAAATTTGTTTCTAACACATAGGTTATTCAAATCCGGCTTGCCTTAGTTCTTTAAAAAGCTAACTATTAGGTGCACCTTCGTATTAAATCTCAAAATCTGCAGCTAAATAACTGAGAAGTTATGTTACAAAACTCGAGAGGGTTTGTGAGCTTCCTCTAAGGTTCCAACCTCCCAATACTATCACTATTCACCTCCATTCCTTCAAAACTATTACAAAATTTCCATTCTACTCTCCTTCCTCTTCCTAACTATCAAAGATGATCATCCTTTTCTTCCTCAAGAAGCTTGTAAGAATTAGTACTTCTTTAAATTGAATTTAAAGTTATTTTTAGTGGGAAAAGAGTGAGCCCCAATCATGCAAATTCGCCTTTTATAGATAAAGAGAAGGAAGGTGAAGGTAGACCCAAAGCTTGGTGGCCAATGGAAGGAGAAGGAGAAGGTTCTTTGCTTAGTGGCCAATGGAAGGAGAAGGAGAAGGTTCTTTGCTTGGTGGCCAATGGAAGGAGAAAAAAAAGGTTCTTTTCTACCTATTCCTTCTTTCCCCTTAAGCAACTTTACTTAAACCTTCATTTTTTATCCTTTAACATTAAAGTTTTACTTTACCATGGTCCTAGGCCATTATTTACACATCCCCTTCCTTTCCTTGGCCTATAAATTACGATTGCGTAACTTGATGTCACAAGTCCCCCACCTCCATTGTTAATTTGATTTTGTTGAAGATCTTTCCTCCCTTCCTTGAAAATATGGCGTTGCACACGGTCACATCTTACGGGCCCCAAACCGCACAAGCGAATGAAGAACCACCTTTGGAGTCATCTTTAGATTTGACCCTAACGCAACATCCTTGTGATGTAGATCTTGAACCTCGAGAGGTGCGCGTTCATTTTGAAGTTGAACCCCCTCGAGCCCGGTACTATCGTATTTCGCCAAACTCCCACACCCTAGTGATTTTATTACAAGTCAACCCCACTTCCGGTGACGAACCCAAAACTGTCTATGAAGGTTGTTATGAAACCGGAGACACTTCTATCTTCGTTTGGTCTTTAATTCTTGGCATTGGACACTATCGTTGGTTGCGCGGTCCAATTCGTCGACTACTTCCTAATAACAAGGTGGATTACCTAGTTCGTACCACTCGACACATTCTAGACTTCCTACAACTATGAACTATGGCATAGCCCATGACTTGACATATACTTGCAACTCCTCGTTGAACTTACTCATAACCTAAATAAACGTTTCAGTCCCTATGAAACTCCTATTATCATTGGCACACTATCACATCGTCTATTTAATCATTAAGTTGAGTTGAATCAATCTTATGTTCCCACGGCTTGAAGATTGTTCTATCACTATTGGGTCTTTCACTAACCCCTTCCCTTCATAAATTCCTAACATCCTTGTTACTTACTAAATACTAATACAAGAATAATGTTTTGTTACACACCCTGAACTCTGGTGTTTGTTTTTCTTCCCACAACCTTTTAGAGATTTCTCACCCCTACTTATGCTAGTAAGGTTCTAAAACTATGGTTTACCAACTTTTTGCTGAAGAAAAGAACTAACCCAACCAATATTGTCGCAACCCTACTTTGGCCAAGTGTGAGGGTGAAGCCCAACACTTGGAAAAAGTGGGATTTGGAGCCCTCCGGGACTCCTGAATGTTCAGAGCTCAACAGCAAGGGGCAAAACACCTTGCATTGGAATTTTCTTGGTGTCATTGAAAAGGTCTTGAAACGTAGATATCGAAAATGCCCTCGCATTTTCGATTTGGACATCTGTAGCTCAAGTTAGGGGCAAAAGAAGGGCCGGGAGTCAAACTGGCAGTTTGACTCCCGACCACTAAAAGTCAGGAATCGACCAGCTCCTGATGTCTGATTCGGGAGTGTGATACGTCGTTGGAAAGATCTCAACTAGGGATACAACTTCAGTTTAAACCTTGTCGAAATCCAAGGTCAGGGCGAGGAGCTACGACCCCTCAAAGTCCTGGGAGTCCAGAACCGGGACACTTGGTGGGATTTCGGGACTCCAACTTGGGAGTCCCAGGAAAAAGAGCCATTTGGATGTAGCCTCAGCGGGGCGTCGCAGAGTATACTATATGGGGGATGGTGGTGGCATCCCCCGAGTCCGAGCCGTGGTGAGTCTTGTGGTCCGAAGTGCCTGTGGCTTGTCCCAACACCAAAGGGTGTCCCGGAAAGTGATCTAACCACTTGGGTGGTTTGTTTTGATGCAGAATCTAGCTTGATCAAGTAATACCTCTTCCTAGTCTAATCTCTGGGCTCCCAACTCGACCCTCTACCCCTTTCTAGAGTTGGAAGTCGGGAGCGTGCTTCCAAGTCTCAACTTCCGCAATTTGACTTTGTGAAACCCTCAAGTTGGTTTCACCCCGTGACTTGGGAGCGCGTCAAATATCGTATTTCAGAAAACAAAACAACCCCCCCACACCCTGTGTGCATTCATCAACCCCCATTCTAACACAAAGTTGTTAAACCCCCCTAATAACCTCACCACACTCGCATAATCCTATCACAATTCTTAAACATTGAGACTACTAGCCATGGCCATGTCGATATGACTCACACCATGCCTTGTTTAAGGTGATTGAAAAATATGTGTGAGTTATTGGTAGCTATGTTTATCATTATGTAGGAAAATGTAACAACATTCTTTGTAATGAAACATGGTTTTAGATTTTATGGTTAACAAGTGTGTGAAATTATGAATTAGCAGATTCACAACTAATCGTTATTTTCTTTTACAATGGTTGGGTTTCAACAAAGTTGTTGTAAGTGGTGGAACAATACTAATATTTCCAAAAGCCCTTCCAATTTAGCCAATATATATGACTTTCATCTCAAGTTATATATACAACATTCTTTATGGTTTACAATTGCATGAGCAAAAGACCAATTGTTACAAAACTACATGATCTTTGAGTGGCACCCTGGACACAATAAAAGGTTTCATGATTCATCATAACATGAGTTGGAAGGAATTTAGATCACAAAAAGCTTGGGGTGTTGAAGGTAAGGTTAACATGGGTGTGTAATATGAATGTGTTTAAGGTGATCAAATCCATACAAAATTATGTAGTAATTTTTCGAACACCCATTTTTAAGGTTATATGTAAACTTCATTATTTAGGCCTTCGGGTTTAGTCAATAGTCAAATTACGAACCTTAACAATAATGCCTAGCAAAACTAATATCAATAGTGTAAGTGGTTCACCTAGATATGGCCAAATCTAAACTTTAATTCTTTGTCCATTTTTTATCAAATGGAATCATGGATTACAATATATTTATAAATAAAAATACAAATAATTAAACTAATATTCCATTTGGCAACTCCATATATTCCAACATGTGTCTTAATCCAACACCATTCAATTTTTTATGATGAAGATAAAATAATTAATATTGAATTAAATTTATAGATTATGCCACATGGCATTCATTGACATTTCAATGTGTCATCATTTAAACCATTAATAATGGATGATGATGATAAAAGATTGTAAACCTAAATTATATTTCTTGAAAAATCAAGATTTTGCCACATGGTGTAATCCCAAATGTCCACATCCAACGATATAGGACCATTCAAAATGGATGTCAGCAATTTGATAATTATTTTCAAATTTTAATTTATGTGGAATTGGAAAATGTGCCACATGGCGGATTTCAATTACACCAAGTGTCACTATTTTGAACCATTGAAATGAACAAGTGGATTAAATGATTTATTATTATTACATTTTCATGAAATCATCATTTTGCCACGTGGCCAATTCCAATTTGTCCATGTGTCATCATTTATGGCCATCCATAATGAATGGCCTAGATTATAACTATTTTATAAAATACATTTATCTTAAAAACAACCCAAATATGCCACATGTCGTATTTACATTGGGCCACAGGTGACATTGTGTGCCATTTAAAATAGATGATGAGGATACCAATGCTATTTATAAAACAAAATCTAATATATTAATTCACTTGGTCTATCAGTGTGTCTGTCTGAACCTGTCCATTTCGACCCATTAACAGTCTCTGCAAGGTTGATCTGCAACCCCAGATGACAGAATTGAGGTCCCAAAATGAGCCACACCTGGCCTGAAATGTTCCAGCGCCAGGTGCAGGTTGTGGTGGCGGAGAAACACACGCTCACTAGATCCTCCGTCTCCTCGCACCAGCCATTGATCACGTCGTCACGAACTGATTGAGTTCTCGGAGACACCCTATCACAATGCATGAATGGAAGCGTTGGGAAGGGGATGTTATATGAAGCTTCCCCTGAATCCGTCGATCATCCGTCCGTTCGTCATCCGTCCGGTCCGTCACACCATCCCTCTACTGAGAGTCTGACATTGCAGCTTTCTGCCCAGGTGGGGGTGGTGGGAGGTTGGAGGGGAGGTTTTTTTTTTCAAGTTGTATTTGGTGTGGAGAGTGGACAGTCCATGTCCAGTTGGACAGTGGACAGTGGACTTTTCATGCAAGTTTTATTTGGGCGCAGGGGGGAGGATTTATTTTCCTTTCAGCCAATGGGAAGGCCCAAGGTGCCTTGCTTTTATTCCTTTTAAGTTTGGGGGGGGAAGGATTTTTTTTTCATTTTTCCATGTTTCCCAATGTGTTCTCACGGTGTTCCCTCTAAGTTCCTAATGGGTTCCCAATATGTTCCCAAGTTCACAATGTGTTCTTCAACATGTTCTGCATATAAGCACCTCACTTTTATCCCATATGCTTTGGCAAATGTTGTTCTCCTTTCACTTGTGCATTAGGCACGGGGTTCACACTAGTTATAAGAAAATGTCTTGTGTTGTGTGAGGTGACTTTCTGTCCCTCTATTCCCAGTTCAATGAGTTGACTATATTTGAAAGTACATATGTTATCAATGAAGGAAAAAAAGTATAAGTGTATTTATAGAAGTTAAATTGTGTTTGTAGTTTAAACCGAATAGCTTGCTTCCTATGCATGATTTACGATTGAAAATTGATAGATATATTTTCCAAGCTTGAACACTCCAAATCCTATAATTTTATGTTAAATTGTCACCCTTTCAAATCAAGTTTTAAGGATTCAACACCAAATTCAACTTGGCTGCAAACCACCAATCACTTAACATATCACTCCTATCACATATCTTGTCCAAATCAATCTTGCCTTAACTCAATTTAAAAACCAACTACAAGGCACATTTGCCTACCAAATTGTAGGCTCTGCACTTAAACTAATAAAAAATTATGCTACCAAACCCGAAAGGGTTTTACAAAGGCAATAAGTTCAACTTGGTTGCAGACCACTAGTCATTTAAAATATCACTCCTACCACATATGTTGTCCAAATCGAAGTTGCCTTAGCTCATTAAAAAACTCTTTATAAGGCACATACGCCTACCAAATTATAAGCTTTTTGCTCAAATTAGTAAAAAGTTGTGTTACCAAACCTGAAAAGGTTTATGAAATTCCTTTAAAATTTTCAAGCTCTGAACTCTATTCTATTCACTTTTATTTTATCAAAGTACCCCAAACATCCTACCCACTCTCCTTCTTTCCACCATCTACTAAAACTCATCATCCTTCTCCTCCTTTCCTAAGAAAAATCACACAAGAAGAAAACCCCCAAAAAAAATAATTTCCTAAGCTTTTCAGCACCCCTCCTTGAGCTTGTTCTCTTTGTCCAATGGAAGTTGTGGCACTACTACAAAAGTGGGGTGTGATTTAGTATCCTAAATCACTATGAGACTTTAAAAATGAAATAATTTCATTGCATTTTACCAATTTCACCCTGATGAAAGTTATTTCATTATAATATCATTATGTAAACATCATGTTTCATTACTAGTTAACATACTTCACTATTAGAAATTTATTGAAATAAATATGTTTATTTATATGTTTTAGAATATTTTATATATGTTATTTTATGATATACGTAATACTATTTTAAGCTATTTAAACTTATATTTTATGTTATTAAGGGCTATTATACATTATTTTGCTTTAAGGTATTTCAATTAATTTATTATAACCTTTTAAATTATTTTAAATTAAATTATTCAACTAATTTTAGGTTATATTTTATGTTATTTTATTTTAAATTAATACATGTTATTTCAAGTTATACTTTAAGTTATTATAAATTATTTTATCCTAAATATAATAGCTTAAAATAATTTAAAATATAATGATTTGAAATAAAGTAATTTAGAATAAAAATTAATAACCTATGAAAAAAATTAAAAATACCTTGCAATATAATAACTACCAATAGCCTATGATATTATAACATAGAATATCCAACAATAATTTATAATGCAATAATCACCAATAGTCATTATATAACATATAATAATCAACAATAATTTATCATACAATAACCATTAATAAAATAACCACTAATAGCCATCAATACGTAACAATAAAATAACCATCATTAGCCATTAATATAATAACATTAATAACCACCAATAACCACTAATATAACAACAATAATAACCACCAATATCGACTAACAAAATATCCACCGATAACCACTAATACAATAACCATTAATAACCACCAATATCCACTAACAAAATATTCACCAATAGCCATTAATACAATAACCATTAATAACCACCAACATCCACTAACAAAATATTCATAAATAGCCATTAAAACAATAACCATTAATAACCATCAATAGCCATTAATCAAATAACCATTAATAATCATTAATATAGTAACCACTAATAGCCAATAATAAAATAACCACAATAACCATTAATATAATAACCATTAATAGCCAATAATAAAATAACCACAATAACCATTAATATAATAACCACCAATAACCATTAATAGCCATTCACAAAATAATCACTAATTGCCATTAATACAATAGCCATTAATAACCACTAATAGAATAACCACAATAACCATTAATCGAATAACCACCAATAGTCACTAATAGCCACTAATAGCCATTAATACAATAGCCACTAATAGCCATTAATAGCCATTAATAGAATAACCACAATAACCATTAATAGAATAACCACCAATAGCCATTAATAAAATAACCACCAATAACCATTAATAAAATAACCACCAATAGCCATTAATAAAATAACCACCAATAACCATTAATAAAATAACCACCAATAGCCATTAATAAAATAACCATTAATAGTCATTAATATAATAACCACTAATAACCATTAATACAATAGCCACTAATAACCATTAATATAATAGCCACTAATAACCATTAATACAATAGCCAATAATAACCATTAATATAATAGCCATTAATAACCATTAATAACCATTAATAACCATTAATATAATAGCCACTAATAACCATTAATAACCATTAATAAAATAAGCACTAATAACCATTAATATAGTAGCCACCAATAGAATAAAACTAATGGTCATTAATAGAATAACCATTAATAACCATTAATAACCATCAACAAAATAATCACTAATGGGCATTAATAGCCACCAATAAAATAACCATTAATAACCACCAATAGCCTCAATAAAATAATAACCAATAACCATATATTAGAATTGCTTGGGATTGCTAAAAATAATCTAAAGTGAAATAATTTATAATAGACAAAAATAACTTAAGGTGAAATAACTTTCAATAACCAAAAGTAACCAATAATAGTTTCACATAATAAAAAAATAACCTAAGATGAAATAACTTAAAACAACTAAAAATAACTTATAATAGTTACAAATAGCTTAAATTGAAATAATTTATAATAGCAAAAAATAACCATAAATAATTTAAAATAACCATAAATAACCGTAAATAATGTAGGGTGAATTAATTTAAATTAATGAAAAATATTCATACAATTATTGAATGTAGATTAACATAAGTAATATTATTATATGAATAAGAGGATTATCCATTTATTAAACATTATTTTTTTCAAAAAATGGTCATTTAAATGTTATTGAATAATGATATTAAAAAAAAAATTGTTCAAATGATTTTAAACTTTCAAAAGGAAATAAATGTAATTATTTACATTATTGAAAAAAATTTAAAAGTAAACTTGAATCATTTCATTTGAACAAAATCTCAATAAGATATGAATTTTCAAAGTTTATGTTTTTGTAATGTTTAAAATTAAGTATTTGATAAATAAAATTTAATGTAACATATTACCACAACAAGTGGGGTGGTTTGATGGTAAAGGTGTTAGCCTTCATTCCAAAGGTGAAGGGATCAAACTTCATGATTGGTGTTATCTGGTTAACAATGGTATGTTGACCAAATATTCTCATATTTAATTCTTAGAATAGGTGCCTAGGTTGATTACGTGGGCTATCTACATAGGCTAGGTTTATAACCTAACCTACGTAGTGCCACATGTCAATAAATCATAGGCTAAAAAATCATGAAATTATCAATAATATTGTATCTCAAATTTTTATTGATTTCCATGTTGGCTAGTTAATTAACTAGCAAATGAATGGCTTAGTAAATTTGTATTTCACCTGACAATAACCTTGTTTCACTAGTGAAATAATTCATTGTCTGTAACAACTGGTTTTCGTTCATTAAGGGGTTAAACAATTTCATTAAGTAAAATTGTCCAAATTCACTTAAAATCTAATGAAATCCAAAGTGAACTAGGATGCATTTTGTACTAGTGTGGAAATCTTTCCTTCTAATCCATGGCCTCCTCATCCTTTAAAAACCAATGATAATTGAGAATGATTTGCCTTATAATGGAGTTTAGGATGACGATTCTAATGCCCAATGAAACACTAAGAGGGTTCCATCCTTCAATCAAATAGGATGATAATCATCATGACCAATGGAATTAGAAGATTCATCATTTTCTTGATCTTGGACATCTTGATGAGATTCTTAATATCCATTCCGTTTATTTAACTTTCACATCCTACTTTTTCATCTTAATTATTTCAAATAACTAACTATTAGGATAATTTATCAATAGTAATAAGTAAACATCATTGAGTCCTTACTTGACTGAATCCACTCAATGATAGTAGTAACTTTCTTACGTACCATTTACTCTTTTGTTTTCCCCTAGTTATTATTTACCATGTACTAATTGTGAAGTACATAGTAAATTGGAATTAAAATTTTTATCACAAGAACCCTCACGTACTTCTAGATCTATCATCGAAATTAGGGCTTGATGAATCCATTAAAAACAGGATGTCCGAATTTTCATGAGGTTCCATCATCACTGCCACACATTACACTTACCCTAATTTGTTAAACAAAGGCATCGACCCCTCTAAATGCAAGTACCAAATTGTTTTGACTACCCTTTTTTTTTTTATCGCAGGAGGAGATTCAATCATGGCGGATAATGTTGTTACACCCTCGAATCCTCCAATTATGCCCTTAGAAGAAGAACAGTTTGAAGAAACACCACTTGATGTGAATGTCTCCCAATAATTGTGCAATGAAAAATCGTTCGAAAGAATGGTGTGCACTCGAATCGATCATTCAACATGGGATCGTCGATTGTCTCCTAACCCACATGTTTTAGCGACCTACTTAGTTCTCGCTCGTGGAAGTACACCACAAAGGTTTGAAGAGTGTCAATGTGAAGATGATGATGTTCGTCTTCATTGTTGAACTTCCGTTCCCAGTGATGGCCATTATCGTTGGCTACGAGGCCCCATCAACCCCTTTTCCATGGAGCATCGAGCTAAATACCTAACTCGCACCATATTAATTAAATATTATCATGGAGAACTGTTATTGTTAACCATGGGCTCGAAGATTGTTGTATCTCTATTGGACCTTTCATTGACACCTTTTCAACTATTTCATGAATCTCAACATCCTTGTTATTTACAAAATACTAAAACAAGACTAATGTTTTATTGAGCACCATGAATTTTGGTGTTTGCTTCCATCCCTAACCCTCTAAAGATCTCTCACCCTTAATTGCACAACGAAGGTCCAAAAATTTTGGCTATCAGCTTTTTGTTGAAGAAAGGAACTAAAACACTTTATTCACCAATATTGTATTTCAAAAAGAAAGAAAAAAACCCCCACGCAACCATGTGCATTATCATCCCTTATTCTAACATGAAGTTATTAAAAACCCCTAATAACCTTACCACGCTTGAATATCCATGATGCAACTTTCAAAAATTGAAACTACTGCACATGGTTGTGTTGATATGGCTCACACATGGCGAACAACTATGGGCTATTCAATTGAATAGAAACCTAAAATCTCTAGTTATCCATGGAAATTCCCACTTGCATCATTGCCCAAAAAAAAAACCCTTGATATCCGCCCCAATTGGAGTTGGCTTGGACCTATAGCCAAAAAATGCCTAATCCATCCTTCCTCCCTTGATGGAACAAGTTTGGAGAAATAAGAATATAGTTTCAAAAGGTTAGAAATTCCCCCTCCTCCCTCGACAGAATGAGTTTGGACCCAGAAGTGAAAAATATTTGAACCTTGCCTTCCTCTTTCATCAGATTAGATTTGGACTACTGGAGAATGATAAAAGGATATATGAAGGACAATGGTAAATTGAAAACAACAAAAAATCGAATGATTTTTGCCCAAAGTAAAAAATAACTGCCTGAATTCCCAAGGAATTATGTTTAATGGCCTTTCAACTTAATATTGCTACTACTACGCCCACCATTAATAACTATCACAACATTAAAGATGAACACTTATATATTCAAAATAACTTGAAAAATGTAGTTCGCTACTTCTACCTTAAACCTAAATCCCCACTACATTCATTCGGCATAGGAGAAAAAACCTTGAAGATTTTGATTCACAAACAATGCATAATTCCCAAGAAATGACTCCCATAAATTCCCTTCAATTCTATCACACTTTGTAATCTTTACATCAACCACCGTTGGTACGAGTTGAGAATTCTAAACCATCAAGGTTCTTCAATTGTATTGAGTTGTTCGGGAACACTTATTTGATGATATAAAGACTAGTCCACAAGTCATCAAACTTGCCCAAAAATTCTAACCTCATGGCATCCTGCACCATGACCCACATACCCGCATTCAAGGTTCTTTTTTTAACCTTGTCAATATAAACCTTCCTTTACCTTTGAGTTGTCTCCACAAGTTGGGCCACCAACCTCCAAGCCTCATTTAGGCCTTCCAACCTCTCCAACCTATCCTTCAGTGATTGTGAGTCATCCAACTGCTCATCTATGGCAATCTTCAAGGATGGAACTTCAAACTCCATTGACAAGATGGCTTCTACTCCAAACACCAACGAAAATTCGGTGGTGCGGGTGGAAACCTTGTAAGTGGTTCTATATGCCCACAAGGTGGCAGTCAATTTATGATCCCAATCTTGTTTTGAGTCCATCATGATCTTGCCTAAGATGTGCATTAGAGTTTTATTCTCCTTTTCAGTTAAACCATTGGTTTTGGGGGTGGTATGGAATGGTCTTCCGATGGTTAATGTTGAAAAGTTTCTGTCAAATTGACAATGGCATCATTTAGAAGTGAGAACCTCAATCACTTATCAAGATCTTTGGACAACCAAATTGTGAAATGATGTTCTCATAAAGGAAAATTGTCGTTTGTTTGGCATCAGCAGATTTGATCACTTTGGTTTCCGCCCTTGGTCAAGTATTCGATCGCCACAATAATGTATTGCATTCCCTTTGAAGAGGTTGGATGAATAGGCCCAATGTAATCTATGCCCCACTTCTCAAAGGGCGCCAAGGGAAGAGATGGATTTAATGCAAGATCTAAGTCAAGATCATTTTGAGCATAATGTTGGCAAGCATCACATCGCTTCGTATGGGGATTCTACATTAGCAAACATGGTAGGCCAAAAGTATTTAGCTCTAAAGGCCTTTTGAGCAGTTAATCCACTCGAAAAATGACCACCACACACACTATTGTGGCAAGCCTCTACAATAGTTGGAACCTCCCCATATGTGAGGCACCTCCGCAAAAGGCCATCAACTCCCTTGGGATAAAGTTTGTCCAAGATGAGAGCAAAATGGGTACAGTTAATTTGAACCTGACACTTCTCATTTTGGATAATCCCTTGATTAATTGTTGAATACTAAAAGTCAACTATGTGTTCATACCATGTGGGCACAACCCCTATGGAAAACAAGTTGGCATTCGAGAAATAGTCTTCTATTTCACCTATGCCAAGTTCTATGGACAATCAAGATAGGTGATCCGCTTGCTTGTGCAAACTTCCTGGCTTATATTTGACTACATAGTCAAATTCTGTGAACAACAACATCCAATGAACAAGTCGATCGCTAAGGTCTGGCTTGTTGACAATATACCTCAAGGCAATATGATCCACAAAAAACACTACAAGATTCATGAGCAAATAGTGCCTAAACTTCTTGACACTAAAGACCATGGCTAAACATTTTCGTTCTATGGTGGTGTAGTTACATTCAGCATTGGTGAGTTGTTTGTTAGTAAAGTCTATGGGGTGGTCCTTACCATTTTCATCAAGTTGGCACAAGGCACTACCAACTGCCACCTCTGAAGCGTCACAATAGACATGGAATGGTTTATTCCAATCTGGTGGTAATAAACAAGGGAAAGAGGTGAGTCTTTCTTTCAAGGCATTCAACCCATTTTGACATTCCTAGGTCCATTCAAATTTGATTATCTTTTTGGTGAGGTTGGTCAAAGGTGTAGCATTGGTAGAATAATCTTTAATTACCTCTCGATACCATCCAATGTGGCCTAGGACCTTCTGAACTTGTTTGATTGTGGTTGGAGGTTGGAGGTTTACAATGATTTCCACCTTATTAGGATCTGGTTATTTTCCCTTCTTAGAGACAACATAACCCAAAAGAATGTTTCAAACCACTGCCAAGTACACCTTCTCTAGATTCAATGAGATGCCAACCACCCTACATCTTTGGAAACATGCCCTAAGCATCTTTAGATGTTCTTCTCAGGATGTTTGCATGCTAAAATCATCAATGAACACAACCATTGACTTACGAAAAAGTTCAGAGAAAGCATAGGTCATGACTCTTTGGAAAGTAACTGATGCATTACACAACCCATATGGCATCACAACGTAAATGAATGTGCCCCATGGGGAAGTGAAGGTCGTCTTGTGCCAATCCTTGGGTGCTATGGATATTTGATTATACCCTAAATAACCATCCATGAAATTATATAATTCTTTCCCTGCTACTTCATCAACAATTGTGGGAATGAATGGCAAAGGAAACTAATCTTTGAGGGTGTGAGCATTTAAGTCCCTATAATCAACACATACCTTCAATTTGTTTCCACATTTTTTTTTTACCAACATTATGTGTGATAACCAATATGTGAGCTTTATTGGCCGGATGAAACCTACTTGTAATAATCGTTCTAGTTATGCTTTAACCACAAGCTACATTCTTGGATTCAACTTTCTATTTTTCTGTCAAACTAGTTTGGTTCCAGGGACTAGTGGAATTGTGTGTCGGGCTATTTCTAACGGAATGCCTTTGAGGCCTTTGTAAGACCAAACCAATATGTTTTTATATTCCATGACTAAGGTTTTATACTTCCCAAGTTCTTTTTCATTTAATTGAGAACCAAATTTGACATATTTAGGTTCCTCATCCTCATGATGGACTGGGACCTTGACCTAATCATTCTCTATCACATGTATAAGATCAGTAGGGCCATGGTACCAATCATTCAAGACGAATGGATAGATGGAAACATCTCGACCTACTTGAGACCATATGATGTTTGTTGAAAACGCAGTGGTGATGGTAGTATAGTTTTTTCCCTCATGATGGTGTCTAAATCTTCTATTTGGGTACCATCTATTTCAAGACCATACACATCTTCCATACAGATGTCATCAACCAAGGGGGCCAAGTTTGGGCAATCATCATCCAAATCAAGTAATTTAATTGCTTCAATAAAGTGGATGGTGACCTCATCTTCTTCGTAGGGGTTCTCTACCAACCATTGGATAAAGGATCCATCATCTTCGAATCCATATAGCCTGGACCTATGCATTTGACAAGGTCAATATTTGTGCATGAATTAGTTTGTATGAAGATTGCATCAATACCCAAGTTTGGATCCACCTTGTTTTTCATGTTGATGGTCCTTGGCTTAAATGGTCCATGGGGTAACATAAGGAAAATAGTTCGATTATTTGGTGGACCAAAAGTAATGTAAGACATTTGGCCAACCAATTCACTATTTCCCTTGCTAATCGTAACCATTTCCTACCAAGAAGCAATGGGTAACCACCATCTTCATCATGCATATGCAAAACATAAAAGGTGACTGTATACTCTTCGTGCCCAAGATGTATCAAAGGTCCTTAATTTGACCTAATGGTTTTGATGGCCTGTGGTATACTAGTTTCACCTTCCATGGTGATGGTCCAATGACAAATAATCCTAAATGTAACATGGTTGATTCCAGCCTAATGTTCACATTACTGCCATCATCCACTATGACACAAGGGATTATCTTGTCCATAACCTCAACTTCAATCTCAACTAGTCCATAACCAAAAACATCATCTTTTTTTCGCTCATTCAAATCGAGGTCATTATTTTTTGAGGCAACCTTAGCCGCTATTGACATACTCTTTGGCTTCCTATGATTTGTAACACCTTCCTTCATCTCCTTCCTAAGCAATGGTGCAATTTGAATGACTTGGCCAAAAGATATGTTGGCCTTAACCTTGCATAGGTCTTGCCACAAATCATAAGACTAGACTCATTAATTATGGGTTTTAACAAGGTTAATCTTGCCCTCGTGATGATGACTAGATCCCCAAGATTCATCCCTAGGCATGAATTGGTAATCACCTTCATTAGGTTCAATTATGGATGATGGCATATCATTCTTCCTCATGTCTCCTACCAATTGTTTAGTTGTCTCATTTAACTTAGAAAAATGTGGTGAATCTTCATAAAAATCTATAGAGATGGTCTCCTCTTTGCGTTCAATTAGTGGACCTTTGACGGCCATACCTCGCATCTCCACCAAGGTAGGTAGCTCTAAGGTGTTTAAGCATTTGGCAAACTCCCCCACTTTCACAAGGTTAGAATGAGGGAGTATTGTTTCATGCACGAGTGCAAGATTCGATTGCACCTCTACAAACCTAACATCTTGAGAACCTTGCACTGGGGGGTTTGGACCTTGACCCTGAGGTTCGGGTAAGTGAATTACCCCTTGGTTCTTTTGTAGCATGGCTGGTGGGTTGTGGGTTTGCCTATGGTTTTGATGGTCATAAAAGAGATTTGGTGGGCCATTAGTTGCCATAGGTACAGGGAACCTCACACCTCTCATGTTATCTCTAGCTTGTTTATAATAATCCCCATGGGGAGGATTCAATGGTATGACCTTATTAGGTTTTTGGCATTGATATGTAAGATGGTATTTTCCATAGTTTGAACACACCACCTGATTTTCTATCCAACATTTTCTTGGGGGATGTTTTTTCCCACAAGTACCATAATTGTGTGGTTAGAATTGATGACCAGGTGGGGGGGTTCGAAGTGGCTTGGCCTACTTAGTGAGGGGGCTTATATGGTTGGGTGTTTATTGATATGGATTGAAATGATTGTTGTTGTAATAAGATTGGGCAAAATTGAACAATGTGATTTGGTTGTTTGTAATGCGTGCACCATAAGCCCGACGTATGAGCACCAGATTCATGGTGCATTAGAACAACATTTTGGTTTTGATTTTTGACCAAACATGACATTTGTTCACTAATTCCTTGCATGGTCCTCATCATCTCATCTTTGAAATTATCATTTGATCGTTTTACTTCAACTTTAAACTCCTCCCATTAATGATCCACAAATGGAGTCACCATTTGGATAAGCTCTAATGGTGGCAACATGGCCAAAGGTGCATGTTGCATTAATGGGACTTATGGAATGGTTACATGATGGTAATCCATTGTAAGATAACGAGGGAACTCATTAGGGCGATGGTAAAAAGGTATGAATGTAGGAATGGGTTCTTCTACCCTTCGAAACATCTTATCATTTTCCTTGTCAATTACTTCCACCTCTAAAGCTACAAAAAATGTTGATTCTAGGTTTTTAGGCCCCATGTTTAAGATGTTTTGAATGGTGGAAGGCATATTGAATCCTTGGATGAAGTAATGATGAATGGTATTATCATTCAACACGTTTCCCACAAATTGAAAACACACATACATTTCATGATTATGCTTCTATATATGACATTGAAATCACTTCAAGGTGGGAATGATAATGAAATGATGTTTTACTGACATACAAATAAATGTGCATAATTGTTTGGTTGACATGGTATGGAGGACAAATTAAATCCAAAGACCATTTATTGTCTTTTTCATCTTCTTATGGCAGATTAATGTTCAACATTAGAAGCACACATTGAAGGAAAAAATGGAAAGCTCTGTCATACTACCATTTGGTAACATATGTGGGACAAGGTACATGATCCATCACCAAACACCTTGTCTAAAGAACCCCCACATGTGGTAAATGAAATATCTATATTGATCCTAGATCCATATTTATATGCAACACATACCTTTAGGATGCACATATATGTGCACATATATATGCAACTCTAGACTTTAAGATGACATAATCACTCAAAATCTAACCCCTTAGCAACAAGTAGGACAATAAAAAATATTACAATAAAAAAAAAATGTAATGTAAGTTCATTATGTTCAGGAAATAATATGTATATATAAAAAACTTGGGTAAATATAATGACATAAGATTTGTGACTTTTAAATCTAGTAACACGTGCCCTCTTATCACCTTTAGGTGAGTGATTGAAATCAGGGTGTCAAGTATTGGATGGGTTCAAAGTGATAGTTGTATAAATCATTTTTTAGTCATCTCCATAGGTTTAGAAACCTTTGCAAGTGATTAAGCATGGGTGCAATGTAATGACCTACATATAGTGATTATGCTTTGGTGACATTGAAATCACTTGAATGTGGGAGTGATAATAAGTTGACATCTTCGTGACATATGAATAAATGTGCATAAGTGTTTGGTTAACATGGGTGTGGGGGGAAAACTAAGTCCAAAGGCCATTTATTATCTTTCATCTTATATGGTAGATTAATGTGCAACATTAGAAGCACGCATAGAAAGACAAAATGGAAAGGTCCATCATACTACCATGTAGTAACATATGTGGGACAAGGTGCATGATCCATCCTTCCCAAAATCAAATGTTTGTGTGTTGTATGTTGTACATTCAAATTTATGTTAAGATTCAAAGTTTTATGACACAATGGTGTAGGAGTAGATTTAATCCATGATCAAAGGTAAATGAATGTCTAAATGATGACCATGGCAAATTAAAACCTTAATGAAGGTAGTGTATGTTCTACATATGTAGTTGTGTGAACTTGACATGGTTTAGTGATCAGTGTATTTGGCTTCTTAATGTTAATCAAGTGAATCTTCCTAATGATAGTTATATGCAAATGGTACAAGCGTGGGTGTTGACACTTTCATGACAAGTGTAGTGAAAGTGAATATATAATGTGAAAGTCACCCATTCTTGAATTGATGGTTGGATGGCACCCAAGTGACTTACCAAAGTGGTCTAGTAGTTGCTATAAACATTTGATGTACATTGTGTTGGTATTAGACACAATGAGAGTGATGTTGAATGGCATCTAAATGTTACAAGTGAAATTACTCTAGAATAGTGTACTAATGGATGTGAACATCTTATGTACTACCAATAAGACATTATGGAGAGTGATGGTTAAATGACACCAAGTTCACATACACGTGATTTTATTAGAGTGATTTAGTAATTAGTGTGAACATTTGATGTGCTAACAATAACTTCTCGAAAATGATGGTCAATTACACCAAAGTGACATGTACATGTGATCAACTATTAGAATGGTCTAGTAGTGAATGTGAACTTATGATGTGCTGATAAGGTGAGCTTGACAATGGATGAGTGACAGCCAAATGACACCTAAGTGATTTTACTATAGTGGTTTAATAGTGGATCCAAAATTTGATGTGACAATGCTTAAAATTTTGAAAATGATGTTGAGTGACACATAAGTGATGTGTATAAGTGACTTCACTACTACAATTGTCTAATATTGTAATGGATATGAACTTTTGATGTGCTATTGAAGCACATTTGATTATGATGGATGAGTGACACTTAAGTGACATTCAAGTGACATCCAAATGATTTACCATAGTTATTTAGTATAGATGTGAACATCTAATGTGCTAGTGGTTAGATTCTTGAAAATGATGGTTATGTTGTGACACCCAATTAACACTCAAATCACATACAAGTAGCTTCATTAAAATGATTGAATGGACACAAAGTATGGGTGATAAATGGATGGTTGTTAAAGATGTAGATGACCTAAGGTTTGAAGGAATTTGATTTTGATGGCTATGTTGTATAGTGGAGCTTACAACTTGCATGGGGGATTTTACCCTTTGGGCACCCCTAAGTAAGGTGTTGTCTAAAATTTGGAGTAACCATTTAGTTGATTCATAGCAACATGTTGCAAATTGGTGTGTGAGGTAGGAAACAAATTATGAAAAAATTGGTGGAAAATTCCATCATTACAAATAGTAAATGGAACAACAACTTGGAGGCAAAGATGGAAAGTTTGGCACTGTGCATGAAGGATATCGAGAAGTTGTTGTTGGAAAAAGGATATTTGTGGTGGATTAGTGTTGGAGCATCCCTTGGGTCGACAAGTGGATTAGAGGAAAATCAATTTTGTACCATCATCTTTTATTAAATATATGGCATATATGAGGTAATGATTTGAATTTCAACACACCTTATAGGCTCTTTCTAACTTATTGATGTAGGATTTAGTGATGTGAGAGGAGTGATGTAATACTTGGTGATTTGGTAGATTGTCACTTTAGTGAAGGCAATGTATCATGTATTTGGACCACCTAGTTATGTGAGTGACCATACTTGAATGAGAAAAATAAGTGACATGTGCCATTTAAATGACCAATCTTATGTTCAGATGTATGTATGGGGCATGTAGGGGGGAATGAATTGAGTTTTAATGAAGTTAAGTTTTATGACTTAGTGATACATAGGCCAAGTAACAACATGATCAAATTAATGACATAATGTTTGGCTATTAGGAAAAATTGTCACATTAGTGAAGGTAATGTATGGGCCACTTTGTTATGTGAGTGACCATGCTTGAGTGAAAAACAATGAAGTGACATGTGCCAAAATGACTAATTTTACTTGTGGAAATGTGGACATCATGTGCATGTATGGGTTTATGATTTGAATCTTAATGAATAAACTTTATGACTTAGTGACATGTAAGCTTTAATAACATGATATGAATGACATTATAATGTTTGGTGAGTAAGATATTTTTCCCTTGAACAAAGTTAATGTATGGACCACCTAGCTATGTGAATGACCAAAACTGTTCATGGGAAAAAAATAGTGACATGTGCCACAATTTAAAAAAATTTAGGGATTCAAACTTTGTGAATTCCAATGTGACAAGTGATTATGATTAGACACAAGAAAAATGGCAATTGGAAGATATGGATTAAGATGAACTTTTATATAAACAACCTCCAAATCACTAATAGATGTAATGACATGGAGTATCACTACTAGGAAAGTGTGGTGTAGTTCACTAGACTATTTCACTGTGGAACCATAAAAGTGAATTGTGTTCACTATAATTTCATTGCTTTTACCTTCATTGGTGAAAATGGTTCACTATATGGTGTACATGTTTACATTTTATCTATATATTCCCATTTCAAGCATTGATCATGCGTTTGATGATTATTTCCACCTACATTTTTACTCTTGCTTTTGGGGGAGGGAAAAATTATGGATGTGGTGGAAAATAATGGCTTGACTTTCTTGTGCACATTAGGTACTTAGATTGTTTATCACATTTCAAACCCAAAAATTGTCTGGTGAAAACATAGCATTATTTCCAAACATGATTAACCGGTCTAGAGAATCCTCCTCCAAGCGATGAGGATGAGGAGCTGCAGCAGCAGCTACTCTGTGGGAAGAGGTTTCTTCGGAAGTACCATCCTCAAGCTTACCGTGTGCTGCTACAGAATGAATGCTTGGTCCGCGGATGGTTCAAGGACTTGTCAGATCCCGTGGTTGGCTCTTTCTTCGATCCGATCTCAAACACGATAGATGCGCGCAAGAAGCTTTACGGAGTTTCATTCACAAGAGATAACCTCAGCTTGGAGCTCTCATGGTCTTGGTTCCAAGAAGCAGTGAGGAAGTCGTACTCATGAGATGGAGAGAAGACGATATCTATGCTTGGGTTCTGGAGTACTGCAAGCAGCATTGCACAAACGGGGGGAGAAGAAAGCGAGCACCCTTGAGGGAGATTCCATCATCCAAGCAAAAGAAACCCAAGAAGTAGCATGATGGTTTAGGGTTTAGGGCAAAGGAGGATGAAGAGCTTCTTGACCTCTGCAGAAATGGGGAATTCAATCTCCAACTTTGGGGATTGAAGAAGCAGACAACAACCTTGGGCATCGAGCTTGCTGCGAGAGATAGATGTTGTAGTCTATTGAAAGGCCTGCTGGGGGAAGAGGACACGCAAAGCAGCAGCTTCTTCATGGATGACAAGAATGTGCAGCTTTTTGGCCATGGGTTGCTTGTTGAAGTGGTGAGGAAACAACCTTACAAGGTTTGGGCAGTCAAAGTTCTGAGCTTAATGCTAGAAACAAGTGAATTGTATGTGCCTTGTGGCTTGTAGTTCAGAATCACAAACTTCAAGTGAAAACAGTGCTAGAGGTATGTGTGCTTTCTTTCCAGATTGTTTTCTTCCTGTTGCCATGCAATTCTATAATTTTCTAGGTCTTTAGGGTTTTCTGACATCTGTGTATATGTTTGTTCTTCTGCAAAAGCACATGTACATGAGGATGGTTTCTTTGTGTGATTTGCATTTGCAGGGCTCTGTGATTCACATGCCAGCTTCATACATGAACCTTCATGCTACCCAATTCTTCATGCCTGCTGATGACTATCATGATGAATTCTCTGATAAGCCCAAATTCTAATCTTCTGATGAGGAGGTATGCAGATTTGTAATAATGTTCATCTAACTATAAAACTTTTTAAATCCTTGGAAACCCGTCAGAGCTCTGATGATATATGCTATAGGACTGATCCCTTTTCCCTGAGACAAGGTCTCCAAGATCTAGAACTCTGGATCTGTGCTTTTGGTTTTCCTTCTTGTGCATGCTTTGACGAGTGCACTGTCTATCTGATCTGTGAGGACTGAGGTAATTGGAATTGTACTTGATCAGATAAAGCATTTTGTCTTTTTGGTCTGCAAAAGCATGACATATGCAATCTCTTCAGCAGATTGCATAATTCAACCTTTGCAAACCAAAAACATAATGTTGGATCAGTTGTGATTCCATTCACATGAATCTACAAGCAAATTAATATCATGTGTTGTGTGCAAGCAACTGAAGAGATTGCATACCTCAGCCTGCACCACTCAGAAAGACAAATGCTTTATTAGCTATGATTCCAATTATATGACCTACACAACAACCGAGGTCATGTGTTATGTTCAAACAGCTAGTCTGAAGCTGTGTTAAAGTTCAATAAGTGTATGTCTTCAGAACCAGTATGAGAATGAGTTCAAGTCTTTGGATAATCATGTGCTTTTGTTACCATCTAGAGGACTGCAAATCAGTATGGGCTAAGCCTGCCATGGATGGTGGGATGCAAGATGGTGGCCAAGAGCCCATCAGCAGCTCAGATACCTTAGTCCCTGATCTCTCGGAGAATGAGCAGGGTGTGGTTCAGGATGGATCTGAATCTCTTTCCAATCATGGTTGTCAAGTAGTTCCAGAGATTTGCTTCATTGAACTCGTAGATTTGATTTGGGGGTGGGAAAAGTTTTGCTTCTATGTTTTTTTGTTTGCAGGGAGCTGGTAGTAGCATTCAAGTGATGGAATCATTGCATCTAAGAGCCCTTCACCAAATTTGTTTCACTCAAATTGTCCATTATCATAAATTTATTGATGTGGTGTGTCTAGGTAGTCTAGGGCAACAAAATGTCATCCAAGGGTACTGATGACTCTTCATTTGTATAAATTGTAAGCACACTAAAAGTTCAAACAAGGATCATCAAACCTTACAAGTTTATATGCATGTTTCTTTACTTGTCATCTTGAGTTCTTAGATGGACACATGGAAATTACAAGATGAAAATACTATGGAGTTAATCACCCATATTTAATGGTTAACAAATGGAAGAATCTCCCTAAATTCACCAACCATAATTTGTGAAAAAGCTCTCCTAAATTAAGTAAACACAATATTTAAAAACAATTTAAATTAACTAACCACACTTGGTGAAAAAACCCTCTTAATTGACTAGTGTTGTAGGTTGATTTAACTAATAGGTGTAATTTCCACCTAAATTTGGGCATCACTTTTTGTCATCTTGTTTCACTAGCTTAATTGACCTGTCCTCTCAACCGGTCCCCGGTCACTAGGGGTTAACATGTTTTACCATGATTTCATACAATGAATCTGTCCTAGTTCACTCAAAATCCTAGTGAAATACAAGGTGAACTTGGCCCACATCTCCTAGTAGTGGTGGTTTTCAATGGCTCATCCCATATGTGCATGATTTCAAATATGAAAATATAAAGACAAAACACCTTGTTTATATACTTTTTAAAATGAGAATGAAAGCCAAAACATATGGGATAAACTTTTTAGTTGCAAGTCATTTGCGACTAACATTTTTAGTTGCAAATGACTTGCAACTAAAAAGCTTATCCCATATGTTTTAGCTTTCATTCTCATCTTGAAAGGTATATAATTAAATAGGTAAGTGACAACTTACTAGCTAATTAATTAACTAATAAAATTACTAATAATTTAATGAATAAAATAAAAGACAAATAAATTAATAAGTTAGTTAATTAATTAATTAACAACTAAATTAGAAATTAACTAATTAATTTTATAAATTATCCAATTAATTAATTATTTATAATAATAATCATTAATATATTATGACTATTGAATTAATCATATTATTAGTTATTATTAAATATTAATTAATCAATTAACTAGATAAATATTATTAATATATAATTTTCATATATTAGCTATTAACAATTTAAATAACAATTTCCAAAATTGAAATGTAAATTTTCAAATTCAAATAACAATATTCAAATTGAAATGTCCATTTTTTGATTCAATTAATAATTTTCAGACTAGAAGTAATAATTTTGAAAATCCTAAATAATAATTTGGAATTGAATTTTTAGGTTCAAATCAAATGATTATTGAAAAGTTAAATGAATTTTTTTCGAAATTGAAATATAAATTTCCATATTCATATAAAAATATTCAAAATTAAAATGTCCATTTCTATAATCAATTAATAAATTTTTGACTTGAAATACTAATTTTTGGATTTGAAAACATGAATTTAGAATTCAAATATCAATTTTTAGATCAAAGAAGCCTTTTTGAATTTAAATTGAAAATATCATATTCATATCAAAACTTTGAAGTTCAAATAATCTTTTAAACAATTGAAATAATAATTTTCAGATTCAAATATCAAGTTTCAATTTCTAATATTGTTTTGAAAAACTAAAACAATAGTTTTCATAATTCAAATATCAATTTTCAGATTTGAATAAAAAATTCAAAGTTCAAATATTAATTTTGAGATTCATTATATGAACAATATATATATACGTATGCATATACATATAATTTTAGTATATACATTAAAATACACCCGTATCTCATTGTAGAAGACCTTTAAGATGCAACTAATTTGGTGACTACTGCGACTAATGGGACATATCAACCTATTAATGGATGAAAATGAATGTAAAATTGATCCAACCAATAGGATGAAAATTTTAATAGTTGCATCATAGTTGTGAGAATGACGAAAATAGTTCAAATTTGGTTTTGTAGTTACAAATATTCCCAAATCCAGTTGCAAACGACTATAAGTCACATGTAGTCGTGAATGGAGTGGTTACATTTTAATTGACTTTTACTAGTGCTTGTCACTCATCTTAGTCCCCATTCCGAAACTCCAACACGCCCTTCTGCCTTCAAGTGTTACAAACTAGGGAGCGTACCCCAATTCTTTTTTCTTCTAATGTTTTCACTTTCGAACTCACATTTGAATCTTTGAAGGAATATGGAGGTGCATCACTTTTTGACTAATTATACTTTGTCATTTTGAGTACCAAAATGACTAACAAAATGATTAACTATTTGATTGATAGATAGTGGGACCATTTGACTGGGTCAATTTTCTATCTAAATTAAAAATTATTTTTTAATTATTATTTTAAAAATTAATAGGTAGGTAGGTAGGTAGGTCATAAATAAGTCTAGGTCCCAAAAAAACATTAAATAGTTAGGTGTTAACTTAACCCGGCTTAACCTAACCTAATTTAACTTCATTGAGCTACCTTAATTCCACCTACCTACCATAATTTTCTAAACATGCACATAGGTTGAAATTATAAGAAATTGAACCCCAAACTTTTATATTGATAAATTAATTCCTTACCAACGGACTACACCATCAAAAGTGTTCAAGTTTTATCAAGTTTATTATTTCATAAGTTTATTTCACATCATTAAACATAGTGGCAAAACCTAGGTGACAATTAGTGACTAAACCTAACGTCTAAACTTAATGACTTAAAATAATGGTTAAACCTACTAATTTAAAATTAATGGCTAAACATAATTTGGCTAAACCTAGTGACTTAAAATTAATGGTTAAACATAATTTGGCTAAACTTCATGATTTAAAATTAATGGTTAAACATAATTTGGCTAAACTTCATGATTTAAAATTAATGGTTAAACATAATTTGGCTAAACTTCATGATTTAAAATTAATGGTTAAACATAATTTGGCTAAACTTCATGATTTAAAATTAATGGTTAAACATAATTTGGCTAAACCTGATGATTTAAAGTTCATGGTTAAAATAATTTAGCAAAACCTAATGATTTGAAATTAATGGTTAAATATAATGGCTAAACTTAATTATTTAAAGTTAATGGTTAAACATAATGGTTAAACCTAATTATTAAAATAATGATTAAACTTAACATCTAAACTTAACGGCTAAATTTAATGGTTAAACTTCATGATTTCAAGTAATGGCTAAACATAATGATTAAACCTAGTGAATTTGGTTAAACATAATGATTAAACCTAGTGAATTTGGTTAAACATAATGATTAAACCTAGTGAATTTGGTTAAACATAATGGCTAAACTTAATGACTTAAAATAATGGATAAACTAACGGTTAAACTTAGTGATTTAAAATAATGCTTAAACTAACGGTTAAACTTAGTGACTTAAAATAATGGTTAAACTAACAATTAAACTTAGTGACTTAAAATAATGGTTAAATGTAATGGTTAAATTTAATGGAATAAAATAATGGCTAAACCTGATGGCTAAACTTAGTGGTTTAAAATAATGGCTAAATCTAAAGGCTAAACTTAGTGGTTTAAAATAATGGCTAAACCTAAAGGCTAAACTTAGTGGTTTAAAATAATGGCTAAACCTGATGGCTAAACTTAGTGGTTTAAAATAATGGCTAAACCTAACGGCTAAACTTAATGACTTAAAATAATGGATAAACATAATGGTTAAACTTATTGATTTAAAATAATGGCTAAACATTATGATTAAACCTATTGGTTAAACTTAGTGACTTAAAATAATGGTTAAACATAATGGCTAAATCTAATGGTTAAATTTGGTGAATTAAAATAATGTTTAAACAATGGTTAAACCTAGTTGTTAAACTTAATGACTTAAAGTATTGGCGAAACATAATGGTTAAATATAGTGATTAAATCTCATAGCTAAACATCATAGCTAAACATAATGGCTAAACCGCATTGATAAACCTAATGGTTAAATTACATCGTTCAACATAATGCCGAAACCTAGGTTATATTTCATGGCCAAATTTAATGGTTCAACTTAAACTAAACCTAGTGCTAAATTTAATGGTTAAACTTAATAGTTATACTTAATGGCTAAATTTAAATTAAACCTAATGGCTAAAATTTGGCAAATTTTGGGTAAATTTAATGGTTAGATTTAATGACTAAATTTAATGGTTACACATAATGGTCAAAATTAGGTAGATAAGTGATTAAATAGGTAGGTAGATAAATGTAAGTAGGTATGTAAATAAATAAATGAGAAGGTATAAATAGATAGGTAGGTAGGTAAATAACTAGCTAAATAAGTAGGTGGATGAATAAGTAGGATGTAGACATATAGGGTAATAGACCATTTTGTATTTGACTAAAGATCATTGGCTATCTTGATTAAATGTTCAACTTGGTTAAAAACCATTGGTCGTTCTACTAAAGATCATTGGTCATGTTGATTAATTATTCAACTTGACTAAAGACCATTAGCCGTTTTGACTAAAATTGTACAACTTAATTATGTGTGTATAATCAAATAAATTGTCATAGTCGAGTTGATCAATCAATAAATACATCTATCATTCAAACCCATGGCCTTTAATCAACTACACATGTCCATTAATAAAAAATGACAAGTTAGTCAATTTGGACCTTTTGAAAAACCATGATTTGTAAAAATGCCACCAAGCGGAGTTCATACCATCCATTAAGTTCGGTAAAGTCGTAAATTAACAATTTGGTCTTAAATTATTTTTAAATGTGTTTTAATTGCAATTTTTGAATCATCAATACAAATGGCAAAATTGTATGGTAGTTTGTCACATCTAGAAATTCACATTGTGTATTTAACACTACAGCAAAATGGCATACTTAAAATCCAAATTAATGATTCCCAATATTATGGGTCTATTTTTTATGGCATAAATTAAACCCTTAGAGATATTGATGTTGATTGGGTTTTTTATTTGTATCAATTTACTAAAGGTTTGTATGTTAGAGATATTGTAAATCCATTAAATGAATTATGGAATAGTTTAAGCAAATGGACTAGCAACAATAATCGTACATCATTTATAGGGATATTAGTTGGTGTCATTGGTGGAGTTATATTTATTGTATCATTTCAATGATCTAGTTATATTATGTGCATGCAAGTGAGCAAAGGTTTTAATGCTCTTATTCTACCAATTTTTCATTTTTGGTTGAAGTGGATAAACAAGTTCAATTATGAATCTTGAATATATCATGTTGATTAAATTTTGACTTTTTGTGGCTAGGTGACATGGATGCAATTGAAAAGGAATTTTAAAGAAAATTGTTGAAAAAATGAAGCAAATGTTAACAATTAACACCAACTAAGCTAAAACAAGTAACAAATGTTTTTGAGAAAAAACTAAGTGTGGGTGGATTTCATGAAATGTTTTATATGGCAAGTTGTTAAATGGGCAAGAAATTAGAATTAAAACTTTATCAACAAGTTCTCACCAAAACAAATTAAAGTTCTTCAATGAGGTAAGTTTTTCCACAATTCAAAAATTTTGATTAAAAGGAAAGACCAATTTTCATTCTTCATCAATGGCCATTGTTAAATATGTATACTACCTTATTGTTTGTCATATAATGTTTTTACAAATGTGGGCATATGGATCTTATATGTATAGATTGAACTATTTTCCATGGTGCACCACAAGTATCTTGTTTCATTCATTAGCTACATTACTACAAAATGCGTTTTAATTCACTATGGGTCTCACTAGATTTTGAATGAATTTCGACATTTTTACCTAGTGAAATTGTTTCATCCCCTAGTGAATGGGGACCAGTTGTTATGGACAATGAATTGTTTCACTAAAACCTAAAGAAACAAGGTTATTCTCAAATTTTCCAATGGTTTAATTAACCAACATGGAAATAACTTAAAATTTAATTATTTAATATATAATACAATTGATAATTTCATTATTTTTTAAATCTATTATTTATTGACACGTGTCACTACCTAAGCTAAGTTTTAAACCTAGCTTCGGTAGGTAGGTAAACCACATAATCAACCTAGGCACCTATTATAAGAATTAGACATGAGAATATTTGATCAACATACCATTGTTGACCACACACAACACCACTCATGAGGTTTGATCCCTTGACGTTTGGAATGTAGGCAAGCGCCTTTATCATCAAGCCACCCCACTTGTTGTAGTGATATGTTACATTAAATTCTATTTATCAAATACTTCATTTTAAACATTACAGAAACATAAACTTTGAAAATTCATATTTTATTGAAATTTTGTTCAAATGAAATGATTCGAGTTTACTTCTTTTTTTAAAATTCAAAAATGTACATAATTACGTTGATTTCCTTTTGAAAGTTTAAATCATTCGAGCAAAAAAAAATTGAATATCATTATTCAATAACATTTCAATGACCATTTTTTAAATTTTTTTTAATAAATGGATTTTTTTTGTTGACATAATAATACTACCTATGTTAAACTACTTTCAATTATTATATGACTATTTTTCATTAATTTAAATGATTTCACCCTAAATTATTTACGACTATTTATGGTTATTTGCAATTACTTTTGGTTATTTTTGGCTATTTCACCTTAGGCTACTTGTGGTTATTATAAAACAAAATTTGGCTATTTAAACTTATTTCACCTTACATTATTTTAAATTATTATAAGTATTGGTTATGCTATGTTATTTTTTACTATTGTAAATTATTTTAGTTTAAATTACTTGTAGTTATTATAAATTATTTTTGGCTATTTCACCTAATGTTATTATTGGAAATTTTAGTTTATTATAGGTTATTTCACCTTAAGTTACTTTTATCTATTATAAATTATTTCATTTTAAATTATTTTTGGTAATCCTAAGCAATTTTAATATATGGATATTAGTTATTTTTTATTAGGGCTATTGCTGGCTATTAATGGTTATTAGTACTTATTCTATTGGTGGTTATTAAAGACTATTAATGATTATTCTATTAATAGTTATTAGTGATTATTTTATTAATGGCCATTAGTAGTTATTCTATGAATGACTATTGGTGGCTATTTTATTAATGGTCATTGGTGGTTATTTTATTAATGGCTATTGGTGGCTATTGTATTAATGGTTATTGGTGGCTATTGTATTAATGGTTATTGGTGGCTATTTTATTATGGCTATCGATGGTTATTCTATTAATGGTTATTCATGGTTATTTTATTCATGGCTATTAATGGTTATTTATTAATGGCTATTAGTGAATATTTTATTCATGGATATTGGTGGTTATTAATGAATATTATATTAATGGCTATTGGTGGTTATTCTTTGTAAACCATTGGTGGTTATTTATTGGTGGTTATTGATGGTTATTGTATTATAAATTATTATTGGTTATTATATGTTATATTACAACTATTGGTGATTATTGTATTATAAATTATTGTTGGATATTTTATGTTATAATATCATAGGCTATTTGTATTAATTATATCGTAGGGTATTTAAAATGATTTTCATATGTTATTATTATCTATTATAGATTTTTTTCCTTAAGTCATTATATTATATTTTAGATTATTTTAAGTTATTATACTTAGGATAAAATAATTTATATAACATAAAGTAGAATGAATTTGAATAACTTGAAATATAACTTGAAATAACATAGATTAATTTAAAATAAAATAACCTAAGGTATAGCCTAAAGTTAGTTGAATAATTTAATTTACAATAAGTTAAAAGTTTATAATAAACTAGTTAAGATACCTTAAGGTAAAATAACATAGAATAGTTTAAGGTACAATAATTTATAATAGCCTATAATAACAGAAAATATAAGTTTAAATTATTAAAATAACTTAATATAATAGAGGATATATCATAAAGTAACATAAATGAAATAGTTTTAAAAACATAAAAATAAACCTATTTATTATAGTAAATTATAATAGTGAATTATGTTAACTAGTAATGAAACATGATGTTTACATAGTGATAATATAGTGAAATAACTTTCACCATGGTGAAATTAATAAAATGTAATGAAGTTATTTCACTTTTAAGGTCCCATAGTGATTTAGGTTAGTAAATTGCACCCCACTTTTGTAGTAGTGCACTTAACCCAAAATTAAATAAAAATATTCATATGTTTACACCTAACTATATACTTCCCTAACTTACTTACCTACTTTCCTACCTACCTACCTACCTAAGTAGATATTTGGCCTAGGTAGGTAAATAGGTTTTATCTAGATATGTGTTTAGCCTAGAAGGGTAGGTAGGTATATAGGTAGGTAGGTACCTAGTTCAACCTACATACTTAAATATTGATTTAAATGAAATTTGGACAAATTCAATTAATATGCCACATGGCAAATTTATATTGCACCACGTGTCACAATCTAAACCATCCAAATACATAAATTAAACGTCTTGGATTATTTCAAAATAGTAAAGATATATTTTTAATTATTAAGAGTTGGGACACGTGGCAACACATAATTTGTTCCCTTGTTCACCCAAAAAGTCGCATCCTAGTTGCAAGCGACAATACGTATATGACAAGTCAAAGGATGAAGGTGTATTTTGTTGACTTTTTCTTTCATCCAAAATTTGTTGTCGTTTGCGACTAGTGTCATTTACGATTTGTCCAACACAACTATTAGAATTTTAGTTGCCAATGTCGTTTGCAACTAAAAATTAGTCGCATGGACCAGTTGCAAAATGACAATTTTCTATTAGTGAAGGGGGTCAATTATTCACACAGACCTGCACAAACCAAACAACAAGATTCACCACAACCTGGACTTGGGGGAAGTTGCCACCTTCCCCCTTATAGTATTTTCTGTGATTAGCCATGGGGGTTACACCCAATTTCAAGAGTTTCAAGACTCTCAACTTATAGTATTCTTGGCATTTTAGTGGCGAGGAATCAAATTGACACTTTGACCCCTAACCCTTCTTTTGGCCACAATTTGTGTTTTTAAATACTCAAATGGGTCATGCAAGCCCATTTTAGATATTTAGGTTTTGAGATCTTTCTAATGGTATAAGGAACTCTTTAATCTAATGAATTTTGACCCTTGAAATACTTTTACGAAAATTCAAGACTCCATAAGGATTTCAAATCCCAAAATGGGAGTCCACTTGGGAGTGTGTGGGTTCATTTTCTCACACTTTCGAAAGTGCAATTGTGACTCTTGGGTTGCACTCTTGGCCCACACCTTTTCATGCCTTTTGCTTTGATCGTGACAAAAAGGTCACTGGTCAAAATAGACAGTGTTGAAATCAACTTGTCTAAAATGGCACTTTGGTCAAGTTGACCAATGTCACTTTTGGGTCCTTTTTGACCAATTTCCCTAACTTAAAAAACCATGATCTGTAGTAGTGTGGCCATTAAATTTAAGAAATGTAATAACCCCCATGGTCAAAAAATAATTGCCACTTTGTAATGATAAATTTTTAGAAAGGTAATACCCTCTTGGCATGTATGACACATTAAAAGGCTTTCCCAATATTACAAAATCCTATTATGGCCCATAAACATTAAAAAAAACTTGGTGATAATGGAAACTTATTTTTTAAAAATAGCATCAAGCCTAAAGTGAGAACATGATCATGTCCAAGGAGTCCAACAATATTATTACCAACACCATCAAAGTCTATTGAAAAGACCAATTATGGATTATAACTTGAAGAACTATAGATGGCAAGTGTACCATCCCATTGCAATATTAGGAAAATTTGACATCCATATGTGTTCCATGGCTTTGGCCAACCCAAGGCACACAAATTGGATCCAATGTTTCATTGTAACATTGTTTCAAACCATTATATTACGCATATACATTGTAAATGGACAAAAAACCACATGTGTCCACTTGGAGTGTGCAATAATAATTTCCTTGCAAGCTAGAATTTGTATTCTAGAACATTTGATTGTAAGCATGACTATTAATGTACATCACCAAGTTATAATCATTTTGCAATACCAAACCTTAGATTGAATTATTCGGATATCAATTTTGAAAAAGGACATTCCTAACCATTAGAATGTTTGTAGCTCTCCCTCCTTTCATCATGGAAGTTATGGTAATCAATATAAGGAAAAAAAGTATTAGTTGAAACATATTGACATAATCTTCACTTCTTTACCAACCTATAACTTTAAGCTCCAAGGTGAAAACATGTTAATTGAAGCAAGTAAGATCACTTGGTATTTCCACTTGCTTCTTGTATCGATTAATATACATAAACAAAAATTACCAACATAATAAAATTAAATTGTTAGATTTGGAACAAGTTAGCAAACCTTTCCATTGTAGATTGGACAATGAACAAGTTAAATGAAGAATAGGATTATGTTGTGAAAATTAGATGCTTTAATAAATTATAGTTATTATACATTTTTTTCTAATTTTGATGCTCCATAAGAGCGTGAAGTAGAATATTTGAACCCCATGTCTTGTGGAACTAGGAATCCCAAGGAGCTTTCAAGAACAAAGTGAGATGAATTAGATAAAGTTCTAAACACACATATGCAAAAATGGATGACCACTACCTAAAGGCTTATCTAGCTTTGGAAGTTGTTGTTTTTTACAACTTGGACAACTAGATGAAGAATTTGTACACAATAGTTTAGAAACTAAAGGACAAGAATAGTGATGGGTCAAAACATGTAACTAGGAGCTAAAAAAGGCATAAGATGTTAGACATAATCAATCAAAATCAAACATTTATTGTTTTATTAACATTTAAAACCATATTAAACCATTCACGGCAAGTTAAATCTTTTTCCCTTCATATGAATGTCAAGGAACTTAAAGTAAAAATTCATTTGATCCAATTTTGAGTTTTGGTTTTAATTTAAGACATTTGAAATGTACTCCTATTGTGTCAAATGGAATCAATTTTGCAAAGGAAAAGATTCATATAATAAAATAATTTTCATTGAAAAATAAATAAATGATAAGAACATATTAACCACATTCAAAAAGCACTCATACTTTTAGAAATGTGGAATCCTAAAACTTTAAAAATTCAAAGAATGTTTCAAAATTGCTTCAAAGCTTCAAAAGTCCTTTACCACATATAAATGGGTTACAATGTACATGATGTATGAAAAAAAGTTATAACTTAAATTATAATAAAATTAAAGAATGTGAAAATTTAATTTTTGGAGATGAATTACAATTTTGATCATTTTTCAAGATGAAAAATTGAATCTATGAGGAATCTGCACACTTAAAAAAATTCATAAATTTTCAATAATGAAAAAAATAATTGTGATGCATTGAAGAACATTTAAATATTTTTTACAAGTTACAAAAAAATCATTTACATGTAAAAGTGTTTTTGGGAAAAAAAAACTTGTAGTGCTTTTCCAAAGCAATCCCTTTGGCTCCCAATTATAGGATTTGACCCCGATAGAGTGAAATTGAACAACAATAACTGACTTTTTTGGCTAGGCAATATGAGATTGAGCCCATGTTTACATATAATATATCCTTGATATATAGTTAATTTCTTTTTGACCATCTAAGTCAATAAGTGTTATCAACTTTCCAAATACACATCTTCAATTGGGCTATAATTCACAAATGTAGGAGCATGAAAATGCTAACCTTATTGTGTTTGAAGATTGAGTACCAATGATTGTTCAATTGATGGTCCCTTCAAAAAATAAAAATCCTAGATGCCCCTTTCCTTGCCCTTGCTAGAAATGAAGTACAAAACATCTTTTAGAAAGTGTTGTTATGGTCATCATTCGCAACAATATTCCATTTACAACCAAGTACAACAATTTTGAAAAATCCAAAATCCTCCAATCTAGAAGAGGATGATGAATTTAGAGCAAGTAAAGGTCACAAAACTTTTAGTATTTTGGATTCTTATACAACGAAAAAACTAAGTTTAATTAATATGTAAAGTTATCCCCACCATAATTAAGCTTGTATTTGTTTACAATACTAGCACGCAAAGATCATGCACTTGCAAGGCCTTTAGTGTCAAGTTGTCCTTATTTAATCACAAGACACTTTTTAGTATTATTAGGAAAAACTTGAACTAATTTTGCTTTGCTTCAAAGGAGAGTAAGCAGAGTAATGAGGCTGCTGGTGTGAGAAAGCCTATAATTGTGAAGGTATGCATGCACATGAAAAAGAAAATTAGATCTTAGAGTGCACATAGTTGAGCACCCATCTCCTTGCATGACTTGCTTCATGCTACTGGTTATGGATTTAGGTCCTAGGTTTTGTGTTTTTTCTTCACAAGGCTTTCATTGTGCATTCTACACTTTTGGGTGCAATCTTTTGTTTGGACTTTGATTTTTCTTTTTTCTTTTCTTGTTCCCTTGCCAATTTTTTTCCTTTATGTACTTGTAGCCGAACAACGGGCGACTGGACTTAAGCTCCAAGGCTCTGTGGCTTGTGAAAAGACATAAACTGAAGTCAGGATTTATCTCACCGCCTCTATTCATGAGTGGTGGCAGATTTTATTTTGATTTTGAGAATAAGGGAAGCCGGATATGCATGGGCTGCATGGAGAATGGACGGCGCTATTGATGGAGTGCAATGACGTTGCATTCATGAAGGAAAGGAAGGAAAGAGGACGGTGGAGAATACGTGGAAGGCGAGACTTGTAGAGTAAGCCAGCAAACCCAGAGAGGAGATGTGAGTAGGGTAGGAAGTAGTTGGAACGTGAGGAAGTTTAGGAGAGAGAGAACAGACCGGAGCTTAGGGAGGATTTTTGCTTGTTGCTAGTTTTTTTTTCCGCTGCGATTAGCAATTAGCAACATCCAGCTTCTGGATCTGAAGATGTTTAGTCAGAATTGAGGACCAATGCCATGGAGTTAGCAGATTTTGAGAGAGAGAGGAGCTATGAGAGCTTGTGCTGTCGGGGATTTTATATGTAATACAGAGCTGTGGATTTTGGGTCTGTAAGATGTGCGATGTGTCTGTCATGTGACACCTATAGAGGTTTGATATGTTGGTCATGCAGTTGTGCTATTGGATTCCATTTTGAGGCTTGAGATTGGATCGTCTGATGGATTGTGACGTTGTGCCGTTGAATGTTCGTGCGCGCTTTGTCTGAGTGAGTGTGCATGATCGACAAATTGTCTGTTGTGTTGTGTCGTTGCTATGTGAATGTTCGGGTGCGGGCAGCTCGTTTCAGTGTCCTGAGGGGTCTAACAGGTGCGAGGACTCTCTGTGTCCATCTCGATCTACCTGAGGAGGACCTCTCCTTTTTTGGTTACATACTTATTTCTCATCCTTACAAAATAAACATATACACGCCGAACTAGCTACCTCCATAATTTCAAAATAAAAAATCAAAGTAATACCAAGTAAAGATAGATTTCAATGTTGTGTGTGGAAGTGTCAATAGTTGTATATATGACGTGTAAATCCAATGTAAATGTAAATCATTTACACATACATGTCCAATTTTTTTACACTTACACTTTTCTTGTTGCAATGGATATATATTTTTTTCACACTTACACATGAGGCTAGTGTAAATATTTATTAAATACACTTACACAACCTCGTATAAGTGTAAATACTAAAATTATTTGTAAAGTCACCTTGTCTTTGGGCCTCTTTTCACCCCAAACACTTCTTTTAGGGGTATCCATAAAATAAGGAAATTTTATTAAATCTGGGAATGAAATGTAGAAAATCAACATTTAATGCACAACATTCAAGACTAATTATAGTATTTTTTTACAAGCAAGAGTAGTGAAAATATATGTAGCAATAGTGGAGGAATTAAAGAAAAAAGAAAGATAGGGTGAAATTCAGTTCACCATAAAAATCAAGGTCCCTTCACCCTTGAATGTTAATGTTTTCTTATTTTTTGAATCTCACCCTATTATGATCCAACTCAAGGTTCTGTTGTTGTTTTCCTTACTTTATAGATAATTTTATTATATATCTTTAATGACTAAATCTTCTCGCAAAGTCATATGAATTAGTTGTGGGTGTATATTTTGATGGTTTTTTGTTTTGAATGAACCATTTAGCTTATCTTTGAAAACATTATGAAATCTCCCCTACTCAAGTGAAAATCACATTTTTTACATTGTTATATATTTACATTGTTTTACATAGCCATGTAAAATCATATAAATATACATATATATTTATTTTTACACTTACACAAATGTAAATGAATATGAATTATACATTTAAACTTACATGGAATGTAAGTCCCAAACCATTTACATGCACAACACTAGTAGATTCTTTATTTTATGTAAGAACCTTTGGTTTTGGGTTTTTTAAATTTCAAAAATTGAAAGAACTTGGTGGTTCCAGTTTATTAAAAAAGTTCATTTTAAATAATTAAAGGATTATGGGTTTTCTAATGTTTTACTTTCCAAAGAACTATCCATTTTTGGGGGATTGACTTGTAAAACATTGATTATTTGGGGCCACTTTTAAACAAAAAATAGACGGTTTTGATTCGGGTTTCAAGTAAGAAACTTATTCAATTATGGTAATCCAATTATTAGTTTGGTTTTTTATCCGATTTGAAGCTGGTGGTCAAATTAAACCTTTATGTTTATTCAAATATGAGGCCGATTATGAAGCTAGTTTTAAAAAAAAAAAAATTATAAAGCACTATCAACTTCAATGATGTGGAAAGTGGAATTTAGTTTGAACAAAGGCACTAGAAACTACAAATTTTCAGTTTCAATGCAATTCAAAAAATGTTTTTTTGTCAAACTCATTTACAATGTACAAGTATGGAGCCTATGAAATCTACCATGGCAAAGCTTAAAAAATAAATCAGCTAAGGAAAAATTGAAAAAGTCATGGATGGGAAATTATAAATAACAAACTAACATGGCAACCTTAGTTCCACACACATGAATTTTTAGGATCCATTCAAAAGCTCAAAAAATTCAAAACAAAAGAGCTTTCATTTAGAGAACCTTGATTTTCTAATTCCAAGAAATCCAATTTTCTATCATAGAACCTTGCTTGTTTTCCAAGGGTGAATTAGAGGTGGGATGAGATTTTGGATTTTGTCAAGCTCTGGTTCAGAGGCAAGGGCGAGTTTTTGGTTTCGTTGACTTTAGTTTGATTTCGAGGGTGGGGGTTTTGTGAGTTGGGAATCAATGGTCATATACCCATATACCCCATAAATTTTTGAGAAAAGCCCACCGTCATATTAAAGAACCGCACAACACTGGTAGATTTTTCTAACAATTATTTTCAATTGTAATATATTTCATGTCTAGTAAGAAATTGCAACAAATATTGTATGTATTGTATTGGGGGGTGTTCTTACAAAAAGTAAAAACCCACCAAGCATTTTTGAAGCCTTATTTTTTGAAATGCCCACTCTAGTTTATTTATTTTTCATGTGATCAACACTTGGTATCATAGGAATTAAAAAAAAATCATGAATCTTTATGTTGTGTAATACCCTTGGCCACATGCATTACTAGAATAGGACCCACTTCAACTCAACTTCATGCTTAATTGGCTAGGGCAAAACCACAACCACATTGGTACCAATTATCATGTTGAAGATGAACGAATAAATATCATCTTCAATTCAATCTCATTATTTTAAAGTAGGGATGTGTGGGTCCACCATTTTAAAGTAGGGAAGTGTGGGCCATTGGGTGTATGCATTCTAAGGTGGCTCATTTTTTACAAATGTCCCACTCCCTAAAAGTTCATATGGTAGTGTTGAAATGACAATCTACTTTGATATCATTAATTTAGTGGGGAATTACATGGTGGCTAATGAACTAAAAATCCCATATGAAAATAAGGCATTTAAAAAAATAATTTAATGTACATGGTTTTTAAAAAAAATTTAAATCCACCCAAAAATGATTATGATATGGACTTATGAAAATATGGCTTGTTTTAGGCCATTCAAAAGTCCATAAAGAATTTCAGTTAATTTTTTTCTAGCATTTTTTTTTGCAAATGTATTTTTTAAAAAAATATTTCATATATTGAGTGCCTATAATATATCCCAAATAAAATTCATACACAAAAATGCATGTATATAAAGGCACAAACATTGAACTAATCCATATTTTTCAACTTCAAAAGTCCATTACTATATATTTGGTGTATATATGTTGCAATTTTTTAATAGATGTCTTCTTCTCAAAGTTAACAATCTAAATCTAGCCACAAGTTTGGAAAATTATGGTTTTTAATCCATGTTAATAGCATGTAATTTCATGCCATTTTATAAAAAATTGGATTCTGATTCAAATAGTGAGCCACCTTGCCTTGCAACCAACCCATTATCTCCCTCCACCTCTGGGATTATTTCCTTCCCTATTTATTTTTATAAAAATAGCCAACTTCCTCCCCTGGTTTCAAAACATGGGCCCACTAAAATTGGTGGCCTAGAAACATGAGGCATTTTTTTATTAGATCAAAAAATTAACATGAAGTTATTAATATATTAGGGTTTAAACATTATTATGGGAAAGGTAGCTAGAGTTTATGGAGAAGAATATAAAACAAAAGGTGCAATATGAAAATGTGACATTTGAAGACTTTGCATTTTGAGGTGCCACTTAACTTTCTTTCATTTCATTTAGTATTGTTGTTTTATATCTCACATTGATAAGTAATATAACAAATTACTTGACATTTCCAACTAGATTACATATTATATTATGACATCTTAGGTGTTGACATTGTTATATAGCACACAAACATAGGCATTGAAATTGGGAATACTAAAATCATAGGCATTGCATGTTTTTGATAATGTTTTAATAATTTGTCATTGTTATAATAGTGATATCATAGATATTGTAAGCAAAAATGGAACATCGGTATTGCATAGTTTTGAGAATGTGTCAATAATTTATAATGGTTATACTAGTGATATCTTAAGTATTGTAATGCTTAAGCAAAATTGGATCAAAGGTATTCCATAATTTTAATAATGTTTCAATAATATGTAATGGTTATAATAGTGATATCATAGGTTTTGTAACATTTAGGCAAACTTGGAATATAAATATGACAAAGTTTTGAAAATGTTTCAATAAAATGTAAGGGTGAAATCATGGTCAAAGGAGCCATGGGTGCCAAAGTAAAAGTTCTTTTCCAAGGACTACACATGACACTTGTCATTCTTTCATTGGTTTATAACTTAAAATTCTATAATTTAGATACTCCATTTAACACTGCATTTTAGATATAATCACATTTTGACTACAAATTGATTTTATATCATGTATATTATGCATTCATGCCCTCTATCACATATATATAAATAATTTTTGTTAAAACCACACTTACAAAATCCATAATTTTTAGGGTCAAAAACACTTTTAAACCAAATGTGTTCAAATGGGTTATAAAAAAAAATTCATTAGTTCAAGTCCTTTTGCCCTTCTAATCATCAATGGAAAAATCCTTTCCAATTTTAATAAAGAATGGTGCACATTTGGTAGAGAAAAAAAACATTTGAAAAAAAAAAGACTATCCATTCTCAAAGTTTGAGTGCTTTGAACATGCAAAAACATTTTTGATTTGTGTCAAACTTTAAACATGTAAACTTTGCAACTAATGAAAAATATTCCAATTTTTTTATGAGTATCCAAACTATTATGCTTGCCTTGTGATCTTTCAAACATACAAAAATACAATGTTAAGGAGTGTCCATTCACTTAGGTGGCTCCTTTGATTGTGATTTTACCCATAGTGGTTATAACAATGATATCATAAGTATTGTAGCCTCTAAGCAAATTTGGACCATAGGTATTGCATATTTTGGAAAATGTTTCAAAAATTTGTAATGTTTATAACATTGATATAATAGGTACTATAACCCATAGTCAAAATTGAAACATAGGTATTTCTTGTATATATATTAGGTATGATACTAAGGCATAGATATTATTTTAAAATGTAATGCAATTACATGACATATTACATATGTTTAACAATGTTATAGCATTAGACATTAGTATTACATGTCCTTGTACATGTTTGCGCTTCTTGATATATATTATGACATCTACATTTTGTTTCAATTTTGTATGCCAATGCCAACATAAACATTGCTAATTTGTGGTTATGATAATACGTTTTCATGGATATTGACAAGTAAAGATGTGTACCCATGGGTGTAGTCACAATAACACATACCACAACACGTGTAATGTTTGCTTGGTTTTTTCATGTTTTAAATTTGAAATTGTTTTTTTTAATACAATTGTATTTTTAATATATCATGGGAACATGTGAATCGACTTGAAATTAATCCAATGGGAAAACAATTAACAAAAACATTCATAAGTATTGTAATAATTATTTTTAAATAATAAAAGGACTTGTAAATGAATTTGAATTTTTTTGAAAATGACATTTTTTCCCAAAATTTTAACATAAATTTCAATAAAATAATATGAAAATTTTAAAATATTTTTTCAAAAATGTTGTAGGAACATTTTAAAAATATTTCCCAAAAAGTAGTCACAAAGGCAATAAAAAGTAGGTAGGTCTGGCTTGTGTTATGTCATTTGCGCCCCCATCTACTATAATCTATTTGATTTAATGTAGTTTGTGTTTGTACTTATTTAGAGAATAGGTGGGACACAAATTGGGGCACACCATGGTTTGCCAATTCAAACATGTTCATGTTTAAGATGTAACTTCCCTTGTTTTGATGCCCAAAACTTAGCAAGGTTTTGGGAATGTAATGGATGTCATGGCATGTTACATACCATGCGCAACATGAAAAAATACATTGAGAGAATGAAAAATAACAAAGATGTTCCTTGCCAATTCATATGTGGCAATATGATTAACTAGAAGCTAACTTGAAAAGGCCAACCATTGATAGTCACCTTGGTCATCATTGATAAGTTGTGCACGTTCATAAATGAACTTGAAGTGTGGATGTATGTGAATACAACTTAATCATCCCAATACCATTGTCTTGTGTATGCATGTAAGTATCATTGCAACTATGGACTAGAGGATCACCATGGTGATCTTAGGCATCCCAAATAAAAAATATGAGGGTGCATTTCCAAGTTTTTCGTGATACGCTTGTACAAGTATCCAAATGTTGCAAAAATTGTTTAGTATCATCAAGGGCACAACCATGAGGATGGTGTTTCGACCCATGGAGCACTTGATCATGACCTTTAATGATGTAAATCTTGATATGCAAGTCACATTTTTCTAGAGTTGAAGGCTTGGATTCAAGATCAATTGGACAATGGCTTGACTATTAGGCAAATTTATGAGGAACATAAGAAGATATGGTACAATGCACAACTTCTTGGAAAGGAAGCTTGTGTAGATGATTTTTTGATTCAAAAGACCATTCGATACTTGAAGAATAAAATGAGGAAAGGAAGTTGGAAGCATCATCCTACATTTGACCACATGACTATGCATTTGTGGACTTTGGAACATCATGAAATTGTCTTCTTCTTGCAAGAGGAAGACAAAACAAAGGACTTACCCTTCAGAATTGGCATACAAATACCATTGCAAATTGTTTGGTTGTTGGAATTTGGGCATAATGGATCATTTTCTATGGATGCAACCTTTGGTACCAATGTGCAAAGGTACCACCTTTTCACCTTGATGGTGTTTAACATCATTGTCAAGGTTTACCAATCTAGCATGGGTAATCACAAGTTGGCAAACAAAATTGGCAATGGTTACTAGCATTGAAACAACTGTTGAAAAACAATAAGATCAGAGGAGAGATTGCGCAATCAAAAGCACATAGATCACACAAGTATGTGAACAATGCTTGGAGTGAGATATCCAACTCCCCTCCAACCTTGCTCTTTATTCCCTTCCCTGTACCACCACATTGACAAACCACATCGGATAACTATTTCTCTCCTTCCTTATTCTAACATGTTTGTGGTACTAACATATCTCAAATCTACCTATGTCTTTGATTGCTTGCAACACTTATCTACCACATAGTTTATAATATCTATCACACCATTATTTATGTTTTATCTACATCATAATCTTCAACACTCCCACTTTGCAAGTAATCTAAGACTCCCAATCCCATGTTTCTTATAAGGTTTTGATGTCATTCCTTTGCCAATGCCTTTGTCAACACATCTGCCACCATATCTTGAGTTGGGCAATACTTGAGGCCTATTTCTCCTCTCTCTAACTTTTCTCGAATGAAGTGGTGTTGTATCTCAATGTGCTTTGTGCAAGAGTGGTGGGTAGGGTTCTTTGCAAGTGCAATGCATCCTTGATTGGCACACATGATGGTTGTTGCTCCAACTTGCACAAGTCCCACATCTGCCATCAACTTCCTCAACCATATGGTCTCCTTGGTGCATTGACTAGTGGCCATGTATTCGGCCTCTGTGGTAGACAAGGCAATTGTAGGTTGCCTCTTGCAATTCCATGAGATGGCTCCAACTCCAACAAAAAACACATACCCCGTGGTGGAACGTCGTTCATTTGCATCTCCACCCCAATCGGCATCACAATATCCCTTCAAACTAACATCCTTGCCTCCAAGGCACAATTTCAAGTCCAAAGTGCCCTTCAAGTACCGCATGATGCGTTTCACCGCCATCCAATGGGAAGGACCAGCCCTTGACATGAATTGACTCACCATGCTCACCGGGAATGCAAGATCCGGCTGTGTGCCCACCATGGCATACATCAATGATCCCATTGCCGCCTTATATGGAATGCCTTGCATCTCTTCTTGAATGCCTTGAAACTCTTCCTCCGTGAGTTTCAAGAGCTTGGAATTCACATCAAGCAGAGTTCCAATGGGCTTGCACTCCTCCATGTTGAAGCGTTTGAGCACCTCCTCAATGTACTTGCTTTGGCTCATGGTTATGGTGCGGTTTGGACGGTCTCTTTCAAACTCCAAACAGAAGCAATAGTGCAACCCTCCAAGATCACTCATCTCAAATTCATCTTCAAGCCTTGACTTCAACCATTTCAAAATGCTCACATTGCTTGCTAAGATGATCAGATCATCCACATAGATAATCACTATCAACAAGTACTCACCTGTTTGCTTGACATACAACGAATGGTCCGCTTGGCTCTTAGAAAAGCATTCATGGGTGAAGAACATGTCAATGCGTTGGTACCATGCTCTTGGTGATTACTTGAGCCCGTATTTTTCAACTTACACACGAGGTGCTCCTTGCCATCTTGCACGAATCCTTGCGGTTGGTCCATGTAGATGTCCTCCTCTAATTCACCATTCAAGAATGCGGTCTTCACATCCATTTGGTGGATCTCTAAGTCCATGGCAGATCTAATTGCAAGCATGCATCTAATGGTGGTGAATTTGGCCACCGGGGCAAATGTCTCATTGAAGTCCACACCCTCAACTTGAGAGTACCCCTTGGCCACCAACCTTGCCTTGTGCCTCACAATATGGCCTGATGCATCCCTTTTTGTGTGAAACACCCACTTGCATCCCACACTCTTGCGATCCTTTGGAAGAGGGACCAATTCCCACGTGCCATTTGCCATGAGTGAGCCATATTCCTCTTGCATGGCCGCCTCCCACTTGCTTGCATCCTCCAAATGCATTGCATCGCACAAATTCAATGGATCATCAAGATAAGCAACATTAGCACGTTCCACATCTTGTTAGGGTAGGATGTGGTTCTTCCACCATCCTCCAAGCGGTCGCTGCTCCCTCAAGGGGTACCTACGCTCTTCCAAGGGCTGCCCCTCTTGTTCACCATTTGTGCATCTTTAGATGGTATTGAAGGTGTTGATGAACACCCTAGGGTTGGCGGTGCCTCTTGATTGCTTGGATACTCTTTGACATCACTTGTGCCCTCATCATCATCCACACAGGGCGATTTGGAAGATGTGTCCACAATCACCACATTAGGGGTCTCATTTCTCCCACTTGGATGCATCTCCAAATCATTGCCCACACTAGTGCTATCCTCCATGAACTCAACATCCCTACACTTGATGATTTTCTTGGATTGCACACACATGAGCCTATATGCCTTGGTGCCTTCACAATACCCAAGAAACAAGCATTTTGTGCCCCTTGCATCAAGCTTACCCCTCTTCTCATCCGGCACCATGGCATATGCAATGCATCCAAACACACGCATGTGTGAAATGCAAGGCTTTCTCCCACTCCACGCTTCTTCGGGTGTGATGGATGGCAACGCTCTTGATGGACATCGATTTCTTGTGTAGGCCGCATTCACCACCACTTCCGCCCAAAGTGACTTCTTGAGGTTTTGAGCATGAAGCATGCTCCTTGCCATCTCCACAAGGGTGCAGTTTGCACGCTCTGCCACTCCGTTTTGTTGAGGCCTATATGGTGTGGAGGTTTGCTTCTCAATGCCGTGTGCCCTCAAGAAGCGTTCGAATCCCTTGGAAATGTACTCCCCTCCATTGTCCGACCGAAACACCTTGATCTTGTGCTCTGATTGTGTCTCCACAAGTGCCTTGAATTCCTTGAACTTCTCCAAGCACTCCCCTTTGGACTTTAACAAGTACACCCACACCTTCCTTGAAAAGTCGTCAATGTACGTCACAAAGTACCTTGCACCACCCAAGGATGTGGTCCTCATGGGGCCGCATACATCCGAATGCACAATCTCCAAGGGCTTGGTGGCACGCATCCTTCCATCACTTGGAAATGGTTTGCAATGTTGTTTTCCCTCAATGCACCCTTCACAAACAAATGAAGATGTAGGGCAAGGCATGTTTCCAAGGTTCATACCACTCACCATGTTTTGGAGCGCATGCACACCTTTGATGTTCAAATGACCGAGGCGGCGATGCCAAAGCTCCAATGCATCATCAATTGTTGATGTTTGGGCCAGGTTGGCCACATGCATCTCACACACCTTGGTGAAGGTCATTTGATACAAGTTGCCTTCGCGTAGTGCTATTGCAATCACCTCTCCATCAAATGCCCTCACAATGCATTCATTCATGTTGAATTGCACTTTGCACCCACTTGACAAGATTTTGCTCACCGAAAACAAGTTCGCATGCAATTTTGGCACATGGAGCACGTCCTTGATTCTAATCCTCTTGGTTCGCCCTTTCACCATCACTTCCACAAGGATGGACCCCATTCCAATTGCCTCAACAATACTATCATCACCCATATGCACGTTGCGTGTTGGAATTACCTCATACATGTCAAATGCGGCCCTATGAGGGGTCATATGCTTGGTGGCTCCTGAGTCCATGATCCACTTGCATATGGCCTTGCAATGGTCTCCATCCTTCGTTGCAAAGGCATAGTCATCATCATCCTTGGCTTTGTTGGCATTCTCCTTCTCCTTGTTGTTCTTGGCCTTGAAGCAAAATCATGCAATGTGCCCTGGTTTGCCACAATAGTAGCATGTCTTGGTGTCTTTGCGTGTAGATGTGGTCCCTCCTCTTCCTTGCATTGACACCATCGCCGCATCATCACCTTGCGGCTCCTTCTCCTTCCTCTTGGACACTTCATGCATCAATCGTGCGGTCACAAACTCCATTGTGAGGTCTTTCATGGGCAAGGTCTCCAAGGCGGTGATTAGGTACTCGTAGGACGGTGGCAAGCTCTCAAGCAAAGTCATCACAACATCTTCATCCCGCACCTCCAAGCAAGCAAGTTGATCTGCAAGTGCCTTGACCTTGTTGATATGGTCTAGAAGGTTTTCTCCCTCTTGCATCTTGCACGTGAAGAACTTGTGGCGAATGAAGAGGATGTAAGACACGCTCCATGTCTCATGGATGTTGCAAAGTGTCTTCCATGCCTCCACTGGTCCCTTGCACCTCTTGATGTGGTGAAGTTGACTATCCACCAAGTTGATGGCAATGGTGGACATGGCCTTCTTTGCGCGCCGTTGGTACTCCTTGATGACTTTGGGGTCCGAATTGGATGGTGGAGCCTCCTTTAACCCATCGACAATCTCCCAAAGGTCCATGGAGGCCAACACCATCTCCATTTTGAACTTCCAAAGGTTGAAGTTCTCCCCATTGAACTTGTCAATGACTCTAGTGTTCTCTCCCTCAAACAATGCCATTTTGCACTCAAATCTGACCTCTCTACCCACTTATGCACTCAACCAAATGCCAATTAGTGCCTAATGAGCACTCTTACATGCAATTTGCCTCAATGCACTCTCGTAAACACACTCTAGCCCCTGGAAGGCTGAATTGTGCACCAATGCACCTTTAATCACAAAATTCAGCCCTTAATGGCTCCCATTTGCATCAATGCTTCCTCAAACACTCAAAATGCACTCAACCAACTCAAATCAAGTGCTCTATGAATCAAATGTGCACAAATAGACCTCAATGACTCAAATCAAGACTTACAATGTTGGAATGTGCACACATGCAGATCCAATGCTTCCAAATACCTCCAAAGACCACCAATCAAGCACTTGTGCACCTCGAAACTCCAAATGGGCTCCAAAACCTCAAAGCTCCTCTAAAGCTCTTCAAAACTCCTCCAAGGCTCCAAAGCGCCTCAAAAAACCCTCCAAAAGTGCAAACTTGCACCTCCAACAAACACAAAACCTCAAGATCTCTCTCAATGCACACAAGCAATCAAACCTCTAATCATGCAACTCACATGTGTGGGCCCATAACCTGTTGAAAAAAATAGGATCAGAGGAGAGATTGCGCAATCAAAAGCACATAGATCACACAAGTATGTGAACAATGCTTGGAGTGAGATATCCAACTCCCCTCCAACCTTGCTCTTTATTCCCTTCCTTGTACCACCACATTGACAAACCACATGGGATAACTATTTCTCTCCCTCCTTATTCCAACATGTTTGTGGTACTAACATATCTCAAATCTACCTATGTCTTTGATAGCTTGCAACACTTATCTACCACATAGTTTTTAATATCTATCACACCATTATCTATGTTTCATCTACATCATAATCTTCAACAAGAACGCACCTTGAAAGAGGATCCCATTTCAAGGCCTTCATGTTTCATTGTGAATGATGCCCTTCAAGAGTGTGATGCAATCAAATACAACAAAAAATTTGCCTACCTTGACCCATTTTGTTTGATGTAATTTTGTTTTTTAGGGAATTTAATTTATTTTTTTTCAATATTCTTGTGTGGTTATGGGTGTGGTTGTATTTTCCTTTCAATTGGTTGTTTATGGGTTTTCATATCAAGTTGAAATATCATTCTTTTGTTAATGGATGATAAATTGTTTAATTATAGTCATGTATAGAAGGATGAAAATATGCCCATGTGCTTGTGTGCATGGCATGCTTTGAATTTTTTTAAAGAAAAACATCATTTCAAAAGTTCCAAAGGATGGAAATTTGAAGGATTATGTCTTCCAAGCTTTGAAGGCCACCATGTACAAGTCCATTGAATATGAAGAAAATATTGAGGATTTTGTTGGGCACCCATGAGAGAATTTGTTGATGACTATTGTGGAGGATTTTGGGGGCGTCAAGTTTCACAACTATTTTTGGGCTCCTTATTGAGCTCATTTAGATTTTAAAAAGTTGAAAGGGCAAAGAAAAATGATTTAAGGATTGCAAAGATGCAAGTATTTTCTTTTGAAAATTGAAAAACTCCTATCAAGATTCAATTTATGTCCAAGGTGATTTTAATCAAAGAAACCTTGAGTTTAAGGATGCCATAAACCTTTTTCTATTCAAGGCAAACAATTTCCTTCTAGAGCACAATTTCTATTCTTGAAATAAGGGGGGAGGGGGGTAAAAGCACACTATAGTGGACCAAAATGGGAATTGAAAGTCCAGTTTTGTAATCCAAATCCAATGTATTTTCACATAAAAACATTCAAATCATGTTGAAATTAACATTTATTTCATATTCAAATTCATGAGCCCCTAATATAAATCATTTAAAAACACCTCTATGAATATGAGTCTTGAAAAAATAAGTTTAAATATTGAAATTGATTTTATGAATTTGACATATTTCATTTGGATTTATAGAAAAAATGAGAGACCTTTTATAACTTGATTTTTTCATCTTAAGTATAATAAGCTTGCAAAGTAAGACCCCCCAAAGTTTTGAACATGTCTTTCACTTCCACTAGAAGAAAAAAGTCCATATCCATCGTTTTAAAACCATTATTTGGACTATTACATTTGACATATCCTACATTGTAAAGTCCATTTCCCCTTAGCTAATGATCTTTTTGGTGTAAAATTATCAAAGTTAGGAGGACTAGAATATAAGTTTCATTATTTCATCATAATTTTAAAAAATGTATCAAATGCATTTGAATTATATACAAAAAGACTTGGCTAACCCATAAAAAATTGAAAATGTTACAAAGTCCACTATAGTGTGCTTTTACCTAGGGTTGCAAGCAAGGTAAAGTAGATGGTTCACTACTCCTTGTAAAAACAATTACATATAACCATGAAAAAGTTTTAATGTATTTTTAAAAAAATTCTTTGGTACAATAATAACATGATAATAATCTTTCATTTTATGTTTAAAATGTTGAAAAATCCCATCTTGAAAGTAGAATTTCAAAAATAATTTTACTCACACAAAATGTCCAATCTTACACTATAAGATTAGTTGTCTTTGTGACTTGATTTATGATTAGGTTGTTCATCATGGAAGACATCTATGACTACATAACTATGTAGTTGAATAGGACGTGTCATTTAGGACACCTAGTCACCAATGTGATTTAATCACAAGGCAATTTGTGATTATGACTTTTGTGACTATATAGTCATGGAGGTCATGATTGCTTGATGAGATCCATAAATTATGGCCATTGGATATAATTCATTAAATATAAAATAAATATTTTTTCCACCCATGCCATGTAGACACATGGTATAAAGGCTAAAAACCCACCGTATATGTTAGGAATGTATGCCGTAACATAATAGGGATGTAGGCTAATTTAGCTAACCTTAAGCTAATAGAACAAGTTGCAAGTGTGAGGACTTGAACCCTTGACCTCCACATTGAGGGAAGAAGTCCTTAACCCCCATTTAACCATTGCATCACATGATTTTTACATAACAAAAATTATCACCGTATTGTTATAAACATTTTTTTTTAACCTACTTTATAAGTTAGGTACCTAGGTACTTACTTAACAACTTAGAACCTACCTAGTAACCTAGTAGGTACCTAGCTTGGTAGGTAATAGGTAAGTAATACCTAGAGGTAATATTAAGTAGGTACCTAGGAAGTAAGTAGGTATGCATGTACTACCTACATAGTAGGTAGATTCCTAGTAATAGGTACATATATCTACTATGTATCTAGTATGTAGGTAGGTAGTTAAGTAGGTATGTAATGCCTACTTAGTAGGTAGGTACATATGTACTATACATAGTAGGTAGGTAGATAATAGGTAATACTAATCCATAGGTACTAGCTACTTTATAAGTAGCTAACATCTATTTAAAGTATTAACATAAGTAGGTTATTAATGTATGTAGGCTATTTATGTAATCGTAATATAGTCACAAAATAGTCCTAATTTAGTCATGTAATCATAATGCAATTACAATGTAGTCACAAATTTGAGTAAAAATATATGACTAAGGATATATGACTACATGAATATATTAGGACATTAGTTGTAAATGCTCAAGTCATGAAATACATCTTTTGGCATTGTGTTACAAAATGGGTTACATGTAGATGAAATATTGATTTAAAAAAAATTCAACCTAGTGGAGCCTTAAAAAATACTTATGTATTATCAAATTATGAATGTTATAATCATAATATATCCTATTTTTTAATATGCAGTAGGCTTAAACACCATTTTGACCTAGTTAGTTTCAAACTCTCAATCTACTTTTATGACACCAAAGTTCAAATTTTGTATCCTCCCATAAACTAAATGTACGTCCCTATGGTTATATATTTTTACTTCAAAATATTTTGATTCTACTTTCTTGTGTCCATATTAAAAATGGTTCCATTTTTTAATTGGACTTTGAGTGGATTATTTTTTTTTGTCTACTTTACCTTGTCGACACCAAGGGCTATGACATTGGAAATGTTTAAAACCCTAACTTTAATATTCACCCAATAATATGTTTTGAATCAATCTTGAGGGTATTAGAAAATTTTTAGTGCAATTATTGTTACCATAACCATCTTATTTTAATGGGCAACACCAATTTTGCAATGAATGGGGTAATGTATGTATGTGGGTTTTTATTTAAGGTTAAATTTGGGTTCTTTTTTGTTTAAGGTTAGTTTTTTTAATAATTAAAATCAATGGGAGTTTGATTATTTAAGTTTATTTTTTCTTATTGTTTGTTGGCTAAAGAATTTGACTTTGAATGATGCATCTTGGGCATTAAGTGCAAATTAAAATTATTGGTGTGTTGAGGCCATTCCTAGCATGTGCATAATAGAGGTGTGTTGCTCTCAACATGTTACTTTTTATGCTTAACTCACATTTTAAACATCTACGATTCATTCAAGATTATGTGGGCCATGAACTAGCCATGCAAATTGTTGTAGAATATTATCGTGAAATTTTTTGTGCTAATTTTATTGATTGTGTATAAATCCTTAACACCAAATTGTATCACTATTGAACCCATTGGGTCTATTGTGGTTGAATTAGTTGTATTTGGGTCATTTGGGTTCTTCAAAGCAAATTTGTTTCTTTTTAGAAGGATTGAAGCAATTATTAATCCATTTTGACCTTTGATTTGGTGAGCAAACCATGAACAAAAATTTCTTAATCTATCATATTTCAATCACCAAGTGATGAGCATTGTTGGTTCATAAATTGATATTAAAAAGATTTAATATGATGGAAGTCATTATAAGTTTGAAATGTTATTGGCTTGGGATTGAAAATCTAGATATTAAACTAGTTCTACTTATGAAGAACTAGTTAGATGATCCTAGATTTGGGTTCACAAATGAACCAAAATCCATTGATGAATACTTTGATGTTGAAAATGGAATGATTTTAGAAAATGAACATTTCATTGCAGATTTCAACTTATTTGAAGAAGAATAACATATTGTGGTGTTGAAGGGTGCAAATTTCAAGATAATTGTGCAAAAACAATTTATCTTGTGAAAAACAACAAAGGAGGTACTTGATTTCATTTTTTTTTGGTTATGAATTTTTGTGATTTGTTAATTGCAAGTACATAATGGGCATAATGATTCAATTATGTGTTGTGTGTTTGTAATTTGTTGGTTGTAGGTATTCTAATAGTAAGAAATAACATCTTTCAACAATGAGTAAAGATAGAAAAAATGTGAAGCACCTTGAAATGTTTTAGAGCTTCACAATAGTTCAAAATGTAAAATTGTATTTGCATGTGGGGTGTGAATTAATATCAAATCTCAATGTTATTGAAGTATAATTAAAATATGTATAATACATTTTTGTTAGAAGTTATCAAAACATTTTTGTAAGTTATGTGTGACATTTTCACTTTCACACACATCTTTAAACATGTGTTTGGGTATATTCACAAACATATTTGACATAAACATGTGTATTTTTGCTTGAAAATGATGTGAATTATGGCTATATTTTTTAATGTACATGCCTAGGTTCATGTTTAATCAACATCGACCTTTTTCATACCTATTACCCTTGCCCTTGTGTGCACATAAAATGGATTGGACATCTTCCAAGCATAAATTTTGCCAAAAAAATCTTATATTTGGGCCTTATGGGTTGTAAAAATGTATTTGTTTTTTTAATGCCCTAACCCTTAATATGCCTACATGTAAATACCCAATCAACATTGGTTTAAATTTTCCACTTAAGCATGTCTAAAAATAAGTAGGGAGGTTTTAAAATGGTTTTGTACAAATAAAAAATTACAGAATTTAATATTGTATTAGTTTGTGGAAAATATTGATGCTTGAAAACTTACTAATTCACATGCCTTTAAATTAAATCATACATGAAATCTTCACACTATTTTGTTGATTTTATAATCCATATGAAAAAAGACCATGGGGAGGCAAAGAGATTTGGCCAATGGCTTGATTTGTTTAAAATTGTTTAGCCCACCACTAGAACTGTGGTTCTTTCTCAAGCCAAAATGATGGTTATTAGGAAAACCAAACACATGGCCAACATTGCTATAAACATAATTAGTGGCTAAAAATCACCATCAAGGACATCTTCATAATTAAGTTGTTAGACATGTAAACAATTGTTCTACAAAGATGATAACACTGGGGTCCATTCACAATAAAAAGAGCCATAGGCACTGAGGTCATAATCCTTACCAAGAATTGCATTTTACATGAATCTTGGATGGATTATTTTATTAAATACCAAAATTATATTTTAAATGTAAAATTTGGGACTAAATATCAATATTGTGACCAAACATGACCCATATTATAATACAATTTATTATTATTTTTGTATGAGGACCTAGATAATAGTTAAATGTACACTTTTGTTTTTAACCATGATTACAAAATTTGAACCTTTTTTAACCATTAAGGATGTTTAGAATCAAAATTAACAACATTTGTTCAAAGGATTCAATACATGTGGGTGAAATCACAATCAAAAGAGCCAAGGACGTCATTCTTGTATTGGTTTATAAATTAAAATTTTGTATTTCAAATACCCCATTTAGCATTGCATTTTAAATATAGATACATTTTGACAAAAAATTGATTTTATATCATGTATATTATGCATTCATGCCTTCTATCATATATATATAAACAATGTTTCTTAAGGCCACACTTTTAAAATCCATAATTTTTAGGGTCAAAAACACTTTTGAACCAAATGTGTTCGAATGGGTTATAAATGTTTTTTCATCAATTCAAATCCTTTTTCCCTTCTAATCATCAATGTTAAAATCATCTCCAATTTTCAAAAGGAATGATGCACATTTGGTAAAAAAAAAAGACGTTTGAAAAAAAAAGGACTATCCATTTTCAAAGTTTGAGTGCTTTGAACATGCAAAAGCATTCTTGATTTGTGTCAAGCTTTGAGCATGTAAACTTTGCAATCAATGGCAAAAAATCCAAATTGTTTTTTATGACAATCCAAACTCTTAAGCTTCCTTTGTGATCTTTCAAACATATAAAAATGTAGTTTTAAGGAATGTCCACTTACTTGGGTGGCTCCTTTGATTATGATTTTACCCATGTGCATTTGAAAATATAAACACATGTGGCCCATAATAAAATTGAAAACATTTGGTGAACATTTGAGTAACAAAAAACACATTCAAATTTTATAGTCTTTAAACAAACTTTATCAACAAGTGCTTTGTGTATGACAAAGATTTAAATAACATAATGAAATGTCTCCAAATTTGTAATATATCAATTTCATGAATAAACAAGAAAAACCCCAAAATATGAACAAATAATACATTATATATAATTATTGGTGATTTTTCAAAATAGTAAAGGTGCAATTTTCATTGTAATCAACAAGTGATTTGGCTCTTTTTTATTGGACCCCCTAGTGTTGTAAAGATGGTAGTTCTATGTCCTTGAATGACACCCAGATCTAATCAACCTAGTTAGGTCCACCTGGACATGATCTTGCTCCATTGCAAATGGTAGACATCCTGTAACTTCAAAACTTGAACTATTGCAATGTTTATAACTTGTGAGCTCCCCACATTTCATAATAATCATTTCAAGGATTAATTGAGTATCATTTGTTGCAAGATAGTTCATCAACCACTCTTATGGCTTTGAAAGTCGAAAACTTTCAGCCACAAGGGAATAATGTAAAAATTTCATTAGCAAGTGATTGTCCATAAATAAAAATAAAAATAAAAATATAAAAATAAGACGTTACATACATACTATAATCTTTAGTGCATAGTTCATGATTTAATCATCTAGGTACGATATTGGAAAAGATTTCAGAAATTTCAATCATTTTAGGGCTTGAAGAACTTGGAAACAAGGGGTTGGACATTCCATTGCTTGTTGATTGACTTGTGCAAGAAGAGAGTGATGTTGGGGTTGAAAAAAAGGGGTGGGTTGTCTCTTTTTCATGGTAGAGTCTGGCTGCAAATTTGGCAATATTTGGATTTGAATTGAGTTTCACATCACTTTTAGGACTGTATTCTTGAGATTCCATTTGACCAATGCCACAATCTCGAAGGGCTTGCACCACTTGACACATAGATGGTCTATCATTACTTGCCATCTTTGCACACCAAAGGGAAAGTTTCACAAGGTTTAAAAACTCATGTTTATCAAAGTTACTTTCCATATTTGGGTCTGCCAATCCATTAAGATGTTTGGATCTCCAAGCCTTGGACACCTAAAAAATATAAACATTGCCAATTGTTAGCTTGCAGATGGTATTTTATTTATTTATACATGTGCAAAGAGAAAATAAAACTTTTCCAATGGAAATTAATCATATTACTCACTTTTCGTGTAATAGCAAAATGACTTTGAGCAGTCAAAATCTCCATCATCACAATTCCAAATGCATACACATCGCTTTTGTTTGTAAGCAATCCAGATTGATGATATCTACATGTCAAATGAAAAACTTGTTAAACGTACTATAGCTTAAGTTTTACTTTTTCACAAATGCCAGTCAACAAACAATAATATCATGAACAATAATGATATAGTTACATTTAGAACCTTACTCAGGATCAACATAACCAGGAGTTCCTTTCACATCAGTGGTGATTTCGCTAGCATCTCCTTGTTCCATAGCACGCAATTTGGAAAGGCCAAAATCAGCCACTTTGGCATCCATATTACTTGTGAGAAGTATGTTGGTGGTTTTGACATCACGATGTATAATGGTAGGAGAACATTTGTCATGTAAGTATTCAATCCCTACACCAGAATAAAGTACAGAAAAAGGATATTCAAACGTATATATAAATCAAAGGTGTGTGTGACACATTTATCACATAGTTACTCCAGCCCAACACAAAAGTGAAGATTTAGCAAGGATGATAATATAAGTATGAGTTCAAACATTCCACAACATTTAAGTCTTGTGCATGTGTAGAAAAATGAACAAAACAAAGAGATGAATGTCAAAATAATAGTCCAAGGTGCACAACACAACTTTCATGCATTTATCCAAATATTGCCTTTTAGTACCCCTTATGGCAAATTGATTAAGGTGTTTACCTTCAGCAACTTGCAAAATGATGGTTGTTCTTTGCCTCCAAGTCAATGGTTTTTCCATGGCACTCTCACCTGCAAAAAAGACAATTGATAGATAGTATGTTGATATTGCACCATTTGTGTGATGCCTATAAAATATTAAATACATTCTTTGATAATCAAAGAAAAATGAGCATTGCAATGTGCATGCTTCAATGACTACATTACCTTTACATTTGAGATGAGATCTTCAATAGTGTACATAACAACTATTTTCTAAGTTACGCCAAATAATGTAATTTCATTTTCACTTTGGACAACCTTATTTAATAATTTAAGCATCATACTTCAAGTAAAATTAACAGTGACTTAACAATAACATAAATATGGTACTTAAACAGTGTAGCGTTAATGTAACCAGCCACAGTCCTTCCTCCAAAATTGCCATCAACCCTAATTGAATGTGTTTTTAAATTGACAATTTTTAAATTGTAGTTACCATGTAGTCTATTTCGCAAGTCGCCTCCACTCATGTATTCATATACAAGCATATAATTGTTTGGTGCAAGGCAATAGCCAATAAGTGAAACCAGATATATGTGGTGCACCATGGAAAGGAGCTCAATCTGTACAGACAAGATCCATATGCCCACATTTGTAAAAACATATACAAATGAAAAAATAAGGTAGTAAGCATAATTAACATTGGTCATTGATGTATAAAAGACTATTGATCTCTCCTTTCAATCAAAATTTGTAGTGTAAAAACTTACCTCATTGAAGAACTCTTGTCTGTTTTGGTGAGAACTTGCTGACAAAGTTTTAACTGCAATTTCTTGCCCATCAGGCAACTTGCCATAAAACACTTCACCAGATCCACCCACACCTAGTTTTTTCCCAAAATTAGTTGTTGCTTGCTTTAGCGTGGCTAGTGTGAACGCTTGACATTTGCCTCCTTTTTCCTGCAATTGTCTTTGAAGTTCCTTTTCAACTGGGTCCATGCCACCTACCCACAAAAATTCAAATTTTAATAACTATCATGATACATTCTAGATTCACAATCGAGATTTTTTATCCTCTTAGCCAAAAACCAAATATTGGTAGACTGTGACCATTTAAGCCTTTGCTTACTTGCATGTGCATAATATAACCAGATCACTGAAATGATGACAATTAGTAGAACTCCACCAATGACAGCAACTAATACCCCTGTAAGTAATCGGTTATTCTTGGAGCTCTTAGCAGGTACAGTTTTCCATAACTCATTTGCTACATTTAGAAGCTCTTGGACATGCAAAACTCCAGTTTGATCCAAATACAAAATCCAATCAACATCAACATCTCCAGAGGCCGAGTGTACATTGGAAACAAATTCATGGGTATCATTGGTTTGGAGTTGAAGGGTGCCATTTTGCTGCAATGTAAGTAGACAGTGTGAATTTCCAGGTGCGGTAAACTGCCATATAATTGAGCCATCTGTAGCAATGATTTGCAAAGTGCAATTATCCTCCATGGTCAAAAAATAATCGCCACTGCTTAATGAGCCTTCAGATAGGTAATACCCTCTCGGCATGTACGACACATTAAAAGGATGTCCTCTTGTCACAAAATCCCAATATGGCCCATAAACACTCAAAGAACTTGGTGGTGTTGGAGAACTATTAGGAGGAGATGACCAAATTTGGCCAGGAGTGGCTACATCTTTATATAGTCCAGAACCATTATTAGCACTACCATTGGTGTATATTGAAAGAACCACTTTTGGAAGATCATTTTGAAAGTCATAAACGTCAAGGGTGCCATCCCCTCTTAACATTACGAAGAATGGATCTACAGAACCTGTTGCATAGGCTTGGCCAGTCCAAGGCACACAAGTTGGATCTGCTGTTTGGTTATAGCACTGTGACAAACCACTAGAGGTAGATGCATTGTAAACTGACAAAAAGCCACCTGTGTCCACTTGGAATGTGCAAAAATTATTTCCTTGCTTGCTGGAGTTTGTACTCCAGATTGATTGACTGTTCCTGAAAGTAGAACTATTGTACAACACCAAGTTACAATCATTTTGCAATACCAAATAATAGTTTGCATTATTAAGATATTGGCTTTGAGAAAGGGCATTCCCAGCTGTCAGAATGTTCATGGCGCTCCCTCCCTTCAACATAGAAATTGTGATAACCAATACAAGGAGAAGATTTACTGATTGTGACATAATGATGTTATCTTCACCTTTTTACCGAGCTATAGTTTTTAGCTCCAATCCAAGGTTAAAAAGCAATACTTTGCAGCTTAAGATCCAACACTAAGTATTTCCACTTACTTTCGATACAGAAATATGTTAATGATACAGAAACAACTGCCAAAACAAGCGAATAAAAATTGTTAGCTTTGGCACAAGTTACCAAACTCCTCCATATAGATTTTGTGCAAGGGAGGGTTTAAGTTTGATGTAACAATGTGTGTTAGATTAATTTCCTTCACAAAAGGACCACTCCTAAGTTCAACCTTCCTTGAGTCATGGTGATACCGTGATATCATGACTAGGCTCTCCAAACATGTCCTTTTGGTCAAATTTAGCAATACATTTAAATCAAAACAACTTCACATACCCAAATTTTAGTTCCAATCTTGATAATTAAAACTATAGGAACTTGATGATGCTAAAGCAACTAAAGCATCAAATTTCATGTCTCAACTTCAATGTATAGGAAAACTCAAATGTTTTGAAAAAATTATTCGTTTTTCAAGTAAAAACTCATTGGCAAAAGATTGAAGATAGCTAAAATCAAATAACAAAGATTTCACAAACCAAATTTGAGTTTTCCTATACATTGAAGTTGAGACATGAAATTTGACAGTGATGGGGAGCTCTCTAGATGACGACAGAAACCAACCACTTAAAGAGAGCCTTGTATGTTTGAGACAGAAACTTCAAGCTATGAGACATAAAATTTGGCAATGATCATTTTCTTTTGAAGGGAGGGCTTTTACATTAAAAAACGATCCAAGGAGGGCCTTGAGCAAGAATTTAACCATGAAAATGAACCAGTTATTTTTAACTTAAAACCCCTTAAATTTCCATCAGGAAATTTTTAAAAAACACTTGAATCCTCACTTATAACTATTGCTAAATTTCTATATATATGAGACAAAGTAGACTTTCAATGGCGACAAGAGTCTAAAGTCTAAACATACTCCCCACCAGTCTTTTTCCTTTAAAAGGTTTTTTTATATCTCTATACCAAAAAAATCACTGCTCATTTAGGATAGATGATTAAGTGTCAAGAGATCTTAACCATCTCGTATCGAGGTTGGACAAATGGACCTTATCTCTCTGCGCTTATTTGGGTGCGAAACTAGCTTCATAAGTTGAGATTGAAATCACTGATCGAAGAGAAAGTGTAGTTCAGGAGATCTTGGAAAGAACGGGTTGTGAAAATATGATGTTTCTATAAACCACAGTTCTTATACGGCTTCCTCTAAGAGCACGAAATACAAGATTTGAACCCGCGTTATGTCATGCGGAAGGAACCACAAGGAGCTTTCGAGGAACGAAGCGAGTTAAAATAGACAGCTTGCCACAGACACACAATGCGCAAACACCGGCTAAAACTTTGGAAGCTGTTCCTTGAAACTTGGGGTTGCAGATGAAGAATTTGTCCACAATAGTTCAGAAACTAGGGGACAAAGGACCGTGATCCAGTGACATTGAGCAACAGTAACTGTCAATTTTCAACTAGGCAGCATGATGAGCCCACGTTTACGTATTTCCCTAACCCCAGAGACCTATGGTTAGATTCTTTTGACAATTTCGGTGATAAGTTGAAATGTTATAAGCTTTGCAAATTTACCCAATGTCCTTTACTGGGCTACAATCAATAGATGTGGAGCATGAAGATGCTAACCCTGTTGTGTCTGAAGATGCAGTACGATTAATTACTCGATCGATGGTCCTAACACAAATAAAATCCCTACCCGTGACCCTCCTTGGCCTTGCTGGAAACCACGTCCATAAATTCTCTTAGAAACACTTGTTAATGTCGCCTGCAGCAATACTCCAATTACACCCTGATACAACAATATCCAGAAATCCAGAAACTCTCCAATCTAGGAGAAGACGAGGCACTCTGAAGCAAGCAAGCTGGTGTCACAAAACATTCAGAATCTTGAATTCTTCCGGAAAGAAAAGTCTGATTGTAGTCAATATGTAAAAGCCACCCCACCCACCCACCAACGACTAAGCTTGGAATTGTCTACGTTACCAGCACGCAAAGATTATGCACTTGCAGGTCCTGTAGTGTCCAATTGCCGTTATTTTGACGCATAGTAGCACAAAATACAAATGCTTGAAAGCAGAGTAAGGAGGCTGCTGGTGTGAGAGAGCCTGTAATTGTGAAGGTCGGCAGGCACATGAAGAAGAACAAGAAGAAGGAGAAGCAAAAATTCAAATCTGAGAGTCTACATATCTAAGAGCTTTATTATCGTTACAAGACGAGCAAGTACGTGTCGATGAATCTACCTAGGGGCTAGATAGTCACAAAAGTAAACTTGACGGCTCCCACAACTGTGTCAAAGCAGTGAATGCAATATACTGCGTGAAGGTTCCTCTAACAATTGTTCTCAACTAGTGAACATTTCATATCTAGTAAAAACCCGGCAGGAATCTCCGAGTGTATTGGCAGGGCCCCTTACTAAGCTTAATAACTCCTGTGCTGAGAGGATGCACTTTCAGCTTTTAGTTTTTAAATTTTTTTAATGTAATATCTAGTACCCACCATACTCACACAGTAAACAAAATTTTAAATTTTACTGCACTGGTTTTTAGACTGGGCTCATTGGGGGCATTCCCAAAATAACCAGCCTTCGGCCTTGAGGGTTGATTACTATATTTGTCGGTCTATTATATTTATCCTTGCCAATAAACATAAATCCTCAACATAGAAAATAATCCCCAAGCATTCCAAGGATTTATATATAGTCAATGGATGTCCAATGTGCACAGCAAAAAAAAAATTGTCCTACAATTTTACTGATTGGGTGGTGGGCCCTTTCTGTTGGCACAAAAGCAAGGCAATCCTTCAATAAATAAATTCATAAAGTGACTTTGACAAAGTTTATAGAGAGTACGAAGTGGGTGGTAGTAGGGGGGGATGTGACTTCTTTAAATCAAATGCAAAGTGAGAGAGTGTAGGAAGCCTAACAAAGGAAAAAAGCAAGCATGTGCCAATTGATGACGTTAAAAAATATTCTATACACCATGCATGATGATGGGCTATAAAATATTTTATACACCATGCATGATGATGGGCTATGAAATATGTGCAAATATCTTGGAAGACAACAACTTTGCAGTTGCTTCTTAGGCATGTCAAAAGATTTGCTGAGTTGGCTTTATGTTTTGCTTGTTAAATAAAGTTACACGAAACAATGATAAACAAACAATTGCCTAATGGTTCTTCCTTTGGAGTTAAGTCCCTAAGATTTCAGAATTTCAAAGTTTGTTCACATTGAATTTGTTACACCTGCTCTTCTGCCCCAACTAAATCTGCTTGTCGGCTTTACAAATTCAAACTCAGCGATGAAGGTTAAACAAGTGACAAAATACAAAGGGGCACAAGGTCGCTGCGAGAACTAACTGAATGCATATACAAAGACGTCTATGAGATTAGGGGGTTGAGGGAGCCCATGAAAAGTGGTATCCAAGGCAGAAGCTATCTTGGTCTTGTGAACATATACTGTGAGTATGAAATTTATCCTTTCAGTTCAAATACCTCATTATCTGATACACTAGGTTTTTCTTTGAGTTAATTGTTCAGATTTCCTGGGTCAAAAAACCTTTTGCAGGCATTTGTTGCATGCAAGTGGAACAGGTGTCTTGAATCTTGTGTGTCTTTTCTGTGTAGGTCTTGCTTGTTCTTTACATCCTCAGTTTGGAATCTTGAAAAACTTGTTGATATTTTGATCATTTTCATAATCGTCAGCATCACATATGCTTTCTGGATATGCTTTCTCTCCAGTTCATTGTTGTTCCTTTATGTTGAAAAAGTGGAATGGTTGATAGTGTGGCCCCAATTTGCAAAAATAGTTGCAATCTTGCTCGGATGAATGGGTGCAAGATACCCATCATCCATTTTGGTCTACAAACAATTAAGAAGTTTGAATAATAAAGATATCCATAAAGTGGAACCCAGCTGGGCCCATTAGCACCACCTCTTTTTGATCTCCTAATTATGTGTTATCCATAAAGTGTCCAAATACACGACCAAATGGGGGAAACCCACAATGGGATGGCCAAACTAGGCACAACAACTTTGTTTGTAAATCAACTATGGGGGCTATATGAGCTAGAAGGTTAGGCAGCTATGGGCTAAGGGGGTATGGGGGGCCATTGGCTACAAGGATGTATGGCCATGGCTATTGGCTTTATGGCCATTAGTTATATTGCTATGGTTATTGACTATAATGGACATTAGTTATCTGGCTATTGGTAATTGAAAATCAGTTATGGCTATGGTTATTGATTTTATGGATAGGGTCAGGTTTGACCTTTTAGCTTTTGAGGCTAGGAAGAGCTTTATTCGGGTTTGAATGTTTGGTTCTTAAGGTTTTAGCATTGGGTTTTGAGTGTTTAGGGTTTAGGATAAGGTTTTTTCAAGAATGATTTGATTTTGAATGTTTTAGGGTTTAGGCTGTGGTATTAAGATTCTACCTAAATATTAACGTTTAGAATTGAATTTTAGAGTTTTCAAAACTAATTTTTAGGGTTTAAAGGTTAGGGTTAAGGTTTCAACCTGAAAAATATGATTTTGACCTATACAAATGATTTTTCACAGCAAAAAATGGCCCAAATTCGCCAGATTGAAAATTTTAAGAAATTTAAATCGCCAGAGTCTTATGATAGCTTTCAGAAGCTAGCCAAGAATATAGAAGAATTCTGTTCTTTTTCTATCTTCATTTGTATCAAGTAGCCAAATTTGGCTAAATTATTTTCTGGATGAGCACCACTTTGGCTACCTCAAAAAATCCTTAAAAGAAACCCTGCTCAAGGACTGCCCACTTTTGACTGGTTTGGGATACAAATTTGGCTTGAGCTTGGATGGAAAATGTTGTTCTTCTGAAAATTAGCTGTACTCTGTACCTGCTCTTTTGATCAAATTCATTTTAGGTTTCAATTTCCCAGCCATAGGTACCACATAGTAACATACCCTATTTAGTTATTGTGTACAATATAGAATTCTTCAACATATCCAGTCTCCAGTCAAAACTGCATTCTTTGTAGATTATTTCAAGTGCCATAACTACACTTGAGAATCTGTCCTACAAAATAAAATGGAATAATTGATAAGTGTTATGTTGTAGGGGAGGTTCCCATAAGAGTGGGTTCTCCTGAAGTAGGGTCGCATGAGGGTGGGAGCCCAAGGGTATTCCCGACTGATGGAGAACACACAAAATATGGGAACCTCCAAGTACTTAAAAGATCTCTTCTTCTTTTTCCTCCATTCTTTCTTTCTTGTTTGAATTTTTCTGATTTCTCCCTTTCTTCCTTGTGGTTGTGAATTTTCCTGATCTGTCCCATCCAAAAAACTTTCCATGGGAACATAGGAACGTAGAGATATACCTCATAACTCGATAGGGATCTTCTGCTGGGGGAGATCCCTCAAAATACAAAGAGAAATAAAAAGAGAGGTTTTAAAGTACTAGAGAACAAGCCATTTAAGGGGCATTATGCCATGTAACACATCACTAGACCAGCCCCGAACACTGAGTTCAATGATGAGGCACATGACAGAGTGCAGCATAAATGGTCCATTCCATCACTTGGTATTAACCAACAATGAAGTTGGAACTCCTTGTGCTCTGGGAATGTGTAAGGTAAAGCCACAGGGATGGGGGCTTGACGGGAATAACGGTCCCTGCAAATAGTAAACTTTGGAGTGGAGAATATGGTGGCCAACTGATTTTTCCACACCAATTTTGCAGAGGACAATGGGGTGGTCGATTAATTTTTCAAAACTAGTCCTTTGGAACATAATCAAACTGCTATTCAAACCCGAGCTCTGCTGCTAAGATGATTGTGAGTATTGGACGGCCACTCAATGCTTATATGCACCTCAAGCAAATATGAATATTGAGCAATCACCCGATCCTCACCATCATTTCACACACAAATGAACCTCGAGTGCCTGCCCAAAGTTCATATGCACCTTAAACAAATATGAAAATCAGGCAACCACCCAATGTTCATTGCCATTTCCCGAACATGTGAACACCCAATGAGTGCCCAGTACTGATACTCACTTTAGGTGTAAATGATGATCAGGTGGCATCTGATATTCACTTTTGTTTGAGGCACATGTGAACATCAATCGGTCACTCAATAATCACTTTCACTTTGAGTTGAAGGTTGGAACTGGGTGGCCACTTGATACTCAACTTTGCTTGAGATGCAAGTGTGTATCAAGTGTTTACTTAATACTTATCCTTGCTTAAACCATAGATGAACATCAGGTGAACCCCCAATACTCACATTCAGCTGATGCAACATCAAGCATTGAACAGTTGCAAAATATTCACCTTTGCTTGAGGTGTGCATCAAGATCCAATGATCATTCACTATTATGATTTGTTTGAGATGTAAGTCGGCATCTTTCACATGACATCTAAAAGAATAATAATAATTTTTCCTAAGAAAAAGCTAACTCTTAATTCATATTATATTGGAAGATAAAGAATTATTAAAAGTAAGATCTTGGAATTTGGGAATTTCACCCAAAAATTATTTCATGGGGGCCTTCTTTGCACAATCAGGATGATGACCCCAAGTTTTTTTTTTATTGCACCAAGTTTGGAATCCCTAGAAGAAAACTGGGTTTTTATAAACAATCAATTGTGACTACTTGTGCCTATGTCGTTTGTGACTATTATTGATTATCTTTTCAACTATTTTTCACATTTGGTTGTGCTTGTAACTATCTTGTTACTAATGTGTTTTTTAATTTTTTAATTTAAATAACTTTTAACATGATTTTCATTCAAGAATACCCATTTATGTTCCAGTAGTTGCAAATATATCAGATGAATTGTAACCCTATATGTATTCAAAATGTATTTGCATATTTCAAGATGTATGGATTTATAATGGTGTATAACATGTATTTTACTCAATAATATATGGATGAATACTAAAATAAACATGTGTAAGAAAGATGATGTATAAAATTTCTTTCTTATACAAAAAATTATTATTATTTTTCAGTCATTAAGAATTTCCAATAATTATAGTTGAATTTTTTACTACAATTAAAGTAACATCTTTGTAGAAAAATTATAATTGTAATACTTATAAATTAATTGTACTAACTATATAATTTATAATTGAAGTTAGTATTCCTAATTTTTTAAAAATTTATTATTTAAAATATTCATAGTTATTTTATTGTAAAAGGATTATTCTATGTTATTATTTTATTATAGTACTTCAATTCCACTAAGGTATTGAATTTCTTATTATTTATAATCCTCTATTTAGGCATAGCCAAGTGTTGATCAAATTCTAGTAAAACCCAACGCCTAGGGATTTACCCGGCTTAACATCTGCCGGTCTTTCTTTTTCTTTTTCTTTTTTTTCTGATACCTGGTGGGGTTCCGGTGACAAAAGTGAGCATTCTGTTTTCGAAAAGCCCTGTGAGGCTTTTATGCATTATAGGGTTTTATGCCTCGGAATAGAAAGGGAAATTAGATCAGGACTTTATACGTAATAGAATCTCCCAGCGGGATTCACCAAGGGGGCCCAATTGTGCACAATTGAAAAAAATCGAATAAAAGTACCTAATAAGACAGCCCTGCCTTTAATGCATAAGTTATGGCCCTAGGAAGGGGCACGCCCAGAATTTCGCCAAACCCAGAAAAAAATAATTTGTAATGGCCCATCGCAGCGCATGGGAGAGTGAGTTATGTATGATGTAGGTGTGTGTATGATTACCTACTAAGAACTGGGAGGCAACTTAAAGGACTTAAGGAGTCACCATCAATTTTTTTGAAGAGCCACCTTACAGAAAGGAACCCTCTTATCCTTCCTCTCCATTTTGTGAGGGTGCCTTACAAAAAAGGTATGGTTCCTTCTGGCTTTGAGGAGGGAATCTTCCACAATGTATGGGGACCTGCTCTAAAAAATACTGGAAAAAGGGTAGCTGGTAATTTGTGTATTGCATAAGAGAAGCCTCAACTGGGTACAGCAAAAGCCTCCCCACCAGGGTTTCTTTTAAGGATTTTGTGATGTAGCCAAAGTGGCGATCATCCAGAAACTACTTTAGCCAAATTTGGCTACATGCTACATATGAAAGTAGGGAATAAACATTATCCTTCTATATTCTTGGCTACCTAATCAAGCTTCTCTTTAAAAATATGGCAATTTGGAGAACAACATTCAAAAATCTTCCGAATTTGGGTAACTTTTTTCCCATGAAAATCCTTTGAATATGTTGAAATGATATGTTTCAGGTCGAAATTTGGCCAGTAAAATAACCGTGGAGTCCCACATTACACTTATTAGTAAAGTATACAATTCCTCTGGCCTGTAGTTAAGGTAGCTCTAGCATGTTCAAAAGTAATAATTAAGTTTGGCAGGGTTTCATCAAAAATAGGTGTAGACAAGGCTGACAAGAACTCAAGTTGGGCTTTGTTGAATTTCTTGTTTGCTGCAAAAATACATAAATTTGAATGTTCCTGATCAGTCCCATCAAAAAATCTTAATTTGAAATATGTTTCCAAAAATTATGTACATTGGAACTCTAGATAGAGATATAAAGGCCCTATCTATCCCATTATAAAACACATCCTCATTTCAAACATCAATAAAGTTGTTCACAAACTTATCAGATGATGAGGAGAATCTACAAATCTTCCAATGCCCGAGGAGCTCGCATTGGGGATCCTAGTAAAAAGAGTTGCATGGCTAAGGAAGGTCTGCAAAATTAAAAACAAATTTCAGCTACAGTTAAAAAGAAGAAAAATACAATAGAGCTTAGTGGATTGAGATGGAACCTTAAAAGATGGGTCCTCTTTGCTCATAAGTGGCAATGAGCTCATCACAGCCCACTTCATTCATATTTGGAAGCCATAGCTCTCCAAATAAGACTTGACCTCTTTCAAAACTCTGAGGTCATCCAAGGTGAAATAATAAGACAACCCCATCAAAGGTCAAGAGCGTCTAGGCAAAATCAAAGACTCCAGCAATGTACTCAACAACCTTCTTATTCCATGCAAGAATATCATCATCTGGGTTCTTGTACATGAGAGGAACAGGGAGGTTAGGTTTCCCGGAACATCTACAAAGACAAGCCAAACCTTGCCACTAGGATTCATCTACACAGAAAGAAGAAGAAAATTAGTGCATCTAGGACAAGCTTTTGGACTACCTTGGCCATTTCAACATAGGTTCGTTGAATAATTAATTAATTTGATATTATCATTAAGGCCTAATTGATCACGAACTTGAATTGCTTTTTAAAGGCCAATTCCAAAGATTCGAGTTAAAGCAATTTCTACTTGTTCATTTGACACTAAATTAGTTCCTAAAATATATGACATGATTTATTTATTTTTTCCTTGCTTTTTATGTAGAATTTCGTTTTGATATTGTATACCTTTTCCCTTATAAACTTCAGGAGGTTTACAACTTTTGATGCTAGCAACAAATTGAGTTACTTTTTGATGATCTATTCCAGTGCAACAAATGGGATTAAGCTTAAAGCAAAAAACGCTGACTGAAGACGTAACTTGGAGTCGAATTCGTGACTGAAACCTAATTTTAGATATAAAATAGAGCCTTGTGGGTTAGTACTGGCTTTGTATCCAACTCTGAAATAATTATTTCAAAAAATGAAATATTCCTAAAGATTCAATGTTTTCTTTCACAATATTATATGATTTGGAAGAATTTTTTTTGGAAGTTTTAGTATTTATCAGTTCTGAAATATAATCTAAATTGGCGATGGTAATAGTACTAGGGTATTTAAAGGTTACCACATGGTCCGATCATTTTGACCACCTAATCAAAAGGAGTCATTTTGCTTTACTAGGGAATGTAAAAAGTGGCGACTATTATCTTGGAGTAGGTCCCACCCCTTTTCTATTTAAGATAATATCAGTATTTACCACATCCAACATACAATGTTTATTACTCTCATAACCACACAAAAGAGAATATTTAGAGGCCCAAAGTAGGTTTCACACTATTGAAAGGTACTCATAATTTGTAATCTATATATTGTCCAATTCCCTAACGAAATTGCAACTTGCAAGGTGGTAACATATGTATATGGTTGGCAGTCAAAATCAGACATTAAAAAAAACTTGACCTCTTGAAAGGCAACATATATTGTAATTAAAATATATCATACAAGTTTTACTAATGTGTATGCATATATGGTGGTGCAATAATAAAATAATTTTTACACTTCACAAATTAAATAAATTAAAACTAAAAAATCAAAGAAATTGGGGTGTATTTTTGGTATTATTGGAAAGATCTAAGTAATTGGGATTCAATTGTGAGTTTTAGATCTAAGATCTTTCAATTAAATAACTCACTTGGAGGGTGTGTTTGAGAGGATTCCTTCCCTTGAAAAGCATAACTATGTTTATTCAAATTGTGATCTGAGAAGGGGATATAATGTTACTACGCTAATAATATCATATTATCAGGGAAGGAATTAACTTCATAGACCTTCCCCTTCTTAAAATTTCTCTCCCTTGTTCTATGGAAAAAGCCATATGAGATGTCTTTAGTTTACTATGGAATGGTTTCCCCTATTCATTATACACATATGAATTTTCTCCACTTGGTTTATTGGTCAAGGTAGCCTTTGCTTCGTGCTTTATATGACAAGTAAAGCCCATGATGATGGCATTCCAAAAAGAAAGAGCCCAAAATAGCCTCCCATGACAAATCCTCTATTCATTTCTAGGTTATGTCCATTAGGCAGGGACTAAGGAGTAAGGACCAGTGTTGGTCAAATTTTTTTCGGTTATTAACCTGGTTATATATACAATCACATGTATGCTGATTCTCAAAAACATTTAAAAATAGGCTTTGATATATAATTGTTGTTCTAAAATAAAATCAAAGAACCTATGGAAGGTTCTTTGTTGGTTCTTTCATGAAAACTGAGGTTTCCTGGAGGTTTTTGAAAAAATACAAATCAACAGTTGATTTTGATTTTTTTCATAGATTTTATAATTTAAACTTTTACTGGTTTAAACTTGTCTTAAGGGGTAAAGAGAGCCAATATGTTGAGAGGCACTTGTCTCAAAAGAAAGGGCAAACAAAAAAGAACAATCACACCCATTCGGGCAAGCTAGGCAATGCACCAAACATAAGGTCAAAATTTCAAAACATTATATTCAATAGACACGTTTGGGTGAGTATTACGAATTTATGATCATCACCAGAACATTATGCGATATAAGAAAATCAAGAGAATGATGTAATCTACCAATTAATTTGCCAAAACCGTAATGTTTTCAATTTGTGTTCATATTGTTGGACTATGTGAGAAGAGTAGGAAGATTTGTCTTATTAGACCCAATTAATTAAAACAAATGGTTTTAAAACAACAGATCATTTGAAACTAACAATGCTTCTATGTGGCTATATATGCCAGATGTAGTTACAACTTGGAAGACTACATTAGGGCTGTGAAGTTTGATGAACCTTTTTTGGTTACATAATTAATTGATTAATGCTTGTTGAATATTACATACAAAATTGTAATACCATGTTAACTTGGCAGCTTGGACATTAATTATTATGTTAATAAAGGTTGAAATTTTCCACAGAATGTTTTTTCAAATAACAAAATTTTGTGAAAGAACATATTGAATCTTCAAAAACATTGTTATTTGTCAAAATGAAAACATTTAGTTCAAATAAATTAATTAATTGACAAACATGTGTCAAAATTGCAAAGGTACCAGGTACTCACAAATTATGGGCGGTATTATTTCATGTGTTGGTCAAAAGATTATCCTTTCCTTTTCACATAACCACAATGTCATTCCCCATAAGTCCACCTTGGATTTTGTTTGATCATGAGTCTATTTGGAATACCATAGTACCTAGGGTACGTGCATGCATATATTTCAAAATTCTAAGCAATCCCAATAAGTAATTGATTAGGTAATGTCTAACCGAGTTAAAATATATTGTACTATAGTATTGAGTAATTTTCAAACAAGTCAATATTTTCAATTCAAATTAAAGTTCATTCATTTCTGTGAATTGCCCCTTTCAACAATGAAATTACAAATTTGGGTGGCCAAATAGAATTTTTAATGAATTATAGGTCAAATTGGTTAATAGACATCAAAAAATTCTTGATTGAAAATAGTTCATTATGTAGAATCAAGAAAATCTGGAAAAAAAACACATGTAGTACAATTGAATTTTAAGTTGAATTTTACATCTCTCAAAGCTATGTTTGGTCCAAGACAAATTACTTTATTTAGAAGAATTTTCATACAATACACAACTATAATTTCACTTATTCAATGTAATTATTTTGCATTCTTATACAATGTTTATAAAAAATAAAGAAACAAAAGGAACATACCATATGTAATCAGAAAACAATATGCAATAAATGATGCTAGATGCATTTGCTTGCTTCACCTCCAATGATTATTCCAACTATATTTGACTATCCACAAAACAATTTATGTGTGTTAGCCACCATTCCCAATTTTCACAATACTATGATATGTTGAAGGCCAAAATAAAATAAAAATTCTATCCATTTTCTTATGTGATCCAATATAGTAAATTATTACAATCCACAAATGTGAACAAAAAGTAGAAATTATGAACATAAAAAGATAAAATGACAACTTTAAACCCTACTAATTACTAAAACCCAAAAAAGACAAGTACACACTACCTAACCCTCCCCCAGCCCCCCCTCCTCTCACCCTATCATTCACTCACACATTTAACAGAAAATACCTCAATAGTTTGGATAGTTTTTTGAATTGTCGTTGTAACAAATATAGCCTTTGTAATTTTTTAACTCTCAAACCTTCACATTTTCTCATTCTCACTCACATAGCCATCATACTCTTTCATCTAGTTCATTTACAAACAAACACTCTCATCAATGATTTACAGATAATAACATATAATCCTAAAAAATTAAAAGTATAAGAAGAAAATTGCTTATTTTTCGAAATTATGAAAAAAAACCCATATTTTTAAGGTAATTTTGAAGATCTAAAATATCGAGACTATAATAATCTCATATCATTTTTTCTTGACAAATGGTATAATACAAAATTTTAACTTTCATGAATTCAGAAATTTCAATAAACTCAAAAAATTAGAAATTAAATTGGAGTCATAGCTAATTTATGTAAATCAATTATAAGTTCATTTTTTAAATATTTAATATTGATGAATATATAAATATTTCATATATAATTTCAACATTGATATTAAAGAAAAACATCATCTTGACATCATTTTGCTAATTCATTTTGATAAATTTGAAATGCCATTGAAAAATACATTCTTAAATTCTAAATGTTTGAATATTTCATATTTATCATATGATCATGATTTAGCATATCCAAATATATATTACAAGGTATTGCAATTTATACAAAAATATTACTAAAATAAATTATTGATGAGTGGACTTTAAATATATCATTTTCTAAAACACCAAATTAATATTTCTTTGTGGTTATAAAAAATTCAAAAATGTTGATAACTAAACATATTGTTTGGATTTCAGTCAATGTAAAATTGATCAAAATTATTGTTATTATGAATTCCATTTTGAATGAAAATTTGAAGAATTCATAAAATTCAATTTCATCCATTATAAATATTGACCTTTCATACATAATAAATCAAATTGGACATTTAGAAATTCTACAAAATTTTAAGGTCCTTTGAAGCTAGCAAATTCAAATTATGACTTTTTTTAATATTGAGGAAGGTAGGTCACATAAAGGGTTATATTGTTCTTGGGTTTGTTAATTATCACCATTGTCATGTTCTAAAAAATATAACTCCTTCACCTACACATAATGATTTTTATATGCTTTTAAAAATATTGAAAAAAAATTATAGTGTATTTGGTAGGCCTCTTATATCCATCAATTTTCATTTCTAAATTAGTGGGAAAGAAGTTATGGTTACATAATATCCCCCCCACTCCTACACCTTGTGACCTTCATAATATTGGTTTGTGATACTTTTTTCTCATGTTTTATGATAGGGAAAGTCCATGGGTGTGGAACATTCTCAAAATAAAAGGCCTAGGATGAGGCAATAGCCAAGAGTCTAATCTTGCACTACACTTTTAATCTATTTTTAGTACCTTTACACTTATGTTTTGTTAGATTCTTAAAAAGAAATTGTGCAAAATTTTGCTAAAATGCAAAATATGAAAATCCTACCTAGTTACCTATTTATTCACCTATATAACTATGCTTAACTATATATCTACTTATGTACCTACCTATCCACCTAATAAGGTACCTACTTACTTATTTATGAAAAAAATTGAAGGTCAAATGAATTGTTATACACATTGACAAAAAAATTCATTGAAGTTCAAGGAAACATGTTAAATGAATTTGATACATATTGTTTTACAAAGTGGTGTGGTGGTTTGATGGCTAAAACATTGGTGTGGAGCCAAAGAAACCAAAATGCAATCCCCATTACCAACATATGTTATGTGGAGTATATATATATATATATATATATATATATATATATTGTATGTTAGCAAATAGGAGATCTACTCAAGTGCAAACATAGAACTTTATTGAAAGGAAACTATAACACAATGTTCACAACACAAAACATAATATTAAAAATTCCTCAAGGTTTTTGTCACACGAAATACACAAACTTGTGCAATGAAGAAAAAAGAAACAAACTATCAACACCAAGGTATTTAACTACAAGACCAAACCACAAATAACCAAACTAAAATAAGTAAAGAAAGTAATTCAACCTTGTGAAAGTAACCTAGTTACTTTCCTACTTCAGTAACTAATGAAACCTAACTAGATGAGCTTGAGTTTGACTCAACATTATACATGTGTGTGAATGTATGATACCTAGGTGGGTTGGGGATAGTAGGTCATGGGTGGGTGGGTAGGCATTTACTATTTATAAATTCATTACATTTTTATTATTTAAAAATTGAGATTTAGAAATAAAAAATTGGTTGCCCAATTTTTTTATCCAATTTGACTAGTCAAAAAGACCATCTTATGGTCAATAAAAACCTTTAGTCAAGTTGGATGTGTTTTTGAATCGATTTGTTTAGTATGACCGAGTGGTCAAGTTGACCAACTATCAAGATGACTAGTTTTTGGTTTAATTATATAGTCAAATAAACCATGATTTCTTGTAATGAAAGTAGTAGGATTTGTCATGTGGCCAATTTAGGTTAAATCGTCTTATGGATGGTTGTTAATGTGGTTACATCACAAAAATGAAAAAAGAAAATGTTTAGACAAGGCCTATAAGTTTTCCCAATTAGGGCCCAACCAAAAAATTGGGTTAGTGAAAATTATGGGAAAAAATGATGAATTGTAAAAATGCAAGAACAATGTTCTTTATATAGACCATGATCCAATGGTCAAACTGAATTGTAGACATAATAACGTTGTGTATGTTACATTTTTTTTTCACCTTCTCAAAAATCATAAAACTCATTTCCAAATAATAAATTTTGCTTATAACTTGTTAATTTAATACTAACCATCAAATCAAGAAAAAATGGGGATGACTTACAAATGAAAATCTTGGAAATGGGTTTTATATTAATCTCAAAGTTAATTTCACCAATAAGGTCCTCCACATTATAGACACACAACTAGAAATGTAATCAATATAAGGTGTAATAGCCCACCCATGTGTATAATGTTGAACATGTTATTATGAAAAATGTGGGTATCATAGTGAAATTTAGCAAATTGGCTTCCCCTCCTCTTCCCAAAATGGTAATTAGTCCATCTACTATACCCTTGCCAAAGTATTAGTTTCAATATAAAAAAACTCTAGAATTGAACACTTTTTTCAATAATTGTGGGGAGTGTGATAAATATGACTATAATCACAGGGGATTACAAATGGCAATTAGGACTATGACCATGGATATGATTTGTGGCATATACAACAAAGAAGTTTGGACTACGTAGTCATGTAGCCATGCCTAGTCATATATGTTCATGTAGTTGTATGCTCATGCCTAGTCATGTAATTAAGCCATCTCAACGCCAACATCTTCAAGCGCATCAAATCCCATTTCACAGGACAACTTACCACATGATCCATTCGAATATGGAGCAATGGGGGAGGTTGTGGGTGGAGAATTACTTGTTGAAAGACCATGGCAACCACACAAACATTTCATATTTCATGACCACAACCACCAACAAACTTACCTACCATGTCAACAACAAAGTGGTGGCATGGAACAATAGGCTAGACACAAAGGGCTTGCAAACAACATTGGACAAACAAGGTTACCACTAGCCTTTGGCTTGTCCAATGTGATGGTGCCTAAAAAACAATTAGCCTAGATAGACCAAGGTAGTGGTTGACAATGAAGTGGTCAATACTTTAATTAGTTTTTAAACTCCCATTGTTTTTTGGATAATAACTACAACATGTCAATTTTGATCCTTCAATTATTTACATTATGGCAAGAAAAATTATACAAGGCAAGGAGAACCTACTAGCCTATCTAACCAACCATGTCATTCACAATGAAAAAAAAACTTCCTAATTGCCAAAAAAACAAGAAAAATATGTTGACCAAACATATGTCGCAATTGAAACAGTGAAGGTTTTATGTGCATGGAAGGTGCAAAACAAGAAAGTATCTACGTTTGATAAAGTGAATGCCCATGCATTCATTCAAGAACAATTGTTACTAGATAGCCAAACCAATGAAATTTTTCATGGAGACATCACAACTACTTACCTAGTTAGTGTGACCAAGGTTAACATGAAAGTGTCAACAAGTTAACTAGGTGTGGTATGTTTGGTTAATGTTGGCCACACCTTTTCCATTTCATATGGGAAATTTATGATGGTGTATCTTAATTGAACGTTATTAAACACTAAAACACAACCTATAATGATCAAGAGGCAAATTGCATATGAGTTGGGCACACAAGATATGGATCCATGTCCATTCACCATTGCCACTTCAATAGGGGGTAGTGAATCTCCAAGGTGGCTTCACCAAATTACCTCTCTAATCATAATTCATGGTATGAAAAGACTCCTACACCGCCATTACAATAAAATGCATGGTAACATATGCTAAAACCTATACATCTTATTAGGACAACAACATTTTACCTAATTAGATTTGGCCATGACAATTGTACATAAGAAGTTTGGTTTCAACTTGTTGGTTCATCTCTTCAGGATGGCCACAAGGAAAAACTAGCGATTAAATTTGTAATTTAGTAGCAATTGTTAACACAAAAAAGGTAATGTATGGATTGTTGCATAGTTGGATGTGTTGACAATTGGTCACATGTTGTTGGAAGGTAACTTGTTTAAAATGGACACACCACCACCATCTAATACCCAATTCACAATAATAAATGCAACCTATAGGTATGACAAAAATCCACCACCTTCATGTGGATCAAGGTGAAGGAGCTCACAAGATAATGCCAAACATTGGTATAACATGTTGACACACACATGGGAAAATGGATGAGATCAACCTCCAATGCAATCAATACTGGCCTTCCATAGGGACCCATGAAACTTAGTCTTAATGGAGTTTTTTGTAGGACAAGCCATAGGACTTGTTGTTGTGTTAGAGACAAGGTTATTAATACATAATATCTATATGTTCATGACAACAATCATTTGGTCAACCTAACAACTCAACATTGCATAGCAAGGTTACATGCTCAATTTCCAAAACAACTACTAACTATAACAATCCATAGTTGCATGTAACAACTACTAGAAGATGTTTCTCATAGGAAACATGGATCTCCAATGATTAGGGCAAGTGGACCTAGTCATAGCTAGATGGCCTTGCCAAGGTCAAATGCACAAGCAAGAAATTGGTAAAGTTTACAACATCCACAATCTAAGTTTTTTTGGGAACTATTATGTTAGTTCCAATGGTTGTGACAACATCAAACCACACTTGTTGGTTACATTTTAGAAAATGTCCCATTAATGGGAAATGTGAAAGAATGTTTGCATGCAAATGCACATCTTGTGTGTGGATTCCTTGGACACCAATGGTTGTTGATGCAATTGCATTTGGGCCATATGTTCACCACTGACAATGAAAGTGGAAAAACATGTTGGGCCTTAATGGGTGAAAGCACACTAAGCCCCCAAAAATTTTAGTCACACATATAATCTTTCTACAATTAAGTTTTTTGGTAATGCATGGACATCACATCTTGGATTATTTTTGTTTGTTTCAAATATATTTGTTTAGCTTTAGACTTCATCTAATAAATTATTTTGAAAAATTTGAATGTATGGAGATATTTGTGACAAAACAATATTCGTCATAGACTTTGAAAATTTGAATATATACTTCAAAACTAAGGTTGTGGATGGAATTCTTGGCTGAAATTTTTATGGTATGATATTGATATACATCAATTAAATCTAAGAAAATTTAAAAAGTGTTGTTTTTGCATTTTTTAACAATGAATGCGTAATAAAAAAAAAGTTCTAAGAAAAAACCGCTACCATATCAAAGAAGAGGAGATTTTATAGATGGGCATTGCAATATTTTTTCAATTTTCTTTTGTTTGGTAATGTTTCATGAATCATAAACATGAGGCCTTATGGTCATTGAAAAACTATAAGTTATATACTTTGTGTACATTGATTGTATCCAATCCTCTTTTTCTAACTGTTGGATCAAAATTAAATTTGATTCAAAATGAACTTTGAATTCAAAAATGTTGTTGTGCAAATTTTAAAGTTTTTAACTTATGTTTAGGATAACCAAAGGATGCCATCAAGATTTTAGCTTACTACATATTATAATATCCCAGTAGGAATTGAAAGTACGGGTGGCTTAGTAAGGATAAAGGGGAAGTAGGTTGGCTACATTGGGTTAAGGTTGAGTTACCTTATCTTTGTCTAATACTAGTTAACCATGTTACATAAGGAGATATAGATAGGGGGGGGAGATGTTTCCCACATTTTTTAGCAATTAGGGTTAGGGCAAAATGGTAGTAGTGGTGCCTTCTTAAAGTTGAGAGGAAGAAAAAATAGTTGTTGGTCCTTCCTTTTTTTTCAGTGAGGAATGATGATGATGGTTGTAAGGATGGAGGGGGGTTCATGTTGCCATCATGAGAGGGCGAGACAAGTAAAGGAGTGAGGAGGATACAACATCATGAAGGAACAAACTTCTCAAGGGGTAATCAAATCAACAATCTTCTTGGAAAATGGAGGCAAGATCATCAAGTAAGGGTGTTGTTGGTTGTTCAAGTGGGGGAGGTTCATGAACATGGTGACTAAAGGTGAATGGAAAAAATCAAGAAGAAGTACCTTGACCTCGTTGATGCAAGAAGAAAAAAGTAGAAAAGAGGAAAAAATTGGGGAGTGTTTTGTGAGATTTAGGAATAAAGATTAGAAGGTTTGCCCTCTTCAGTGAGAGCAAGAGAAATAGGGAAAACTAAAAGGTTTGCCATTTAAAATGAGAGTTTAAAAAAAAAAGGAAGAGTAGAAGGTTTTCCCTTTAAAATGAAAGCGAGAGAAATAGGGAAGAGTAAAAGGTTTGCCTTTTGGAGTCAAAGTAATAGATGTAGGGAAAAGTAGAAGGTATGCCCTTAGGGTGAGAACAAGAAAAGTAAGGAAGAGTAGAAGGTTTGCCCTCTTCAGTGAGAGCAAGAGAAATATGGAAAACTAAAAGGTTTGCCATTTAAAATGAGAGTTAAAAAAAAAAAGGAAGAGTAGAAGGTTTTCCCTTTAGAATGAAAGCGAGAGAAATAGGGAAGAGTAAAAGGTTTGCCTTTTGGAGTCAAAGTAACAGATGTAGGGAAAAGTAAAAGGTATGCCCTTAGGGTGAGAACAAGAGAAGTAACGAAGAGTAGAAGGTTTGCCCTCTGGAGTAATAAGGAATAATAGAAGGTTTACCCTTTGCAGTGGGAGCAAAAGAAGTAAGGAAGAGTAGAATGTTTGCCCTCTAGAGTGGGAGCAAGACAAGTAGGGAAGAGTAGAAGGTCTGCCCTCTTATGGAACAAGAATAAGAGGAATTAGAATATAAGTTGCCCATTAGAGGTAGAGTGGGAAGTAGGTTGTTTTGGGGTTATGCCAAAGGGCTCTAGAATTGAAGATAGTTGGGAGATAGGATTGTAGTGAAGGGATGTAATATAAAGAGTACGTTAAGAATTAGCTAGAGAAGGGAGTGGAAGGATTTAGGGTTGGAAGAAATACATTGTAACCTTTCTTTGAAGATGTGAGATTTTTTAGTGTGCAATGACTTGCTAAAATTCTTATGTAATGATATTTGCATGAATAGTTCTAGTTTAAGGTTGTGGTTGGTTAAAGGAAGGTAAAGAGGAGTGGTGAAGAAGAAGTAGGAATATTGTGTCTACAACAAACATGAAAATAAATGTAAAAATAGGAACAAGGGAAATGTTGTTAAAAAGGAGGATCCTACTAAGGTTTGAACATAATCAAACCATGCCCTTTTGAATGGTTGTTAGATAAGGGAATGGATAGGGAAATCTATAGAATAATTAAGCAAGAAATCATAGGGTAGAGGTGGTGGGAATTGGTCAACAATTTGTGATTCCCCACTTTGATAATCTCCAAGGGGGTAAGGGGGAGTGGCCCAAGACAAGGTGTTAAGGGTGTGTTAAATTTGTGCCTAACAAAATTTTGCAAATGCCTTGGGCCTATTAGCAACATTAAAAAAGTTGGTGCACCCAAAAGGTTGTCATGTGGACCACTTTTGGATCCTAAACGTCATAGTCAACCAATCACATGGGATGACAAACCACCATTTTTGTTTCTCAACAAAGTGGGGGTGTCTAGGTTGACATTATTGATTTTGCTCAACTATTTGGTATCCCATGCATTTTGCAACCAAAGGTTAAGAGTATTATGGGATTACACTATAAGTTATTGGGAGGAACCATATGTTCATGAACATGAATGTTGTATGGGATTTAATGACTTGCACAACTATAACACCAAGACTCACTAAAATGCAATGTTGCCAAGTTTTTGGACAAGCCATGGACCTTACTTCTATGGTTTGGTTTATCAAAATGTGCTTAATAGCTCATCAACACAAAAATAATATGGGCCTTAGACCTCATATGGGCGCAAATGCTATCAATCAAGGGGCAATATAATCAAAAGTTGTGTCTACTAACCTAGGCAAGGCATCAATTCTAAAATCAATAAGATTTGTGAAAGATGATCAAAATGTTGCCTTAATGGGGGTGAAAGCACACTAGGGTGTACATAAATGACCATTGCAAAGTCTATTTTGGGAGTATTTTACATGTATTTTTAAATGCAAAAACCTAGACATAAACAAAAAAACCTTGAAATGATGTTAAAGTTCACATCGTTTTCCAAATCCAAGTTAATGATGCCCTAGGACTTTCAACTTTTTTGAACACCTCTATTTAGTATTGGTCATGAAAAACATCCTTTTGGATATGTGGTGGATTTTGAATTTTTTTGGGCTTTTACTACACATAATAAGGAATTATAAAGCCATAAAATATATCATATTTTTCATTTATTTTTTACTCTTAAGTGTCATAACCCTTGAGGTTATAACATGTCCCAAAATTGTGGAAAAATCTTCAATTCCATTATATGTAATGATTCCATAACACTTTTTTTTATGGATTATGACCTTGAAATTGCCTAGATTGTAAAGTCCAAATTCATTGAAATCTAATTTTTTGGTGTAATTATTTGAAATTAAGAAGGACAAAGAAGTTAGTTTCACTTATTTAAATCCATTTTGTTAGAATTTTCAACTTGCATATGGATTTTATATAATAATATGTGTTCAACCCAATTTTTTTGCCTTTGTGACATCTAGAAAAGTCCATTGTAGTATGCTTTTACCTTGGAGGCAATGGTGCATCCCAAGCCATCGAGAAAATCAACATTAACACTAACATTAACAATTGAATCCAATGCAATTTCATTAATAGATGAATGGGAAATGGACATACATGTCGTGGATGACATCCCCAACATCATGGCCACATCATCGCCAACATCATGATGTCACAAATGAAATCCCCAACATCATTGTTAACATAAATATAAATGAAGCTCAACCATGAACATCCACCTTTCATCCATTATACATTCATAATTTAGTTAGAAACTTGCTTAAGAAGATTCCTTATATTATTACAAAAATAGGCTATTTTAATTAGATTTTCTACTTAAGGATACCCAAAATGACATGTGTAGAAAAAACCACTTTGTTAATATGTACAAGTCAATTTGGACCCCCTATTGTGACTTAGGTGGTTTTTTTGACTTGGAGAGTAGGAGACTAGGCCTTGGTAGGTAGATATAAAGATTAGGTTACCTACTTACTTAAATATTCAACATACTTAGGTTAGGTAGTAAGTATGTAGGCTTAGGTAGGTAGGTAAATTTAAGCTACCTATTTAACTTCTAGGTAATAACTAGTTAATTTAGTTGAAAATCAACATGGGATGTCTAATTTGACTTGGTCATTTTGATCAAGCATGTCATTTTTTTGGTTCAATTTAACTAGATGTCTTGCTTGATTAGAACCCATTGACTATTTTGATCACAATGGTAGGTTTTTGTTCAACTTGACTTGGTGTGTGATTTGAAAGATAGTCAAATTCATTGATTAAAAAAATACGCATCTCATTTAGGCTTGAAATTTTTACTCAAAATGGACATGAATTCATTAATCAAGGTGGATAAAGCTCATGGAGGTCATCACTTGTATATTTTAAGAATCATTTGATATAAAAGAGTAACTTTAATTTGCTATGAAATAATGGCATATTTTGAGTATATTCAAGGTACATATAAAAATATTTTAAAAAAATTCTAAGTATATTCTCATAATGAATTATAGGAACATTATTTACATTTAATTAATTTTTTAAAAAATCAATAAATTGCATGGTCATATATATTTTTGCATTTTATTTGGAATAAAATGGAATTGATTTCTTTGGGGGATAAAGTAGTCATCTTGGATAACTTAAAAAATCATGAATTGTAGTAATGTTTAAATATTTTGAAACATCTTGAATTAGTGTGAAATATTTTCAAATGTGTTGAAATATTCTTCGGCAAGCTAGCTCTTTAACAATGTGTAAATGGAGGTAGTTTTTAGGTAGTTAAAAATCTATTCAACACCACTTTTGGGTACAATTTTGCACCATAGTTGTGTTTTGTTTTTTTTGACGTTTCCATAATAAATTTTTGTTTGAACCTACATCTTGCACACTTTGTGTTCTTGTCCTTGGTTTTGTGTTTTGTGTTTAAACTTAAAACCAAGCTCGTTTTTTTGTCATTGTTGGTTCATGTTTTTTGGAATTCATGTTGTCCTGATAAATTTTGTGCATGTGACAACATAGGCATGGGACTTCAAGGAGTTGAAGCACAAAACTTGCAAGCATTCATTTGCTCATCCAAAGAATTTTTTGCTTTAAAGCTAATAGATTTAAAAAGGCTACAAAGGAAAACCAATTTGAATTCAATTAAAGGATGACCACCTAATTTTTTTGCATCCTTATAAGTTGAATATATTAGATAGAGGAGGATTAAAGGCCTTGATGTGGTGAACTCCTTACAACTAGTTTGGTTGAACTTTTAGATGGAAAGTATGGATGTGCAATTGCTTACAAAGAAGGATGTCTTCAACGATTGAATAGAAAAATGCATGTATGGTGATTATTGAATGGTCAACAAGAAAACCAAGTTTGAAGATTGCCCAATGCCAACACCAAAGGAATTATTTGACTCTTTGGGTGCGGCTAACATGTTTAATACCTTGGATATTTGGTTTAGATATCACCAACTCACATTGAGGTTGGAAGATTGAGTGAACATTGAATTCTAAGGTGTGGATGAAGATGGCAAGGATAACTTAGTATTGTTGGAAATTCCTACTTTTTGGATTTAAGAATGCATTAATTAAAACTTAGTGTGTGATGGATCAAGTTTTAAGGACTTGTTATTTGCACAATGTTACATATATGATGTGATCATCTTTAGTCATACACCAAAGGAGCATTTTAAACACCTACAACAAGTGTTTGTATGCCTTTAAGCTTGGGATCTACACTTGCACCATGGAAAATGCAAGTTTTTCTATGATAGGTTTGCCTACTTGGGACACATGATCACACTAGGAGGTTAGGAGTTCAAGAAGCCAAAGTAAAGGCCCTTAATTTAGGATTCCCATATTCATGGATGTGCCAAGATTGCACATTGTTATGGGCTTAACAAATTACTATTGTAGATTTGTTCAAAATTTTAGCATCATTGAAAAACCACTTATTCATGAATTGACACAACTGGACATGATTAGGAATGGGGTGTTATGCAAAAGGAAGCATTTAAGGCCTTGAATTAAAACTAGGATCAACACTAATACTTAGGAGACCTAGCATATGTCATCCATTCCAATTACACACCAATTAGAACATGCTTGGACTTTGAGTTATGTTAATTTAGAAAGATGATGATGGCAAGGAGGTTATGATTGTTTATACATCACAAAACAACAATGAAGTTGAATCAAATATGCATCATATGAAGGTGAATGTTTAGCAATGATGCATGGGTCATGATTCACTTCTGTCCTTATTAACCTTCACACTAATGATTGACCACCAATCATTCAAATGGTTCATGGAATCGAACAAACTTACATGGAAGTTGGCAAGATGGACATTGTTATTACAAGAGTATGATTATACAATCATTCACAAGGTAGGATTCCAAAACCTATATGTAGATGGTTTGAGTCACAATTTAACCCATTGTAAGAAGATTAAATAGGAGCTCAATGGCATGTTACCTCAAACCAAAGAATGATGGCTAGATGGCATGCCTTTATGCAATGGATAGTTGAAGCAAAATTTGGTCAATCAACAACAATTTTTTTTGTAAATGATGTTTTTGATGGCAAGGAGTTGAAAAAAACTCATGTACAACCAATGTATGGAGAGAATTTGGAGTCTTATATCAATTATAACATATGACATATCCCATTAATGCCACTCCCCAAGAGCGAGATTGGATAATGTGTATAGAATGACTAGGTTCCATTTTGAAGAGGCTTGTTATATCACAATTGGTGGGATAAGAAAAATGGTCCCAAGATTGGATCAAATCTTATAATTCATTACGTGTATATGTGCATGAAAAATTAAGTTACTTTGGTGTGCAACATACCCATTCAATGTTGTGGAATCAATATTGGTGGGCATGCATATACCAACATATTGTTATTCATGTGGGTAGGTGTGAATCACGTTATCAAGTGAGGTCAAACTTTAACACATTATCACCACAATTGGCCTTTGCCCATTATGGGATTAGGTTACTAGCTAATGGAGCCTAGATTTTGCATGCCCATTAGCAACCATATCATGAGGTGCCAAATGTGTTTTTGTGATGGTGGAACATTTTAACAAGCGGATTGAACTTGTGCCCCCCACAAAATTGGTTTGAACTAGCAATAATATATTTCTTAAATCAAATTTTGGTTAGGTTTGGAGTTCATGTAAAAGTTTTGATTGATCAATGTTGGGAATTTCTCGGGGCTTTTGGAGAACTTTGTGTTTTGAGTTTTAATTGACCATTATACCACCTTTCCAGAATGTGAAGTAGATGGTCTAGTTGAAAAAGTTGTTCAAACCATGAAGTGTGGGTTTTACAAGTATGGTTTGGTGCATGGTAATAATAAGGATTGGGATTTCAAAATCCTTTGGATATCAATTTAATAGACAAATAAACAACCCTTGCATGATATAGTCCAAGTCAATTATTATATGGTAAAGAATCAATGTTGCTTAGTGCAATTAAAAAGAAGTTGAACCTTGTTATGGATTTGGACGACCCACAAGTTTGGGCTAAAACCCTATAAGATCATGCAATGTATTTTTAAAAAGTTGTGCTTATGGATATGTTGTGATTTTCTATGATATGCTCACATAAGGAGTGGGGCATATTGAACACAATTATGATGATTCCAAATGATTTCAAGTTCATTATGAAACTTACATAACAATGTTGAAAATTGGGATTGGGAAGTAGTTAATTCATAAGTATTTAATGCTAACTAATTTGTGAGGATACAATATTCAGCTAGGGGGGGGCAATTGTGTGCCATTGGGCAAGTTTTTCCAAATGTCAAATATAATGTTATTAAAAATTTACCATGTGATTGTAGTACAATAGGTATTATGAAGCAACATACATTGTTGCAACATGATAGAGAGAGATGACTTTGGTAAATGCTTTTGGATCTAATTGTTTGTAAACAGTTGAGGAGCAAAAAGGACTAACTTGAAGCTTGATGTTTCTGTATGACAATAATGTAGTCATGTTTGGCCTTGATGTAAGCGCAATGCAAAGGTGTAAGCAATTTTTGTTGATAAAGAAAGTGGAATTATCTATACTTGATGATGTTTAAAAAATGATTTGAGATATTGAAGTATCTTCTTTGGCTTTTAAAGGGTGATGCATTGGACTTGCAATGCTACACATTTGCAATTGGGCATATCATCTTGTCTTTAATAGATCCAAAGCGTACTAGAAGCACATGTCACCAAAAAAGAAGGGGTGCACAATCTGATCGAACACCATGGCAACACACCGATCCCTCACAGTACTCAAGCTGTTGAGGTCCCTAGATTGATTCACGGCCCCTGATCTTCTCTCTCTTTCAGACGCTGTGCAGGATTCAATTTATGTGCACACATGGGCCCTCAAACATACACAATCTTCATTCCTAAAACATTAGCTGTTCTGATTAGGAAGATCAGAGCTTGCATTTCATTTACAAGATGTATAGAGGCTACTTGCCTTCAATTCCTAGCCGATCTGCCACTGACCAGACCGCACTTTTCCTAACTCGGAACTGAAGTACTGCATACATCGAAAGTGAGAAGGTATATATAGAGTCCTCAAAATGCACAGATAGCTTGGTGCCAACTTCCAAAACAATTCTTTTCCAATCCTAGCTCTCGTGCAAAAAACTTCGATCTATCCTGGTTTCAACTCCTACACTGCTACTCTCTCAAAACATGGGGTCTGATGTGAATTGTAGCTGCTTTGCTGGCTACTGGCGCAACGGAAAAATCTGTAACCAGCTAAGCTTCTTCCAAGCAAACAGATCAACTCATCAACTACACATTTCCTGAATCGCCTAGCACAATCTGCCTCAGCAAAAACTCTCTAGCATGCTCTCTACACCCGGACCTTCTCTTACAGCTTTCTCCTTGCCACCTCCAGAATCTGCCGCTCAAAAATTTGCCTTTAGTCCTTTGAATTGCCAGCTGCTCAGCCGCCATGCATTCCAACCACCTCAAACCATAATTGCACCACCTCCTTCCTTCATAATTCCGCGTCGTCTTCTTCACACGCGAAGAGCCTCCATGATCCACTAGACATAGCCACCATGCACTCCTTGCAGTAAAGAGAAGTATGCGCAGCCAAACCAGTGAGGGTCACAAAAATTAGGATCAGAATCAGTGGAGCTCCTTTTGTTCAGTCACCCCTTGTTCGGTTACACACAAAGCAAGAAAAACTTATGGTCTATGTTATTATGAGATCATTATGCATACCATAGTTGATATGACAACCCTTGAAACCCATGTACAATTGAAATTGAACTTAAGTTGAATCAATTGGTTGGATGGGTTTATAAGGTCCATCGAAACATGGTTGTTTAGTTCATATGTCAAGTAGAGTGTGCATGATTTAAAACCATTGTCCTTATTGTGGACATCCTTCATCACAGTCACATGGAGTTTGATATAAAGAACAAGTTAAGTTCAATCTTGCATCCAAAGGTTGTTTAGTTGTTTTTTCAAACACACTGTTTAGTTTTTTTGTTGTTCACACTTGAGTCACTATTCTCAAGGTTCCTCTCCATATATCTATAATATTTGTGAAGGTGGCAATTTCAATTTCTTTTAATATTGAATGCAATACAGTAGATTGACTTATTTTTATATCATTTGGTTGTGTATGTTAAATTCCTTATGAAATTGTATTGACTGCAAATTCGCATTACCACCACATCTAACCTAATTTGATGCTTTTGATATGTGAACAAAGGTGTACCCAATGATGTCAATTAGTGATTAGGTCTTTTTTTTTAATCATTCAATTGTCATTGGAAGTGTGAAGTAGCATGGAGCCCAAGTGAATAACATCTTGTTGATCCCTCACACTATGAAAGATTGTTCAAAAATTTACCAAGGCAAAAAATGATGTCACCACACCACATGACATTTGTTGGCCTCTTTCTCTCCCACATTAAATGTAGCAAGAATGTGACACACAAAAAACTATTAAATTTTTTGACACTCCTTTCATTGTTCACTTTGATTTGTGCACTTAAAAAGTTGCATACCTAGTGTAGAGGAACTATTTTGGAGAAAGTGAGAGGTACTTTGATGATTGATCTCTTGGAAAATAGGTTTCCTTCCATTGTGTTATTATACTTAACTACTTGCTATTGAAACCAAGTTTACAAAAAAGTAAACAATTGCAAGATAATGTGATGATAGCTATCATATTGCTTTCATCAATTCAACAACAGTTAATTATCTCGTGAGAATGTGCAATTTTTTCCTTTATTCTGATTTCCACCTTAATTGTTAATTCCTTTATTACTTAAGTTCTTCTGATTAACTAATTTTTTTCCCCGTGTGCAGAAGATCAATTTTGTGGCTACAGAGTTCTTAACTACGTGAAAATCATGCAGTGAACAAAACACAACCCAGGTTTAATAAAATGTGTACAATACCAAAGTATAACTGTAATGCAGTTAAAAGAGAGTAATCCATTACCTCAGTTGTGTCTTTCCTTCCTTCCTTCCTTCATTGTGCTCTTGAAGGACTTTTTCCTCCCTTTTGTTGACGATAATGAAACCCATCACTCAGTAGGTTTGAGATTTTATATTAAATCGGTTTTTTCTTCCATCACTGGGTTAAGGTTTTACTATGTACTTATATTTAAAAAAATCATCACTCGGTAGGTTTGAAGTTTATGCTATCTCAGTGTTTCTTCCTTCACTGGGTTGAGATTTTTTTATGATTATCAAAAAACCCATCGTCACTGACTAGGTTTGAAGCTTAAATCATATGATCAGTGTTTTCTTTCATCACTGGGTTCAGGTTTTATTTATTAATATTAACATTGTCATTACACAAATCTGCATCAACAATAATATGCATGCTGAAAGCTCAACATCCCTTTTTTATGACCCTGAGCTTGAAGGTGGAAGAAACAATTTTTTTCAAGTTCCATCCTTTGAAGTTCACAAAGGGCATTTGTGCCGCTGATTTAGAGGCTTCTTGGTCATCCATCAATCAGTGAAAGATTTTTGTGCTACAAATTAGTGTGTGCTATAACAAAATGGATCCTCTTGTACCCAAGCTTGCAAGCATTCAAGTTGTGGATGTCTCTCTCATGTTTTGCAGGTTTTGGAATGCTAGTTGTTATCATAGGAAAGTTCTTGTTTTTCATTCAAAGGACATGAAGGGAAAAATCTTGAATGTCAATAATTGATGAACAAGAAGAGCAGCTCTGGTTTGCAACTTGGGAATTATTATTATTATTCAATATAGGGTGAGTCAAATTTTTCATGGTTTTCTTTGTGCAAACCTTAAAAAATGCAAGTTCCTTAACATCCTTGTGAATTTCATTTCTTCAGAGCAATGCAGAGAAAGTTGCTGATAAATTGGCAGGCTTAAACGAGAGGCTTGATGAGCTATTACAAGAATTGGTGAGCTTGAAGACAAAGTTCCCCAACCTGGAGAGCTCGAAACAGTTCAAAGCCAAAACAATCTTTCAAGCATAGTGGACAAGATTATAGCTGATAAAACCAAAATCAAAGAAGAGCTTCAAGAGATAAAATGGTTCTTTCTACTAATAATAACCATAACAGAAAGGGGCTTTCTAAGAAGGGGAGAAGAATCTGCCATCCCCATGTTTAGAGTCGAGTATACTAACTACATCAAGAATTTTTTCATGTGGCAAATGTTCTTCAATGAGTTTTTCTTGGAAATGGATCACAGTTATAAGAAGAAGCCTACATATAAGCAGAAACCCATATTTCTGGATCATGAAGTCTTTCTGGCTTCATGTTGTCTGCATGCTTTCTTCAACAAATAAGTCTCTGATTACCTAGTTGACAGTTTGAGCTCAATCTGCTGTTGTTGATTAGCTTAAATTTTTTGGGTGGCATTGATGATGCACTAGAAGAATTCTTGTTGGGGGTGTTGTTCAAATGGGATTACTAGAATGTGGGGTGATCACAAACTGCAAGTTGTGAGCCGAGTTTTGTGAGCAAGAAAGATTTTTAGAGAGACAAGCCATGGATTGGGTTTAGGTATTTAGTAATCAGAGCAAATTTTGCTGCATTCAAGACTTCCTATTGTGTGGTAGCACTGTTGCTGTTTAGAAATTTTGACATGATATCTTTATGAAGGAAGATGGAGAAAAGGAAGAAGAATAGCAGAGTAGAAGACATATGGAATGCATTAAAAGTGAAAGAGCTTGAAGGCAGTCAGAGGATGAAGGCACTAAGCAATAATACCAATTGGAACTTGTTTCATATAAAAGATGTTGTCAAGCCAAGATCAAGTCAAGTTGCAGCTCCTTCAGAATTATCTCAGCTTGATTCCCGTCTCCCAGATTACTCTCTCCGGGAAGCTGCAAACATCTTCCACAAAAGTGAAGGTCAGCTGCAATTTGGCAGTTGCAAGGATCATAATAATTTGATGTCAAGCACCATCCATGCCCTCACCAGATCACAAGAGGAGAACAAAAATGGCAGCTTGGATTTAACTGGCAAGCTCTTGAGCACGAATCACATGCGCCCACCTTATACAGACATTGCAACTTCTCGGTATGCCAAACTCAAAGAAGCTTACCTGAAAAGAAAACTGGATGCCGCCGCAACTGTACCACAAAGCAGCAGCAGCTCCATTTTGCGAAACCAATCCTTGAGTTCTGAAGCTTGCAGTGAGCCTGATCAAAGTCATACATTCAACTGTTGCAGCCTGAAGATTTCAGAGGAAGATGTTGCAGCAACTATAATACCACAAAGCTGCAGCTCCACTTTGATGAACCAACTGCCCTTGAATGCTGAAGCTTGCAATGAGCCTGATCAAAGTAGTGGAAGCTATTGCAGCCTGAAGATGTCAGAAGAAGATGATGTTGCAGCATGGATCAAGGGTCCTGAGAGCATCAAGAAAGACGAGGTGCATTCACAATTGGCAGCAGCAGATAGCAAATTGGTGAAAGACAGTTGTGTCAATGGCATTGTTGAACAAGGAGCCAATGTAAATTCTGGTCACAAAGCAGAATGCATGATCAAGGCGGTGCAGGCTGGGATGAAGGATGTTACAGTCAAGGTACTAGCTTCTTCTCAGGTAACAGATGTCAGTTTGATGGGATTCAAGGATACTTCTACAAATGTCACAGACTCGAGCAATGGTGATCAAGATGCAAGAAGGAAATGTGAGGAGAATTGTCACATCATGGCAGCAGATAAAGGTGGTGGTGAAGATGGAATTTCTTTCTCCAACTGCACTGAATCTGATGTCAAGAGCAATAATGAACTTGATCAACCTGATTCTTCAATGATGCAGCAGCACCAGCACCAGCAGAAGGAGCAGCAGCTGAAGATTTGTGAGACAAGAGAGAATTCATGCTCCCAACAGCAGAATCTGATACAGGAAGAAGAAGAAGAAGAGATTGAATATGAGCTCTTAGCTGAAACTCTCAACAGGGATTTGAATTGCTTGGTTGATCCTGCAGCATCGGTGCGTTCTGCTGCACTGCTTCGCCTACAATCCACACTTTTCAGTTGCGTCAAGAGTGACGATAAAGGATCATGTGAGCTTGTCGAGGAGGAGCACCATGATCCTCCAGATCAAGCTCAGGTTCAACTCCGGAGCAAACACAACACGTTGTGTTGGGCCGCAGAGGAATTGATAGTCAAACCTCTCTTGCGACGCGTCGCTGATTCCTCTGAGAAATGCCGTCAACTCTCCATCACTATACTTCACCAGTACTCAACCTCCATCTCTGCCTGGTCTCTCTCCAATTGTTTGTGGCTTCTCTCTGTCTCTTTGTGGATCTTGAGGTAGATCACCAATTCTCCAATATGATCTCCACAGACAACGAAGACAAATGTTTGAAGAGAAACTAGTTGAGGAGATACAATTCTTGTAAACCACATCTCCTCCAGGACCATTGCTAAGAGCACCGGGTGGGTGTGTTTTTGGGGAAACAAACAAACAAGCAGGCTCCTGCAGGAAGTGCCGAGCGCAGTGATCACATTGCTGCCATATGTGCTTCCTGTCATCATTGAGCGGATGCCACTTGACATTCCTCTCACGCCTGCCAGTGACAATGAATATCTGAAAGAGCCAGTAGGTAACTAACTTAGGACATCTTTCTGTTAGGCTGTTGTGATCACAGATTCATGATAGTTTTCCATTATTTTTTCCTTCCTATCTATGCTCACCATCACCTCACAGCTCTGTTGGTCAAGCATTGAGCACCAAATGCAAGAGCTGTGAGAGATGTGAATCAAACTGGGACTCGTTATAAAGTGACATGTATCTTTCTTCTTTTGTGGGAATGTGTTCTCAGGAGTTCCTAACATTGATTAACTACATATTTTCAACATCGTTGCAGATCTCCAATGCAATGCACCTGTTCATCCAATAAGAAACAAGGCCCTATGTCATTGGCTTTCCATTAGGCTGTTGTAATCACAACACACTATGTGTAACTGTGATCACAACAACCTAATGAAAATAGACCCTTACTCTTCCATTTGCAACACCATTTTGATTCTTCATCATCAAAGTAGAATTCCATCAGATTTGTTGAAGTTTGTATCAACTTCAACAAACTTGTCAATCCCATCATCACTGTCAGAGATGATGATGATGATGATGATCTGCTACAAACCAATCTGCTAAAAAATCAATCAATTTCCTCCAACTTATGCAGGTCAAGATCCAGGCTATTCTTGTGGAAACATCAGAGGAAGTGAGACTGCAATTAGTGCAACTCATGCATTCAATTCTAATGAAAGCTCCTCGCTTGATTCAAGCTTTTGCTTCTGATGTTGCTTCCATTCTTGTTGCTGCAACGTTTGACACTCACCCAGAGGTCCTCCTGGTAGGTACTACTTGTATCACTCTTCCCCCTCCCTCCCAATTGCACCTAGCAAGCAAGCTGTGCACCTGTTGTGTGTTTCCAGAGATTCTTGTCAACTTTGCAGAAAAACTTCTTTGAGAATCACTCAAGCAAGCTCTGAACAGTCTCCTCCTCCTCCTCCTCTTTCCTCCATGCCATGATGTTGTTCTTGGTGCAAATGGCCAGGAGACATTCTCAACACTGGATCAGTTTGGGGAGCTCATGGGTTACAAACTCAAACCTGTGGGCAAGCAACTTGTGCGAGTGGTGCAAGTCTCTCTCTCCCACAACCACTATCGAGTGCGAGTGGCTGCCCTCAAGGCTATCCGCAGGTTACTGCATCCCCCTAACTTTCTTCTCTTGACATCACTTAATCTGCTTTTCTTCACACACTTCTTCCAGAGAAGAAAGAAACATGGCCAAAAAAAAAATCTCAAACCTCAGAAGAAAGTCCAAGACAAACAGGATCACAGGAAATCTTCTGAACAGCATTTGCTGTTGCTGCTGCTGATTACGATGTGAACTTGCTGATGTTGCAGGCTAGTTATGTGTGGAGCACACGATGCGATTTATGAGCTGACAGCATATCGAGATCCAAATCTGATACCAATCAAATGTTTCTATGAACCAGACCCCAAAGTAAGAAGATGAGAGTCAGTTGAGCTCTACAAGACTTCTTGGCATTCTACAGTGAATATTTATGTGCACTTGATGAAACCTTGAAATTTCGATGTGTTTATTCTGTATGTGTGTGTGTGTGTGTGTGTGTGTGGACCTAGACTCATTACTTTGCTGTATTGGCTACTGATCGAAATTCTTCAGCAAGAGAAGAACTGTACAGAACCATTGCCTGTTGGTTATGTGAGCTTGGTGAAAGAAAAGAACATGAGAGCCGACTTGTTCCGTAAGAAGTTTTACAATCTTCTCTCAAAATCATTCTTTGCAATATATCATCAGTAGTGTTTTTCTGAATTCTATGTGTCACTGTTTGTCAAAAACTAAGTTCATCAACAATTTTTCTTCAAGCTTGACAGGAGAGAGGTTCTCTCCTCTGTTTGTCTTCTTTTTTCTATGATCAAAACCATGCAAGCCAGTACAATCTCCATGAGCACTGAAACGGGAAAGAATTGATCAGGTACTTATTGGCTGGTTTTCAAGATCCAAGCCCACACTTGCGGGAGTTTGCCTTTAAACTCATGGAGGAAGTTGGCCTACAGTATGTGCTTCATTACTAATCCTACAGAATATTTGAGAGATTGTTAGTGGTACTTGTCTTTTCTCCTCCAACATTCCTGCAATTAAGTGCTTCTCAAAAGAGGACTTCTGAGCAACACAAATTTTGGTGATCTCAAATTTAGCACATAATAAATTGAAGTTTATGATCAGTCTAGCTGAGAATATAGAGCTTCTTGGCAAGTTAGACAAAGCAAAGTGCTTCAACATCAGATTTGAGGAAATGGCAATTACACTGAGAGTTGTGAGAGTTGAGTACTGAGAAGAATTGCATTTACAGCATGCTATAAAATATTGATCAACAAATCTTGATCCTCCAGGTATGAGGAAGAGAATGAGAAGGAGGTGAAGGATACCCGCACGTATCTTACTGAAGATATTGATGACATTGTCTCTCTAACTGGAGCACCCTTGCCTCATCCCTTCACACGTCTGTTCTCTTGAACCCTTCCCTTGAACAATCTCTCTCCTCCCCCTCCTCGTGTTCTCATTGATGAGGACAACACGTAGTTGTCAAACCTAAAGACACAAGATGTACAAATAGATCTCTATTCTAGGTGTTTCTGTATTTTTGTCCAGAGTTTGCTTCAGAACAGGTCCATCAGATGAAGAACAATTTTCTTGAACAATTCGGGGAAATTCCATGATACTAGCAAACAAGCTCAAGATCAGAAGCAAACAATCAAGGAAATATTGTAGCAAACAGACAGACACATGACTGACATTGAACAAGAATTGAACATCAATGCGTATTCTTCTTCTCTCATGTGCAGGAAGACCATGCTTAGGTGCCAGGATCATGGTGAAGAGTGTGACAGCCATCATATTGCATGCCATTGCTGGTGATTTGGAATGTTGGACATGTGGTACACAGGAGTTAGCAGCAGATTTTCTGGTCACGCTGCTCATGTTTGCTGAGGACAATATCACCATGCATCTCCAACCCCTTGTCAAACTCCTGCACAAGGCTCTGAGCCACCCATCAATTGAATCTAAGTTAAGCTTTTCTCATTTATGATTTCACACAGGCCAGTTACACAACTACATGCGCACACATGACTATACTTCAGATATTTCATTGTAGCTTCACACCTCATGCTCAGAATGAGTGGAACAAAGAATGACAATAAGGAAGCCTGGAGAGGAAATGAGACAACAATAGGCTGAAGTCTAGGAAATCCTGCTCTCTTCAAAGTCTCACTTCAGATTGCAATTACATGCCTTTAACAATTGCAGATTCTGGAGAGTGCTAAGCTTCTGGGTTTATTCGTGTCACCAAGCTCCTACCTTCCAATCATGCTCCCACGAGTAAGTGGGTGTGATGTGAATGCAGATGTGTCAGTGCAGACTGTGGGGCATGCTTTGCATCTGCTTGCAGGCATTCTGAAAGGAAGTGCTTCTGAACAAATACAGCCGCACATACCTGAGATCTGTTGTACCCTCACAGATTGCCATCTAATGACCAGCATCCAGCAGTACAGAACTCACTGCTCACTCATACATCACAATGCCATGAATTGTCATCATTCTGCAGAGGTTTCCTAAGAGACAGTCTGAATCTGGGAAAATATTGGCTGGGTTCAGGGGGGTGAATGAAGGTGTGATTGCAGTGGCAGATCAGTTGATCAGGGCTTGGCATCTGGACAAATGCTGCAAAGAAGTAACAACTATGCTCTGGCTATTACTCAATGCTGCTGCTGTTGCAGATTTTTGTTCTCGATCACCTGTGAAGGTTTGTTCCCATTCTATCCCAAGACACTGTGAAGAGCCACACTAGTAAAAAGAAAGTAGAGAACTCTGCAGATGATGCACAGTTCAAAGATGTTTTGCACAGCAACTATTTGGAATGAGATTAATGCCAAGGGTTGGGTGTGTATAATATGAATTCTGATGCCTCGACTCAGTGGTCGTTCTTCATCTTCTGTGCAAAAAACAGGCTGAATCTGCAATTCAAAACTTGGCTCTATCATCTGGGCATAGTTCACAACAATCAATGATTGCAGCATATGTTGGTGAAATGCTGCAAATTCTGCCACATCCTAAATTCTGGGCTCTGCGCTCCTTAGGTGCACTGGTTTATTGCAGGCTTCTCAAATCAGCGTTTTTGCTGAATGCTGATACACTAGAGCAGTATGTCAATCCTCCCCTACACAAAATACAGATGGTAAAAGTACTGGCCTATCTACTTGCTGCATTAGGCTCCCAGACTTTCTTCAATCAGTGGAAGTTCAGTTCCTGAGCATCTCAGAGGACAAACCCAGGCCATTTGTTTGTACAGATTGGCTTAAAAAGTTGACAGACATAAAAGCACTTGTGTTGGCCAGGTTGATAGAGTCCTTCCACAGCTGCATGCAGGAGTGTGCTGATCAGGGTGTGAAATTACGGTTAGCCCCTTGAGGCTCAGTTCCTGCAATTCCTTCATTCCCTACAGTTTTTTTTCCTGTTCACATGCATTTGCAAACACACATTTGGTGGATTACCCCAGGTTGTTGAATGACGTGAGATCAATGATAGCAAATCAACCAATTGAAGCTTTGCTGGAAGCAGACAAGAAGAAAGTGAGCCAACTTGTGGAACGGTTTTTTGTCCCCTGCTTGCAGTCTGGACTAGAGCAACAATTGCTGATTATTCCCACACTTGATGCTATTCAAGACATACTATCAAAGCCATGGCCAACATCCTTAACTGCTGACAACCCATCCTTCCATGATGCATTGACAAGGCTCCTCAATAGTCTTGAGAACTGCCTTGAGAAAGCCAGCCAAGATGAAAAAACAGATCAGCATTCAGGTAGAATTACAGATGACAACAACAGCACAAAAGCTCAAATAGCTCAAGACAACAAGAGCAAGAAAGACAAATGCCATGTCCAAGAAGATCATGATGATGTCCAACTCAATAAAATCAATGATAAGTGTAGAGGTTTGATGCACACCCTCCTAACTTATCACATCACTATTTTCTTTCTTCCCACTGAATGCTCAAAATATACACAAGAGTACTGACCCACATTTTGCTTTGCTTGTACCCATCCAGAAATGATTGCATTCCTGTGCAAGTACATGAGGAATCTACGATGAATGACAAGCACCTGGGCAATTCATGGTCCCAAGCTGTACTCAAAGTATTCAACCATAAGAGGGTGATTCTTTCACATTCTCGATCTTATTAGCTGATATTTCTAACCTCATGGATTTGGATTTGATGGCATGTATGCAAATGCAACCATATGGATGATGGTCATTTTCAACCATGAATGTAATGAGACCTATACAAGTGTACTCCAACATAAGTGGGCAATGCTTTCACATTCTTGAGTTTTTAGCCTTTATTTCTAACTTCATGGATGCGGATTTGATGACACGGATGCAATGCAACCATATGGATGATGGTAATTTTCATCCATGATGTAATGAGACCTATACAAGTGTACTCAAACATAGTTCATGGATGTGGATTTGATGACATGGATGCAATGCAACCATAATGGATGATGGCCATTTTTATCCATGAATGAATAGAGACATGAAACCATGAACCATGATGGTAAATGAAGTTTGTGCCTCCAAGACACCCTCTAAATTAAAGTAGCTCTTGTAAATCTGTTGTCAAGGAAACCAACACTATGTTCTCAAAAATTTGAGCCTATTACATTCATTCTTGAGCCATTTTGACAACTTGGAAACTTTCAATCCAACTTGATCTTGGAATAAATCCAGGAAATGGAAGGATGTCTTTTCAGACTTTTTTTTTTTTAATGTGCCATAGTCATGGATGATGGAAGTGACAAGCATATTTTCAATACCTTGTGCACCAATTTGCATCTCACTTCTCTTCAATTGAATTTGAATTCAATTCAAGTTGCATGCAATGTCATTGAATATTTTCGTTCAAATGGAACTTTATTTATGCAAAATCAACTCATCTAAAAAATTGTTTCATTGTCATTGATAGTGTGCAACAACTTGGAGCCCAAGTCTGATTCTAGTAGCAAATTGTGATTTCTCCAATTTGATAGTTCTTTTTCATTCCTACTCTTTGGGTATAAATAGAAATGATATGAAGTTTGCCAACCATGCAGGACGTTGCATGAGTTTCTTTCAAATAGGAAATAATTGTTGTAGATGAAACAGGCATAGTCCTATCCACACAAACTTAAACACTAAATACTCTTGTTTAAATGATGATGATTTGATTTTTCACCCTACCATATTTACAACAAACATTTGGGTAAATTCAAATCAATTCCTATGTTGCATTGTATGCCAACCAATTATAATTTCATAAATTATTGATTGAAAAAATAACAAAATAAATGGATTTAAGTAGAACAAGTATGCATGAATAATTGAAACACCTACGGAAAACATTATTTAGTTTGATTTGCCTTCTAATCACATAAGTTTCAAAAGTGGTTCAATAATGTGGTGGTTTGGCTAGCCCAAAATTTAACCCTAGCAAAAATTGTCTCCTTTTAAGTTTTAAAAATTACTTGTTGTTTCAATCTAACATTTGTCTTGGTGAAATTCTTTGTTAAATAGGATCTAACCTTTCCAACAATTGTTGCTAGGTAATATCTATAATAAGTTCAATTTTTTTGGTGGTTTAGACCAATGATGGACGGATATCATCTTTTTATGATATCCACCGGATAAGGCTATCCAGTAAAAATTATTTATCCAAACCGCTTGTTAGAAAAAAAATGTTTTTTTTCAATTTAAATATTCAAGTTGGATATCATATTTTCAAGTTTTTTATTTGACCAGGATATCAATCTACTGGATATCTATTGTTATTTATCAGTTGGATATCAATTCTAGATATCAAAAACTTGGATTTTAAACAAGGTTACAAAAGGTTTGAAGTCTAAAGTGTGTGCATGTAAACATTTGTAAAACTTTTACAAAAAAAAACATGAACACTCACTTTTCACTTCTCTCATATCAAAAAACTGACTTTGATAAATCAAAAGTAAAAAATATAAATGATCCTCTGCAATGTGAAGGCTGAAAGACTCAGAAAGCTCATGTAGTCTTGCAATATGCGAAAAATAAAAAATAAGAAAAAAACTAAAAATAGTTGAAAAAGAACTTGAGGAACAAAAAAAAAGAAGTAAAAGCAACAACACCAGAAATTTCAAATTAAAATATATGAAGACAAGTTATTCAAAAGAAAATAAAGTTGAAATAAAAAAGAAAAACAGAAAAAGTATATAATTAAAATCAGGGAAATTTTTTAAAACAGAAAAAGACTTTTAAAATAGAAATAAAAACTAGAAATAAAAATTTAAAAGAAGAGATTTTAAAAAAAAAATTTAAATAGGAAAAAAGAAACATGAAAGAAAAAAGGAAAACACACAGTAAAATAATTTTCAAAAGAAAAAGGAACCAAAAACAGATAATAAAAAATAAGAAACAAAACAGAGAGCAAAACCAGAGAAAAAAACTTATAGTAAGAAAAAAAACCATACTTGAAAAAGAATGAGGTTTGTCTTCTTTCTCCAAACTTCAAACCTACATCCAATCAAACAAAAATAAAAAAGTTAAAAAGAAACACATTATTTTTATTATACTAAATATTAGAAAAATTAGAAAAGAATTGGAAAAGAAAATAGAAAACATACAAAAATAGAAACAAAATGACAACAGATAAAATAAGAATAGAAAAATACAAAAACATCAAACAATCATAAATGAAAGAAAAGTAGAAACAAAATAAAATAGAAAAAAGGAATGGACAAATGAAACAAGGAAAGAGAAATATAGTAAAATAATTTGAAAAGAAAAAAGAAAAAAACAGATTAAAATAAGAAAAAATAAAAACAGAAAAAACAAGAAAAAAGCTCATAGTAACGAAAAAAAACATACTTGATAAAAAATGAGGTTTGTCTCCTTTCTCCAAACTTCAAACCTGGATCCAAACAAACAAAAATACAAAAGTTAAAAAGAAACTTTCTATTTTTATTAAACGAAATATTTTTTAAATCAGAAAAGTTTGAAAAGAAAATAGAAAAAAAACACATAAAAATAGAAACAAAATGAAAACAGATAAAAATAGAAATACAAAAAAAAAATCTAATAATTTTTTAAATGGATAAAATGAAACAAACAAAGGGAAATATAGTAAAACACTTTTTTTTTAATTTGAAAAAAAATTAAAAAGAAGAAAAAAAATAGAGACCAAACGAAAGAGATAATAAAATTATAGTAATGAAATAAAAAAACATACCTGAAGAAGAATGTGATTTGTTTTGTTTCTTCAAACTTTAAACCTACATCCAAACAAACAAATTATAAAAGTAAACAAAAGAAACACTTCACTTCAAAAAACAGAAAAACAAAAAAGATTAAAAAAAAAGGAGGAAACAAAAGCGTATAAAATAACCTTACTTCAAATGTTGCAACAACTTGCAAGAGGGCAAGGAAAGGGTAAGTAGAGTGTGAGAGTAGAGCAAGGAAATGAAAATAAGAGAGAAGAAAGAAGAAGAAAAAAAAAAGGAAAAGTAGAAAACAAAATAATGAGAGTGAAAGAGGATTAGAAATACCAATTGTGACCTTTTTATCCTCTCCCGGGAAAGATGTTAGGTTGTAGTGGTTGCAAATTGCAACCCTTTTTTTTCCCCTAACATAATCACTTACTAAACTAATGACTAACCTAACCTAATTACTAACTTGATATTCTAATCCAAGCTTGGATTTAATATCTGGCCCAAATATTAGGATACTTATATCTAACATTGACCCCGGATATCAAGGAACAAGATATCAACCTAGATATTACCTGAGATGATATCCATCAGCTATTGATCATGGGTGATATCCAGGCTAATATTCAAGCCAGATATCCACCCAACATTGGTTCAAAGTAGTGTTGGGAATAGATCGTTCCATCTTTGACTCTTTAAAGAAATGAATCAAAGAGCATTCATAAAACAAATACCTAACGGGAAATTTGATATTACTTGAATTGAAGAGGATATTGTTTGGGGGCTATTATGTGTGATGGAGTTAAAAACCTTTCTCACCCTATTATTTTCTAATTTTTCAATATTTACATATTTATTTCACCTAAACTTAATAAGGTGCTGAAATTCTTAATTTTAGTTGAAATTGTGAGGTTTGCAATCTATTCACATGAACATGTGCGAAAAGAAAATCAACCATTGAACATAAAGACAATCATAAAGACGACCTGCCATAAGTTGTTGAGGAAGAATCATAAGTATATACATGAATCACTAACCCATCCAAGAAACTTTCACATCCCCTTCATGATGTTATTTTTCCTCTTTTCACCCAAAATTGAAATCTAACTCAAAACTTTTCCAAACTTTAAGTCACCAACAAAAAAACCTACTTAGAATCAATATTTATTAAAATCACTTCTACATGTATGTTATATATATTTCAATTTTCTTAATGCCTAGGATTAATACCTATCCTATATCTTCAATTTTGAAAAGAAACATGATCTTATTGTAGAACCAAATGAATTATAATTTCTACCAAACAACCAATCTATTAAAGCCTATATTTCAACTATGTAATTTTCAATTAAGAAAAAAAAGTGTTGCCACCCAAAACAAATGTGTTAATTCTTCAAGGTTTTTTAAATCTCAAAATTCTCTTGCGTAAGATATTCATCAAATGGTTCTCTTTGATATTATAATAGTTAGATTTGTAATTGTTTCTTTGTTTAGGGCTACAATTTCAACATTAATTCAAATTTTAAAGATTAAAATTTTATTAATTCTCAAATCTTTTACCAAAACATTTCACATGGATATATAAACCTTCAATTGTATAATAAAAAAATTACATTAATCTCCTTCAAATTCTTCTTCTAGTTCATCTTCATTTTAAATCAATTCAATAAAGTTAGATGGGGGGTTACAACCAACTTTAAAATCATTCAACCAATTTTTTTAAATTAAAACCTTTTCAAATGGGGGGTTATAATTAATTTTTAAATTATTAAGTTAATTCTTGCCAAAAAAAGGTTTATCCTTTTCAGATTCTTTGATTGTAAGATCTACATCTTTCTAACTAGGTGAAAATAACAAGTGGAAAAACACGTTTTGTTTCAACCTTATGATTTCACAAAATTTCCCAAGACTTGTTAAGCATGGAAGACAATAGTGGGAAACATTCACTATTATTTTGATCATCATTGTTAAAGACAATTGATTTCTTTTGCATGCATTCCATATTTCAAAATATTAAGAACTCTCATTGGAGTATTGACAAATTTCCTCTTCATGTTCATTGTTGCATCCTATCATTTCAAAAATACTAGGGTTGTAGTTTTTATTAGTCCTTGTTTCAACATTCCTAGATATAACCCATGAGAAATGGTGCAAATGCTGATAACTCTTCAAAAGCATAAAAAGCAAACATATTTTGTCATATTCCTCGACAATTGCAATTGTTTCTTCTCTTTCCCAACGTATGAAGACAACTAGTATTAATGACAACATATAATGGGCTCTCTTTTCATCAAACATTTTTAAGAACAAAATACAAAATTTCAAAACTAACTTCATTTTTAAAAGCCAAAGTTTTCAATTTAATATCATACCCTCCCATATTCTCTTGAACTAAATTATCAATAATTTCATGTTTTCATTATATTGTCATATATATTTGATAATGACATCCATTGTGTTCTTGGAATTGTTCATAGAATATTAGTTCCTACAACATGTGTTTGATCAATGTACATTAAAGCTTTACCTTTGTAATTTATTAACTCCCCTTTATGATGCCAAAAATAATAATTATGCAACCATGCTTTTTTAATTCTCATGGAGTACAATTGTCAAATTTGTATCCAACTTTGTGGTCAAGCAAGGTTTAATTTTACATTTGAAATCTACACATTTTAGTATTAGTTCCAAAACATGGTTATTGTTAAATAAACAAATGTGCCATTTGGAGACTAATATTTAAAAAGATAAACCGTACATTTTGACAATTTTATTTGCTTCCTCCTCTTTTTCCCTCAAACTATTTGAAATAAAAAATTCCCAAGAACGTAATGGCACATAGATGATCAATGATAAGTGACATTTTTTTATTCAAATGTTTCTCAAGATGATGACACATACATAATTAGCAGTATTGCAAATTACATGAAACATTATGCAACATACAAGATTAATATTTTTTAAATGGTTATAAAGGAATCTTATGTTCATTTATAATTCAAGAAGGGAATGAGCATGTTCAACCCTTGTCCTATTTTCATTGAAGAGTTTTTGAAATGTAATCTAACCACTCAAGTTGTAATTTTTCCTTGAAAATTTCATGTTTGATTGATTGGAATGATTGCAAAGAATTGCATTATAATATGAATTACAAATTATGAGGTTGTAACTTTTGAATTTTCAATGAGGCAAAATCAATCATTTGGAATATACATTAGAAGAAATCTTCTCCTTTGCAACTAAGATATCAATGACTAAATATCCTAAACAACTAATAATTGATTGTAATAATAGGATATTACTTCAAATCTTATTTGTAAAAAGTTGTAGTTATATATTAATGGTGCATTTAACTAGTAGATGATTATGTGGTAACATGATGGCTGATGTTGTGTTTTCATTAAAAGTTTTCATCCATATGGCATTCACAATTGATGACAAATGATTTGCATGTCTAAAAAATCATGTGAAAATGTGACTAAGATAAAATCATTGAAATATAACTAAAGAATGACTATGCAAATGACATGAACAAAATGATGTGTTATTACATACATATTGTGATCATAAAATTACTTCATGATGATTCAAAAATGATTATTAGTATAAGTTCACACACAAAGAATTATGACATGTTAGGAAATAGTTTCAATTAATATTATGCATATAAGTAATATAAAATCTTTTAATTATATATATTTTGAATATATTTGATATATGATCCATTTTAAATATTTTGTATGAGTAAATTAATTATCACACATTGAAATAAATTTTACTGATAAAAAATGGTATTCTAAAAATAATTTTTTATATTATAATTTAAAATCAAATAGAAATGTAATATGTGGTAAATATATAATTAAATTTTTTATTATCAATTTAATTGACTTTTTATATATTGCATGTATATAGATAAATGTTACATAATTACATTAAATTATATGGGTAAAAATGAATAAAATTGATCATTTAAAAAAATCAATTATGATATATTGGGGAGAAAAAATTATAATATAAAATTCATAAATGAAATGAAGGTTTAAGATATGAAAAAATATACTTTGTTTATTCTTGTACTACCCACAAAGGTTTTTCCATTTACAAATCATGTGTTTGGATTATTTTTTTCTAAAGAATGGACATTAAAATATTATTTAATAAAGAACTTCAAATATTTTTCTTTTGAAATGAATTCACATTTTTACATATATTTGTAATAATTTGTACATTATTGAAGGAAATTTATAGATGATTTTTTAATTTGGATAATTTATCAATAAGATATGAATCATTAAACTTGAGGTTGTGTGTAGTGTTTAAATGAAGTACGGTTTATATAAAATAATCACTAGATTGTTTACACAACAAATGGTGGTGGTAAAGGAGTTCAACTCCATCATTGGGTCCAAGGATCAAACTGCACAAATGACATTATTGCGATCAATGATGGAATATTGACCAAATATTCCATACCTAATTAAATTACCTAGGTTAACTGCTTACCTAGGTAGATTAGGTGGTTTACTTAACCATATGAATTAGTTTTAACCTAATTTAGGTGGTGACATGTGTCAACAATTGATAGGATGAGAAAATGAAATTAAAAATAATGAAAATACAAATATATCTTATTATTGGCATTATAACAATATCAATTACTATAATTTGTAATAATAAAAATAATTACACAATGACTAAACTATGACTAATGATTTCACATATGTCCTATATATTAATGAATGAAATGTACCACATCATTGACACATCATGTCTTAAACGATTATTGTTTTCAATGACTTGTCCATAATGACTTTAGGGCTATTAGTCATTTTTGTCCTTTATGACTTAAATACTACTCATAAACTTAGTCATATATTTGAAGATTTCTTTTAGTGATATGACCATAGGATCCATTGCCACATGGCTTTCAATTTCAAACATGTACTAAGTCCATATATGATGAATTGGAAACATGGGTGCAATGTAGGAGTGTCACCAAAAAAAAATGTTTAAAAAATCAACAATTCAAGCACTGTTGGGTTTGTCAAAGTGATTGGGGATAAAGAACTTGTCAATTCTTGTTTTGTAATGAAATGTAAACTTAAGGTGTGCTCCGTAACTTTAAATAGAAAAAAGGAGGATGGGAATTCCAAGATTGTCATAAATGCCATCATTGGCCAACATCACCATTAATTGTTAACATCACCACCACCACCATCATCATTTTTCATAGACAATGGACAAAGTTCATCCACTGTCAACTTGCAATTTATTTGTGGTTTACTTATAATTAATTTGGAGTTAACTTATAACTTTCATTTCTAGTTTATTTGTAATTCAATTATAGTTAAGTTGTAATTGACTTATAATTAATTTGTAATTCATTTTTAGTTCACTTATGATTCATTTGTAAGTCATTTATACTTTAAAAAGCTTCTCAAGAAGGTTTCTTGGGTGGTGCACATATGTAAACTTCTATAAAAAAAATTCTTGAGTTGAATCCCCCCAAAAATATAAATATAAGTAGGACCCCATTATCTTTAGTTTGTTGAACACTAGTTTAAGGTATAATATTGCATCATAGCCTTGTTCATTTCATTTCATATTCATATTTTCATACTTTCTTAGAATAAAATTTTGTTTGAATTTTTGTTTTACATACTTCATGTTCTTTTATTTAATATTCATGATATTCTATGCTTGGATTTAAATTTAAGCTTGTTTTTGCCATACTTCATTTTGGTTTTTGCGTGTTTCAGAAAGTCAATTTTTTCAACAATTTTCACCCATGACAAGGATGGGAGGAGGACAAGTTCACAAATGTGAGTTTAAGATAAAGTCAATTTACACAAACTAAAATGATGGTTAATGCAAATTGAAACCAAACCTTCACATTATTCATTCTATCTTAGACTTGGGAGGGGTCATTATTCTTGTCCATATATTATACATGTGATTCATAATCAATAATCATTCATTGTCACCAAAAAAAAATCATTTTACACTATCATACTTATCATACATTGTCATTTTTTGCTTAAAATGGCTCACCATCAAAACTTGTTGTACTTAAAGAAAAAGCTCACTGTAAAATATCATTTTGACAATCACTATTCCTTTTGGTAATCCTAAATTCAAGTAAATAGCTTTTGGAATGTGCATGACAAATTTTTGTAACTCAAAGTTATTTTTGATCCAACAATCTAATTAATAGGGTTGAGTACATCCAATGTACACATAGTACATAACATGTAGTTTTTTGATGGCCATAGGGTGTCATATTGTGTGACATGTTCCATTAATAAGGGAAAACAAAATGGAAAAATAGATTATGCCCATTTCAAAGATTTTCCCCTCTTTCATTTGACACATGTTTCAATCCTTAAAATATTTAATAACAAAGTTTTTATAGTTCACCAACATTCAAAAATCATGTTTTTGATCAAAGTGTTTAAAAAATATATAAATTTCAAAAAAATTGGTGGATTATATTTTCTTACATCATTTTCATTCTTTATCTAAAATTTCATTAGAAAAAAATCCCACATAATCTTTATTTTAAAACATGTTTCTTGTTTTTCATATTTAATGATGGGTATTATTTTGATCCAAATATATTCGTCACATACAAAATCTTCAGATTTTGTTGAATGTTTTTAAAAACTTGATTAACTCAAGTTTCAAACTTCTCAAACCTCCCCAAAGTTCACAATATTGTCAAAAATTTGGTGTACACATCTTGTCAACTTTTTAAAATGTAAAAACTATACTCTATTACAACAATTTAGGATGATTCTAGTGTGCTTCGGCCTTGTATGGAATAATAGAACATACAAATCCTTTTTGTCATTTAAGTGGGACAAGTTTTGATGGTGCAAAGTGCAGAAAACCATGTAAGGCTCCATAAATCTAGGCTCTAGATAAAATTTGTTAGGGGATGTGTCCTTTCTCCCATATCCAATGCTACACATCCACATTAATTTCATATTGATCTCCTGCTTGCTAGCATTTAAAAAATAAAATTGCACTCTCCCTTGCACAAAATAAAGAAAATTGGAAACTACAATCTTTTCTCCCCCCACAAAAAAAAAAGATTTAGGATCCTTTTAGAAACTCTAATGTTTTCCATAAACTCTTTTTGCCTCAAGTTTGGCTAAATCTTATTATGGGTGATTGGTAGTTTGGCTACATCACAAAATTGACAGAAAGAACATTGGTCACAAACTGGTTAAAGGTCTATTTTTTCCAAGTTGATCAATACCTAAGGCATATATTGAGAGAAATGTCTATTTTATGCTGAGGAGAGAAATGGCTCACTGACGCAATTTTGCATCACGTTGCAAAGTGAATCCAAAGTTCTTTAATCATAAATTCAAAATCAAGCATATATTGTGTTAAGTTAGTTGCAAAAGTTAAGCTACAACATATTTGTCTTTTCAATGGTTAAACATAAGACATAATTGCTTTTTTGACTCATTAATATAACATAAAACTTGGGGTGAATTCTTTCTGCAGGGGAGAGGCCCACTCTTGGGGGCATTCTCAAAACCTACCCAAAACAAGGGACCTAAGACAAGGCACTAGCCAAGTCCAGACTTGCACTCTGTGAACGTCCCCCGCCCAGGGACTTTAACCATCACAAAGCATGAGACAAAGATTATCATGAACATAGGCATACATAGATTGAAAAGCATAGGGAGCAGAGGGTTTTTCCACATACTCTTTAAGAGTTGGAGGGATAGTGGGAGGGATTGTATGCTCAAGTAGGTGTAAGACTTTGAGAGCATATGATCCCTATCACTCTTAAGGAGTAATCATAATATCCCTCCTCTATTCGTGGATATATGGTGCTCTCCAAATACACTTGGAATTTCTCCAAGTGCTTTATGACAGAGACTTGGATTAACCTGTGTTGTTGGCTTGCATGCAGTGGACGAGAATACCTTGGTGGGGTTTTAGAGCTTTTGCTGATGAGACATAGTATGAAATTGTGGATAAGTTAGACTCCTGTCTTCCGTATATATGCAGCATTCAATAACATTCTTTATTTGCTCCTGGGGCTTCACATCTTCTGCAACAATGTGGTGTACCAATTAGAGCCCAGATTGTATATTGCTCAAGATACTGTCATACAAAGGTTTGATTGGAGTATATTTAGCCTATTGTGAACATGTTTGATGGGCTGTCATATGAAGGTTTGATTGGAGCATTTTAAGCCTATTGTTCCAAAATCATGTGAACATGCAAAAGTTTCACATGGGCAATATTTTTTTCCCTCTTGCCGACAAAGGAACTACACGTATTGCATCTAGTACTTGACATTCTAGAATCCACTTTTGAATTTTTTTTAGTCTTGAATTTCTTCCAAAACATGGATATTCTATAACATAAACTTAATAAATTCCAAAGATAGTAAAATATCCAAATCACTTTTTTTTTCCTTGTTCAAAATAATGATTTGCCAAAATGGACAACCTTTTTCCTTTTGTTCTGACTGCAAATATATCCTTAAAACCAATCATTTTTTTTTTTCAATGTTGTTGGAGGGCACTTCATCTCCTTGAATCATGCTTCTAGGTGTGGAGGCACTTTATGCCTGCTACTAATAGGTGTAAGCTTTCATAGTTCAAGAGGAGGCATAACATACCTCATCAACACCTAGAGGGGTGGCTGCATTGTGATCAATGCATTCATTATCTACTTGCAAATGTTTACCTCATACTTCATCTCACCCTTTATGCGGGTTCATGCCCATTGGGTGAAGGCGTTCCCAAAATTGAGGGCCGGGCCGGGCGTTACAGCTCTCCTAGGCCCTTTGATTGGGCATAACTCTATCCTGGGGCCTGGCTGGAGAGACCCCACAGCCACCAGGGTACTGCGAGCCATGGATGGTTTGGCGGACAAGACAAACTTTGATATGTTCGGTCCCAGTACCCTACTTAACAACCATAGTATGTAGATCACTTGCTTTTTTTGACTGCCTACCTCTTAACATCCCAGTACCCTACTTAACAACCATAGTATGTAGATCACTTGCTTTTTTTGACTGCCTACCTCTTAACAACCCATTAGCCCTTATGAACATACTATTCATTAATCACTGTGTTCTTTTGTGTTCCTTTTATTTTTTGTGTGATGCAACATGGTCGTTAGCTAAATTGCTATGTTTTTCACCATTTATTTATATCTTGTGTCTCTTGTTTACTACGTGATTTCATTGGATTTGAAGTGAATTCATTGAATCTGACTGAACTCTACAGTAGATTCACTAGTCCATTGAATGGGGATTAATGAATTGCACTCGCAACTTCATTGAACAGAAACTAATGAATTGCACTCACATTTTGTAATAGTATACATATTATTCATTTATGATATTAACCCATTTTCATGCATTTATTTACTTGGTAGTCACCTATTTTCTTATTGAGATTGGTTGAATCCCACACATGCTTTGTGCTTAGTAATATCATTGCTACAACATCATTTGCATACAAATGAAAGAACATTTGATTATCAATAAAGCTATTAATAACTTATTTGTTAATTATTGAAAATTTGAAGATTAGTTAGACAACCTACTCACCTAATACATAACATCCATAAAACTTAATAAACTTTTATGGCTTGGATATTGAATTGTCAATATTTAATAACTTACAAATGAATGTCTGAAAATTTCATTGAAGTAGGTTATTTATTAGTCTTTAAACCCTAAACCCATTTAATTTATTTTATATTTTCTTGTTCCCATTTATTTTTGAAAATTAAGCAGCAACTTAATCTCTTTTTTTTTCTTTTTTTTGTCTTGAATGATATAGATTTCTAAAAATAAAAATCAAATTCCTAGAACTTGCCTAATAGATTCACCTGAAAGTAGCCCATGTTGGGACCACCATGGGGTGGCCCTTATGCTAGCATGGTTGTTGTGACTTGATTGCAATTGTCAATCTAGGTTTGACTCCCGATGTAATAAATCGTCGCCTAACACAAAGATGTGCAAAAATAGGTGAAGGGTTGAGTAGGGGCCTTGGGTTTCTCCAAAATGAATATAAGTATTAAATTTGCACTTGGGTTGCCAAACAAAATTGGAGGATTCTAAGTGATGAAATCGAAACCATTTGAAAAATTCACATTTGAATTAAGTCCCTCCCACCTGAGGTGAAAGGGAAAAGCTTGTGTTAGGAAGTTAGTTTGAGATCAAGGTCTTAAACATGTGGTTTGGCAGGTGTGTAGGTGAGTTGGAATCATTTTAGGAGGTTGAGGAGTGTAAGGACGCATTGAATGACATCCAAAAGCAAAAGGTGGTATGCATGCAATTCCCAATGTAAGTTAGGCATTTGATATTCAACCCTAATGCATAATAGGCAAATAACACCAAAAGAAAAAAATTGGTAGTAGGGGGCATTAGTTGAACAAATAAATGAATAATAGATGAGTTTAAAATATTGATAATTTCTATGATTAATACCTTGTGTGGTGGCAAGAAAATTAAAAGTTAACCTCACACATTTTGAAAAAAGAAAAGAAAAACCAAACAACATTGTTGCATACCACTATTGTGGGTCCTGAAGACAGGTTAAAACAAAATAAAAAAGTTTACCCCTTTCAAAAGGTGTATGAAATACATAGTCAATCAAACAAAATAGAACAACTCATGCTAGAGATTCATCAAAGACCTATAAAGTTTTATTAAAAAACACCATGTACATTAAGGAAATGTACAAAGGAATAAAATAAAGAAAAAGGGAAAAATGATAAGATGTCAAGTTGGCTCAAAGTAGTTGTGAAAATCTTTCCATCTCCATAATTGACCGCTTGTGGAAGGTTGGCCATATTTATATGTCAAAAATTGACAACTTGCAATAAATCGGCCGTGGTGATGGGAGGTGTGTTTTGAAGGGGTGGAAGTCAAGAAGTAACTAAGCCTATGGCTACTGCCTGACTTAAAATGGAAAATGTTTGCACTTGTTGTAATGTGATCGAAACTTTTTGATGAAAAAAAGTGCTCAAAGTAGAAAGATGAGGGCTTTCTATCTCCTTTAAGCTTTAAATGGCATTGGCACAGTTGTATAAAAACACATCAGCATGTTTGTGTAAGCAACCAAATATTTCAATTGTTAAGGGGAGGAATTGATCAATGGGGTGTCGATTGTAATAGCTCCTTTCCTTGGCTTGAACTGCATCGGAGGAAACAAATCTTGGAGTTGTGCAAGATTGGGGAAGTAAATCTGTTCACATTGGGTCAACAATGATAATGTGGGTTAAAGTGCAAATGCCATTTTTGGTAAGCATAATGTTAACTTGTCAATGAAAGGAATTGAATGTGGTTGAAGGAAGCGCATGTAATTGTTTTTGTCCCACGCGGAAACCAACACCTCATGTAATGGTGGTAAAGGTGTTGTGAATTGCAACATGGTTCTAATGCGTTTGTTGCCATGAGCACAATGTAACAGGTGGATACCCATAGGGTCGATGGGATGTGTCCACACACATCTAGGGATGCTTGCAATTGAAAGATGGGGTGGTCCAAGTCATGTTCAAAATGATGTGCAAAAAATTAGGGAAGATAATTGAAAGGTTGGGAAGATTAGTTGAACTATAAGCCAAACGCTTGCCCTTGGGCCAAAACATGATAAAATTTGGCACAAGGGGCCTCAGATGTCCCATTAAAAAGCATGCTAGAAAAGGTATGATGGTGCAAACGCTTCGAGATGGAATCTTGAAGTTGAACCATTTGTTGTCCGATGAGTTATTCAAATGGAAGAAGACACGCATGAGTTGGAGGTGGTAGAAGATCACATGCCACCTTGAAATGTTGTTGGAAAAGAAATGTGTTGTTGTCGACTCGTGCTAAAGCTTTAAAAAGGAAAGGACATTGATCAACCATAAACCTATCAATTATGACTAAAGTAATAAGGGCCCAACTCCCTAAATAGGTTATTGGGGGTAATGGTGGATGTCGATATGAACTTGACACCACCCAGGGTTATTGGAAGGGAGGTTTGTTTATGAACCAAATGTCCTTATGGGCTATCAAAGGATCTTGGATGCAAAAGGCATTTAAACACTTTATGGAGGGAGGAATTAAAGGAAATAAGGGACATTATGAAGGTGGAAATCATGAAAGATATAATGGGAGGTGCATGAAACAACGAGTTACAATTCAAAAAGCCACTTGAACATCACCCATTCTAAAGAGAAGGTTCACATGTTGAGCATCCTTTTACAAGGCATCTTTGATGAAAGATGATGTGAAAGTTAAGGTGTCCAATAGAACCTTCAAGGCTTTAATTCCTTTAGATGGGTGGTAAATTGGGATGGGGTGTTGAAGTTTGGTGAGAGGCCAAAATGTGACCATGCAACGCATTTCTGAAGTTGGATAAAAAGACCTATCACATGAAGTTTAGTTTGGAAATGTAACTAAACAAATGATACAATTGAAAGGGGACCTATGATGTGAGTGTCATCTACAATGGATGAAAATGGACAAAAGGGGAAATGATTAGTTGTAGAATATAAAGCCCTAAAATGGGCTGAAACAAGTAGTCCCCCCCCCCCCCCCCCCCCCAAGGATCATTTTGATGAGTCCCCATGGTAGATGGGATGATTGTGACATCACTTTCAAGATTACGATGACTGTAAAACAAAAGAAATTCAAATGCATAGAGTGCACGAACGAAAGGGATGAGTTGTATGATATCCCCATCTTTTGCACAAAGTTTTTGAAATATGACCCTTCTTGACATTAAGTTGAAGGTGGGTATTACGTTTAGTTAAAGAACAACCCAGTTGAGGTGAAGGTCCAAAGTGCATCTAATGTTATAGATTATTTCACAACCATCCTTAGTTTCAACTCCAAATTGGTGTGGGGAAAACGTGTTGCAAAAGGTTCACGAAATTGAAAACATAGAGCATGGCTTATGAGTCGATATAATGTTTCATCACCTATTAGAAAGGTTGGCCTAAATGAAAAAATTTAGCATTTGAATGTTGCTTCAATTTATTATGCTTTTAGATTTAATTGCCCCACATTTGATTTGAATCTAGCCCTAGTTAGGGTAGGCTTCTACTTGAAACACCTCAAATTTTGTGTTGTAATCGGTGAATTTTGACTACTGTGTGCCTCGCTTCCCTATGAATAACTCTGCATTTCCCTTAAAATAGTCAAATTGGGTGTCTCCTTTCTTGACTCATAGGAGGCTCCCCCTCATGTTTCAAACTAGAGGACTAAATTCAAGTAGAGCCAAAAGACCCCACCTAGTTAAAAAGAAGCAATTTCAAGCAAAACTATTAATTGCCTTGTTTACAAAAGGTCAAACTTAATCATGTCTTGTAAAGAGGTTGTCAAACTATACCAACATGTTTCACTCAGATTTTGATTAAGAAAGGTTATTCTATTTGAAAGTAATACGTGCTTAAAAAGTGCATCAAAGTTGTTATATTTTAGACAAATCTATACTTGCCTTAGAAGTGCATCAAAATCTTTCTTTAATCTACTATAGATTCTTTGCTGGTTCTTTAATGGGGATCCATATGCATGGAATTGATGGAGATCAAATTGTGAAACACCCACCCATGATCCTAACTTGGAAAATATAATTTTCATGGCATTGACTTTTGGTTTATAATTGGCAATAATTTTAAAATAAAAAAATTGGGAAAAAATTGGTGGTTGTGTCATGAAAATTAAGAGTTCTTTAAGGGGTTTGAAATACTTAGAACCATCAATTATTTGATTTTGATTTTTTCAAATGTCTAGAACCAATGGTTCTTTGAAAAATCAAAGAACAACCCATCATTGTTGTAAAGTTTAGGTTTAGTGGAGTCTTTTGATCCAAGATGGACTATGTCATTATTGTTTTGAAAAATAATCATTATAAAGGGGAAAAATATAGAAAAGCTTTTCACAAATTTTCATGATACAAAGTATGCAAAAAGGTTAAACAAAAGGGGTGGTTTAAAATTGTTATTTTGAAAATTGTCATCTTTAAATGTAGACGAGTTTTTCTACAAATCAAAAGCATGGGAAATGCTTGCATCATAACCACGCACAAGCCTATAGGTGGTGAGGTTGTGGCTCAATGCATCCAATCTTGTACATTTTTAATTATTTGGTATCAATTCCATCAACACTTTTTTTGTTCCATCATGTAACATCAATCTAGTATAATGATTAAAAACATGTCCACCAACTCCCCTCACTTGGGCTAATTCAATGTTTATCACATCCAATGTATAGTGCTAGTTGCTATCCTAGCCTCACCTAGAAACACAAAATATTGGGCAATATAAAGTGAGTTTCACACCCAAATTTGCCTTGACATCTTTGTGTCTTTGTTTATATCCCACTCCTCACTAAACACCTAAACTACCTACACATGACAAGCCATGCGCTTGGTGAGATTTAACATTCAAATTTCTTTTTGTCACCTAGGGCTAACCCCAACCTCTAGATGGGTGGGACCCAACCCATTGTGGACTTCCCAAGTGTTCAAGGCCTCATCACTAGGGATTACCATCTTTCGTCTCACAGCCTAACCATAGACTTGTGTTTAGTTCAAGGACTTAGCAAATTGATGACATAATATCCTTGCCCGCCACTCTTTTCAAACCCTCATTCACCAACACCTATGCAGTTTGTAAATGTTGTCAAACTAGGAGTCAAACCTAACCCAACACTTAGAATTGCAATTTAGTTTGCCATAGGGGCTGCCTTGTAGTGGTTTGGACTTGGGTATTGACTAAATGAATTTTTTCACTTGAAGGTTTGCTTAGAAAGGCATGTTGATGAAAAACTATTAAGAACCCACCACTTGGATTGATCATAATGGCTAACCAATCAAAATAAGTCGTTTCTTTTACAAGGCATTGTGGAAATCATTGTATATTTCATAAATGAACATGCCCATTTTCACATTATTTGTAAATTATAAGTCAAATAATGTAAAGGCTATTTTACTGCAGGTGGATTTGCTTTTAGAGTAATTCCACCCATGTGTTGCATACTAAGTTTTGGATTAATTATAGTATATATTATGTTGGTTTGGGAATAATAAATTGGCTTTGGTCTAGCATTTATGCATAGTAGTCATTTTTTTGGGGTGAAAAATCACCTAAATGTGACATGTGTTAGGAAGTTGCAAAAGGCTCATTGTAAAAACCAACCTTAAAATTTGCCCTAAATTGCTTAATTCACAAGTGGTGACATTGCCATGGTCTTGCAAACCCTAAACCATTAGCCAAGAGGTTTTCATCATCATGTGTTGCAAGTTCAAAGCCCATTCACCAACTTGCTCTAAACATAGGCTTATAATTTGCTAGCTTATTATGACATTGACACAATTAGAATTCACTAGCACTTTTGAATGCATTGGGATTATACAAGATGCATTGTACATTACATTATGTTGCAATTTGCACAATGAGGATAGGTAAGTTTTAATATTGCTCCATTCATTTAGGTTTTTTTTTTTTGGCAATCTTATGGATTCTTAAAACTTATGGTTGGAACTTGGTTTGGATTTGGGGATATTTGAAGTGATTTTGTGTATGAAATGTGAATGGTTGTGAGTACTAAAAGTCCTCAAGAGTTCCAACAAACATTTGAACTTTATAATTCAAAAAAAAGTTTCAAGAATGCATGGGCTATATTTGTTATTGTGCAATTCCAAATTGTCATTCTAGAATCCAAGTTTCATCATTCCCAAATTCATTCTAATCATTTTTCATTCAAGTATGAGTTTTTTAATGTGAAACATTTGCTTTCAAGGTTGTTGTATTAATTAGTTGAGTATTAGGAATCAAGAACCAAGGCTAAGGTTCATGAGACATGAAGGTGTGATGCACATTGCATGATTATAATCTCCAAAATTTAAATTCGAAATTTAAAATCCACTAGATTCCAAGTGCCAAGGCCCAAGGTTGTTCATCTATAGGGGGATCAAGGTCTTTGTTACACTAATCCACATTACACAATGCATGTATTGGCATTTCATCAACCATCTTTTGATTCACAAATTGTTGTTCAATTCTTATCATTTTATTTGCTTATTTTTTGTGCATTAACATTTAAGGTTTCAATTATTTCCAAGCAGGTTTCTTAAATTTGATTCTTGCATGCTTTCCAAGTTTTTTCTATCCTTCCTAAATCTTAATTGTTTCTTGTGTGATTGTTTCATTTGTCTAAGGTTTTGATTTTGATCTTCAAACTTTTTGAACCTTGTTGTAAACGTTCAAGTTTCTTGTTCAAATATTTCATGATTTGTTGTCTAGAGCATCATGGCCCCTTTGTAAATTTCTAGAAACTTCAAATATAAACCTTTGTACCCTCTATCCTTGCCCCCTCAAAATGAGGCTAAGCCATCTTCTTGTTCACCTAAGTCACCACTACCATTTGATGATAACCCCATCTTGTTTGGTTTAGCTTTTGAATATCTATGCAAGGAGAATTCCAATAAGAAGAGAAAGATTTATGAAGGTTCTCAAAAGTTTTAAGATGCATGATTTGTTCACTTTCTATCGGTAGAGTTTCTTGGTAATGATAAAGGGGAGGTGCATCAGGTTAGATGCATGATTTACATTTTTGTTGAAGAAAAAGAAAAGTTACTAACTCCAAGCTAGATAGCCTTCTCAAGCATGTTGGTCCTCACAAATGCAAAGTTCTATGCTTGGTGTTGATGTGGGTTTTTATTATGTGAACAAAAATTCAATGCATTCCAAGAATGAATGACAATTAATTGTTGGCACCAACCTTTTGTCTTGGACCTTTTTTAATTTGTGATGTTGCTTCTAATCACAAACAAAAATACTTATACTTTGATACTATATTTCACATCCTTGTTCAAATTCATCCTATGATTGATTTTGAAGGCTTATTTTGATAATTAATTATTTGAAATAACTAATTAATTAATTATCAAATATTTAATTCAAAAAATAATCTTGTACGAACAATTTGTGAATGGATGATCTTCTTGTTTGTAAAAACTACAACGATTGATAGTGAGTATGTAGTGTTGATCTGTGCTTTGACTAAATCTATTCCAAAATTGTTATTTGAATAATAATTGATGTTGACGGCCAGGTCTAATCATGGACTCATTTGTCTGTAATACATTCATTCAATCCACCTTTTGTACTTGAATACCAGTTGTCACTATTGATTGAATGTTGTGTTCAATTATGTGTTCCCTCTCGGTTTGATACACTATTTCAATTGTAAAAACATGTTCCTCTAGATCCTTAATTTATAATATAGTTTTTGCATACTGTGGTAATACCTGTTCAACCTCATCGTTGTCTAGGTCTTCATCCCATTTTTCATGGTTTTCTTGGTACTAAGGTGAAATAGATTACCAAGCAAAACCTTTATCTATGGATCTTGTCTCCATACCTCCTTATGCTTCTTGATACATATGTGATATTTTTTCAAATCTATACAAAGTGCCATGTCTTTTGGGTTGAAAAAATCATCTTTGTTTTTTCCAGTTCCCTTCATTGCAAGATAACCCTAAGTGCATTATCTCCCCATTCCTTTGGTTCAATTTTCGAAGGTTCTGCCTTCATTGGCAACCTTACTTGGACATTGGATTGCCTCATTGCTCTACCAATGAATGTTTTTTGAAGTTCCATAACTTTATAGACAATGTCATATATCGTGCAAGCCGCTATTTTGTCTTGAGTATTCTTGGCATGATATACTGTACTTTTTATGGAATATGGAACTACGTTGCATCATTTGCGAATGGTAGTACTCCTTCTACCACATTTTTGTCTTCATTTTGTTGCATGGCTACCTAGTCTAATTATTTTTGTAAACTTTGGGTTATCACTCAATTTATGTTTGTTGCCATCCTACTATTCTTCCTAGGATTTTATTTTTGCCACAAATTGAAATCCTTATAACAGTTTTTTGCTCAAATTCACTTCTTCACAAATTTTCTTCACCAATTTTAAATCTATAATTTTAGGGAATAAACACAATTCTTTGTAATAACTTTCTATACCTACGGCCACACAATACAACCAAAGCAATACAAATTCTAACCCCAAATTCATTTTGGGGATGGTCGCCAAATGGTAAAATCTTAATATTCAATTATTGTTTTAATTGTAGTTTTTCTATTAGTGTACATATTTAATTTCAATTATATAAAATCTCTATTACAATCCAAAGTAATTTTAAGATATTTTCCACAACAACATGTCTTCATAGCTTAAATATCCACACAATTATGAATTTATCATAATGTTGCAACAATTTATTGTTCATATTATTATGAAAAATAAAAAATAAAACGTAGTTTGTGAAAGATTAACTAAAAACAAAATATCCAAGTTCATTGTTCTTCAACTACATATATTTCTAAAAACAATTCTAGTATCTGACATTCCTCCCTTAGAAAACTTTTTAAGATAGACCTTTCTTGAAAAAATTATTGAGAGCTTCATTCATTCTTAACTTTTTGGCCTAAAGCACCATTTGAACTCCATTTTAGCAGTCTAGTTCTCACCTACCTTGTATGTATTGAACCTGCCTTGTCCAACTTGTTTCAAAATAGACATCATAGTACCTACTCCCTTTGCTTATTTGGCCTAATTTCGAAAGTACAATCTTGCCCTTAACAATAGACATCATGTTTTTGCTTTTTATTTTCTTATTCCATGACCTAAATTTAAAAGTAGGCTTGCCTTTGTTCATGGGGTTTGGAAGGTTTGTTGCTTATGTCTTTTCATGCCCGTGACAATTTTAAATTATTCCACCTTAAATTATTATATGCGATTTTGTATATGTCATTTTACCTTAGGTTTTTATACTTTATTTCAAATTATTTTAAGATATTATTCCTTAGAATAAAACAACTTATAATAACATAAAATAAAATGACATTCAATAGACTAAGGTAAAACTTGAAATAACATATATTAGTTTAAAATAAAAAAATCTAAAACATAACGTACGGTTAGTTAAATAATTTAACTTAAAATAATTTATAGTATAAAGTTTATAATAAGTTAAGATACCTTTCAAAGGTAGAGTAACTTATAATAATCTATAATAACTTAAGGTATAAGTTAGAATAATTTGGATAGTTTAAAATAACAAAAGATATAGCCTAAAAAAACATAGGATATTTAAAATAATAACATAAAAATCAACCTATTTATCATAGTAAATTATAATAGTGAATTATGTCAATTAGTAGTGAAACATGATGTTTATATATAATGATCTTATAATGAAATATTAACTTTAACCAAGGTGAAATCATTAAAGTGCATTGAACCTATTTCATTTAAAAAGTTCTATAGTGATTTAGGCTAGTGAATTGCGCCCCACTTTTGTACTAGTGAATTTTCCTCAAGTTGTTTAGGCTTGGGTGGAAGAAGGACAAGTGACTAGGTCTTGACAAATTTGTGCAAACAACAAAATTTGGCCAAGTATTTAGGCCAAATTCCAAAGTTCAAACGCTTTAAAGGTAAATTAAAACATATGCTTTCCCGTGTATTATATTTTTGTTTGATTATAAGATCTTCAATTTCTTTAACTTGATCATCATCTTAAAATTGATAAATATTGTCTTAAGTTGCCATGTGGTTTGTCCATTAGAATTTAAATTTGGTCTTTACTATTCATTTGCTACGTTTCTTATTTTTGTTGGAAATATGATGTTTATTATTTTGTACCTATTACATTGGAATAAATTGTGGCCACAAGTTATGTGGAGAAGTGGTATTTATTGATTCCATGTGGATGTATACAAGTGCAGGCATATGGAATTAAATTTGCAATGGTTCTTATTAGTGGATGGTTATTTTACATTGAGGAGTTTGGCAACTAGAAGACATGTTGGAAATATAATGAGAAATTTTTCATTACATGTTGGCACAAACTTTCTGATGTAGGGGTCTAGTAGAGAAAAGGATGTATAATGTGATTTGAAGTAGATTGTTCACATTCACTTTTTCAAAAAAATTCATTAATGAGAAGGCTTTGTTAGAACTTGGTGTAGATAGGCTATTTGGTGAAGTAATGGAACACTAGACAATTTCAATTGCTTTCGAGCAATATGCTTCAATTTTAAGGTGTGATCCCAATTCCCTAGGGCCTATCCCCTCATTTTCTTTAAGCTTTGAAGTCCATTTTGTAAAAACCTCTTTTGTTGTGCTTTATGTAGTTCTTGAAATTTGGTGGCTATTGTTCTATCAACTTTCCCACTTGTGCATTTCATATATACAAAATTACACTTGCTCTACATGCTTGCTCCATAAATTGAAACTCCCATAAAATCCCATAACTTATAAAGGTAAAAAGCTCAAGGCAATATTTTTTCAATTATACTTTTCTTTAGAGCACATAAAAATGGTGAATTGAACGTTTTAGAGGAGTTTTCTAGCTGACAATTATGAAACGAACGTGTTTACCAAAGTTTATTGGGCCAATGAACATATGTAGGACTTGATGAACCTCTATTTTGGGGAGTTGTAACTTGTATATAGTGCTAATCTATTGCTAATCTTGAAAAGAACATGAACTATACTATCACCATTCATGCTATTGATTCTAGTACCCATCATTGTATTCTTGCCATTTAAAAATGATAAATTTTTTCATATGGGTATTTACTATTTACTATTGAGTCTTGACTTGTAAAAACACAACCCTCTTTAAGGTTCATCTTTCATTAGTTTGCTGGTTAGCTTTTCCAAAGACTTTCATGTTGCTAAACTTTGTTTGGTTTACAATGTGTAGATTCTCAAAGCTAGATGGGTTGATACTTGAAAGATAAAACTATAGGTTTGTCATGAACTGGTAAGAGATGTTGGAACTTGGGTTTTGGGGCCTGGGTCCAGGAATGCACATTGCAATGTGCAAAGTACAAATTCCAAATAATGACTTAACATGTGACTAAAACATTCAACCTTAACTTACACATTTATTTTATTTTGTAATTTTGTCCATGAAAATAATATTACATTTGAACTTCATACAAAATATCGATAGACATTAGCTTCTTGTTCTACGTAGCCAAATACAACCCCTTGGCAACACACATGTCACCAGTGTTTTTGATCACATCTTTTCTTTTTATAGCCACTCTGTAAACATTTGAAAGAGATAACTCACCGTTGTAAGCACTCTTCAATTTAAAAAAATCGCCAACTCAACTCCACCTCTCCAAAAACAATTAGCAAATTATGCTAAAAAGGGTCTGGCCTGTGTAGCCAGCATAGCAACTAGGTGGTCTTGAAAAAAAATGGCTGGTGCATAGGATGCCATGGTTGAGAAAAGGCATTAAACACACTATAACAGTTGATATTGATTGGTCAAATTGATTAATTGTTCTAGGTGGTTGATTGATTCATATGATTGAATGGTTTGAGTGATTGAATGGTGCATGTAATTGATTGGTCCAAGTGATTGTTCGTTATACAATCTCCATCTCACCTCTACCAGTGGGGCATGGAGACAATGAGCCAACCATCTTGGATGTGAGGTTTACTGGTGGAGGCCCCAATATTGGGTATGGTGGAGCTGCTCTTAAGACAACATATATCATGTGGTACAGGGCTTATGTAAAGGTACACCACCTTTGATGTGACCTTTTGAACACTAAAATGTGTGGTGCAAGAGTCATGATTGGTAGATTACACGTATCTCGACTACTTTATAGATAGAGAGGTTGTAAGGCCATGTGCTTCTGTTTTGTAAGGCCATGGCATAACAGGGTGAATGTGCTGGGAAAGTGGGGTAAAGGACTAGACATATTCATGTTGGTTACTGATTTTGAGTCATGTTAGTAGAGCTTGTTTTGTCCTGACAACTGTTTTCTGGGGGGGCCAAAGTGGTGGTATGCAACTTTGATAACATATTTTAATAGTTTTCTTGTGTTTCAAGATTCGTATGACATAACCATGCTAAGACCGAATGAGATACCAGACATCATGAGATACTAGGGGGGTGGCTCTGGTTTGTCAAGTGAGTGATCCTTAAGTGTGTTTGCACAGTGATAAAAGCTATCTTCACAAGTGAGAGTAATAGTGTTGCTACATAGGCACAAATGATCACACTGCAATCGGGCTACGACATATGTGCGATGAGTTTAGAAAATATAGGTTAATTTGGCTCCTATTTTGTGAATTTCATATGACACACTTGAGATGGTCAGTGGCCACAAATCTCTACATCATATGAAATAAAACCTCCTTGAAAGGAAAAAGAAACCAACCAGCAGGGTAGTGTATGTATTCAGCCATGGATCTAGGCCAGATTAAACTTCTTGCTTGTTCACTCCCTGTTCATGTTGGGGAAAGGGCTCCAGATACCAACACTTTTTGTTCATCCCGGCAGATAAAAAAACCTGGCAGCCAGTCTCACCACTAAACCAAAAAGTTTAAGGTTGAAAGTTTACAGTTCATAACTCAGCAAATCTCCACTCATTCCCCCTATTGGAACTCTACCAGTCTACCTATGAAGGAAGGTAGCTTGTTTTGTTTTGTTTTGTAGTTATGAGATCCACCGAATAGGGATGCTTCAGATCGTGTTCTCAATGTCTTTGGAAAGCTCTCAATGAGGAGGGGTGCATGGGCTGGGTTCCATGACGTTTGGACTTGCAGTGCAAAAGTTCTTGAATATTGAATGATTTCTTCACTGAAAATTAAATTAAATCATAGCTGAAAATGTTGGAGGAATTGGAATGTGCCTTTGGTGTTGTTGGAAAGATCTTGATGAGCAGGACTTAATGGAATTTATTTGGTAAGATTTGGATTCAGAATGTGGGAGATATTGATTTTAAAGTGATTTCTGCCACTGAAAATTCAAATAAATTTCAAAAAACCAGGTTTTGGAAGGAAAAATCAGTTGAGAACGTGGTAACACTTGAAGGCTTACCATTCAACTCAAGCATGATTTGCTTTCATATTTGGCTGTTCAGAAAATCAATACATACATTGCAAAACAATGTTCACATATTGAGTTTCCCTATTTTTGAAAATGCATTCACACTTGAGACAACTGCACAGGCCACACTAGTGTTTACTATATCTAACTTAGAGTGTTAACTATTTCCTCATCTCCACACAAAAAGGTGAGCATAGACATATTTTACTTGTCCACGTAACCACTGAAAGACATGCATAGAGTGAGCCTCTACAATTGTCCCCAGCGGTGATCAGTATGTGACCCTGCATATCAAGAATAGATGAAGAACAGTCAAAACATGTCTATTTGGCCTAGCGAAATGGTTTTGGCCTAGCTTTTTTGCACATTGGCTGCGGCTGGAAAATGGAACAGCAAAGCTCTACATCGACCAGATGAGAGTGTAATAAATTTGATTTGACTGTTCGTCCCTGTTTTTGAGTGGCCAATCATAATGGGTCAGGGGGTTTGCTGTTAGTACAGTCTCCCACCTAGTGCTAGTCTCGGTTTTAGTTTAGTTCGATGAGTGAGGTCGCAAAAAAAGTATATAACTAAACTCGGATGTGAGCAATATTTTGGCAGCCTGGGGCCTAGAGCATCTCCAGAGGAGTTCAGTATATGATTTTGCAAAAATATTTCTCACATCCAAGTTTAGTTATTATTGTTTCCAACTTTCTCACCCTTAATACTAAAACGTAGACTACAATTAGGTGGGATACTACTAATAGCAATCCACCTGGAGTAATCAAACTATTTAGTCAATCAACAGCAACTGTTAGGCTTGACTATGCCTTTTACTATCCTCTCCATGAAATGCTAGGCCAACACCATTTTGCTGAACCAAAGGGGCTTGTTGCGACTTTTCTTGATCAAATTCTCATATGAAGGGCCACATACTGAGCACTTGTGAAAGTGCTCTTACACTTGCCCACTGCTCATGAATGAAGGAATGCATAGTTCCAGCACTTTGCAAATAATGTCCTCCCATCTTCCTTCATCCATGGGTATGACATTTGTAGACAGGGCTTCGCACAATAGATTGTGTGGAGGATGGAGACCTCCCAGCTGGGAAGATTACTAACGGTCTCGCATCTAAGGAAATCAAACTTAGTGGTAAGGGGTTGGATTTTGGGAAGGGGGATGCAGTGTGCTCTTTATAAGTGGCTGCTGATGGTAGGGCTGGGACCAAAACAAACCCAAGCATACACACCGGCCATACGTAACTTCTTACCTCATACACTTACCACCTTTGCAACAACCAGAGATGAACTAACATAGTGAAATTTCCTAAAATGTACAGCAGCTGGGCCAATTTAATTTTTGTAGTTGCAAAGATTGAATCATGACAAACATGTGTGGTGGAAGAATTTGGTGAAAGAAAGAAAGTAAATCCAATCTGTTTAGTTGGTAGGGATCAGGTTCCCTTGTTCTCTTGACCAATTGAATTGAAGTTTCCTGCTCACAACTCCCCCAGCACAACAATGCCCAAGGAACAGACAGACCATATCTTGGTTTAATCTACGGGCTTTCCATTTACGGGCTCAAGGACAAGCCTGGGCTTAGTTAAGGTACAGTAGAGGTTACCATTTTGGGCAGGGTGCGGCCAAAATGGGCCAAACGCAAAATGGGCAACTCTTGGCTTTTAGTCATTCGGCTGCCCTGCCCATGTGCGCATCCTGCCTCGAGCGCATATATTGCCCGCTCACTTGCCTCTTCCGTGCCATCTTCTTTCCCTCTCTCTCGCGTCACTGCCCCTGAGCATTCTTCTTCGACACCGCTTACGGCCTCATGCTTTGCTGCCTCCAGCAACAGGCCTATCGGTCTCATACCTTGGAGCGTGGCAACGCGTGACGACCCAAGTCGCATCAAGAGCGGCTGATTGTGTGACTCATGTATGCGCTTGTTAACAGTGATGTTACAATATCGAAGTCGCATCTATCGAGAGAGAGAAGGTTGCCTAGTCTTTGAGTGATCCGAGTGTTGAGTACTCTCGGTTGATTGCTGGTCGTGATGAGAGTCGCGACTATGTTAATGTTTGGAGTCGGAGTAGGGACAGTAGGATGGAGTTGCCGTTGGGTTGCAGGTCTGCAGAGATAGACGCTGCTACGTCGTCCAGTTGCTGTTGTAATTTTTTTTCCAGATGTGAAATATCCAGGCTTCGATACTGTGCTCAAATTAGTGTCTGCTGTGCAATTTATTGGATTTTACCTTGGAAATTAGGCTCTGAAGTCATGGGGTTTGCGATCAGAAATTTCTACGTACGTTGTGCGAATGTTTCATCATCAATGTCTTAGAGGTGGCCTCCTCTTACATGACCAATAACTTTTAAGTTTTTATTTGTAGAACTCTTCAAATGACGACGTTCAAAACCAAAGATTATTTTCTTTGTTTCAAGAGTTCTCATGTCTTGACCTTTTGTGTAGTATTGCATGGAGTCTATGTCTGGATCATTCATCTAGATGATTCAAAATTTCACACTCCATGTGTTTATTTTTTGAACAAGTTTTGAAAAAGATGAGACGATTCGGACATAGCCTTCATGCATGCTAGATGAATGTCAAAACATGTGAACTCTTGAAACTATTCTTACTATCATCTGTCCACTTGTCCTCCAAGAGAGATCATCTAATTGAGGTATGTGCATTCAATCTGAGATTTTCCTCTTGACTTGTTTCTGGCTGGCAATTTCCTGTATGCAGGTGTTAACCTCTCTCAAAAACTTCCAAATGACTTTGTGCGGCACTGCAACTTGCAGTACCATGTGCACATACAATTATGCTAAGAATAGTTGTGAGAAGTTTCAGTAGCCGTAGCTACAACGTCATAGTTAAATCTGGCTGGATAGATTTGTGCCTGCAGCAGCATACTATCTAGATGCAACTGTTCTGCTGATTGATAGTGCCGGTTGAGCCTCCAGTTGTTAGCTCTGTATTCAAACATATAAAACTGCTGCAGGACTTGTAAATCACGCATATATTCTGGGGAATTTGTGAAGAAAAACATTGAAATTCAGAATATTCTATTTGTAAAAATGAAAATTTCAAAATTAATTAATTATTCAACAGACATGTCTAAGCTGCCAAGGCACATGAGTAGTCAAATTCATTATTATCAAGGAGGTGTAGATTGCACTAGGGTGGATTACCTTTTCACAGAATGTTCAGCTTCATATTGAAGTTCTGAACTTCTGGACCATTGCAAATAAACTTCCCAATAAACATGTAGAAGAAGCACTGCAACAACTGTTCATTCCTCCATACTTTCAACAATAGCAGCAAAAGTATACAAACATGGTGGTCATATCTTTCCTACAGCATCAACAGCTTCCTGCTACAACTTGCACTGTCAGCTTCCTTCTAGTGTGCAGCCAGCCTCCTCCTACTGGAGCTGGAACATGTTGCAGTGATTTTGAGCTTGTAAAATGATGGAATATTTCAACCCAAAACTAGTAATATCCACAATGACTTTGCTAAGTCACAACCGTATATTGAAATGAAAAATTCACAAATTATTTAATCAAATTATAAGCAACATCACGTGCATTTGAAACTAATCTCAGCAAAAGCTGGGTACACGGTTACAACTAGTCTTAATAGCACCTGAACGAGTATGAGCCTTGAGACATTGTGCAAGAAAACAAAACAGAAATCCAGACTAATGTGAAATAAATAAGTGCACAGAGGTGCAAAGTGACTGAGTTACTACCTCTGTATATGCAATCAAAAGGTGCCACTCAAATGCATGGTTCATTCATGTGAAGCCTTGGGTGAACCAGCACCCACGTTGGTACCATGGTAAAAATCCCAAAATCCTAAATGTTACATATATCCCATGCTTAGACTAAATCAGGGTCTCTGAGTTTAAATGTAACGTTTTTGGCCATTTTTTGGGTTTATATAATATGCTCACTAAGAGGCCTTATTCAACTCAAAAAGGCTAAGGTACAAACTTGGGTGCTGGTTCTCCTTGGCCACATGGAACACCCTCCATTAGTTAAGAAGTGACGTGTTCATTTTCTCCTGTCACACAAGTCACTTATCCATTAACAATTTATCTTTTTTTGGACTTCAGCTTTAAGTAAACTCTTGCAATATGAGTTGAGCATGTCTTATACCAAAGAAGGCACTTACGCCACTGTCCAGGGGAAGTTATTTCAAATTTTTTTCCGGATGATGTCAAAAAAATACAAGGTGCAACTTATTGAATTTTTAAAAATAATTCATTTAAGTATAAACAAGTTTTTAAGAATTAAATTATGAGAATATAATTAATATATATCTTTAGTATTTTCTTACATTATACTATAGGGTGAGAGCATATTAAGTATACAATTCAATGTCTTTGATAGTTCATGTGTCAAGCTAAGAAAAAAAATATATAAAAACACAAAATTATTATATATTTACTTTTAAAAACATAAATGAGAAAAAACTTTTTCACTATTATAAATTAATTTTAAAATTATACATTGTAAAAGTAGGTTTTAAATAAACTTTTTGAAATGTAAATAACTTTTGAAACTTATTTTTTCAAGTGTAACATTTGTTTCGAGCATGTGTTAAGTATATTTTATCAAAGAAAAAATATATATTTATTGTCTTTCCTTTGAATATATAGTGATTTTTATGTTATAACTTCACACAAATTTACTTCATTAAAATTTTTAGTAAAAATAATTCTTAAATACCATATTGACCAGTTAAATTCAAAAATATTTGTTCTCTACTTCTATTATTCCAAATTTTTAAAAAACTTATATTCAACTTAACATAAACCCAATGAAAAGCAACATGGTTTCAAAATAAAATTTAAGTGTTTTCTTGTATTTTTTAAAAAATCATTTCGTTTTTTATTTCATTTTAATTCAAGAACATTTAGTTATATACTTTACCATACTTTCACCCCATATATTAAAAATTCCCCTTTATCTCGCATGATCCATAAAATGTATAAAAAATAACTTCCCCAGACCAATGTATTGCTTGGTATTTTTCACACCATGGTGGACTGGTATTGACTTTTGAGCATATGGGTCAAGTCATGTTATCGGGTACCTTATAAAACTAGCATAGCAACCAAGTGATTTCAAACATATTCTGAAACTCCATGCCAGGGTTGGTATAGTATCCACTTTTGAAGATACAAGCGAGTTCCTGGGAATTGGGTGGCAGGTCCTTCCAAAGCCTGAAACTATCATACTAGTCTAATCCTCAAATTGGGCTTGACTATTTTTTGGTTAATATGAAGCACGTATATGTACCTACTATCAAAACTTGTATAAAACTGGTACAGGTGTTGACACTACTGTTGATACCAGGTGGAGGCCTATGTAACAGATTGACAATCTTTCATATGAGTTTGGTATATGCATGTCAATCCGTTATTATTCCAACAAGGAATTGATATGAATATCTTGAGAAACAATATCTTGACATATCAAGTACTGATAAATAAATAATACATTTTTCACCTAATTTGACAAAGGCATTGTGGACCATTAAAAATCACATGTGACTATGTATATGCATATTTGAAAAGGAACACTTGAGGCCTAGTTGTCCTACTAGGAGGGAAAGGGAAAACCTATAACTCAATACTGGTTGTAGCTCAGTGTCTTCAGTTTGTAGCATATTGTACAATACAGATCAGAAACTTCAAAATTTGCTAATTCAATGCATGTGAAGGCAAGGTTTCTTTTCATACATTCCTAGTGCAAAACTTCAGATTTACACCATAAGAATGAACAAGAAATGTGAGTGTGCGCAAGAGTGTGGACCAGTGTTGTGCATGTGAATGGTTTGGGACTTACAGTCCATGTAAATGTAAAAATAAATAAATATTATATAGTTTTACGCTGTTCAATAAAACTATATATATATATAGATATTTGATTTTAAATGAGTATGTAAAACACTGTAAATATATAACAATGTAAGATGTAACTTGAGGAGGGGAAATTTCATAAGGTTTTTGAAAATAAGCGAGCTAAATGGGCCATTACAAAAAAAAACCATCAAAATATAAAAACCCACAACTAATTCATATAACTTTGCAAGAAGGTCTGGTCATTAAAGATGTATGATAAAATTATCTATAAAGTAAGGAAAACAACACTAGAACCCTGAGTTTGATCATTAGTAGGGTGAGATTCAAAAAAAAGAAATATTAGCATTCAAGGTGGGGGACCTCAGTTTTTGTGGTGAACTGACTCTCTCCCTGTCTTTCCTTTTTGTTTAGCGCCTCCACTATTGCCACATACATTTTCACTGCTCCTACTTGTAAAGCTACTATAATTAGTCTTGAACCTTGTGCATTAAATGCTAATTTTCAGCATATTATTCCTAGATTTAATAAAATTTCCTTATTTTATGGATACCCCTGAAAGAAGGGTTTGGGGAGAAAGGAGGCCCAAAGCCAAGGAGACTTAACAAATAATTTTAGTATTTACACTTAACATGCCCTAAAACATTTACACAGGGCCGTGTAAGTGTATTTGACAAATATTTACATTGGCCTCATGTAAGTGTAAGAAAATATGTACACACTGCAACAGGATAAGTGTAAATGTAAAAACTTTGGACATGTAAGTGTAAATGATTTACACTTACACTGGTTTTACACGTTGTATATACACTATTGACACTTCCATGCACAACACTGGTGTGGACCAATATTTGTCTGGTATATATGGAATGGTTTTGTAAAAGCACTTGTCTCTAGGAAGTAGCTACCCTTGTATAACTGGAGGCAATATCAACGTCTTACTGTGGTCCAAGCACATTAATTAGAGCGAATGGTGTCATTTAGGTGCTTGCTTAATTTGAAATACTTTTGAAATATTCTAAAGTCTTAGATAAGGGATGTAAACAACGGGGCTTCTGATCAATTTCCACTAGTTCTGTGGGTGGACTGCTCCAGTACAAGTCCTACAGAAGGAATTCAATGAAGCTGAATCTTTAACACATATCTATAAGGCTCTGAGCAAGACAAGAATATATATATGCATTTTTTTCATGGGCAGGAACATGTTGATGATGATGACGGAGGACCTTAAACAACCCCCCTACAAACTTTGCGAGTGTCCTTGTGGAGCTGATTTGCCCTGGGGTGCGGGATGAAAATGTTTGTTTTTTCATGTACTGCTCCTTGCAGGCCTATGACCACATACCTTAAGGATCAACAATCAAATCGCAGCCTAGTTCTGTCCACTTTTGGTTAGGCGTTTAGTTTATCTTTAGTCATTTTTTTTTCTGCCATAAGTTCAATGCCGTGGCTGGACAATGTGGGCACCACACAAGACTAGGCAATGACACTTGCAACATTAGTAGGGGGCAGTTAGAGTGCTGGGATGATGATGACAAAGGGCCACAGGCATATCCCTTAGACTGCAGAAAACAAAATATCTCACAATGACAATTTGTTATCTCAAGTCAAATGTGATACTGAGGCCAAGGCCATTGAGTTGGTCACTCCTGTAGCTAACGCACATGGGTTGCTTGTACATGTTTCCACTTTTATCACAGGCCAGCAAAGTCATTGTCTCCTTTTAGAGCCTTCATTTCAACAGCCAGTATTTTTCTTGAACACAACAAAGTCAAACACTTTCTAACCAGCTTTACCCATTTGTTGATATGCAGAATCCATGGATTGCTTGGAGATTCGGTCCCTACAATTGGGGAGGGGGTGGAAGAGAATCCTTGTTTTGTCATTGGTGGCACTATTTTCCCTGGGTCTTTTTTTTTTCATTTTACACATATTGCAATACGTCTATTTTCTGAAGACTCCCATTTGACAAGGTAACATATCTGCCCTTTTCACCATACCCATCTTTTTATTGGATACCTTTCCAATAAAAAGTTGCTGTCCCCTTTTGAACTGTCCTCTCATCACCCACTTGGGCAATTTCACTCAATGTCTACCACTTGGCATATGTCATATGGACTACTGTACTAGTATTTTCTAAGGGGCCACGAGAAAGACATGTTAGGCCTTGGCTGTATATTGTAAATTTAACCCTTCTTGTACGGTTGGAAACTTTGTCCCCTCCCACCCCCCCTGGGCCAGAGGATTGGGAGCACCTATGCTGACATGTTCACCTCATTGATTGAAGCCTCTTAAAGGTAATAATTAACCCAGTACCTGCTAAATGTGGACTCAGAGACACGGAAGGGCTGAAAAAATTAGTCCATAACTTAACATAAGTAAGATATTACCTTGTTGGTTCTGTAGGGATGGGATATTCTTAACGTTTAGAAGCAACCCTGAAAAATATTGAGTTTAGTGTTCACCATGGGACTAGTTTAGCTCTAGGTCCACCAATGAACTTACACATATCAAACTCTCCAAATGGATGAAATTGATAACATGGAAAATCTTTATTGTATGGATAAACTTGATGACATGGATGGAACTCCTCACACGAATGAAAAATTGATCAGATGAAATCATATTCATCATATGAATGAAATGGAAAGATTTGGATGAAAATGATGAATTTGATAAAACTTGACTTTGAATGTGGATGAAACCAATGAAAATGGCTGAATGCTATGTGACAAATGAAATCAATGATATGGATGAGACAAGACCTTGTGAATGAACTAGAATGAAAATGTTAGTAAACACATTAATGGAATTGGGTCCAATATGATTCAACCTCATCACATGGACTAAAGTTGACAACATAGATGACAAAAATGAATTGCCAAGGACCACAACAACAAAGTCAACAATCAAAATATACACATGGCCATGTCATGCAATTGAGTGTGAACTAGTGTTAAATCAGTATATATAGATTGAAACCTCAATATATAGTAATAATATATGAGTATTGGTATTGAGGAACATAATAGTTGGCTATGAATTTTCACCTATGTACCTAGATTATATTCATATACCGAGGTGAGTTTGAAATGTTCAAATGAAAGACTACTATTGGTGTTGGGTTTTGTGATATTGCAAGCGATACCAATACTCAAGCTTGCAAGCATTGATGTTACTATGTGAGAATACTTTACACACATTAGGTTTGCCCATGCTTCACTATTATTCCTTCAAACAACTTTATTGTTCATAAATTGAAAAATTGTAAATAAACAAAAACCTCACGAAATTTTGACAATTGGCAAATGATTATGACCAACTAGTTTAATTGTATGCATTGAAGATTATTATTCCAACAATGAAAGTTGTGAAAGTAAACTAAAGTAATGAAATTGGCCATCAAAATAGCCAAGCCATTTTGGCTGTTTCTTAATTTTCATAACATCAAATTAGTTGTGACACAATCTTCATTTGATGTGCACAATAAAGCATGAATAATGACACAATAACAATGACATAAAATTAAAGTTGTTGGAATGTCATTCTTTGAATTTAAGAGTTCATTTGGTTGAAGTAAGTGATACATGGCTTATAGTTCAACCATAAGAGAAAAAGGTCTACACTACATTGGATCTACAACAATAGCTTATTAAAAGTCAAGATGAAGTTCAAGCACTAGAAACGTTAGTGTTGCATGGAAGGTCCATGTCGTAACTCCACTTTGGGGGAAGTGGGAGGATGAAACTCCCACTCCCAAAGTTGGGGATTTTGGGTCCTCCGAAACTCTCGAATGTTTAGAGTTCAACAGCAGAGGCCAAAACACCTCACATTGGGGTGTTCTTGGTGACATTGGAAGGTCTTGAAGTGTAGATATCTAAAATGCCCTCGTATTGGTCATTTGGACATTTGCAGCCCAAGTTATGGGCAAAAGAAGGGTCGGGAGTCAAACTGGCAGTTTGACTCCCGACCACTAAAAGTCAGGAATCAACCTCAACCTGACTTTTGAATTGAGTGTGCAACACATTGTTGAAAAGATCTTGACGAGAGCTACAACTTTGGTTTAGACCTCATCGTGATCAAACTCCACAGTCGAGAGTTATGAGCTCCCAAAGTCCCGAGACTCCAACTGCGACAATTCCGAAACAATTTCGGGACTCCAACTTGGGAGTCCCGGGAAAAAAAGTCATTTGGATGTAGTCCCCATGGAGTGGCGCAAAGAATACTATATGGGGGAAGGTGATGGCTTCCCCCGAGTCCGGGCCGTGGTGAGTCTTGTGGTCCAAAGTGCCCATGGCTTGTCCCAACACCCAATGGTGTCCTGAATGTGAACTAACCCCCGTGTGGTTGGTTTTTGGATGCAGATTCAAGCTTGATCTTCTAGTCCCTCATCCTAGTCTAATGTCGGGACTTCTAGCACGCCCCTCTACCCCTTTATAGTGCTGAAAGTCGAGAACGCCTTCCAAGTCCCAACTTTCCGCAACTACACACAGTTGAACCCTCGAGTGGGTTCAACCTGGGACTTGGGAGTGCGTCAGTCCAACATGCATCCATTTTCAAATGCCATTTCAAATGTTGTTTGAACAGTTTTTCTTCTTCCACAACTAGAGCTATGCAATTCATGTGCAAGTTGGGCAAGTGATGAGATGCATTATTTGTCAAAATAACTCTTCTCCCCAAGTGCAAGGTCTTTGTAAAAATCCCAAAACACCATTAGATCTAGGAAAAGGCTAATGCAACATAACCATTGCCATGGAAACAACATCAATGACAAAACCTCTCTTGAGTTCAAACATTTAACTGATTTTATTAAGTACAAAATCTATTGAGGATTAAGTAAGGAATCCAAAGAAGCAAGAAGAAATTAAAAAAGTGGCATGTGGTGAGGTGATCAACAATTATGGTATTGGTGTACATTCAATTCATTGGATTTTTTGATGCAATGCCCACCACTCCATTGAAAATATGGATTGAAATCTATTGAAAACAATTCAAAATTCACCTCATGTTTCATGTTGAGTTATGAAACTTAGTTGTTCACAAATGAGTCACAAATGTAGATTATCTAGTTCTAAGTATTCACATCAATTCCCTATTGGAAGAAAAATACGTTGACTAAAACACATGCAAGACTAGTATGAAATTTCACAAAATGTTTAATATTGACAAGTGCAATCACATTAATAAAAGCCAAAGCAAGTGCACAACTAATGTTTAGTTACGCATCTTTCTGGGTTAAAAATTGTATCAATGTTACAAGTTTTTAATTTTTTAATATGTTTACATGATAATGTTTTTAATATTAAATGTGAAAAAATTTGAATTTAATTTAATGAATATAACTAAATCCAAAAATATTATAACCAATGATGTTGATATTTATTTCATTTTTCAAAAAACTTGAAATGTTTTCATTTAATGGCCCATATTCATGTATAATAATTATCCATACCTTTACATAAAAATATAATATGTCATGACCATAAAAGAATATTCCATTATTAAAATAATGAATTTTTAATCCATCACCTTTTGCAATAAATTAGAGTTCACCACATCACCTTGACAAATAGTTCCACTAGTTTTTAAACAATCACCCAAGCAAATGAATATGGCTCCTTTTATCACCCCAATATTTGGTGGTTATATATGTACATTAACAATATAGAATGTAACACCTATTACAACATAACTTGACCAATACATGCTCAAAAGGTGCAATTTATGGTGTCAACAATACCCAGCAATACAATGGAATTAATATTTTCTCCAAGATAAAAACATGATTAAATTATATTATAAGAGACTATGAATCAAACCATGGTTGATAAATGGCTCCTTTTTGGTTTCATGAAAGTCCATTTTAAACATGACCTAAAACTTTTACAATATGATAATTAACAACTTATGCATTTCACATGCATTCTTTAATATGTTATCATTCCAAAATATGGATGAAAATTTACTTGGTCAAAAAATTCACATAAAAACATGAAGTTTTCAATGAAAAATAAATTTTAAAAAAACCTGAAATTACAATATTTAATAAAAAAATCAGAAATTTTTTTATGGGGAAAGTTTCACCACATCTTATTTTTCAACACTTCATTTGATGTTTCTCTTTCTAAAATTAAAAATTGACCCTATGTATGTTATGTCATATATTTAAATGCAAATATCAATTTTTATTTTATAATAAGCACAATGTTTAATTTTTTAAATTCATTATGAAGCTACTCTTGTTTTAAAACTCATTCATATTATTTTAGAATATGATTCTGATTAAGATTTATTGTAATATGGATAATTAGAAAATTGACAATGTTAGTGTTGAATATGATTTTTATAAATTTTAAGTTCATCTACAATTTTGCAAAACTTACAATTCTAATAATCGTAACTATGCTTTTAACTATTTTTTCACCATCACTTAAAGATGGTCAAAATTTGAGATTGAAAACATAATCAAAGGAGCCAAAGATGCCTTGAATCCTTTTCCAAGGACTGCACATGACATATGTCATTGTTATATTAATGTACAACTTAAAATTTTGTATTTTGAACACCCAATTTAACATTGCATGTTAGATATGAATACGTTTTGATTACAATTTGATTGTATATCATATATATTATGCATTCATGCTTCCTATCACATAAATATGAACAATTTTTGTTAATGTCACATTTTTAAAATTCATACTTTTGAAATCAAAAACACATTTGAACCAAATGTGCTCAAATCGATGATATAAACAATTTTTATTAACTCAAGTGTTTTTTGCCTTTCTAATCATCAATGTTAAAATCCTCTTCAATTTTAGAAGGATTGGTGCATGTTTAGTAAAACAAAAAGACGTTTGAAAAAAATAAAGACTATCCACTCTCAAGGTTTGAATGCTTTGAACATACAATTTATTTATTTTCTTCCTATTAAGCTTTGAGCATATAAACTTTACAATTAATAGAAATTATTTTTTAAAAATTATGACCATCCAAACTACTATGCTTATCTTGCGATCTTTCAAATATATAAAAATACAGTTTTGGAAAATGTTCACTCACATTAGTGACTCTTTTGATTGTGTTTCTACCCTTGATCAAATGTGAATGGAATACCTAATTCCTAACTTCTGCAATAGGAGAAATGAAGAGATCATCATGTGATGGATGGAAGGTGTTCACTTGAATGCACCATGCCTATGAGTGTCACCATGTCAAGCTAAAATTGAGTAAAGTGACAATCCTTTGGCAGATCTCTCTGGCCAAGTTGGCCCCTTCTAATTGTGCAAAGGAATAGCTTTTTGCCAAATTCTAACCTAAAATTAGTTGAGGTACCCTCCAGGGCGACAGGGAGACACCAAAACATTTCAGGAAGTTTTTCCTCTTGGAGTACACTTAATCATTTTGGAAAGAAACACTGTTTTGTGACAGGCAGAGAGAAATAGACCCATCTGTGGAAGGTCTATTTCAAACACATTGAACCTGCCTAAGTTATTTCCAAGTGTCCACCAAAGGGCTGCCAATTTTTGAAAAGAAAGGTTTAAAGTTCTTAATGATTTATTGATTAGAATGTGGTGGGTAAATTTGTAGCAGTGATAGCTAACTTACTCGCTCACTTTGCACCTCGTAGTAGTATCCAATTAGCATGGATTCCTTTTCCACACAACGCCTCATCCTCTTAGAGGTGTCTACAAGACTACCGTGCAGGTGTAGGTACCACAGTTGGCTTTTTGATGAAATTCACTGCAATTTATGTGTGATGTTGTACATTGCTTACATGATCAAATAATTTGTTGATTTTTCATGTCATACAAGTGAGTTAGCAAAGTTTTATTGTGGACATTACTACTTCCCAGTTGAAATATCAGTCATTCTATAACAAGCTCAACATCACAGCAACCGGTTCCACCTCTGGTTGCACCAGAAGCAGGCTCATAGCACAAGCTCAATATCAGTACAACAGGTTCTGGTTCTAGTAGGAGGCCTGTTGCACCAGGAGGGTGCAAGTAGTTCCAGTTCCTGTAGGAGGCCAGTTGCACCATAAGCTGGAGGCAGGTTCCCAATCCAGTACAGGAGGTTGGTTGTACCTGAAGGAGGCAGATAGTACACTGGTTCGTTCAAGTTCTAGCAGGAAGCTATTGATGCTATAGGTGATCGCCACCATATTTGTAGCTGGAAGTTTTTTTCGTTTGCTACTATTGTTGCAAGTATGGCAAAGACATGAGTCCTTGTGCTTCTTCTACATGTTCATGAGTTGGACCCAGGTTATTTCTAACTCAGAAGTTCAGAACTTAAATATCATATAAATTCCTGTGGAAAGATGATCTCCACCTTGCTATTTTCACCTCCTTTCAATAATGAATTTGACTTGCAAAACTTCATAAGACAAGTGAAGAAGCTAATTGTAATATGATGTATCTAGGCGATTTCAGTTGAAGCTCTGGTCCTTATAGACAGCAGAACTCTCTGGCAATGCCCTCAGTTCCGTGCAAGGACGAGTTCGACCGACTCTGGAGTCTCAATCGAGTCGTTTTCCAAAAACAGCACCTTAGATGATGCGACAGACTAGAAATTCTGAAATTTAGCGTGTTGTTCGAGAATTCGTGGCTATCGATCATCAGCTCCTCTGCTGCATGTTCAACACCATCATGTCCCCCGGACTAATTTCTAGATATGTGGTACAAGTACTGCGGCTGCATGTTTGAACACAGTCTAAGCGTTAGGCTCGCGATCATGTCGCTTTCCAAAAATGATAGAATGAGATCAAGTGTTATCTGGCTGCAAGTTAATCATCATAAAAAGAATTAACTTCTACACACATTCACAAACTATTTAGTTTAGGATCTTCACCTTCCTGCTCTTTCGAAATTTAGTCGAGACTCGAGGCTGCTCACACAGCAGTGAGCACTACCAATCAGCGAACATAAGTGAGGTGAAAATTGTTGCGTGGGTGTGATGGAAACCTCATTAGCTGCAAGTACGTACTCAGTCTCTTCATCGCTTGAAATCCCCGGCTGGTACGCTGCACGCACTAGATCTATACAACCAGATTTAACTAGGAAGTTGTAGCTGCCTCGGCTACTGAAGCTTCTCACCACCACTCTAACTATACAGCAGAAGTCTATATGCTCATGATCCTGCAAGTTGCAGTGCTGCAAAGTCATTTGGAATTTTTTCACAGTGAGGGTAGTACCAGGTCGGCGCGATCACAGAAAATTGTCAAATCAAAAACAAGTTGAGAAAAACTGAGTTTGAATGCACTTACCTAAATTTGAGATGATTTCTCATGTTACTAGTTGGAGGACAAGTCGGTAGATGATTTGTAAGAATAATTTCAAGAATTCACATGTTTTGATATTCATCTAACATGCATGAAGGCTATGTCCGAATCATCTTTAATATTAAAAAAACAAATTCGTTTCATTTTTTAAAAAATACAATTTTTTTTACATAAAAAATGTAAATTTGTTTTATGAAATTTTGAATGTTCCGGACATAGACTCCATGCAATGCTAAATAAAAAAGTCAAAACTTGAGAACTCTTGAAATAAAAAAATCACTCCTTATTTTTGAACGTCACCTTTAGAATTTTAAAAACCAGAACCAATTAATAAAAATTCTGCAAATGAAAAGTTGTTGATCCTGAATCAGATTGCGAACTAAACAAGAACAAGGAGGCCACCTCGAAGACATTTATAATGCAACACTCGCACAACGTACTTAGAAATTTCTGATCACAAACCCCATGACATCCCAGCCTAATTTGCAAGGTGAAACCCAACATACTGGACAGCCCACACTAATTTGAACACAGCATTGAAGCCTGGATATTTCACATCTGGAAAAACACTTACAACAGCAACTGGATGACGTAGCAGCTTCTATCTCTGCAGACCTGCAACTCAACGGCAACTCCATGCTACCGTCTAAACAACATAGTCTTATCAAGACCAGCAATTGAGCCAGAGTACTCTGCACTCGGTCACTCAGAGACTTGGCATCTCTCTCTCTCTAGATGCGACTTCAATAAGGCAACACCTGCAGATAATAAATCACAATTACCAAACGCAATATGCACGAGTCGCACTGTCAGCCGCTCTCGATGCGACTTGGCTCGTCACTCTTTGCAACGCTCCAAGGCATGAGACCGACAGGCATGTTGCTGGAGGCGGCAAAGCATGAGGCAGTGAGCGAAGAAGAAGTGCTTGGGGCCGTGAGGCGCGAGAGAGAGAGAGAAAAAGGAGATGGCACTGAAAAGGCAGTGAGCGGCCAATATATGTGGGCGAGGCAGGGATGCGCATATGGTGGGGCAGGGCAGTCGGATGGCTAAAAGCCAAGAGTTGCCCATTTTATGTTTGGCCCATGTTCGTCCCACCCTGCCCAAAATGGTAACCCCAACTGTACACTAACGAAGCCCAGGCTTGTCCTTCAACCCCTAAATGGAAAGCCTGCAGATATGGTCTGTCCATTCCTTTGGCATTGTTGTGTTGGGGTGTTGTAATTAGGAAACTTCAATTCAATTGGTCAAGAAAAGAAGGGAACCTGATCCCAACCAACTAAACACATTGGATTTACTTTTTTTCCCAAATTCTTCCACCACACATGTTTGTCATGATTCAATCTTCACAACTGCAAAAAATCATTGGCTCATCTGCTGAACCTTCCACTTTAGGAAAATTCACTGTGTTAGTCTTTCTGTGGTTGTTGCAAACATGGTATATGTATGAGGGAAGAAGTTACATATTGGGTGCGGGGTGACGCTTACTTTGGTCCCATCCACAACCATCAGTAGCCACTTATAGCAACACACAGCATTCCCCTTTGAGAAATCCAGCCCCCAACTACTGATTTTTTTCCTTAGATGGGCAATTGTTAGTTGTCTCCACAGCTGGTAGGCTTTGATTTTGGACACAATTTGTGTGCATCGTGGGAAACCGGAGGTGTTGACAAATGGCCTACTCATGGATGAAGGAAGAGGGGAGGCCATTATTTCTGAAACATGGGGATTATGCATTCATCACTTATGAGCCCAGGGCATGTGCAAGAGACTCACTCTATGTTTATTCTTCAGTTCTTATGTGCACAAGTAAAATACATCAATGCTCCCCTTTTGGGGTGGAGATGGGGAGGTAATAAACCCTCAATGTTAGATGTGGTAGACATTAGTAAAGTTAGGATAGGCGGGTGGAGGCCCACAAGTTATGAACTATAAACTTTCAACCATAAACTTTCTGGTTTAGATGGGGGAACTGACTACCAGTCATGAATGCTGCCCTGGTAAAGAAAAACAAATTGTTGGCATCTAGAGCCATTTCCCAAACAGCAACAGGGAACAAGGAGCACAAAAGAGTGTGGCCTAGACCTGTGGCTGAATACATACACTAGGTTGCGAGTTTGTTTTCTTTTTTTCTTTTTTGGGGTTTTGTTTCATACCAAGTACGTAGCCCTAGAATTTGTGTTATTAGGTCACTGTTTCCTGAAATCTGCCATATGCATTTAAGAAGTAAGGGCCGACTTAACCTATTTTTTCGAAATTTGTGGTGTATATTTTATAGCCTGATTGTAGGGTGATCATTTCCTATGTTGAGGGGTGTACTTACACTGTCACTCTCATTTGTGTGGGTAACATTTTATCACACATTACAAAAAAAATACAAACTACACAACTCACTTGACAAACAAGAGCCACCCCCCCCCCCCCCCTAATATCTCATGACGTTCCATATCTCATATGATCTTAGCATGGTTATCTGGTACAAATCATGGAACACTAGCAACTACTAAAATATATGATAAAAGTTGAACATCAACACTTTGGCCCCCCACCCCCCCCAAAAAAACAAATGTGAGCACAAAACAAGTTCTATTACCATGACTAAAAATTGGTACCAACATCAAATTGTCTACTCCTTCACACAATTTGCTGGCAGGTTTCACCGCATTATGCCAGCAAGTTGATAATAACATAGGCATTTCTACTTTCTACCTACAAATTAGTTAGGGCACATTTAGTGCACCAACCACAACACTTGCACCTCACCTTCAGAGTTCACAAGGTCACACATCAATGTTGCTGTACGTTTCTGTTGCCCTAAGTACTATGCTGGAGTGGTAATAGGGTGAATGAACAGAAACTGTTCATGAAATGTATACAAACTGATGAAAATTGTACAGGATATGGATGTGTTAGTTACAACCTTGCCACCTTATTTTCAGTTGGTTCTTTGGCTAAGACTCCCCCAGAACTGTGTATGTATATCACGCAAGCATTTCCCATTCTTTTGCATTATGACATTAATTTGTGTAAAGCTTGTCTACTTGTCTACTCTTTACAATGACAATGTCCAAAACAAATAATTTTATACCACCCCTGAACATCTTTTCCTTACTTTGTGTCTTGACACTTTGTGAAAAGCGTGTCTACTTTCTCTCCACTTTACAATGACCATTTCCCAACACAATAGTAGTTTAAACCATCCCTGGACATTGATCATCTTGGATTTGGAGTCTGGACAGTGCACTAATATCCAGGATTGAAATACATGAACTTTTAAGCTTTTATGAAACTTTTATACACTTCTTAGAGTGTTAATTGTTTCCCAAGCCCCACATATACACATGACAAATTGGACACTAAAGATCATACATGAGAGGCTATTTAAATGCCATAACCAAGGTCAATCATCATGATCAGCCAATCAGAAGTAGTCAGCACTTCTAGTGGGAGTTGTTGAGACCATTGCATAATGTGGAAATTTTCAATTTCGTGTCCATTTGCACACTATTTCAAGGATGTATTTCATCTAAAGTACAACATAGAGGCCACTTTACTGCTGCCAGTGAACCTAGTCTTAGGCCTGTTTAGCTTTCAGAGTAAAAACAAAGCTGCCCTTCCAATGAAACAAGTCGGTACTATGCTTGACAACCATCTACAAAGTGTAACCAAATTTGAGCTTTCCAATAGGACACAATTACTGGCTCTGCTTGGAATTGGTTTTCCACTTTGAAAGGCAACCGCCCTAGGTCAATGCATCGATGATCGTTGTTTGTGAGATGATCCAAAGGCCAATGGAAATGTTGGAATGAAAAAGGAACGAACCACAGCTAGGCAGGCAGAATGTAATGTTCAATCACTTATTAACCAATGTGTTTATTAACCAGTGTGTTGATATAATGCCACATCAAATGAAGGGAATTAAGAATAGGAAATAAAAAATTTGTCTTCTCATTCCAAACATATGAAAAAGTATTAAGAACAAAGCAATAAAGTGTGTTTAATGTCATATATATGATTTTTATCATATTGTTTTGTTTTTTTTTGGTCCTTGCTTTGCGTTAAATTATATATGTAAGTTTAATTTCGAATCAATTATTTCTCAAATTTTCTTGTATTGTATGTTTGTGATTACAAATTAGCATGGCATTAAATATTGATGGAATCTCTAAGTTTGCTATGAACCAATTGAGAAGGAAATAACATTTCAATGGGTGTAGTCAAACAAACAGGAGCCATAGCAAATGCAATGCTTGTTTATTTTTTCACATTTAAAACTGGGGATTTAATTTGTTGTTGAAAGTATAAGATTTTTTCATATTGTAAGATTCTTAATATATCATTGCAACATGTGAATTAATTTGAAAAATATTCAATAAAGAAAACATTCTCAAAATCACTCATTGAACACTATAATGGTTGTTTTTAAGCATAAAAATGACTTGTAAATGGAGTTCAAAACTTTTGAAAATGAAATATTTCTTGAAATCTTTTGCATAAAAATTAACATATAATACTTAGTTAAAATTCAAGATTTTTTTAATTATTCAAATCTTTTGTGAGATTATTTATAAGAATATTTTTTCAAAAGTAATCCTCTAAGCAAACATGTTTGGCTCATGTTATCTCGTTTGCACCCCGATGTGAATGTGTGGAAAAGGAATTCACCCTTTGCAAATGCACAGTATGTGAATCTTTGAAAAACCTAATACCCAAAGTTGGAAAAAACAATGTTAGTGCTAAGGATCAATCAATTAATTTGATCAATTGCTTATTAACCTAACTAAAATGATTGTTCACTAGCATAGGGATGAAATGTTAATGCAATAAGGTGCAAACAAGATAACATAAGCCGCACCCACTTGCTTTTTTATTGTTTTATGACTAATTTTTGGGAAATTCTTAGAATATTTTTGAAATATTCTTGAAAAAGTCTTTGAAAAAGTCTTTTTTTTTAAAAATTTCTTCATACTATTTTATTAAGGTTTATGTTAAAAATTTGGCCAAAAATGTCATTTTCAAAAAAAATCAAATCTATTTACAAGTTTTTATACTACTTAAAAACAAATGTTACAATGTTTAATAAGTGTTTTTGTTAATTTCTTACTCATTGGATTAATTTCAAATTAATTCACATGTTCCCATGATATATTAAAAATACAACTATATTTGAACAAATCTTACAATTTCAACATCAAATTAAATTACAACTTTAAAACATGAAAAAACCAAGCTAGCATTACATTTGTTATGGTGCATTAATTACAAAAAAAAAAATTGAAAATTTAATGCAAGGGGATTTTTTATGTGTGAAGGCATTGAAGGCACCTTAACAATTTGTTGCTACAAAACCATTATTTAAAAAGTCGTTGCTCCAAATGAACAACTATGTGAAGGATAATAAAAATTAACATTTGTTTATGTTTCTATCATTATTAACAACCAAGGAGGTGTTTGAAAAGATGCAATTGAGTTTCTTAATTGTCGGTCATATGGATGAAGACATTAATGGAAGTTATGGTTATTTTTCAACAATTTTGAAAAAACAAAATATATATGTGTTGGTAGACTTAATGAAACTTATATGGTTTCATAAAATTGGCACTTCATTACCAAACTAATACAAGAAATTTTGATTTTATATCTTTGGTTCAAGGTTATTTGAAGGATGGCCTTGAAATATTAATTGAAGATATAAATATGCATCTTTTTCAATTTTTGTAGATTCTTCTAGGTGGCTAGTGATGTGTGTGTCTTTGACTAATTCAATGTGGAGTCCCAAAGCTTATTCCATTTTGTCAAATTTGGAATAATGATGTTTCAAAGTCAATAGGAAAGGAAAATTTCATCAATAGTGGTATCTCACAAAATTTGGTCTCTTTTCTTCCAAGATTCTTGGGCAACCAAGTTTTCTTGGCCAAAATTTATTCTAAGGGGAAGATTATTGGTCTCCTAAATCAAATGCATGATTTGATTTATTATTGAAAGGAAGGACAAATTGTTATCGCTAATGTTAGATATTTTGTAAAAGTTGATTGATAGGAAAAAAACACATTATTACTTCTTCCAAAGTGCTATTGGGGATTGATATCATAACAAGGATTTCTTCACATACAAAAAATCAAAGGATATATATATGTTGGCAAACACATTGAATTTGTCTTGAGTTTGATTTGGCAATGTGGTGTTTATCTTGGGTCTAAAACCAAATAGTTTAACTTGCCACAATTTTTCACATTCTAAGCCACAATTGTCTTATGCTTGAATTCAAAGAAATTAGTTGAGGAGCTGTTTTGCATTTTGAAGATTTAAAAAAATCCTAGAAAAATTTTGATGGATAATAATGGGTGGGGAATGGTTAAGGCAATGCATGATATCATCCTTAATAACAAAAGAGGTGTTGTGCATTAGTTGTTAATTTTTTCGTGAATGTAGATGAGGTCACTATTATGGACAACCAACAATAGATTTGTGTTAATATTTATGTCATGAAAGATTGACATCATATTCCAATTTTATTAACATTGGAACATGTGGAAGTGGGTGCAAATGCAAATAATATCATTGCCATCCTCTTGAAGTGTATGGTTAAATATTGAGGAGTCTTGAATGAGGAGTTTGGTTCAAGGTGGGTGTGACTTGGTTGTGATGGAGATTTTATGTTCCAAGGACATCACACTTTTGTAACTTCACAACTAAAGTTTAAGTTTGTACCTTCTTTTATAAATGAAAACATGACACATTGAACTAAAATGGCAATTGTTGTGTTGTCCAAACAACCTTTACTATGGATTAAATTGAATGCATGTTGCATTTAATCTTTATTCATTATTTGTTCAGAACCTTAAGTTTTTTTTTCTAGTTTATTAAACTTGTTTTAAAGTTTTAAGGCCCTTAAAATTATTAATGAATGTGAAAATCCCCAATATGTTTTAAATGCAAAAGAGTGAAAATCCTTTAAGGTGTACCACATAGGACAAAAGAAGCTTAGTCCTTACTGTTATTCTTTTTTACCATAAAAAATAATGAGTCAAAAGTTGTCAAAATTTTCAAAAGGATTATATTTTAGACCATTACAATTCTAAATTCCTTCATATCATTTGTAAATGTGTTTTTACATTGTAAAAAAGGACTAGGTAAAAAAAAACATAAAAGGTGACATTGTGATAAGATTTTGGTACACCTTAAAGAATCTACACCCAAAAGGATGTACATCCAACTATAAAACCTAATCGATATAAGGCCCATATATAGATTTTGAGGACTTGGTTTTATCATGTTTGAAAAATGGCTTCCATGTTTTGGTTAGGGTTCATATGAAGATGATAGTGCCAACTTCAAAGTTTAATCCACATGTGTTTGCATGAACTTTCCAAAAATATGTAATTAAACATATTTATAAAATGATTATTCTTTAAATAAATCAAAAGTGTTCATTTCAACAAAAGTATACATCTCAAGTTTCTTTTTTAAAATATTTGAAACCTTCAATGATACATTAAATTTATCATAATTTTTTTCAACATCATTATAAAATTTAACATAATAATTAAATTTCACCATATATACAAGTAATTTCAGATAACACATATCTAATCTTCATGAAAATGAAACCTTGCTTTCTTTTGCATTACAACAAAATTGTCTTTGATGAAGTTCAAATTCTATAATGTTAATTAATGGTCAAAAGTACATTCAAATATTTAAAAATAGATATAATGGATAATCAAATTAAAACATATATTCAATTTATTTTCAATACTAAGCCTTCATAACCGTCAATATATGGCCCCAAAAAATATGTAATTTAATAGTTTAGGTTTACATAAAATAAGGACATTCAAAAGTTTTAGCCCCCAATCAACATCGAACTATCCATTGTTTTGCATTCATTAAATGATTAATGAAACATCTTGGAATTGCATGAAAATCATTGAAATGCAAATTAACAAGTAGAAAAACATTACACAATTGAAAAATAATAATTTTAATGCTAGAACTCATTAATGTTTATTCAAAGTCGTGGGGGATTTCATTGCATTCAACATAGTCCTTGCATTATGCCAAAACATGGTAAACTACATAAGGGACTAGTACTATTTTCCTACACCACATGTATGATTGGCCATGATTACATTATTGTTGGTCCATATGTCCACATTATATTTACCATTACTCACAAAATGTCATAGTTGCAAATGCCATTTGCAATTATGTCCTTCGTGATTATATCCGTATTTACCACAATCTTGGAAGACATTTCCAATAGCCAATATTTAATTTAAAGATATAATTACAAATGGCAACCTAGGATGAATTCAAGTTTTTATTAATGATTTATGAACTGACACCTAGTAATCTAATTTATTTATTTTTTGGCCCAATTGTATGATGTCATTTGGAAATTAACTCATAATCAAATAAAACAACTTGGGACCTAGACTAGGTGGCCTAAATTATGCACTTAGACTAGGCGACCTAACCTAGCCTACATGCCCAAGCTTTAAAAAGCCTATGTTAGGTGACTTAACTTAGGTTAAGGCTAACCTAACCCACGTCATAGGATTCAACTAGTCAATATATACGATGAAAATAAAAACTTGAACCCTTCACCTCCACTTTGAAAATAAGTCCTTTAACCATTGCATTACCTCATTTAATTTGTGGCAAACTTGGTTATTAGAAAGATATTTTTTAAAAAAAAATTAACCTAGGCTAATCCAAATCACTCAGAGTTAGTGCATGGTTGTCAAAATTGATGTGACATTCCAATTTTCCATCGTTAATCACGTTGGTTTCAATTCGGAAATGTTAGTTTTTATGTCGATCCCAATGCAAAGGTTGATGTTGACGCAATAAAAAAAATTGCACACATTTTTACCATTATTGTTCAACTTATATTTAATGACCACATATTTAATAACACCATAATTGACATGCATCGAGATCGTTTATCAACAAACTATATTTCTTTCAACATGTCACCCCCAATTTAGTTTGCAACCAAAAATGGAAAAGTTTGGTCACAATTTGGAGAGGTCACCCCCTATCCAACTAATGACCAAAAATGGAGAACTTCAATTGAAGTTGCATAGGCCATCCTTGCCCTATCTAGCTAACGATTGAAAATGGAAACCTTCTTTTGTAAGTTAAACAAGCTACCCATGTCCAGCCTACAAGTAAAACTCAGCCTACAACCAAAACTAGAAAAACTCAATCGTAAGTTAAATAGGGGACGGGTCCAACAAGCCATTAAAACTAGATAAGTTTGATTGCAAGGTGGATAGGTCCCATGTCCAACCTACAACTGAAAATGAAGATGTTTGGTCACAAGCTAGATAAGGGATTGGTCTAGTAAGCCACTAAATTTGAAAAAGTTAGGTCATAAGGGTTTCAAGGGTCTAGTCTAATAATTGACCGAAACTAGAAAAATTTGGTCGCACAAGTTTCAAAGGACTAATCCAATAAATGACCGAAACTAGAAAGTTCAATCATAGGCTAAACACATCCCCTATCCAAATTGTGACCAAATTTGTCATGTTTCCTTGTCCAACTTGTGACCACAAATGGAAAAATTCAATCGCAAACTGGACATGTTGACCATCTATCCAACTTTTGACTGAATATGGAAAACCTTAATCCTAAGTTCGACAGGTTCATTGTCCAAGTTATGACTGAAAATCTCCATTTTTTTATCACAACTTGGACTAGTCCACAAGCTAGGTTGTGATCAAAATTTGAAAACTTTGGTCACATCTTCATTAGGTCACCCCCTTGTCTAGCCTACGATTGAATATGGAGAAGTTTGGTTACAAGTTGGATAGGTCATTTGCCTCTAATTTGGGACCTAACCTACCTACTTTCGATCACATGATACACAATGGCACCTTGTAGCTTGCGATTGAAATTGGATAGGTTTTATCGCAATATGTCCATTTCTAGTTGTATTCAATCACAAGACCTAAACATAATAGCATCATTTTCTTTTACCGATAAGGTAGTCAAAATTCAACATGTGTGCCCAATTGTCTTCGAAGAGAAAAAAGGAGGGAAAAGAATGTGGAACCTTTATAAAAGGTGTCATTCCCACCCATTGACTTCACTTTCTTCTTGAATGTGTGAGGAATGTGGTTTTGTGAGTAATCCATGCCTTACATTTAGAAGAAAGTGGTGGATTTGAAGCTAGTGAGGTTTGGATTCTTCAATTATTTGACAATTATTATTGAATTTCATTAATTTGGCCTCTTTGATATCCATTCTAATTTACATTATTATTTATAAGTATTTAAAATCAACCGCAGGTCATAAACCTTTCCATTTAGGCCTTTAAAGCTAATAATATTGACTATTATAATTAGAAAGATCTATATAGTAAATATATTTTAGGGATAGGATGGCAAACTCGAGGGATGAAAAAACTAACCCAACATCACCAACAGTTGGACTAAGGCCTCCTCTAAGGAAGCAATTGAAAGGCAAGAGGCATAACCCAAACAAGGAATTTTGAAAGAATGTCGCAACCTTAACCTTGGGCTCACAACTAAGGCAAGGGCTTACAAAGGTGCAGGCCAAGTATGAAGCCTAGGAATCACATTTCATGCTCCTAGGAGTGCAAAAAAGTGTGAGGGAATGAACCCTCACACTCCCAAATGAGCTCCCACTTTGGGAGTTGGAGTCTCAGTGGATTTCTAAATTTTCAGAGAGTAATTTCAGGGGTCAAAACCCATTGAATTAAGGAGTTATTTATATCCTTGGAAACCTCTTGGAACCTAGATGTTTAAAATGGGCTTGCATGACCCATTTGGACACTTCTAACACAAGTTATAGCCAAAAGAAAGGTCAAGAGGCCAATCCTAAAAATGATCTTAAGGCTAGCACTGACCTAGGTGGTTCCCAATCCAAAATTTTCACCTTATGGTTATCCATCTTCAAGCCTTCTTGGGTGATCCTATGTTTAAGGAAATCCACGTCCGTCACCCCAAATTCACACTTCTCAAACTTAGCGTACAATTTGTTTTCTTTCAAACTTTGGAACACCTTTTGGAGGTGCTCCACATGCTCCTCCATAAAATTATTATAGGTCAAAATGTTGTCTATGTACACGACCACAAAATCATCAAGCTACTCCCGGAAAATGTCATTCATGAGGGTGCAGAATGTCACGAGTGCATTGGTGAGTCCAAAAGGCATCACCAAAAACTCGTATGAGCCATACCTCGTGCGACAAACAATCTTTTCTTCATCCCCTTCTGTGATTCAAGTTTGGTAATACTCAGAGCGTAGGTCAATCCTACTAAACACTTTGGTTCCCAATCAAACAAATCATCAATCCGAAATAATGGGAATCGATTTTTCATTGTCACCTTGTTGAAGGCTCTATAATCCACACACATCTTCAATGTCTCATCCTTCTTATGAATGAAGAGCACGGGCATCCCATATGGTGACTTGTTAAATTTGATGTATCCCTTTACGAGGAGTTCCTCAAGTTGAACCTTAAGTTCCTTCAACTCTTCATGATTCATTTGATATGGGGCCTTGTGGGAGGTGCCATTCCTGGCATCACCTTGATTGCATGGTCAATTCATCTACTCGAGGGCAACTCGTCGAGTAATTCGTCGGTCATCACATCCGGGAATTCATCCAAGACTCATTTTATGCACTTGGGAGAATTCACCAAGTTGGTAGGTTCCTTTAACTCAAACTCATTCAACACATGCATCACACACAACATGCCATAACCTCCCATGCATTCCTTTTCCAAAGTCTTTCCTAACATCAAGTGGATGGTCGATCCACCACACTAGGGACTTCATGTGCCTTCACCTAAACAACTTCATTCTTGGATGAGATTCTAATTAGCCTATTATGCCGTTGTATGAACACATTATTATGGGTGATGAATTCCATTCCCAAAATGCAATCCATCCCCCCTAAGATGGAAACTAACAAATCCACCTTTCCTCTCCAATTCCCTAGTTGAAAAGGCACATCTTTTGCTTATAATGTGGTGGGATGGGGAGCCCCATCCACAAAGTGCACCTCAATGGGTGCCTTGAACTCTTCCGATTAGAGCTCCATTCTTTCGGCATTTTTCTGGGTTATGAAGTTGTGGGAAGCCCATGTGTTCAAAAGACATAACACGTCTCACTTAAAAACCTTCCCTTTCAAGAAAATGAGGCGATTACATTCACCTTGTGTTAAGTTGGCAATAAAGGCAATTACCTTAGAACCCCCATACCCTAGTTTGGGTTTGGGGTAATCTTTGGAGTAATGCCCCATTTCATTACAATTAAAACACTCCTTTGGGCTTCCCATTAACATCCCCTTTAAGTTGGCCTATTTTAAAAGGAACCCCCTTCTTGACGAAATTTCCTTTGGGTTTGAACCCCAAGCCTTGGAATTGTTTAGGCTTTTCCCCTTTTGAAATGTCTTGCCCTTGGTTCCATTCCCCTTCATGGCATGCCTTCTTGTGAAGTGAATTTGTTCTCCTTCTTGAATTTGGATTTTTCACCTCATCCCACATTTGAAAAACCTTCCACTTTCATGATGATTTTGGATAATGAGGCGAGCCAATTCTCCTCAAGCTTGCTCTTGGCCCAAGTTGGAAACCCCATCACAAAATGGCACACACGATCTAATTCATGCATATGCCGAATATCAAGCATGAGTTTAGAATACGCCCTCACATATTAGCACAAGTTGTCGTTTGTTACATTCATAAGGTCATGGAGTTTGCATCTTGAAATGTAGCCAGAATTCTTTGGAATGAATTCCAACTCGATGCGTTCCTTGAAGAATTCCCATGCGTAGCCATGGGTCTTCCCTTCCTCTTGCCTCACTGTCCTCCACCATATGAAAGCATAGCCTTTTAAGTAGGATTGGGCAAGTTCTACGATTAAATGTCACCCAACCTTGGTGGCATGAATATAGTCATCCATTTCCGCAAACCAAACATCAACAACCTTCTGATCTCGAATCCCATCAAAATTCCCAAGTTTAGTAGGTTGGAATCCCACACCTTTCAATGATTTTGCTTTGAGAGTTACAACCAACTCACTGAAATCGAACCTATTCATTTTGAGTAGGACCTCTAATTGTTTTGGAGTGAAAAGGACCATGGTTGGTTGCTCTTCCTCATTTTCATGATCATTGTGGTTCTCCTAGTCTTTTTAATTTTCAAAATTTTCTTGTCTTCCTCCCTAATAGCCTCGAATGGAACTTCTTGGTCCAAGGTTGGTTTTTCCACCATGGTCTCATGTACTGGTTTATGGGTCCTCTTTGGTGCCATCGAAACTCTCCAATAAGTGAATTAAACTCTACCAAAGCTTCGATACCATGTGATGCGCTCCCAAGCTCTGTGATAGATTCAAATGTGAGTTTGAGGTGAAAACAACGAAAGAGCAAGAAATAACAAGGAATTAAGGACATGTTCCTTAACTCGCAACATTTTGAAGGGGTAGAGGGGCATGCTGGAGCTCCAGTGACACACTCCCAACTCCTTAAAGGACTCAAATGTGAGTCCAAATAGAAAACAGCGAAAGAACAGGGAATTGAGGCACCCTCCTTAGCTTGCAACACTTTGGAGGGGTAAAGGGGCATGTTGGAGCTCCGGGATGGGACTAGGAAAAATTGACAAGCTTCAACTACTCACACGAACCTGCACAAAACCAACACAGGGTGGTTAATGCATAGTTGGAGCACTTTTGGTGCTAAGACGAGCCACGGGCAACTCGGACTCATAAAATTCACCACGGCCTGGACTTGAGGGAAACCACCACCTTCCCCCTTATAGTATATTTTATGCCTCTCCACGAGGCCCACATCCAAATGGCCTTTTGTCCTGAGAGTCCTGAAATTGCCAAAACTAGGACTCCTACAACTTTGGGGGCCCATAACTTCGCGTGCAGACCTGTAATTGAAATGAGGTCCCAAGCAAAGTTGTAGCCCTCGTCGAGATTTTTCCAACAGTATGTCGCACGCCTCCTAAACGCAAGTAAATTGAGTCGATTCCTGACTTTTAATGGTCGGGAGTCAAACCACCAATTTGACTCCCGTCCTTTCTTTTGGTCATAACTTGTGTTTTAGATGCCAAATGGGTCATGCAAGCCCATTTAAGACATCTACATTTCAATAACTTTCTAATGATATAAAGAACTTCTCAATCCATTGGGTTTTGACCCCTACAATTGGTTTTTAAACATTTGGGAGTCCACTGAGACTCTAATTCCCAATGTGGGAGTTCCATTGGGAGTGTGAGGGTCTATTCCCTCACATTCTCTTGCACTCCCAGGAGCATGCGGCCTAACTCTTAGGCCTCCTTCTTGGCCTACAACCTTATAACCCCTTGCCTTGGTCGCGAGCCCAAAACTAAATTTGACATCCAGGATGGGACTAGGAGAATGACAAGCACTTAATCATTCACACACACTTGCACAAAACTAAACAACAAGTTGGTTAGTGCATTGTTGAAGCACTTTTAGTGTTAGGACGAACCAGGAACAAACTCGAACTCGGAAGACTCACCGCAGCCCGGATTTGGGGGAAGCCACCACCTTCCCCCTTATAATATACTATATGCCTCTCCACAAGGCCCACATCCAAATGGCATTTTGTCTCGGGACTTCGAAGTGAGAGTCTCAAAATTCTCATAGTTGGGACACCCGCAACTTTGTGAGACCATAACTTTGCGTGAAGACCTCCGATCGAGATGAGATTTGAAGCAAAGTTATAGCCCTCATCGAAAGCTTTCCAACGGTATGTCACATGCCACTTTCACGCGAGGAAATCAAGGTGATACCTAACTTTTAATAGTCGGGAATCAAATTGGCAATTTGACTTTCGGCCCTTCTTTTGGCCATAACTTGTGTTTTAGATTTCCAAATGGGTCATGCGAGCCCATTTTAGACATCTACATTCCAAGAGCTTTTCAATAATATAAAGAACTCTTCAATCCATTGAGTTTTAACCCCTGCAATTGTTTTTTAAAAATTTGTGAGTCCACCGGGATTCCAACTTTCAAAGTGGAAGCTCCTTTGGAAGTGTGAGGGTTCATTCCCTCACACTTTCCTTCACTCCCATGAGCATGCGGCACAACTCCCGGACTTGCCTCCTAGCCTGCAACCTTGCAAGCCTTTGCTTTGATCGTGAACTCAAAGCTAGGGTTACAACATGTTACTTAGGCAAATGATGAAAATTCTTACAAATTAACATCATGTTACCTATTTATTTTGGTTGATGGAATAATATCATGACAAAGTAAACAACAACAAACAATTGCATTATCTTCAATTGAAGTAGATTATATTGCATGTGCTTTATGAATTAGAAAAGCGATATGGATCAAATAATTAATGAAGGATATTGGATTTCATCAATTAAGACCACCACTTTTGCATTGTGATAATCAATCGTGCATAACTTTGATTAAAAATCCTTGTCATGATGATAGATAAAAACAAATTGACATAAAACATCATTATCATCATGAGAAAATAGAACATGAAAATATTATAGTTCTATACTATCCTATAGAGGATATGACTGGCAACATGCTAACCAAAGCCCTACCTAAACCTAAACACATGAAATGTTTAACTCTTATGAGGATCATTGAACTTCCTGATTAATCTAGACATGGGTTAAAAAGAGGTGTTTGGTAAATAACCTAATTATCTAGATTCATTAATGATTTAATTTATTGTTGTAACGTTTCATCATCAAGAAGTGTGATCTTTCCTGCTAAGGGGCTCTGTATAAGTGTATTAATGTATTTTTTAATCGTATTCATAAAACATTAAAGTTATGCGTAAAGTCAGGAAAAGACAGCACTGGAACCCCCTGTTTGGTCACATAGGGTATGAAATTTCAAAAAACAGGGCGAAAAAGTACACTGGGCTTAAGAGGGCATGAAACTGAGTTTAGCACCAAATCTGGTGCTAAACTGGGTTCGCCCTGTCCTTTTTTTCTGGGAAAGCCTTAAAGTAATTACTGGTGTACGTGTACTGTAGCTATAAATGTTCTCGAGCCTCCTGCATTTAATCCTGAGTCTCAGTAGGTTCCACAGCAAAAAGGAACCCTGGGTCTGCTTCTGGTCTGGTTCTTGAAAAAAAGTTCAAGTTCTGGTTTTGCAAATCAGACTGGCTTCTTGATAACCTGGTCCTGACACCAACAATTAACTGCCAGTTAACCCCTGGTTCCAGACTTTTTTTCCCCAAAAACTCCACTTCCAGAACCCGGTTCAAGTTTGGTTCTGGTTCCTGAACCACATCCAGTTTGAAACTGGGTTCCAGTTCAGTTTTTACTAATCAGAACCGGAACCAATGACTCTAACTGGCGAAACCGGGTAACTGCCCAACACTGTTATATAGGGACATATCTTGTTGAAACTGGTAGGAAGCTGATAGGAGGCAGCTATTACCTTAGATCCCTAGTCACTACAGTACCAGGTACTGGAATAAGGCTAATAATATTGCACCAGGTCATAGCACATTCCAGCCGCATAGAGCCCTTGATACCAGGGGCAGGTCTATACACTTGGCCAACATTGAATTTTACACCAATCTAGGCAAGCTCCAGTGGATTACTGTCTGGTGCTACTGTTTTGATTTGTATGTTTTGAAAACAAAATGACACAGTTAGCCTACTCCCCCAAGAGAAGGAATTGCAAGGGTGGACTACGAAGAGTTGGACACTTCAAGGAAACACCCCAAGATTATCCCATTTGGGTGACGGAAGGGGATTCGATTGGTTTATAGCTCACCTGAAGCAAGGTTGGACATGGATTGGACCAAGCTCCATCCTTGTTCCCATGAGCTACCTACCTACCTACAAGCTAGCACCCGATTTGTCCCCTACCATACATATTCCTATGTTGCATTGTCAGCCAATTCCATGTCTTTGATGTTATCTTATAGTGACCCTAATAATGTTCTTTCATTGCATTGTCACTTCAAGAATCATGGATATGCAATGTCCCACTACAAGCTCAATTATAGCGACCACAATAATCAAACTTTGGCAAACGTGTGATTTTAATATACCTATTTGGACTTCTGGCATGCAGCCCACCTGGATCCCACTTCAAATCACTTCTTCTTGGCTCTGTCGGGGGTTGTCCAAAAGTTGTTTTTGCGTGGGGTGGGTTACTAAAGATTAGGCTGTCCTATTTGTGGAGCTCACAATAGCATGTACTTAAACTATGGGATAAAATAAAAAGAATACACTTGGGGTTAAACATGGAAATTGTGTGAACAACATCAAGAACATTTCACAAAGCATATGGGTCAACAAAAAGGAATGCATACCAGGGACACATGGGAACTTTGGGAACAACTCAAGGAACACTTCACAAACCATATGGGATGAAACTAGCAAACACATTTAACATCATGTGCTATATCAAAAAGTGATTACAAATAATGAACATTTAGTTTGTTTGCATGGAAAAAGATACAAAGAAATAATGATGCTTTTGGGTTCCAAATTTGAAACAAATAAACTGTGCATTGCAACTCAAATAAATGGATGATAAGTTGTTCCATTCAAACTTTCATAAATTGCATGTTTTGACCAAATACATATCACCTCATTAATGCTACCTTTTTAATTTTAAAATTTTAATATAAATTACACCTTTTTCATCCTATGTAAAAAATCCAACCCTCATGTGACTTTGGTGCCATAAAACCACCACAATGCATGGAGGATGAAAACAACCATGAGGATGAGTCAATGGAACCATTCCCATCAACAATATCACTTTTTAGCTCATGCATTGATGAGTAGGTAGATTTTTTGTAATCATAAAAGCTTCACCAATCATGTTCAAAACATCATACAACAACCCAATTGTACAACCATCATTATCGACCAAGTGCAAAATTGTGTACAATGGTTGTAAATTTGTGATCATTATTTAGGCGTTTTTCGAAAATTCATAAAACCAAATAGAAGTTTCAAAGTCTCAAACTTTTTTGGTTGATCTTGAACCAATCCATTTTGACCATGCATTTGACACCACCACTTATGGCACGTCTCCAAACTCCTTGAGGAACTCAAACGTGGGTCCCAAAGTGAAATGATAGAAAAAGAAAGGAGTTAAGGCACATTCCTTAGATTACAGTATTTCATGGGCAAGAGGGCATGTTGGAGCTCTAGGATGGGACTAAGACAAACTCACAAGCAAGAGTTCGAAATGAAATCAACCTACACAACCAAAGAAAAAAGGTGGTTAATGCAAGTTGAATGCAAGTGATGTGACGGACTTAGTAGAGACAACCTCAAACACAATTTTTATGTTGATCGCAACTTTTGGGGAAGAGCCACCACTCCCCTACCTATAGTGTACTTTGTTCCTCTCCATAGGAGCTACATTTAAATGACATTTTTTTCCAAAGACTCCCAAGTGGGAGTCCCAAAATGGCGACCCTTGTAGTCTTGAAATCTTCCAAAGGTGTATTGCACACCCCAATTGGAGATGATTTAACCCTTGATCTAAAGGGATTTATGGTCAGGAGTCAAATTAGGAATTTGGCTCCTAGCTTTTCTTTTGATCATAACTCATGCATTTTAGATCTAAATGAACAATGTGAGGGCACTTAGTCATATAAACTTCAAAACCTTTCCAATGGTATCCTAGGGGCACAATTTGGTGTTTGTTTGCTTTTTCAACCAAGGCTCTAAACATTTATAATTTTGCACAAGTGTAACTCCCAAAGTGGGAGTGCACTTGGGAGTCATTGGGTTCTATCTTTTACACTCTCCCCCATTTGTGAAAATGTGTTTCCCATCCAAACACACTTTCTTCACCTCATGGGCTTTTGCACTTTACACAATTGCGAACCCGATGTTAGGGTTACGACAAATTATTTGAAAGTTTTATGAACTTTCATAAAAGGTTGTAAAACTAAAAACATCATAGTAATGTGAGTGCTAGAAAATTTTGTTAGTTTTAGATCTCATGCATCCTCTACATCGCCAAAACCTTGTGCCATTTGGTGATGAACTTCACCAAATTTCTTACAACCCTTAACACCTTTTTTGCCCAATCAAATTTTTCAATATCTTCAACCATGAAATCAAGGCAATTTTCAATAAAAGGCTCCGACACAATAATGGGTATTCGTAGTAATCATATTACCCATAAACTTGTAGTTGCTCATATTATCAATCACACTTATATGAAATTAGTTAGCCCAACATTTATATCATTTTACTTAATGTGGCCATGGATAAAAATAGTTGTGATGGGTGCTCCAAACAATTTTATCAAACATCACTCATTTGCAAAGAATGCAACATGCAAGCAATGACATGTTTACATTCCTTGAATTCCTTAATCCTAGATTGCAAAGAATTCCATTGAACATCAATTGCCTTCATAAAGGTTTCAAAAAAACTTTGCCTTTGCAAGAAGAAACAATGATGTTAATGATGTTTCATTCTTTCATATCACTCCAACCATCAATCATGATGGAACAACCATATTTGGCCCAAAATGATTGAATAGGTTCTAAACCTTGCTTCACAACAATCAATTAGTTTGTAATCCTTGCATTTGAACAACATTTCTTTGTGGTCATTCAATATCATCATTCACTCAAACCATTGATTTGATCATTGACCTCCGCACAAGTGTGTTAGTAACACAAAACATCAAGTTACATTTGTAGAATATAGCAATGTATTTCACATTTTGCTTTCTATTTTAGTGTAATTCCCCAAGTTGCACCAAGTTAATGTTTATGTGATTTTTTATTCATCCATCAACAAATTTAATGTTGCATGATTTTTTCATTCATCCATCAACAAACCTAACGTAAATGCATTTTCCTAAACCCAAACAAAAGGTCATCACAAAGATGATGAACCACAATAATCAAATATTGTCATCTAAAACTTGAACCATAATTTTTACATTTTACCTTGTTTGCTTGAAATCTTCCATATTATGACATTCAATGTCATATGTGAAATGTAATCAATAACATATACATAACATTGTAATACAAAAGATATATAAATGTTCATCTTTTAAATTTAAATAAAACTAGTTTACGACTATAATGCCACTAACAAAACTAATTTATCACAAAAATGCAACATACATAACATTGTAATGCAAAAGCTATCTAAATGTTCATCCTTTCAATTTAAATAAAACTACTTTACAATTACAGTGCCATTAACAAAACTTATTTATCACTAATATGCAATATACATAACATTATGATGCAAAAGATATTTAAACGTCCATCCTTTCAACTTAAATAAAATCAATTTATAAAGGCAATGTCACTAACATAAAACTTATTTATCATTAAAATGCGACATACATAACATTGTAATGCCAAAAATATCTAAATGTTCATCCTTTCAATTTAAATAAAACTACTTTACAATTACAATGCCACTAACAAAACTTATTTATCACTAATATGCAATATACATAACATCATAATGCAAAAGATGTTTAAATGTCCATCCTTTCAACTTAAATAAAATTAGTTTACAAATGCAATGCCACTAAAATAAAACTCATTTATCATTAATTACAACATACATAACATTCATACAAATTAAACTATGATTAGTTATACTTGCATACAATTACAATCTCCAAAATTAAATGCATCACATACTTGGAATATTGAGGTTAGAATTCATCCTCAACATACCTTTATTGCTTTGGATTTATTTATTTTTTGCATGTATCATTTTGGATTATTACATAAACAACAACACATTCAATGAAATAGTTATTAACAACCCAAACAAATCATACAACATCACATGTGTATGCTCTTCTATTCAAGACTATAATTTTCAAAGAAAATCATTATTTTATTTTTGAAAAAACCTTACTTTGTATGCATAACTTTAATTTCAATGAATTCAAACATTTAATGCAAATGAACATTTCATGAAACATAAATTGTGAACTTTCAACCTTCAAGAACAAAAATAATTTTTTTTAACCTTTAAGAACAAAAAAAAGAACTTTCAACCTCCAAAACCAAAAACCTTCAACTTTCCAGATTTTGAACAAAAGATACAAATGTCACAACCCTAACATTGGGTTAGCAATTAAGTTTAGAATGCAAGGGCACAAAAGGCCAAAAGAGTGTGTTTGAGAGTGAAACACATTTTCACAAGTGGGGGAGAGTGCAAAAGATTGAGCCTAATGACTCTCAAATGCACTCTCATTTTAGAAATTACATTCATGTAAGAGTCTCAAATGTTCAAAGCCTTAGTTTTTTTTTTAAAATTCCAAATTGGGCGTTCAAAATACCATTAGAAAGATCTTGAAGTATAGATGCTTAAATTGTCCTCGCATTATCCATTTAGACTTGAAATGCATGAGTTATGATCAAAAGAAGGGTCAATCCCAATTTGACTTTCGATCACAAATCCCTTTGGAACAAAGGTCAAATCATCTCCAATTGGGGTGTGCAATACATCATTGGAAATATAATTTTAAAAGCTATAATATATTGTTTTTCATGTTCTAAAAAGATTTGATTTGGAGAAAATATGAATGCTTCAAAATAATAAAAGTCCCAATTTTGAGACTTCCACTTGGAAGTTTCAAAAAAAATGCTACTTAGATGTAGCCCCCACAAAGAATCATAGAATATACTTAAGGGGGGGAATGGTGCTTCCTCCCAAAGGTTATAGGCCATGTAAAGCTTGTGTTTGAAGTTGTTCCTATGAAGTCTACCACACCATTTGCATTCAATTTGCATTAACCAGCTTTTTCACCATTTGTTTCCTTTCATATTTCATTTAATTTCTTTGATGCTATTGAAAAATCCATCTCCAAAACCTACATTTTACCTTATGCATATATACACACAATATTAATCCAAGTGAATGTCTATCCTACAAACACACAAAAGTTTGGAAATCTCCAAAAACTTAACAACAACTAAAAGCAACAAACCTACCTTCTTTCATTAACATGTTTTCCACAACTTGCACTTCTGACTATGTGTTTTTTAACTCAATCTAAGCCCTTTTCTTTTTGTCATTAACAATAAGGCTATTAAAGTTGAAAGCTTTCAACTCCAAATCGATCACTTCCTTTACATCCATCAACATTTTCAATTTTGCTTCCATGTCAAAAAGGAAAGTTGCACCCATGAAATCTTTCCTTGAACTTGTGTCTACACAATTTCCCAACATAGTAGCTCCTACATAAAACACTTTTAAGCTCCTTGGGCCATTGATTACTTCCACCTTTGACAGCAACTTTACATTCTTAACAACTTTGAAATGTGAGGGTGGAAGACCTATAATCCTTGCTTGCTCCATTTGAATTTTATTGGTTTTTGTAACATGCCCAACGTAATCAACCTATAAGCCTTTCCACTCTTCTAATATACCTCTCACAAAACACAAAGAAATGGTAGCTATAATACTTGATTTTTGGTGCACAACTAGCCACAAAGATTCAATGCAAGATTTCATCCCAAGGAGCAACCCCTTCAAATATCTATATGGATTTTTTCTTTTTTGTGGGCCTCATTGAGGATCGCACTGCTTGGTCTTCATGTATTCTTCGTTGTTATCACTTAAGGAATGAAAATTGATCCCATCAGTAAATAGCCCAATCATATTTCAAAAGTATTCCCACGATAATGGACCCAAATGCTTAAATATTTTTGTGGATTGGCTACCAAGAAATTCCATATTTTCATTTGCTGCAAAGAGAAAAAAACCTTGTAATAATACTCTACAATAATTGAAACTACATGTAATACAAGGTGTTGTCATGAAGCAATTCAGTAATGCTTCCAAATGCTTTTCAATCATGAATCTTCAAAGATATTCTACCCATGCAAAATTTGGCAATAGTAGTTTTGCCTTTAAGATTTGTATACCCCTTCATCATCAATTACAATCCAACCTTTAAACTCTAAATACCTTATGGAAACCTTTCAGAACTAACCATATCGCAAATTCAAATAATTTTCCACACCACTATTGACAAATGCCCATAGCTCAATCTCCTCATAAATGTTCACATGGCTTTGTTTTGTGCATTGAACTAGAAAAAACCACCATTCGAATCCCACTACTATTTTGTACAAAAAAAATTTTTGTTAAGGTGCAAGAAATTACATATACCAAATTCCATTGTGAGGTGGTAGAAAGTCATTAGTTGATAATCTTGGTGACCTCCAATACTAGGTGAAGTTGATTGGTTATTGAGTTAGTTAGGATTTCCTACTATTGCATGTATTTATTTGCCCAACAAAAGAAAACTGTTTTTTTAAATTCCTTGGACCCCTTAATGAAATTAGAACCCTTTCTTAATTTCAATCATTTTCTTTCCTAGTATGATTGTCCACATTTTGGGGGCATTTTGGAATATAAAAAAATACTAAATATATGATCATTTTTTAGACACCCTCAAAAAGTGACACCCCATTGTTTTGGAGCTTTACTTGCAAAGCAATCTAGTTGTCACATACATGATTTCTCATAGTATAGCCTATTTGATTAGGAAGCCTAGTCTAATTATATAGGTGGCCTAAACTAACTTACGTAAGTAGCCTCACTTAGCTTCCAAGATGTTAAGTTTCCTAGCTTAACTTTAAATTGCTACGTAATTAGGAAGCTTAACTTATTGTAGCTTAGGTAGGTATCTAGATTAAAATCTAATTACATAGTTGTAATACAATTGCAATATAGTCACAATGATGACAAAAGGTATATGACTAAATTGAACATAAGATTAAATGACTTGAACCAAGACAAAAAACCATTAAATGTTTTAATCATGAAAGACACATTTCAACATTGTGCAATCAACATTTAATGTTTAAACTTAATATATGTAGGAGGCCCATGTCTTCTCACCCCCATGTCCCAATGAAACTTAACAAAAGATGACCTTTTCACCCCAATCCAAATAATTTAAAGACAAAAAGTCATATTAAGAAAAAAAAAATCTAAATTAATAATCATATTTTGAACAAAGGGACTTAACCCTAATCACCACCTATATATATATATTATTAATATTATTAGTGGCTATGGGTAACATGGGCAATTGCCCATTCACATGAAACAATTAACATACAAACACAAAGACATAAAGTCACAACAATTAATAATTAACTTTGTGTGACAACATTTCCACTATTTGTTTTGATGACTTAATTTTCCAAAGTAAACACAAAGAAACAATCATGGCTTTTTCATGAAGGCTTTTTCATGAACACAATACATGTTGGCTCTTTTTTTTAATTTGATTATGCTTATAATGTGAAAGTCTTTATTCTATTTACAATTTCATGCATGATGCATAATTTATGTCAATTCATAATAATGAACTAAATGAGGTGAAGATTGTAAACCATTAATGATACATTATGGTTACAAATGACAAGGATTGAAACAACTTCAACCCCCAAGGTAACAAGTTGGTAAATCTAATGAATATGGTAACACCACCAATTAATCCAAGACCTCATGAAGAACATTGATCTCTAGGATTGGACTTGCCATCTAGATTTGTAAGAAGCAATCCCTTGCCAAAAGTTCATGGGATATAAAACAATGCCCCTAAATAATATATCATATACTATCACAACACATTAGCTTGGACACAATTTGTGAATTGATAATGAGGATGATTAGGGTTCAACTACATGAAATGTTGGTTTTTCTAAGCTCTTGAGCTCTTTTTAATGCACCCATCTATGTTCAAATTTTGATATAGGAATGGTTCAAAGCATCATTAATCATGTCAAAACCTTGAAATTGTTTGATCTTTGGCCCAACATCATTGGTTGAACACTAGAAATCAATAAAACTTTCTCATGGCAAAAGTGCTTGCCCATGCCTCTTGAGTTAAAAAGCAACTCATCCAATGTGGACATGACAATGAGACCAAGATAGGTGATATTGGGGCTCTTGCCCTTTTTTCAAATTCAATTATCATACCTTGGGATTGAAAACTTGAGGTTTGAAAGAGCCTCAATGAACATTCTAATGGACCATATATAGTGGACTAAAAAACATTGAAACCCATGAATCTAGTGGTGGATTGTAGAATTTCAACAAACTTGCATTCAAGTTGTGTCAAGAGAATCAAATTGTATGTAATTGAAAAGCATTTCACAAAGAATTCTAAGGGGTTGTGGGGATTGAATCACATTGAAATCACTTATAATTCTATAGTTCAAAATGAGTTATTTGTTTGTTAGATATTTTGGAGGTAAATATTTGATTATAGAAACCTAAACACACTAGAAATCTATTATATTTATAATAATAAAAAGGCATTTTAAAATTTAGTGAAAGAAAACTTTCTCACCTAAAAATAAGTCTATATGTATATGTATAGAAGTTTATTGACATTCAACCGATAAATTATAATGAAGTAGGAAATAATACCTCTGAACATAAGATGTACCCAATAAATACAAATAGTAACCTCCTTGAGCATTAAATGCAGTCAATATGCTGGATATTTTATGAGCACATGTTCTAACCTTTGCTCACCAGCTCCTTGAAGTGTTGTCATCTCATAACAATGTATATGGGTCATTGCATGATTGACGTACAAAGGTACTTGGTATCGTTGTCGCATATAATATGGAATGTTCCTTGCAACATTTGACTTCATCAAATCTTTGACAGAAGTAATGTCATGTTCAGTTTTGAAGCTGTACATGCAAGTCTCATCCATATCCGAAGTATCCCACTCACCAATAATTGTTCTCCAAAATGTTCGAGATGTCCCAGAATGTAGAAATTGCTTGAGATTTTTCAAAAGAAGCTCCCCCATGCCTTCAGGGTGGAGGAAATTATAAATCAAATTTCCTTCAAGTTCTGCTGGGTTCACGTTAAAACCACAAAATAGGTTGTTCAAAGTCTCATTGGAATTAGCAAGTGAATCACTATCCCCAACAGTGCCTATCCTGCTCACATTTCCTTGAGCCTGAACTCCAATATCCAGTATTGGAATCTGAAATGTGCCACCAAATTGACCTGAAATTTGGTTTGCTGAAGACCTTGAACCCATGAATGTTGTTGATATTGTCCTCTTGCTAGAATTTGTTGCATCCACTGTTGCAGACTTGAGCCTTGCAGCTTTTTGCTTCTCACAATTTAAAGAAATTGTGATATCGTCATGGTAGTAACCACAGTCAAGATCTGGATACTTAGGTTCACCTCCTCCAAGATTTCATTGATCCCTGTAGAGGGAAGCAACTTTTGTTGCTCAGAGGGATCTTCAAGAATTTTCACATGTTTTGCAGTGACCCTTTCCAAGTCTCTGCACAAATTCAAGGGACCTACCATGAGATTTCAAACATGATTACTAGACAAAGCATTTATCCTAATTGCTCTATTCAAGTTTTAACTTTGCTCAGTTCATAGACTTCAATTGAGACTTTGACAATGTACTAGCAGTAAAGCATAAGCCAGGTTTTAATGACACCCTCTTTTCCTGCTTTTCTAATTTCCAGACTGCATTTGTGTAATAGTTGTTAGTAACATCAAAACGACAATTCTAATTCCTTAGGGTCTCCTTAGGTCTATGCTGATACTGGAAACTGTAGATGTCTGGATCACCACCAAACCACATCTAACCCGCAAGAATATTGGGCCCACACAATTCAATTTTCCCCTATACTTGGACATGTCAGAATGATCCCCATTCTGGAGCAGGTAAGGACCACCCACCGAGGTAGCTTAATTTCCTCTATCATAGTCCAGGGATGGGTTTGGAGTCTACAAACAAGAACCAATATATCAGTCTCAAAAGTTGAGTGTGGGGCTACCATATTACCATATTGTTATCCCACAGGTAGAACATCCAAGGCCCTTCTCACAGGTAAGCCTACTTCAAACATTCCATTACAAGTAGATATGTCTTATTACAATCAGTGGCACATGGAGAACTCATTTCTCACTGAATGAATGCTGCTCCTCATGAATTGCCATAATTTGAGAAACTAACTGTGAGCCAGAAGATTTTGTGTTGGTTGATGTTTGTTCATGACAAGTGTGTCTTTTGGTTCCATGTCCAGACTCATTCAGCATGTCTTCTTGAGATTGAATTTTCTTTCCATCAAGTCCTTGCTGTTCAAGCTCATGCTGAAGGAGGTCATGAGGATACCCATTATGCCATTCCGTGACCTTCAAGCGAGCAGCAAGCTTGTTGATGAGACCCTGGTGATCTTCACAGAGTGAATATCCAGGCTCAGTTAGCCTTGAGCATTGCCATCCTCTCCCATCATAACATTTGCACTGTGTGCATCCTTTGCCCTTTTGTGAGACCAGTGGACCATGCCTCCTCCGCTTTGAGCACCTGGCTCTATGCCACCTAATCCCAGGTCCTCCTCCGGATATGTTTCTTCAGACTCTATGCCCTGATCCTCTGAATCAGTGCTAGGAATTGCTTTGGCAGCAGCTGCATTGATTTTCCAGTCTCCAGTCCCTAAGGAGCCTGACATTGGACCAGGTTTTGAGAAGAGACCATTCCCCTGCTGTCATCTTCCCTGCTGCCATTCCAGTTCTTCCAACTTCACCAATGTGCCAGCTACAGGTCCAGGTTCCATTCCTTGAGATTGAGCTCTTTCTCTCCGAGTCTCAGAGTGTGGACACAAAATGTAATGTTTATTTGTTGTGGCAAGGAAGGAGGAGGATGATCGAAGAATGTTAGCCACCTGCACACTCAGCCTTCCACCTCCTTCCTTCAGACCAGGCAGTCCAAGCTCTATTATACTCTGTACCGCTTCCCGTGCTGAAAGCCCCTGAGCCTTGCTTGCAGCTCTGAACACATGGAACAAAGAGCTCAACAGAGAATCCCTTGCTTTGATCGCAGGATTCTCATGAGATGATGTCATCTTAGACTGCGCCAGACAATGCCTTGATCTCCTCTTCCATTTCCTGCACAAATGAAAAACAAAATTCTCTTGCTTTTTATGCTTCTAAGATCCTAGCATCAATTGTTGCACTTTGGATGCTGGGACGCAGGGTTATAAGTGTCAGCCATGTCACATCACATCAGTCACATTGATTCTGGATGCTGGGTTATGAGCATCAGCAATGTCACGAATTGATGAATAGATGCAACGGCGTGATTGCTTGAAGTTCAAACCTGCTAGTTTTGGAGTCAATTTTGACACATCAACTTCATCAAGACCTAGTAGTACTTCCCATGATTTTGATTCAAGAGAAATTATGTACAAACCTCTTCTCCTTCAGGAAAACATTGTGTGAAGTCTCTGCAGCTGGAATTCTTGATTGGTTGGCGGCCCCTGCAGCAGCCTGTCAGACAGTGCCAAAAAAGTTCCAATGAGTACTACTAACAACAATTGAATGTCTCAAGCTCAGAATCATGAAGTTTCTCAAGTAAAACCTGATGATCCAGAAATCAGGATCAGCAAAACATGACCAAGTTTGGAACCCTGACCCCAGAAGAGGATCCAGGTTGGTCATGCATGAAGGAATAACTTGGCACATCTTTGGTGATGATCTCTGATCATCAAAGAACTTGGTGAATATTTCAGTTCTGGCTCTCAATAGCAAAAGGGGAACATTCAGTGTAAGTTTGCTGATCTAGATCAAGAAATTCCAGACAACTGAAGATACAGCACCTTCCTTGAAACACAAATCTCAGGTGAGATTGACAAGCATCAAGTAACAGGACATCACCACACCCACATCTCACATATGATGCCCTGTAAAGGTTCATGAATGATCAGGAAATCCTGCTTGTGACATGAGCTGCTCAATAGAGATCTTCACTGTTGGAAACAAGAACTTGATCAAAAAATGCTGCCGTGCAGAGGCGCAGTTCAAACAATCAGACTCTAGAATCTGGCCATGATCATGCCATCAGCTGCAAGCAGAGAGATCGACCAGATGTTATGGTTTTTGTCAGCATGATCTGCCACACAAGACATGCAGCACGCAAGTGCTGCAAAATCTTCCCATGCTTATAAGCAATTGCTCCCTGGGTGGCTTGAGCCCTCTGATCATCTTCCAGACAAGCATGGAGTCCAGGCTATGGCGCCCTTGAGCCAGCTGCTTCTGCACGGTTTCCCGTGGTTGCATCAGGAATATATAAACTAGGTCTGGGTTCATTCATGGTTGCACTTTTTCTGCTGGCATCTTGCAGCTCAAAGCAGTCCATGATGGAGCAGCAAGCTTCATCTTCTGGGGACCCATGATCCATCACTCACTACCTCTTACGGTCATGGAGAATGTTAGAATGCGTGCAGCAGGAGACCTGAGCAGCGTTAGCATTATGTATAAGCTGTTCGGGGCACCCTGAAAGATCAGCTCACGACATAGAGCTTCTTCACTATCCTATGATGGATTCCAGACCTAAAGCAGTGGATCCTGCAGTTCCTTAGCTGTGTTTGCACACAAAGTACTGCTCTTGTTGAGGTGCTTGTGCTCAACAAGATCACTAATATTCCCTAAAAGCAGGAATGACCTTGAGCAAGCAGGTCACTGACATGGTATAGACCCTTGAGCATCACATGATGCCTGCAACTATTAGGAACAAGCTGTTCATGTTGCTGCTGGCCAAGTATATACTTGCAGCTTAAAGATCATGGAAATCACTAGAAAGAAAGCTAGCTAGAGTCTGAGGCAGGTCTTGGGAGTCTGTTTGCCGTAAAGACAGTAGCTTGTTGGCAAAACGAGGAGAGTACTAATGCTCTGACAGCTCTAGATATTGCTGCACCATCTACTGCATATTGCCTAGTCCCTGAGAAAGAAGATCCAGAGATGTTGTTTCGACATCATATTACACACTGCATGAAGTACACACTTTTGAACAATCTCTGCTTCAGTGAGTCTCTTTTGTGCATTCATGCTACGTGCAAAGATCTGAAAGCTGTTCTCCATCAAGAAGTTCATGGCAATGTCTAACATGATGGAGCAGAACCCGAACTGCAAGAAATATACAAGTTTTGATGGATATGCAGCAGCATGAGCTGCAGGTCCAAGTGAGGGCATGAATTGCAACACAAAAGCCAAGACTTTGCAGGACACCACCATCATGTCATTTATTACTTACCCCGGAAGATGAGAAGCTCTGAGCTGCATCCTTGATAATATTGGGTCATCTCTTGAGTCGAAGTCTCATACTCGTACTCATGATGCATTGTTCCTCAGCACTGCCCACAGCCATGATCGGCGCTTCAGCTGATCTGCCGTGAGTACTCATGATCGGTACTTGTGGCCCTAATTTCTTCTCCAGCTGCTTTTCCTGTTGTAAACAGCCAGCATCAACAGTAGTACTACTACAGCCATGATTGTCATCAACCCAATAATGTACAGCACCAGGTCATGCCATGGCTACATCTTCGACTCTGAGCGCGATTCAATGGCTAGCACAAAAGAGACATTTACCTAGCTATGATCTCCAGACTCAGCTGAAGAAACTGCAAGAAGCAGCTGAGCCGTGAGACTGCAGCTCATGTATTACAGCATTTCCAAACCCAAAGGCTTGCTGCTATTGATGAGTTGAGGTGCAGTTCTCCATCTCATCTTCATCAGCTACACACAAGCAAGCGTCACGTGCAGTCCATCGCCATGATCAAGTATGGTGATAGGCTGCCCATGCATGTGCACCAGCATGTACAGCTCCAATGGAGCACATTCTATGAGATTACAGAAACCCTGATCCATGGACCAAAAGAAACTACACTACAGCAGCCACAAAACCACGAGAAATGGCAAAAAAAAAGAAAAACCCAATATGTCATGAAAGAAACCCGGCCACGCGCGAAACACAAAAAAGCTTCAAATACTGTACAACACATTTCCTCAATGTCTGTACACTAATATCAAACAGGCTTAGGACTTACCCATCTCTCTCCCAACAGAAACTTCCACAAATGTACATAAATCAAATCATCGTTGTTTTCCTCCTCCTGCATATAATACTCTGAGTACTCCATTGAAAGACATCGCGGGACCCATGAGTCTCTACTTTCGCTGTACATAATAAAAGCTACAGCTCCCTAAGCAAGCCACAATAATGATCACAGGAAAAGGAAAACCCAACAAAAACAAAGAACATTCAGCGAGTCCCAACGCCCATCCCGGAATCGTTTTCTCGACTCACCAAATCAAGATATGAAGTTGCAGCGTCTGCTGCACCGGCGATCCCAACTCATGCTCCTTGCAGCTTCCTTGATCCCCACGGGCTTGTTGCTGCTCCTGCTGCTGCTGCATGGCAACGGAGTTGTAGTAACTGCTGCATACAGCGGCGCGGCTTCCAGCAGGAGCTGCTTCCCCATCAATATTATGCGGCTGATCCTGATCGTCCTCCTCCTCCTCCTCCTCCTCCTCCTGCTGCACCTCTACTTGCTTCCATCCCATGCCCAGCAAACTTGATCACGGGCTCAGCTACCGCCGTCTCCCGCTTGCGTATCCTCATCGCTGGTAGCTCTGCTGCACGCGAAAGCTTCGCTTCCCTCGCCTTTGATTGGCCTGGTCTACTTCCCGTCTCGAACTTGCGCGCGGCAGGTAGGTACTGTGTGTCCAGAGACTAGGTAGGTACTCGCCTGAGGAGAGAGACAAATTGAAAGAAAGAGAAGGGGGGCTGTGGGAGAGGGTGGTAGGGGGATGAAGGGAACGCTGTTCGGTAATAGGTAGGTGTTTTTTTCCTCCTCAAGTTTGTTTTTATTAGCATAATATCTAGTGTTGCACCTACATATTTGACAGAAAATTAAAATTTCCAAAACTTGAAATTTTGATGGGAAGCCGATTTTTTTAATATCAAACATAAGCAACCTTTTTTCTAGGTGAAAATTTTAGTATGTTTTTGTCACGAATTCAACAATGTTTTTGAAAACCAATCACCAAATTTTTTTAATTTATAAATATAATTCTTTTAGAATTTCCACTCTTTTATATATGGTGCAATTATGTAGGATGTTCAATTTTTTTTCCTTTCATATTTTATTAGCCTAATTTTGTGAAATCAGCTTACGGACAATTGCCACCTTGGCTACATCACAAAATTGAACACAAAAAACATGTAACCTGAGAAGTTCAAGTTTGGTGGATGAAAAATAAATTCAGATGGGTAGAAAACGCCGTTTGGTAGTGGGTGTTTTTGTACTTGTCTTTTTATTAAATGCTCCTGCCATTGGTTGCACATACATTTTAGACTGAAAATGATGAAAGAAGGGAAGTTGATTTTTTTTTTCCACCAAACATGGGGGGGGGGAGGGGGATTTCTAGTCGGATGGATGAAGAATAAATTTGGGATGGGACACTGAAGAATCCATCAAACCATGGGAACTTGTGGGGAATTTGATGAATGGAAAATGATTTGAGATGGGGAAACTGAAAAGATCATGGCAAATTTTCATCAAACACGGAGAATTTGGTGAATGAAAAAACACTCCTAGTATTATTTATCATATATATATTATATATATAGGAAAATTTTAAATTCACACCTTTTTTGGTTAAATTCACACCCTTTCTTCGCGTCGTGGTCAAGAAACCCGGCAGACCTGCAGGCTCTAAGAACAAGACAAGCACGACCAGGGTGTGAATTTAACCAAAAAAGGTGTGAATTTAAAATTTTCCTACATATAAATAGATTATAGAAGAAGAATTTTCGGACATGAAGACTGTTGGGGAAGCCAAAAGGACTGTAGAATGTGATGAGAGAAACCTCAAGCACCAAGGGTTTCTCTGCATAGTGAGCCAATGGGGAAACTTTTAAGCAGGCCCCAGAATTCAAAGTGCCAGGAGTTGTTGCTGGGGACGTTCTCCTCAACAGCGAGATTTTAGGCGCACACCAATTTGAAAATAGTGCCCCAAATTTTTGGGCTGCTGGGCATGCTCTAAGTACCAGATGGAAAATTAATAACCAAAAGTCAACTAGCGACAAATTGCCAAATTTCACATCTTCATGACACATTTTTTGAATGTCTCAAGAATTCCTTTGAGATGCTTTTTATTTCGCCCCCCCCCATTTCCGAGGAGACAAACATGAAAGTCGCCATATTTAGACACACGGTTCTGTAATGAGCCTCCCAAAAAATTATAGCAGGATTCTAACAAATTGTCTGTCTACTTTCCTCTTTGAGCTGTAGCCAAAGTTTGACTAGTCTGAAGTTTATGAAAGGTGGTGAAGGTGATAGAAGAATGAGAATGTGGGAGGGAGAGACTATGTATGTTTTCTCATGACCCTGGATGTTTCTCTTGTGGAGTAGGAAGGTAGTAGAGCAAGCTTCAAATGAGTTTGATTCTAAACTTTGAGGATTGTGAAGGAAATCTGATTACCATTGTTAGAGGACATGGAAGATCATCTCTCTCTCTCTCTCTCTCTCATGTTTTGTGAATTGGGCTGAAGCATGCAATCATCTCTCTCTATGTCGCTGTCTCTGTCTCTGTCTCTCTAATGTTTTGCTTTTGCAAATTGGGCTGAAACTTGCAGTCATCTCTTACAATTGTTTTTGCCAATGATTTTGTTGTTAACTCTCGCTGTTGTTGCAAGCTTGCAACTATATCTTCTCTCTACTGTTTTACTTTTGCCAATCGTGCTGCAGCTTGCAATGATCTCTCTCGGCTGTTTGCTTTTGCCAATTGGGTCTGAAACAGATTGTAATGGCTCTCTTTCCGATGTTTGTTGTTATGCTCCATTGTAAGAGCTGAAATCCTGTTTCAACTGTAAGAGAATTCTCATTGAAGTGTCTCTAGTGAAAAGTGGCTAAAGGGATTCTTCCAAGGACTCACTATTGCGCATCATGTAGCGTAGAAGAACAAGACAAAGGAACAGTTTTTGTGCGTGGTCTGGATCATCATCATCCTCCTCCATTATGGACAGCAGCTGTGGCCCACAAATCGCTTTCAAGAATGGAAAGGAAGTGAACATCTATGATGATTCTTCCGTGGATTTTTCTGCTGAACCTTGGTAAAGATTTCACAGAGGAGTTGGGGTCTAATCTGGAACCCTAACACACTGGATCCATTAGCCTTCTTCTTCGTCTTCCGCTTGCATTCGTAGTCGCTCTCTTCTCGAGCTTCTTGGCTTGCAGATCTGCTGCTCTAGGGTTTGCTTATTCCGTCGTCTAGTTGTGGCCTTTTCCTTTATTTGTTTGTTGCGCATCCATCGGTGCTGGCGGACATCGAGGCGTCTGGGGAGTTGTGAGGGAGGCAGGCAGGCAGAAAAAGGATGGGAGGGCCATGGGTTTGGACGTCGAAATGAAGACAGTAGTAGAGCTTGCAGCAGCTGCTCCCTCTCCTCTCATCCGTAAGTCGGGGAGGGCTCTCTCTCTTTCGCTTCCTGTCTGTGTCTTTTCTTCTCTCGTTTTGCTCCGCTGGGGTTGCTGGCTGCTGCAGCACTGGAAAACCGACCGGGATCCTGCGCTCTACTTACAACGGCTTTCGTGAAATGTTGCTCGGAAGCGGTGGTGGATCGCTTTGTTTGTTCAGTCTGTATTGTTGTTGAGTGCGGTAAAGTTGCGCAAGGATCTCATCAGTCTTGGGGATGAAGGAATCGGGAACTCTGAGCCATGGGTGTATAGAACTTGGTTGTGGTGGGAACTAAAGAAATGTCTGTGGAGATAGGGTAGCAAGTGTACACCACAGGCTGAATGGGTTTTTTTTTTTTCTTCCTTTTCTTCTTTTTGCCTGGGGTGCAGATCTGAAGGGGATCATCACATTGATAGAAAAGGGTGTTTCTAAGAAGGAAATGCGGCTCATGGCGCGTGCAATTCGCCAGATGTTGGCTGTCCGACACAGATTGAAAGCATACACTGTATCTTCGTTTCTGAAACATGCACTTCCAACTAGCTCTGAAGCTGTGTCTCGGCTTCTAAGCTTTGTGGCCAAGGCATGGATGGCAACACAATGTGCTTGATGTGTACAGAGAGAAAGGAGTCTACAGATTGCACAAATATTTATCTGACTGATTGCAAGTTTGCAGGTGGAAATGGGGGAGGCAAGCATGGAGGTGGACACACCTTCACCTCCATCGTCAACATCTCAGTCACAACCTTCATATAAGCAATCAGTTTTACCTGAACTTGAGAGCTTCTCTTATTTGCTGGTCATCATCTTCTTGATTGATCATAAGCACTTGGAGGATGTTTGTCTCTTCACCTGCACTTTTTGAGCTGCTGCATTTCTTCTCCTTGTGCACATTGAGACTAGAGTAGTAAGATCATTTTGCCTTCAATGGAGTACCCAACTTTGAGACGTGGTGCTACATCCGTGGAAAAAAGTAATCACAAATTTCAACCCTGTTTGAAACTGTTGTGTTCTCATACTTGATTTGGTACAATGAGGATAGAATAGGGTTTTAGGGTTTTAAATGAAGACTGAGTTTTATGGGTATGGTGTAATAGGCGAAACTCTGCTCATCAGCTGCAATCGAAAGATTGCAGCAGTTCAATTGACGGACGCTTGATGTTTTAGCAGCACGACTTTACTACTATTACTCCTTGAGCTATGAGCGCACTGATTCTCTTGCTGATATTAGAGGCTAAGGGTTCTGATGAAGATCAGGAGAAAAAACAACTCATCTGTTTTAGGGTTACTTTAAATCTGGAACATCCTTCATGAAGCTTTTTTTTATTTGTTTGTACTTGACAAGTGCTAGTTTCTTCTCTGATTTTTCTTCATTTATCATGACATTGCTTGCCTTGCATCAAACAGCAACTCTACGACATGATGAATTAGGACAGGTGTGTTTGCCTCTCCAAGCTCTTTGATTGCTTGGTCTGTCCCCATGCATCACAACTGTATGAGAGTGTTGCAATTTGTTATCACATGGGTCAGAATGTGTAATCCCCAAGTAAAAGTGTCAGATTAAATTGATTCCTAGCGTAAGAGGATTTGAAACTAGGTATGGCACCAGTGCTCTTCAATATCCATGTCAAGACAAATTGATTGCATGACTTCATATTTTGATTGACTCTAGTGGGTTTCTGCATCAATGGAGGGTAGTTAAAGATTATTTCCAGCATCTCTGGTTTTGTATACAATGTTGGTAAAGTTCTTGACCCTCTGTCTGGCATAGTATTAGAGTACATGCCTGACTCAACCCTAATACGAGTCAGTGTTTTTCTGGGGCTGGAGCAGGAGACACTTCTGAATTTGTTGTTGCGAAAGTATTTGCACTATAACCTGTATGACCAGGCTGAGAAACTCCGATCAAAGACCCTGCGCTCAGACTCTCACTCCAATCAACAGGTAAATTCTAGGAGAAGATCCTTGCACCCATGCAGATCCTTGTACCTGTGCTGTGTAGTCCAATATTTTCATAGCAGGTTATGGTTGGTAGCCATGTCACATCCAGGTGGTTACTTGTTATGAGTAAATCAAGATGATGAATTTGGCATTTCTGGGTAATGTAGCTGGCCGGTATTTGTATTACCTGGGAAGAATTCGAACCATTCAACTGGAATACACAGATGCGAAGGAATGTTTACTGCAAGCTGCCTGCAAGGCTCTGTCAAGTGCCAGAGGTTTTCAAATCCAATGTACCAAGTGGACAGCTATTGTCCATCTTCTCTTGGGGGAGACTCCAGAACGCACAACTTTCATGCAACAGGGCATGTGCAAAGCTCTCCTTCCCTACTTTGAGCTCACCAATGTATGCCTATCCATACTTGGCCTTGAATAGTTTTCCTTGCTTCTTATTGAACAGGCTTTTCCTTATTTTGGAAAGTTACTTATTGTTAAGGGGCTCATGCCAGGCTGTTAGAATTGGAGATCTGGAGCTCTTCCATGCAGTTGCAGATAAGAATGCAAATGTGTTTTATACAGACAAAACTCACAACCTGATTGTACGCCTACGACATAATGTCATCAGGACTGGCCTTCGCAACATCAGCATCTCATATTCCTGTATCTCACTCAGGGATGTGGCACTGAAATTGCAATTGGATTCAGCGACTGCTGTTGCTGATGCTGAGAGCACAGTGACTAAAGCCATTTGGGATGGGGGCATTGATGCCAGTGTTGATCACAGCAAGGGTTGGATGAAATCAAAGGCAACTGGAGATATTTATTTGACACAGGTAAGAAACTTCCATAAAAGTTGCAGTGGATGGAGAATCTTTGTTGGAAGGTTGGAATTCTAGATGATCTTCAAATCAGTTGCTTTTAGGTGGCTCTTGCTTCTAGCATTACTCTATTCTGTCAGTGTCTGAAATTTCCTTACTGGGGTTGGATCTCACAGGAGCCTCAGCAGGCATTCCATTCTTGCTTTGCATTTTGCCTTAATACTCATAATGAAGCTGTGAAAGCTCTGAGGTTCCCTCCAGATGCTCGAAGAAAGAGCTGGAGAGTTCTGAGAAGCAATAGGAGCGTCAGCAACAAGAACTGGAACTTGCAAAACACATCACTGAAGAAGGATGATGAGATCTGGGCTTACTTTTCTTTATTGGTGGCAGTTTATGCTGCTTTTTCTTAGGTAATGACCACCTTCAATATTCTTCTCTTGGTGCCAAACATCAGCAAAATTCAATACCAAGTTCTGCTAGGGCGTTCACTTCTGCCACATAAGACTGAAATGTCAAGGTACACTGTTCTGCAAGATGACAAGCATTGACAGGCAATGTATAAGAGAGAGAATTATTGAGCAATTCCACCTCTCCATTTGTCTGCTACTTCACACTTTGTGAGTTATTGACTGATTGCACATTTCCATTTGTCTGCTACTTGCCACTTTGTGATTTATCCTGGGATAGAGCATCTACCTGTTGTTCTCACTCTGCTCTTCGTGTTTTATTTTGCCTGTTCATGAATTTTGAGAACTCATGATCTGCTGTCAGACATTTTTTGCTTATTACCATGCAGGAAACTTGGCAACCTAAGATTAGTATGATTTCTGCAATCTCATGCAATCTTTTGATTTCTCCAATTTGCAGTGCATCCCTTTTCAAATAACTTTCACTTTTTGCTAGAGACTACCAAACAACATAAGGATGTCACAGATTTGAGTGGAGTTCAAGCTTGTCCCTGTTCGAATGGTGGAAGGTTAGAACAGCTCAAAAGGTTATGGGCAAGGAACAGAGTCGCAAAAAAGCTGCTCATCCTACCAATCACAACAGTGTGGGCAACGAATTGTACTTCAAAAGGTACTTTACGACTTTTGCACCTACAATCAGAAATATTCTTTGTGCCAGACTACAAAACACTTTGCTTTGCATTTTGATTCTACAGGAAGTAGCAGCTATCAAGTAGTTCCAAACCATTCAGTTGTGCATATTCTTGCATATTCTTCTAAGTGATCCCCAAACTTACCTTTAAACTGCTAAACATGATCAAGTATCCAGGCTGAGAATATTCTTTGAACCTCGTCCTTTCACCACGGGGATTGTAGGTAGGAGAGAGAAACCTTAGGCCCTTGAAAAATAATTACCCAGAAGGCACATTACTAATTTCATCTTTCTTCATGGTCATTCACCGCCAATTCCCCGTCCATGCAAAAACAATACAACTGGAATGACAAGTGGAGTCTATCTCTTGAAGCTGCCCCTCAAGTCACACAGGGTTTAAATTAATGCCCTGCATGCTTTGCAAGCCATCAATCACAGCTCCAAAAATCACAAACCTGCTGGTTCTCTTGGTCCAAGACTAAGAGCAGCACGATGAGCTTGGTGCACTTGAAGTAGCAGTATTCAATGCGTTGAGATTGATACCAGGTGGCTGTCACCATAATCAAACACCACTCACAAGTCAATCACTTGATCTTTGAATGTCACATCACCTCAGGCTTCTTTGTCTTTGAGTGCATAGTCAAGGTGGAGGCATCCTTAGCGAGTAGGAGACAACTTCATGAATCATGCATGTGACGCTTTCCTAATTGTGTGATTGTTGTGCAAGAGCTCAGAAACTGACTTCCACACCAGTATTTCACATCCTGACAGTCTATACTGCATGTTTGCCCAACACAATTAATTTGAAAGGTTTTTGTACCTCAACACGATTTGAATTGGACTCTGCCACACGATTTTTGATATCCCTTGCAATGGTGAAGAAGACATGCTCGACATTAAGGTTTGTTTTGGCACTCTGTATGCCACACCATGTAAACTTCTCAAAAGATTTCCCGCACTGACATCAATCATGAAGTTGGGAGGTGCGCACCAAACATCAAGGAACGGCACTAAGTATGAAGGGAGGGGCATTAAGAACACTTGACCAAAACCCTCACATGTTAACTGATGACATCAAGACCAAGCCCTGAGATTACTTCTGAAGTAAGAATAGATCACCAGCTAGAAGATAATATTTCCATGCTATGAACTAGTTCTTATTGACCTAAATGCATGACAGAAGGAATCCATATTCATGATAGTGCCACATATGGGCACTACATATGTGAAATGCATTGGCTATATATGCTGCATTATGCACCATGATTGAAAATCACCAAGGGAATCTATGAGTTCGAAGGAAAAGTACACAATGACACTTTGAAGGTACCCATTGTGAGAGTTCTAGCGAAATCAAAACTAACATGACAACAATGAGTGTGGTCAGAACCTTATGAAGTCAGTCACAAAGCATTAGACCATCAGCTTCATCATGAATAGCAGTAACTAGCTCCCTTGACTCCCCACCTACTTAAAACAGCTCCTGACTGTGGGCATAATTAGGATGATGATAATCTACCCAAAATTTCAGGCAAATAATTCTACAAAAAATCGGTCTTCTGAGTTTCTAATGAATTTCCAGAAGCAACAGGAAACACTCTGTATGATTTTGGCTAGCCTCCAAGACACATAGGTATTCAGAATAGTAAACAGTATCCTCATTCAACCTGCAACAAGCTTGTGAGGACAAGTTTCATTTCATTCTTGTGTGGCACTGTACAAGCAGGTGGCAAAGAGAATATGGTTAACTCACAGTTTCAAAAAACTTGATCCCATACTCATCTGCAAGTGCTTGCCCCTTTGCAGTTGGCACAACCTGTCAAATTGTAGTTTGCATTAGCACCATGGAGGATTTGAGGAGGGACAATAATGCTCCATCTCTGCATCTCCAAGCCTTGCAAACATCCTAGTAACTTGTCTGGTAAAACAATCAGAGAATTGCAACAGTCACAAACAATTGCCAGGCCTGTTGAATGGTACAGCAGGCAGAGGATCTACTGCTCATCGCATACCCTTCTGCTCTCATCCATATCAGCCTTGTTACCAACTAGGATTTTGTTCACATTGTCTGACGCATGTAGCTCAATGTTTCTAATCCAGTTTCTGATATCTGCAGGCAACCAGGTCAACACTCAGCATCATCACACTACATGATTGTGTAACTTTACAATTGGACAAAAGAAAAACTGGCAACTGAATCGTTCCAGCACCATGCACCGCCAGAACAAATCTTGCAATACTGGAACTCTCACAAAACCCTCTACAAATCTACAAAATATGCCCAGTTCACAGAATTTTGCAGCCTCACAATATTAAAATGCAGCAAAATTTCCCCAAAATTGCAAATTCTCTCTACAACCAGCCATAGACCATTGTGCAGAATTCTAACTGTCAACAAGAACATGGACTTGGCACAGGTTGTATGGCAGGTTAGTGAGTACTGTTGAAGGAGGATTCATCCGTGACATCATAAACTAGCAGAATTCCCATTGCACCTCGATAGTATGCTGCAAAAATATCCCAAGGACATAGCTATTGAGATTTCACCATCTTGGAGAACAGTTTCCACTAGCTTGAACAGAGAGCCTACTGCACAATGCCACTCTCTTAACTTCACCAGAAGCCAAGTGCTATATTTGACGCCACAAAACAGATAAAGACCAGGATACAACGCTCAACCATTGGACAAAATTCTTATAGTTTACCCCCACACAGCGGACAGTAAGCCAAGCAAACCTGTTGTGATTGTGCGAAAACGCTCTTGACCAGCCGTGTCCCATATCTGGAGCTTGATACGCCTATTATCAAGCTCAATGGTTCTGATCTTGAAATCAATCCTGCAAAGATGGAGAACGATTCAAACACAACCGACGTTGTTCTTCCACCTCAACACAAGGTGAAAAATGCATCAAGAACTGGCTGGCATCATTACCCTGAGTGCAGATGAAACCAGCCGAAAAAAAATACAAGTTCCTATACCCTATCGTTGTGATGAAGCTCGTAGTGAAGGTGTCGTCTGAAAACCGAAGTAGCAAGCAACTCTTTCCGACACCTGCCCAAAGCGATTTCCGGCGCGCTTAGCAATCCCAGAATACATAAAACGTCCTCGCAAAGGATGAACACTACGAGACGGATAATAACCACACACTTTTTATACAGGGAAGGAGACGGGAGCACTGATCCACAGATCCACATATCTACAGAACTTGAACAAACGATGTGTGCGTGAAGGAAGACTGTAGGAAAGAATGCCATGACTCACCACTATCCCCTATCAATAACAACTTGATGAGTTCATCGTAATTCGCCCGGCCTCTTGCTCCTCCTCCTCCTCCTCCTGCTGTTGTTGTTGCCATCTCCTCCCCTTCTTAACTCTTTTTTACCCAAACACAAAAATACCGCTACCGCTGCAGTCTCACAGAAGACTACACGACCGTTGCCTGACGAACTAATTGCACACGGAAAGCTAATAGTGTAGAGTCAAAACATGAGTACACACTGGTCCAATTGCTTTACCAGAGAGCGAGAAAAAAGAAAATTAAACTGCAGCAGCATTCGCATCGAGACATCATCAATCAACACACTCCAAAATGGAAAGGAAAGGAGAACACGTAACAAAAGCGAAAGATTGAGAACGAGGATGATGTCAGTCACACACAACTGAAACGCAATTTCACGAAAGTGCTTGAGTTTCCAATGAGCAAGCAAATGCCACAAGACATTATTATATACTGTGCAGCACCACTGGACTAGTTCGCACCCCGCCCGATCCACGCGTTTCTGTGCCTACTTACCTCTTCTTCCTCTTCTTCTTCTTTCGTCCCTCCCAAATAATACTGCTCCCTTGCTCATCAAATATTGCAAAAATCGCCAGATTTTCCAAACAAAACTTACAGCTATTGCATTTCCTAGCAGACGCAAATCAGAAATGCACGCGATGTGAGAGAAGACCAAACACAAGTGGAAAAAACAGAAGGAAATGGCAGAGTAGCAACAGTAGCAGCAACGAGAAGAGGAACGCAGTGGGGCCCTGGACTTCGTCTTCTTCTTCTGCGACAAGACGACGAAGAAGACAAAACAGAGTGAGCGAGAGACCGAGAGAGAGAGAGAGAGATGGATGGATGAGGTATGGATGAGAACCATCTCATCCTCTTTTCATCCTCGACATTCGTTTCGCATCCATCTTATTTTCATCCTTGTTGCAACTGTTGTTGCCACATTTTACCACTCACCAAAAAAAAGAAAAAGCTTCTTTTTTTCTCTTTTTCCTTTTTCAACTCAATTTTTCAAGCTCAGAATTTCTTTTCGTGCATGGGTTTCTTTCTTTCCTCATTAAATTCTTTTGCTTTGGTTGACGCTACTACCTTGCCTTATGCAAACAACTTTCTTTTGATTTCCTCATTCGTTTTTGATTTCGTCCTTTCTTTCTCGTTTCATAGAAAAGAAATATTTCCATGGGAACATGGGAACATGGGAACATATAAAATTGGGGAGCTTCCTGCATAGGGCGCATAAGGTTCTTCTGCTGTGGGAGATCCCTCAAAATACACGTAGAAAATGAAAAGGGAGTTGTTTATGTTGCTTCTTTTTTTCTTTTTCTTAAAAGGTTTTGTTTATTTGTTTGGGATATTTTTAGTTGGGGGAGTAAAGACACCAGATTTTATTTTATTTTTAAAAAACTAATAGGGTAACACCCAAGGAGTAGATTGTTCTTTGAGGGCCTTGGATAAACTTGTGGGTGAAATAGCAAATTTTTAATTTTTTTTAAATGTTTTTCCAAGATTTTCCTCAAAAAAATTTCACGAGGTAATGAAAACTCACCCAAAAAATAAAATCAGTGCTGCATCCTGAACTAGCAGTGTTTATTATTTTCTTGTACGAATTTTTGCCGCTTGGAAATAACCCAAAAAAAAAAAAAACAGTGCAACTCATTCAAAGGAGTTTTGCCACTTAATTCATCATACTTAATACTTTAAGTTTGGGAAAATAAAAAATATTTCATAATTCTTAATATCAAATATTGTTAGTATTGGGTCAGTTTGACAATCCATTATCGACTATTGATTAATTTTTAAAAATAGTCACCCTTTTTTATTTTTTCTAAATGTTCAACAAAGGGTGAGATAATAATTAGCAAATTGACAAAGGTAGAATATTAATTAGCTAGAATAAGAGGCGATTTACATTTTCATGAAATTAAGAGGGTTTGATTACTCTATTTATAAAGTAGTGAAAGAGTCTTTTTTTTTTCCTCCCATCAAGTTCCTGTGCATATATTAAACAGTCGCTTGATTTCTTTGTGAAAATACTTAATAAACAAAGCACATTGAATAGAGGAAAACCACATGGAAAAAATAATTAATTAATTATAATTATAATTTTCTTTAAAACTTTTGCTACATTTACTGGATATTTATTGAATATTTTCGTATATTCACAAATAATTTCAATAATGTCAAACTTGCCCAAGTACTATGGTATTGTGCACGTATGACAAGAAATATGAACTTAAAAGGACCAAAAATAATGGAACTATGAAGCAAAACTATTCAGCATTCAAAATTTGTAAAGCTCTTGAGCAAATTTAGCCCTACCCAAACTGCACAATTTTCATTTTGCTGAAGTAACAACTTCTTTCTTTTCACATCATGCAAAATTATGTATGTTAGATATTTACATGAGGTTTTTTTTTTTTTTTTGAAAATTTTTGATATCAGAAATTCGGGGATTTTTTTTAAACTTTGCAAAATTATTTGAATTTACACTAGAAAAAAAATCAAATTTATTTCCCAATTTTTTGGGTCAAAATTTGACACAATTTGTCCACAAAACTCATTTGTTATGTAAATTGGATATAATTTGCAGACCCAGATCCAAAGTTCAATCCACTCAACTTGACTTGTACAAAAGTCAAGCAATTGGAAATTTTATTTTGTATTTGAAGTGTACATTTTACATGTAACATTCATGAAGATGAATCCCTCCGAGAAAACAAGGACCTTACATCTAGTCCTTAAGAGTGGTAGGGATCATACAACGATTTAGGTTCATAATAACTTTTAAGGGGTACTAAAGCCCATGGGTGCGTTTGATTCCCAAATCATGGGGCCACACTCAGCTACAGACCTCGTCTTAGGCTCTTTATTTTGTCAATGCACCCACCTTGGGGCTTTACACTAAAGTCTGTAGTGATGTGGCAAAATTGTGTCTAGATGTGGAGAAAAGATGTGTGACTAATGAGATTGTCCAAATTGATGATGTCTTTTGGGATAGGTTGTTCTAAGATTGGTTCCACTTTAGGTTTATGTGTCCCACTTTAGCCTCCCCAAGCTCCACTTGTAGTATGAATTGACTATGACGAACAATGTAGTTGTGTGAATCAAAGGTGGCAGGGAAACATGGCTTACGGTTGGGAAACAATCCTTGGTAGAACAAGTTAGTTGGTAGGTTCCACTTCAGGCTTATGGGTCCCACTTTAGGCTCCCCAAGCTCCACTTGTAGTATGAATTGACTATGATGAACAATGTAGTTGTGTGAATCAATGGTGAGAGGGGAAAACATGGCTTACAGTTGGAAACAATCCTTGGTAGAACAAGTTAGTTAGTTACAACCTCCCATGAACGGCCTATCTCACCCTTCTTGACACTTTCCAAGGTGGAGACTGTGAATTCTAGAACCCAAAAAAACGTGAGAGGTTATATAGTTGGCAACCTTAGTTGTTGCGAGCAAAAATGAACAAAATTTCAGAAAGTGCAGTGAACTATTATCGTTAGTCAAATGCTCAAACAAACTTTGTCCTTACGCAAAGCTAAAACTCCACAGCTGGCTCCAGACGGGAAAGTAGAAGTTAGGCTAAAAAAGACAGAAGAAAAAAAAAAAAAAAGCCCCCCACCCACTCCCCCTCCGCCAAACACACACATTCGGTCATTTCTCGCATCGTAGTCTCTGTACATCCAGAGGCGTAAAACAGCCAATCCGGTTATCATCCATACATCGCCCACTTCGGATGGATTACTCTGTTCATCCAGGAGCCAGTGTCCCGGCGTGATTTCAGCGTGGAACCGCGTAGCAAGAAATGCGTAACGTCGTGTGGGATTCCAGCTAAGCCTCAGGCCAGTTCTCGGCGCCATCACATGCCGGAATCTGATACGTACCCTGGATAAGTTACTATTTACCTTACTACTTACCCGTTCACGCCCACCCGCCTTGTTTTCATAGTCCCACGCTAAACTTGCGCCCTTCTATGTTCCTAGGTGAAAATTAACAGCTGATTAAATTACCTACCTCACCCACCCCCCACCCCCAATCCGATTAAGTTACACTTGGTAGGTAACACATTTTTACCTACCAAGTGTTGGCAATAATGGTAGGTAAAAAAGAGGCGCCGTCTTTCAGATTCTTCTTAAGACTATGCTCTAGTTAATTAAGGAAGGCTGTTTGTAAAATTGGGCCCTTGATTTTCCCCAAAGGGGTATATAATGAAAAGGGGAGGGAAAACAAGAGTGCGGGTGGGGGCTCAAATAGGAGCCCCTGATTGGTTGGTTGTAGATTATGAATATTATTATTTGTTGTACATTAGTTATGTGAGGGGATGGGGAGGTACACTACTAATTTAGGGCATTGGCCACCATGTACCTATCATTTGTGTGTTGGGAGGGGGGGGATAGGGGGGGGAACAACCATATCCACGCCTTGGGATCCTGTACTAAAGTAGGTACTATAGGTACTACTTCCATACGGCAATTGGCTTTCCTTGGTTCTTGCTTAAAGGATGGAGATCTATAGGTATATGTTTTACCTAATTTGTACATAATATATACCCGTGTTGGGTGGTAATTTGAATTTTCAAAGAATCATTGGTTCCGGTTCTTTATAATTTTCCGAATCTAAGAACCGTCATCCATTTCAATTTTTTGGAAAATTTTTAGAACCGATGAATTGTCGGTTCCGATTACTTGAAAAACTTTAAGGGAATCAATACGGTTTTCATGAAAGAGTGGGCAAAGAACCGGTGCTTTCTCATGCCAATTCTTTGATTTTCTGAAGAAAAAAAATTGAAACCCTCGGTTATATATCAAGATTGGTTCTTTGATTTTTTTTTTGAACTAGCATGCAAGTGGGTATATACCATTGTTGGTGTGGGTACATGAGTTAGCAAGTTACTCAAGAGAGTTTCAATCCAATTCCAAGGAACCGAAGGCCCGGTTTACACAAGGACCTGGCCCTAATTGCTCACGGGCCCAAGATTGAATGTTTTGGCCCAACAATTGAACTCAACAAAGTCATAAATTAGGCCCAAGGGAGGAAATTGGGTCTCCATCCCAAGAGCATTCCTTTTTTATTGTCTTGGGCCTCTTTTTTTTTTGCACTATAAGGTGTGCCATGTAGGATGAGATATCATTTTAATGATTTTAAACCCGAATCCGCATGTGAAATCACCTGAGCCCAATTTTTTAAGTTCTTAACCAATAGGATTGCTCTATTCCATTTTCAAATTGAACCTGAGCCATCATGTAAACTGGGCCTAATTGGAATCGGGTCCTGGTTCTAGAACCAAATGGGACTGAAACTAATTTAGGAAGGGCCAATTATGGCATTGACACACATTGTGAGCCTTAAATAATCAATCACTTTGTGCAACCCACTTTTCCAAGTTTAGAAGTGGGTATGAGGAAAGAATTAATATTGCACATTTGAAGTGCTAAATATTAATATAGGTTAAAATAAACTCTATTGCTAGGTATGTCCTTAGATAGGATCCACAAGTCATCACCGATTTAATTGACATTCAACAACTAATTAATAAAAGATTTTATCTTGGAATGAAAAATCATTTCAATGTAGTTTTTCAGGACGCTCAAAATATATTATAGAGAGGAAGGTGACAATATCCTTTCAACTTTAGCATGTGTGAATGTAATGAATTTAAGGCAAGTCTATAACTCAAAATTGATTCCATTTTCATTAATTATCTACATTGTTTAGCGTATGCAAATGATTTATCCATGAAATGTTCATGAAGTTGTCATATTGTCCTAATTTTCATACCAAAACTTTTGAAAGTCTTTTTTTTCCTAGTGCATGGAATTAGGGAGCATGCTTTCAAGCTCTTTCCTTTTATAATTTTTTTACCCACTAAAACACTTTAAGCATCCATCTCCCGAGTCTTGGGAAGAGCTTAAGGATGTGTTATTGATCATTGAAATGTTTTCTTTTCTCTCATGCATGATCAATTGAATTCTCAAATCCTACTATCAATGTAAGATTGCATACTACATCTCTGAAAGTTACAAAAAAAACATTTATTGACATTACCAAGAGTTTCACCCCCATATTTTTTACCCAAATTTGTTAAAGACCTTTGGAGTTAGTTGTTGGAATGTTTTGTTTATTTGGAAGGAGCAAATATGTAAAAGTATGCCAAAAACATATCCTTTGACATTATATTTTTTTAATATATAAATATAAGAAAATAAATTCAAAACTTCTTCAATTATCAATATCAAATTGTCATGCATTCATTAAATTTATAATAAGTTGTAATGTATCAAGTTTCAAAAAAATATTGTGTGAAGAAAATGTAATAAACATTTTTTTAACTAGTTGAGTAAAAAGGTGTTAAATTTTATTTTCAAATTGGAAATTTGACAAAACATGGCCTTTACTATGCAAAAGTTTGAAGTGATCAATAAATTTTAGTCTACCATCAACTTGAAATTACCAAAAATCTAATTAAAGCCCTACTTTCATCTCCTTGAAACCAATTCAAAACACAAGCAAATTCAAGTAATGTCACTTTTGACGATAATAACAAAAAGCACCTCATTGCCTAAAACAACAATCAAATGTCAAGGCTAGCTTTTACTTAAGATACAAATGTTGTAATGGGAGCTTCAATGGGTTCATTATGCCCCTAACATTAACTATTGTAAGGTTCAATTATATATTGCAATGGAAATATTTGAAATAATCAAATTAACACTTGAAATATGTTAAACACCATCCTTAACTAGGAAAATTTGTTTGCATTTAGAAGTAATAATGGTGTGCACATAATTGTCATTTTTATGAAAATGATGCTTCAAAGAATCTAAATGTGAAAATGTTTTGAACCATAATTTAGGTTTCCCCTTTTCAACTTTTTCTTAAGGTTCATGTTTATTTTCATAAAATCTTTTAATTTTGGAATCATTATAATTATGCATTCATGAATTTTTATTTGACAACAAAATATATAAATATTACATGAACAAGGTTACAATTACTAAAGCTCCATTTATAACAACACTAGCCCATATTGTTGTTGGTATGAGGTTTAGATCCTAGACTCCAAGGGAAACAAAACTTGTCAATGTGCATATAAAGAAAAGTGGATAGGATTTTTGCCCGACAACCAGTAGATCCATGAAGAGGAGGGTCAAACCCACCAAGACCACTAGGACCTCCAAGAACTTCAAGATGTTTTGGATTGCTAATGATGAATCTAAGCATACCACCATTACCATTAAACATGCTTTATCGTCAACCATTTAACTATCCTAAACATGTGAAGGATTTTGACCTAAATACTCATGTCAGAGTTTTTAAGGCAACCATTAAAGCAAATGGTCAAGCAAAATATGCAAAGATTATGAATTTGTTTAGTTTAACCTTCAAAAATACCGTGTTTGGTTGCTGTAACAATTACATGGGAGATTACCCATATTGTACTTTTACATAATTGTAGTTAATTTTTTATAAAAGGTTCAAAATAGTTCAAAGTGACGAGCAAGTTATTTGTAGTTGAAAACCTTGAAGCATGAAAAGAATGAAAGAATGGAAGGTTATTATGAGAGATTATTGAAATTAACCAATATTCTTCAACACATGACAATAGATAGTTTCCTAATTATTATTTTTAGATTTGGATTAAAACCATATCTGTGTGTAAGAACAATAGCTATGAAGAAAGAAATCTTACAATAGCATAAGGAAGTAGTTTTGGTTTATGAAGGAATTTCTGAAATAGAGGCTATCAGAAATATGTTAATCCATAGAATAGTAAGATAGTAATCGTTCAGAAACCTACAATTACAAAGAAAATAAAAATGTATTATACAAACTATTACAAAACAAATCATAATGTCGAAACATACAAAGTAAAAATAAAGGAATACCTTGTTCATACAATTTTTGAAATTACCATTCAATAGATTAAAATATAAAGACTTGTGACATATTCTTGTTGTATTTGTGGTGACACTGGACACAAGTTCATAGACTATCCTAAATATAATGACATGATATGTTTAGAAACAAAAGGAATGAAGATTGCAAAGAAACCATCAATGGTGGAGCCCAAGGTTCTCAATCCTTCAATTCATATAATGGATATTAACATGGTTATTACCAAGAACAAGGGTACTACAAGCAAGTCTTTCAGGACATAGATTTAATCAAGAGAAATTTCGATGTTAATTAGGAAGAGGAACATAGACTACAACAATCTTTTATTAAGACAATACCAAATATGTAATCAAAAGACCCACCAAAAAGTCTGAATCAAAAGGAGAAAACATAATGGAATACAAGTTGGATAGGAATACCTCAAACTAAGGTATCCACAAAGCTAATTATACCACAAATTATGTATGATATTATTAACAACAGAGTTATGTCTATGGAACATATATTCCAAGATATCAATAAATAGGTGATTGAAATTACCTATACGTTGAGTTTAAGTCAATTATCGAAAATTGCACCAAAATTTTAAAAATATGTGTAGTAGAAACTAAAGTTATAAAAACCAAATATAACTACTAAAATGATACTATAAGCTAATGTAACCATAATGATTGAAACACACTTTAAAGTTGACATTACAACTATAAAGGTAAATAATTAAATGGCAATTGTCCAAGTACAAGTTGGGAAAAACATTGTTGGAAATGTTTTGTTAGATGGAGGAGCAAGTGTAAACATCATAACAAAACACCTCAAAATGAAATTAGGTTTACCCAAACCAATATCGACACCATACCACCTCAAAATGGCAAATTAATATACGACCAGACCTTTAACAATCATCACAAATTTGAGGATTCACATACATGGTGTACCATATGTAGCCACATTTACTATTTTACAAAACAATGTGGTAGATTATAACTATTATATGTTGTTAGGAAGACCTTGGTTCAAAGATGCAAAGGTTACACATGATTGGGGTAACAATGTGATTACTGTTTAAAGTAATGAAATAATCAAAATAATATCAGTTATCAAGAAATTGACAAACCAAAAGACCCCAAGTATTTGTTTGTTATGACTTGTTGGAAAGGCTAATAAATGAAGTGGAAGATTTGAGATTTGAGACAAACTCAAAGTTATTTTTAAGTAGCATATTCATTATTTCAAAGGAAATAGTTTCATTGTTGAGTATTGGAGTGACAGAAATTACAATCAATGAAGAATTTAAACCACAATAAGGGCCACCAAATCAATGAAGATCATAAGTGGCACCTCTAACAACAAAAACAATAGTTTAATGTCAAACCATAGATATCACTTGAAGAGAAGGTTTATCCATAAATCTATTATCATCCTAGTCAAATTGATATTGAAGTAGATGGGACACCAATCAAAATTTAAGTACAAAATCTTCAGATTATAGGTTGGACTTTGACTAAAGAAAGTACAAATGAGCAAGTTGGTCTAATTTCCATTTCTAATTTTGAAAAGGAGAAGCAGAGGGATGATTTACAACAACATTAAGAAGCGTCATCATAACAAGAGGAACTGAGGCACTCCCAAGTCCCGGGGTGAACCTACTTGAGGGTTGACCAAAGTGTAGTTGCGGAAAGTTGGGACTCGGAAGGCGCTCTCGACTTCCAACTCTAGAATGGGGTAGGGGGTCGAGTTGGGAGCCCAGGGATTAGATTAGGAAGAGGTATTAGTTGATCAAGCTAGAATCTGCATCAAAACAAACCACCCACGTGGTTAGTTCACATTCCGGGACACCCTTAGGTGTTGGGACAAGCCACGGGCACTTCGGACCACAAGACTCACCACGGCCCGGACTCGGGGGATGCCACCACCATCCCCCATGTAGTATACTCTGCGACACTCCGCCACACCTACATCCAAGTGGCTCTTTTTTCCGGGACTCCCAAGTTGGAGTCCCGAAATCCAACCAAGTGTCCCAGTTTTGGATTCTTGGGACTTTGAGAGGTCATATCTCCTCGCCCTAACCTCGGATTGCAACAAGGTCTAAATCGCAGTTGTAGCCCTTGTTGAGATCTTTTCAATGCCGTATTGCACTCTTGAATCGAACATCAAGAGCTGGTCGATTCCTGACTTTTAGTGGTCGGGAGTCAAACTGCCAGTTTGACTCCCGACCCTTCTTTTGTCCATAACTTGGGCTACAAATGTCCAAATCGAGAATGCGAGGGCATTTTCGATATGTACGTTTCAAGACCTTTTCAATGACACCAAGAATATCCCAATGCAAGGTGTTTTGTCTCTTGCTGTTGAGCTCTAAACATTCGGGAGTCCCGGAGGACTCTAAATCCCCAACTTTTCCAAGTGTTGGGCTTCACCCCCACACTTGGCCAAGTTAGGGTTGCGACAAGAACCTACCTAATAGTAGATTCCAAAGAAAATTCACATTCCAAACAATAAGTGCAACAAGAAAAAAAATCAGAAGCAATGGTTACAAATTTGCAAGGGAAGAAGGTGCAAACTCACCAAGATGATGAGGTTAAGTGCTTTTTTACTCCTATAGAGTAAAGTTATAATAACAATCTAAGGAATATTTTGCTTTGGACAAACTTTGGAAAGGAGAAAACATGGGTGAACATACTTGGTTTGGTAGGTTTGTTTAAGGTTGAATGGAAGACTACTCATCATGACATTTTAATTGAATTTTTGAACAATTGGAAATAAGATTTTGAGCAGAACAAGATCAAAGTTTTGATGGTAGAGGAGTTGAAGATTATAGACAAACATTTGTTGGCAGAGGTTTTTAAATCTTCCATAAAGGAGAAACAAAGGTAGACTGGGTAAAGATGTCAGATGCCATAGTAACACTAGTAGTCATAGCTAATAGAGTCCTAAATACTTATAACACCAATAAAAGGTGGGTTGTTAAAAAAATGATATTAGAAAATGTTAATAAAATTATTGTAATTTTGCCCATTATCTATTAGAAAAATAAGGTGCAATATTTTAACACTAAGTTTGCCATGATGATCTTTAAAATGGATCATAGAGAATCTATCAACTTGGCTATGCAATTATGTATTTTGAATTGGTCAAAAAGTTGATCAAATGGGAGAAATGTTAGGAAAACAAGATTGAGGGAACAACCAAAAGAAAACCAAAAAAGGATGTATGCAATTCTATTATTGTCCTAGAGTTTTGTTTTAGAAGTGGTTTCCACTAAATGGAGCAAAGCAACAAGAAAAGAAAAAATATAATATAATAGCCATAGGAAGACAAGAGAAGAAAGGAAACTTTGAAGGAGAGGTTTATAGAAAACAAGAAACCTTTAAACCATACATATATATTTCCTAAAAAGGATAAATAACTAGAGTCCAGGACTACCAGAAAAGCAATTTTGATGCCTTAGTTTGATGATGATGAGGAGAAGGAGACTTTGCTAAAGAGGTAAAAAAGATAAGAGGATATTGCAATGAGGGGCAATATTAATCCTCAATAGGCAATATAATTGTTAAGGAAACAATAACAACAACATTAAAACAATGGTGCATGACCATTAGGTATAGAAATAAAAGAGGAGGAACCAGCAAATTTCAAAGGAGGGAAATATAGTCCCTAAAAGGAGGTTGGTGGTATGACATATGCATTAGAACAAACTTTATAACCAATAAAATCTATTTTATAGGAGGTTAGTTCTTAGGAATATGCATATGCAACCATAGAAATAGGGGAATATATCAAATTGAGAAACACATAACTCAAAAAATTCATCAAGATTAGATTAAACTTGCATCAAAATTGCAACAACATGAACAAACTCATATTACATCATATATGTAGTCACATCAATAACTACAAGTTGCATCAGAGCTACAATGGCAAGAGCAGATTCATATTACATTAAATATGTAGTCAGAATAATAACCACAAGTGACATTAAAATTACAGACATAGGAGCAAACAACACATCATCAAACAACTACACATCTATCAATGAAAACACGAGAAAAACAACAACATATTTTGTATACAACAAAGAATCAAACATTGGTTTAATCTGAAGTATAACATGCATAGATAGATCAGATTGTAGTACAACAAGATCAACATCACATTTTTTATTCACTAGATTATAAATAACATTAAATTTAGCTTTACTAACAAATTTTGATCCAAAATTTCGGGATGTAATTTAGATTACAAGTGGGGTAATGTTAAGTGAATAATTAATCATGGTAATAAATAGTTAGTATATTTCTACTTACCTAGTCATTGTTTTAGGAATTATTAGTTAAATTACATAGTTTTTGTCACTATTTGAATTTGAATAGATCATAGGATTGTTTCTTTTTAGATGGTTACATCTTGGAAGAAAGAAGACAATGAGAAGATGATTATTCATTGTAGAACAATGGGTTTTGATAAAGTATGAAACAAAAACATTTTGTTTTCTAGAAATGCTTCAATTCCATAGCCATATTTGTTGTATTGATGTTTTTTTTCATACTTTCATGTTTGGGTTTTAATTTTGAAACTAGATATGAGTAGATCTGAACAAGTAGATTTTATTAGTATTAATTTGATGATATGTTTTAGTCTAGATTTAAATTAGAATGTAAGATTAAAAATTATGTATTTATCAAGATTCATGAAAGTCAATTCCCAAATGTTAGTTTCCATGTTTAAAAATTCTCGAAAATTCCAAGGCCACATATTGAAATTGAATGTGTGTTTAGTCTTATTGGTGTGTTGACAATTTTGAGATGTTATAGATTGCAAGTGGATAATTTAAATTGGATCATCATTGTGTTGAAGAACTAGCTTGAGAATCCTTGTTTGAATTGTTCAAGGCATAACAATTTAACATACTTTTTGAAAGTTGAATCTTCATTGGCAAAAGATAATTATGATTTGATTGAGGAACCAAATTATTTTGAGCACTTGGAAATGGACAATATTAATTTGGCAAGGTCAGTTTTAAAATGGTTCTTCTTGTTTTTTTGGGATTGCAAAACTTGAATGATAGTTTGCATTTTGCATTTCAAATAACTAACAACTTTTTCTTTTTGTTCATGCAAAATTACTTGTGGAGTTCATCAATGAAAGGGATGGCTTCTCCTTATGGTGTGTGCATTTGTGGGTTAGGTGGGGTGTATGTGAGGTGTGGTTGGGTAGGAAACTTGTGTTGCATTGGCTAGGGTTCTCTAAAGAACCGGGGTTCAACTCCCCCACAAAGTTATTGGTTTTGCAAAAAAATTCTGCATTGGTGGGACAAGTTTGTGATTGAAAAAATTAATTCCAAAAGTTGGGAATGTATTCCTAACCTTTCATCACATCCTACATATCCTATGATTAGTCTAACTTTGAAAACCGGCAAATGCATATCCACCAAATGACAAAAAGAAACGAAAAAAACATATCCGTCTGGTCAAATGTATTCTTAATTTTAATGAGGAACTGGGTAGGTTTATCAAAGACTGAAATAGACACCCGTTGTGACGCCCGTTTGATACCCGTTTGATACCCGTTCCCCGTACCGATGTTCCCCCCGTTTGCGGCGATGGTCGTTTGCGCGCGCAAAGTTCTCGTTTCAGGAGTGCGTCTCGAGCCCTGGATCTCGCAAATTGCATGATCCATCCGAGTAGCATTTGTCGAAGGAATCAAAATGCGCACACCGAAGAAGATTGACTCGCAGACAATAAAATTTAATACTCAAAAGAGCCGCAAACTGTTGTGAACTGCACGAACCATGTGTCGTGAACAACCCTCTGGAGTTGTTGTTGCCGTTGTTGTCGACCCTGCTTTTTTAGGGTTTTGGTGTCGAGGACGGTTCTTGTAGGCTTCTCCTTCTTCATCAAATCCGGCATATCCTTCTTTTTAGGTGAACGGATTGATTGCGAAAGAGAGAGAGAGAGAGAGATGAGGCGAGCGAGCTGGTGAGGGTTATTATTTCGGGGAGCCTTTGCGCATTGAGCAGCCGGAGTCTGTTGCCATACATTTTGGTTGAAGTGGCTGTGTAGCAGCAGCAGCAGTAATGGCCGAGCCAAGGAGACGTTTGCTGCCGCATCTAGCATCTCTTCTGCTCAAATACTCCTACATCATCAGGTATTTATTTGTTTTCCTTTGGGGGAAAAGGGAGGAACTGGGAAGAACTGAAAGCAGCAAGATCGAGGATAGGCTAGGTAGGTCTTGAAGGCAAAAGCTCGAGGATGGTCGGGAAGTTTTGGAACGATGACAATCGCAAAATGATTATTTGTTTTTGTTTCATGATCTTTCTTTCAATGTTCGACGACTTCTGTGATTTTTGTTTGAATTTGCAAAAGAATCTGATTAGGGTTAGGGTTGAGGGGGCCGGGTTGGGTCGAGCAGTATGGTGTGCTATGCAGCAGGTTTGGTGACAGTGCTGTTGTTGCCTGCACTTGCAAAGTCCACCTACATCTCAGAGAACGCCCTTATGCCAGGTCCGATTTTTGCCGCTGCCTACATCTTCTTGCTTGGTTTTTGATGGAAAATCTTGCATGAAGCATTAGACCTATCTTGTAATGCTATTCCAACTCCAGACAAAAGTGGTCATGGTGTCAGCTTTTTTGTCACCCACACATTCTTTTAGATTTATAGGGTTTTCTTCTTTTCAGCATGCCCAGGTCCTCCAATTTGATGAATTGAATTGTGGTATAAATCAAGGAGGACTAAAGGTGGAGGGTTTATGGAGCTTATGAGCTAGGTTCTGCATTTGATTTTTTTACAATAGGCACATGGAATATATATGTGATTGGTCTACATATGTGACATTTGATTTTGCAGGGTCAGCAAATCCAGTCTTTGGTGCAAGGGAGGCTGCAGATGCAATTCGTATGGCAGATGAGGTTCAGTCACTGGTTTTGAAACATGCAGATGGCTATATGTAAGTTTGTCTTTTAGCAAACATGAAGAGCTTTTGTGGGTTTTGTCTTGTGTATTTACCTGCACCAAGTGTTTAGGTGAGAGAATTTTGAGCCGTAGACATAGTTTATTGAGGAAATAAGCAGGTTGGTGCAGTGCAGTACAAGAATGGGCTGTGAAGCACATGTCAGCACTTTCAGCTGATTGTTATCTTCAGCCATTCTCTCCTCCAGAAAAGCCGTTGAGTTCCATGCGGTTCTACTCTAGTCCTCAGCATACTGGAAGACTAAGCCAAAATGGAACCATGGTGAGTTTACACTAATCACTGGTAACACAGTCATTTCCTTCCATTTTACATGCTTGTAATTTTTTGTTGGCAAGTTTTTCCAGCTACTTCTTAAATCTATGGAGATGGGTTAGGCAAACATTCTCTTGTTTTCACTCATAGGTAACAGGAAAAGTTTTTTCAAGTATATAGGGTATATTAATGTGGTGAGGACTCTTTATGTGTTGCCCTAACTTTTACCCTTGTTCTCAGGAAGGAATACCAGGAGTAAATATTGTTGGCATTGTGAGGGCTCCCCAGGCTGAAGGAAATGAAGCTGTGGTTCTGGTAACACCTTTCAGAGTGGAGGGGATGCTGTCTACAGGGGATAGATTGGCATTAGGTTTTGGCATGGCACTTTTTGAGCTATGGGGAAATTCAAACTGGTTGGCAAAAGATGTTATCTGGGTTTTGGCAGACTCTCGATACAGTGCTTACACGGCTGTAGCTGCTTGGCTTCAAGAGTATCATGAGCCTAGATTTGATCTACCAAAAGACTGGGGGTTCTCTGATCCTAGCACTCAAGCTTGGTTGTACGCAGGGGAAAAACTCGATGGTGAAACCTTACTGGACTTCAAACGTGCAGGAACAATTGCTGCAGGTTTGGTTTTATATCTGACTTCAGGGGATGGTGGAGTTGCTGATTGCATTAAAGTGTCAGCAGAGGGGCCAAATGGACAAATGCCAAACCTGGACTTGATCAATGTCGTGAATTCCTTAGCTGTGTGGAGGCAGGGTTTACATATGCGGGTTGATACATTTGCAGACATGCAAGAATCAGCTTCACTCAACTACTTGGGCCAGTTTCTAGAAAAAATTGGCCAGTTGGCAGGAAAAGTGCGAGCAGATTGGGGTTTTGTTCTAACTGCCTCAATGTATGTGGAGGGTTTAGCAACTCTGTTTGCTTCCGTAAAGAATCAGGTAGGATGCTCTTCTTTCTGTTATAGATCATGGATTTGCCAAATTGCTCTTGGTCACTAGGGTCATCTTCTAGTCTTAATGTTCTACCGTAGAAAAGCAACTGGATAGCCGCTTGACAGACTGACCACCCAGACCCAAGTCCCAAGGGAAGGAAATGTGCTATAATTTCTTGTGAAATGTGTATCCTGAATGGCTTTCTTACACCATACCAGGCACTAGGGCTGCCAACAGGGGCCCATGGAGCTTTCCGGAACTACCAGATTGATGCTGTTAGTCTTGAAATGATGGCTGGAGGTGATTTCGGAACTGTGAATGAACAGATTGATCTTCTAACTAAATTTGGCAGGTTGGCCTTCTCTTGCTCTTAGTTGTGCAGTCTACTGATCAATTCCTCATGTACCTGGAGCTTCATTAAAGCCCATTTGGAAAGTGAACGGGTTCTGATGGTCAGCATTCATTCAAAGTTGTTTGCTCTTGAAACTTATCTCATTTGTAGTTGTGTGGCAGGCTGATTGAAGGAGTGATGCGATCTGTGAACAATCTTCTGGAGAAATTTCATCAGTCCTTTTTCCTTTACCTTCTCTCAGCTCCAAACAAGTTCATCTCAGTGGGTGTCTACATGATACCACTTGGTCTTCTTCTTCTCACTCTTCCTCTTGGAGCAGCTGCGCTGTGCTCACAATCAGTGAAAACTGCTGTAGCCTCTGATTCTCTTAACCAAACAGAAAGCGATTCCACAGATGTGTTTTCTGCAACACCTGGCAAACTCAGCACTGAAGTAGTCAAAGCTGGAGAAAGAGAACCTGACAATCTTGTGACTGCCAAGACCAGTGTGGGGAGTTGGCAGCGAGCGGTGGTGGTTGTGAGTGTGGTGCAGTTATGGGCATCTCTCACTGCAAATTTTCCACCATTTGTCTCTCAACTAGTGGACAGCATTATGATGAACTTTTCTGCTAGTTCCAAAGCTCCTGCAGTGATGAAATTCTTCACCATACCCGGCTTGAAAATGTTCATGTGGGCAACAATGGCAATTGTGAGTCTGTTGACAATGGTGAGCTTTCTGCCTACTCCTGGCAAAGGTGATTGGATTGCAGTCAAGGCTTTATTGTTAGGTGTAGCTACCATTGGGCTTGGGGTCATGTCTCAAATCGACTTTGCTGTCTCATTGGTTGGAGCTCTAGTGCTGGTGCCCATGTCCCTCTGCGCCTGTCCACTGACAAATATCTGGGGGAAATCTGCTGATGAGCATAAAGGAAGCAAGAGTATACAATTTCGGTTGTTTTTGCTGCTGGGAACAATGGTGAATATAATTGGTTCACCGCCTGTTCTTCTGGCCTCTGCCATGTATTTCATTGGTGATTCTTCTTCTTGGCAAGCAAGTCTTAGCAAGTTCTGGGAATGGACAGAGTTGCTATGGTGCTGGGGTAGTGCTCTATACCCTTACATTCTTGTAGTACATCTGCCTTGTTCCATTCTGTGCATCTACATTCTACTCTCATAATTTTATTTGTGGATTTACTTAGCAACACACAACTCTTATTGGTCTGAAGCCATGTTATCATACCAACTCAATTTGTACTTTGTGTTTTACTCATGGTCTTTGCAATTTCATGCAGTCAAGCTCATGGCTCTGATGCTTCTTGTCATGTAATCCATACACTTCCGAAGTTTGTTATGAGGCGCACAATGTCTAGGTCAAAGAAAATCCTTTTGAGTGTGTGCCAAAGGGAAGAAGAGGTCAGCAGAGATTCTCACAGGTTTTGCAAGCAGGTCTTGATCAGCTGTGTTGTCCATGGATCAGTTGATCAATCAGTCTCTTGAAGCCTGACTGGAAAAAACTTTGAAGAAATCCAGTGACTTGCATGAAGCAATTTGTTAGATTCAGAAAACTCATAAAACAGTTGATTAAATCTTATGACATGTGCATGGGAAGCCTTGCATCAAATCATATGAAGCTTGCATCATTCTGGGAAGCTTGCATGCATCAAGGTTTGTGAAGAAGCTTGCATCAAGAAATGATGTGAAGCTTTTGATAGAAATGATGGCAGCCACAAATCCTTTTGAAGCTTGTATCAAATCTGGGTGCTTCACACTCTCTGTGCTTGGTTACAAATCTGTGGGAAACAAAAGAAAAAGTTGCTAATCTTCATGATGTTGTCTTTCTGATCATGATGATGCTCAAGCTGGCCTTGAGGTGGCAGGCTGCTGAGAAGTAGTAGTAGTATTAGTAGTCATGTCGGTTTGAGATGGAGAGCGAGGTTGAAGAGCAGCCATAAGGAGAGCTCCGGATGCAGCAGCAGCATTGGCAGTGGAAGTGGAGGCGGCGGCAGCAGCAGCAATGGTGAATGTTTCTCGTAAGCGTGCAATTTCCGACGTTGTGAGTGCCAGTTGCGCCTGCAGGTGCGCCACCTGAGGAAGGGTAAATTCCATTATACTCATCATCTGCCATCTCTTCTCTTCGCCTCTCTTTACCCCCTACAACTTCTTCTTTCAACTAAAAAAGCTTCAGATCCTTAAGCAAGAGGAGCCTCTCTCCTTAAGGATTTGACTCTGGATCTGTGTCCTGTGGATTGTGCAACCTTGTTATGCCTTTGAAAGCACGAAGCAGCAAGATTGCTGAATAACAGCTTTCTTTGGCAACTTTCTGCCTTGAAAGCATCAGCAGCAAGATGCCGAAGAACACCTTTCCCTGGTAACCTTCTTCCTTGGAAGCAGCAACCATCAAGATGCTGAATTTACAGCTTGTTTTGGCAACCTTTATGCCCTTGCAAGGCATCAAGCATCAAGATGTTGAATTTACAGCTTTTTGTTTGACAACCTCTGCCCCTGCTGCCCTTGCAAGCCATCAAGCATCAAGCAGCAAATTGCTGAATAACAGCTGTTTTTTGGCAACCTTCCTTCTGCCTTGAAAGCATCAAGCAGCAAGATTGCTGAGTAACAGCTTTTTTTTTGGCAACCTTATTATGCCTTGTAAGCATCAAGATGTGGAATTACAGCTGCTTTTCTTCTCAATGGATTTCAACTTCTGTTGCATCTCTGAGAGCAGAAGTTTCTACACCTATATTTTCAGTGGTTTGTGCTTAAGTGCACACTGTTATTGTGTTAGGAGAATGCAGTCATAGTAATCCATTGGCTGAACATGGCAGCAAGAATACCCCACCATTAGGTAGGATTTTCTGCTGCTTGAGATTTTAGTTTTGCATACCCTTGGTTTTCAATAATTTGTAATCATCAGTGTTTTTCCCTGTTATGTGACCTGCTAAATGAATAAACCAGTGAAGAGATGATGGCAGGGTAAAAGCTGGCAACTGGTCTCCATTGGAACATTCACTGCCAGGATGAGCTATCTATCTAACTTTGTCCTGCAATGAATCTGCTTCTATGAATCAACAGATGGAATGAGTGATGACCCAAATGAGAGAGAACTGACAACTGCCTAAAACTGTTCCCCTCAGGAGAGAGAGTGTATTTACTCTTTCTCCTGTACATTTCTCTGTGATATGTGGTCTTGACTTGAACTTATGATGGTGTATGTCACAATAGGATTTCTTGGGTGTGTATACTGAGATAGCAAAAGTGCCACCCAGTTCAAAGAGCACAATTTCCTTTGAAGCTTCAAATGAGAAATGTGATGTTTTTGAAGTTCGGTGAACTTTGTCTCATTTGTGCCTCATGTATCTTTGATGAGCGTTCCATTCCTTGGTAGTACTATCTCTTCAATACTTTGCCATTGAAGTCTTCTGGATAGCTACTGGACACCTAAAAGTTATATTGAAGCATGCAACATGTGCATTCTCCAGGGCTAGTGAACAGCTTCAACAGCTGTCTGGAAATTCTCAAAGAAAAAGCAATCCAACTTGTAGACTTGCTTTTCTCATTCTGTTTTTGGGTGGGTGTACTGGTGATAGAAACATTTGTATGGATAAACAATGACCATAGTGAAATGCAAAATGTTTGCCCTAAATTCCCTTGCTATGATCTCACAATTTCAGAAAGCTATAGCAATACCTTTAGGTGTCTTTGTCAACAGAATCACTACTAATTGCCTCAATTGACGGTCAAATCCTGTAAGGGACTGTTCTGTTGAATGGTGTCATCAGCTACAGCCTGCTCTGGTTGTGCACACTTTCTACCCTAACTTTAGTACTTGAACATGATTCAAGCACTACAAGTGGTGAGAAGTGGGTTTTACACTAGGTAGAAATTATTGGTTTCTGACTGCTGCAATGCATGCCTATGATGTTGCAAGAAAGGGTTTTCACGGATCACATTACCCATTAGAAGAGTGGTTTAATAGAAAAACACTAAGACCTCAAGTGATACCAGTGATTTGAAGGGTAGGTGATTTTTATTGGAAAAAGTTGTGATGCTATTGGAGAGAGACTTTGTGAACTGGAAAAAAAAAGGCAAGAGCAAAAGATGTGAAGACCTGTTGCTGGAGGACAGAGATTGCACCAACACAGCCATAAACAGGATCTTGGACACGCGCATCAGCCTCATAAGCAAGTGAATTTACACAGTCTTCTCGATGAGGAGGCGGCAACTCATGGAGCATTTTTGTGACATTAGCAACACCAAACACCTGCACACCCCCCCTTCACTTTACAACAATTCACTCTTCCCCATTCACCTCATAGTTTCTCCAAATTTCCATAGCCATTCCACAGTGTGGAGCAATGGATGTATGCAAAGCTTGTGAGCAACCTACATTGCATCTGCCATTGTGATTACTCCTAACCAAAACCCACTGAGACTCTCTTTGTTGAACTTGCTGCATATGTTTTCAGGAGCTGCCTGCATGCACCTAGATGCAAAGGTGACATCTTTGGAGGGCTCTTGGCATGTAGGCAGATGAATCACACTCTTGTTTTTTGGAGCCTGATGAACCAAAGTGTATTGTGAGTGTTTGGTGTACTCTTAGTCGATATGATGATTCTTTCTGATCTGTGTCAGGTGAAATGACCTCCCTGATGTAAAGGGTTCATACTTCTCACATGTCATTGTGGTCTATGTTTCGTTGACAATTTCATTGTCAATAAGTGCAAATCACAGCACTCTGGGACTCAGTTCTGCAGGGAAGAATGAGAATCAAGCTGCGAGGAGAACAAAACAAATTGTAGTGTACACAAGCTTGGAGCGCACCTTATGGACATGAGCAAATTTCTGGGGCTGGTCGGGAGGAAAATAAGGAGCAAACAAACACTGTGCTGTGCACTTGCGGCGCAACACTCGGCAAGCTGCACATGCAGATGTGCCTGGTGCTGAGGCCATTGCCATACGCAGGCGGCGGTAGGGATGCATCTACTATTCTTCTTTTTTTCTTCTTTCTTTCCCCCCCCTTTTTTTTTCTTTAGTCTCCTGGTGCTCTCCAATCCTTTCCAAATCCTGCAACCTTTACAATGGCCAACTAGCTGAAATTCTTACTAATCTCCACTTCCCATTGTCTTGTACCATTGCATCATCCATTGTCATCACCATTCCTATATCGACAACAGCAAGGCAGTATTGAATTTCCCTTTCCCTCCATGGGATGATGGTCTCCATTTTGATTCCACTTCCTTGTTGCATTCTTGTTGCTGCTTGTCTCTGCTTCAGGCTTTGTTGTTCATTCAAGATGACGATGACAATGATGACGATGATGACGAGCTTCCAATCTTCTTGCTAATCCGGATGTCACATATCAAAGGTTTTATCATTATTTGTTGCTGTGATTGTTCAATGATGCTTTGCTGTGTGCAATGTGATTCATTACTCATCCCTGTCTGGCTCGGCTTTGCCATAGAAAATGCAAAAGCAGAGTGGGGTTGGGGTTGGGGATGTGTGATTGATTGATTGACCATTCCTGCCTCCTTTTTTCATGTGACTGCCATGGTACAGCCGGCTTGTAACTTCCCTTCCTCCCACTTTGTAGCAAATGTTGTAACTTCCCCAGCTGCCTTTGTGGATTTGAAGGTAGGCTGGCAGTTGGTTCAACGGCTCAAGCTCCCTAGATCCCAATGGGTGGCCTTTCTCTCTCACACTAGAGTTGCCAAGGGACATGACCAACCCCTTCCCAAACCCAAATCAAAAGAAAAACCCTCCAAAAGACCAAAAAACAAGCAAAACAAACAAACAAACAAACAAAGTGTGATGATAACTTGACAACCCCAAGGACAAATCCTTACAATGAAACCCCCAAGAAGTATATCAAGGAGTTAGGACTGGTGTTAGTGTGTTGCCCAGTTTGGATGGATTGTTATACTTGAGTGGTTTAGGTTATTGGGACCTAGGGTCAATTTTTGTGAAGTGTCAAGACAAAAGTGAAGCTATCAAATGAAAGGTGATTTTTTGAGGTTCCCTATCAAGGCAAAGAGGAAAATGAAGCATCATCCCACAAAAGGTTTAGCTATGCCCTTTAAAGAAGAAAGAATCAACTACACCATACCATCTAATGCTGGCCAAGTATTTGATTGGGGCGCAAAACATCTTTCCCATATCAACCTCAAAACAATGCAGATATGTACCATAAGTTATAGTACCTTTAGCAGCTTCCACACAAATTATACTATTTTTTCAGAAATATTGAAATATTCAATTTTTTATTTTATTTAAAAATTTTATCAAAGAACAAAATTTTTTGTGAAGGAAAATTGAGATTTTCTTATATATCATGGTAACCATTGGGAACACAATGAACCAAAAAGGCTCTTGAGGGATGGGATTGAATGAAAAACCTTCATCCACCATGGATGGGATGTAACTTCCCAATGATATTTAGATTGTCATTTTGCCCTAAGCTTAACAACCTATTGACCCTCATGTATGTACTAACCAACCTATATGCATCTACTTACCTACTTAGTATCTACCTATTATGCCTCCTACTTACCTTCCTACAAGACCTATGATTTAGACGATTAGTTTGCCAAGATGAAACCCAACATGAATTCAGGATGGCAAATAAACTTACAAGGAAATTTTTAGTGTATTTGGAGGTGATCTTATGGAGTAGAATTTTTCATCTACAAGGTTACCTCCTTTTTGCCTTTGCATTCATCACTTGGAAATATTCACCAAGTTTTTCATGCAGATTTCCCCAATTGGTTTTTTTTTTTTTTTACGCTTTTATCTAGTTGGAAACATGGTGATTTATAAATAATCAATCTGGATTTTTATTTTTATTTTCCAAATGCTTGATGTTGCATCATAGGCAAGTATCCCAAGAGGGATTTAAAATTAAATGGTGACATATATGTTTGTAGAACATGTCCAAAATGTGAAAAGTTGGTAAGAAAAATTCCCTTACTTTAAAATCCAAGTAGAAATATAGTAAAAAACTAAAAAAAAAAATTTCAAAATTTTGTGATTTCGACCCAAAATATTCCTTTTTTCATTTTCATTTTTCACATTTGTCCAAAGTTTCACCCCAATTTTTTTAAAATCAAACCAATGATTAATGTATTTAACCTTGTATTTTAAAAAATAAGTTTAATTACCAAAAGACCTTCCAAAAAATTGAAATTACTTTAAAAATAGATTAAAAAATAATATTACTTTAGTTGTCTTAAACTGATTTATTTTTCCAAATCATATTCTAAATGTTGATAAAAACACATGATTGTTATTCATTAATTTTGAATAGTAAAATGAGTTTACAAATTGAAAAATGGTTGAGAAAGAGAGGACTATTTCTTTAAGCTCTTTGCAATGAATCAAAGAACATACAATTTGGTGGAAATTTGACAATTTAAATCACATGCTCCATGTTATGTTTTGCATTCTACACAATTTCTTGTTTTCAAGCTAGGAAAAACAAATTTCCTTGTCATTTTTTATAGTTAATTACAAGCTTAAGTTTGGGTTTTGATAAAAGAATTGAAATCAACAACTCTACTTAAGGATTGAAAAACTTGTTTGAATGTTTTGAATTCCATTTGACAAAGCAAATTGACATTATATATTTCATCTTCACATGTTCTTGATGGATTGTAGTCCCAAGTTTCCAAGTTAAAAAGCCAATAATTCAAACATAACTAATATAATTGACCAAAAAGTTTGTTTGATTTTTCTATTAATGAAGCTAACAAGTTGTGAAATAAACAGTGCAAAAAACTATAACAATGACATCCATATCAATTGGTTCAATTCCTTTCAAAATTTCACATAATTAAAATTTTCGTTACATTCATTACATTTTGAACATGCACTTTAAACAATTATTATCATTTCAAAGTCCTTTCTTTTGACGTTTTTTGATATAAATGAAGATTATTGTTTTGTTCTTTAATTGAAATTTAATATTCATGTGAACATTTTCCATGATTAACATAATTTCATATATATAAGTGCTTGAAAACCTTTCTTTGTTCATGATTAAAGATGGGAACAAATTTAACTCATGTCAAATTAACAATCTTTGCATCATTCATACTTTAACATGATAAGAAAAATTGATACATTAGATAATGAGTTTGTGCTAAACCTTGACATGATCTATAAACAATCATTCACCCCAAAACATTGCATTTCTTGCATTCATTCACCCCCTCACCAAGCTACCCTTGCTTTGAGGTTATTTAGCCTAGGGTTGAATCCATAAAAGCTAGTATTGAAAATGAATAAGATAGGTAAGTTTTTAAAACATGTTTAACATTGGCAATGTATATATAATGACTATTTAAAATGTCACTCGTAATGCCAAGTCAAAAAATGAAATTGTTGTTAAAAACATGACTTGTTGAAAACACAACCTAGCCTTCCACACCATACCTAACTATTCATCCCTTCCAACCTATCATCACCTTCAACATTAGTTCCAAGTAGTGTATAACTTTCATTCTAGGCATTGCATGACTTTTGTTGTAGGCAACACATGACTTTCGCTACAAGCAAACACATTATTTTCATTCCATGCAACATATAAACATTGAACTTTTGTGCTATGATCAATGTAGAAACATTGAACTTTAGTTCCAAGTAGCTCCCTTCAATATCTAAACTTTACACATGTTGATATCCTTCACCTTTCGGTCAATGCTTATGTAATGCACTTGTATGCACTACCAAAATGTAGGTGATCATCGGTCATTTTTCACGATCAAATGTTGAAAAATGACAAGAAAATTTTAGCAAAATTTTCACTCTTCCTCCCGATATAATTTTTTCCCCTTGCATTGTTTCATGGCAACATTTTTGCCTCCAATTAGAGCTAGTCATGTTGTTGACAATAGTGTATAAAAGAAAACCCACTATTCTACACACTTTTGTTGAGTCTTGAAATCTTTTGCAAATTTGAATTCCCTTATTTGTCAAATTGGTTTGCTACAAGGCTATGTTGTGGCCCCATTTGTATCACATATTTTACATGCCATTATAATGTTGTTTATAGTGGATCCTTGGGCAAGCTTTTACATCACAGATTTGGCCACCCAAACATTATTTTTCTAATCCTTTCCATTATTTTAAATGTTTTTCATGGAAGGAAAAATTTGTTTTAAAGGGTGAAAAAGTACATTCAATCACATGTTTTGAACAATTTATTCTAAATGAAATAAAGTAAAAATCTAGGTTGATAATTTCATTATGAATTTGTGATTTAAAAAAATAGAAATGATTTTGTTCCCCAATTAAAAGTTTTTTGTACAAGCACAAAATTTGATGTCCACAACTATATGAGCATGTAATAGCTTTGGTGTTGGACATTGTGTTTTGCAAAACACATTTGCATACAATGAACTAATATGGCATAACATAGTTTCATATTTTTTCATCATACAAATGGGAGGGCTTGCAATGTTGGCATGTGTTGATCATTATGTCAAGTAATGCCCTAGCAAAAAGGCATTACATCTTGTGAACAATGAAGCCTAAGGTTTATATTGAAATTCCTTATTTTTAGAACATTACCTTACAAAAAAAGTATGCAAGGTTATTCACGTTGGAAATGTTTCTATCAAGTATCACATACTAAAAAATAACACTTAAAAATAGCTTCATTAGCAACAATACATTGGCCAAGAAATTCACATTTGTTAAGGTAATAATAGACAAAGTAGTATAGAAAGGTAGGAAGATCTATTGCAAAGAAAAAAGACCACATCACAAAAGTCCTAGATAATGAAAATTCAAATCTTTTCATATATGGATTTGTTGTTTATAGTTTGCATGTAATGTTAACATCTTAAGGAAGTCATTTCCATTTTATTCCAAATGATGTGCAAAAATAAATAAATAAATAATGGATTTCAATGTGAATGGGGTGTTGATAATTCATTATGAAAACATATTTAAAATATATTTAAAATATTCAAAAATATAGTTTTAGAGGTTGAAATCACATTATACTATAAATAGTTTTAGGGAAAATTGGGACGATATATAATATAAGAATAGTAACATGTAAAATTTCACTCACTTTGAATTTTTTTAGAGATCACATGCAATTAATTTGAGCTTCAAACATAAAATAAGTTATTAAACCCATCAATATACAATTGATTGATAGTTGTATCATTGTGTAAAAATAAACCAATAATTTTATAAACATTGATTTAGAAACCCTATTTTACAGCAAATTATCTTTTTAAAATTAATTTTAATTTTTTTCTTTTGATGTAGAATGGTAAAAAAACACTTAACCCATTTACATCTTCAATGGGAAAAAAATTTACAACATAAAAAAATCATGATTTTCATTATTATTATAACATAACATATTAATAAAAGATTTTAAAACATCTAATATGAACTTCACAACTATAAAAGAAATTGAGAATTTTAGTGAATAAGATTTTTTTTCACGGTTGTTTTTATACATGTCCAAAATTTTATGGATAAATTACCATTAAATCTAATCCTTCAAAATCTTGTTTTTACAATTGTAGCATTGTTACAAGGCTATTGCAAAGTGAAAAAGTATTCCAATTAATAATAATTTGTTCATATTTGTTCTAATTTTATAATACAATGATATATTGAGATGTAAACCACCATTAATTGAAAAATTAAATTACAATTTTTTTTCCAAACACTCACCACAATATATCAAAATTCCACGTGTATTAAAAACTATCAAATTGTGATAGTTTTTTGTTTACACTATAGTTTGCTTTCACCCTAAAATATATCATTATTTCATAGCATACCAAAAATATCCTTTTATTTTAAGTGTATTGTAAAATATATAAAAAGTGGCCCACCTAGGATTAACCCATTTGTTGTGTTGTATTATAAATAAACTAGTGTGAAATTATTGTAAAATTGATAAATATGAAAAACATGCAATATTTTTGTTATCATAATATAATAGTTGTGAATCCTTTTTCATAATTTTCATGCAATTGAAGTGCAATACATGTATGCAAAATGTTTATAGTACCTTCATATGGTTTTAATGCATTAGTTGTACAAAATTGTTTTGATATGATACAAACTCATAGGCAATAGTTTGTGTCCAAATATGGGATGAACGTATAAAGTTCAATAAGTTTTTGAAGCATGTTGATAATAATGTTGTGTGGGTATTAAAAAAAAAGGTGAGAACTGGTTAGGGTTTCAAGCCAATTTTTACATTGAATATTTTAGGGTATCAATAAAGATGATATTCTTTTTGAAACCCACTTCATAATTTTTTGGGAGTTAATTATCATTTGCTTGAAAACCCCCCCCTTTTTTTATGGATACACTATCAAGATATTAGGTTAGGTCTTTAGTTAATGAGAAATAGGTTTAGGGTGGTAGGTAAGGTTTAACATTAAAAAAAAAAGGTATACTATAGAAAGCGTTGTAGAATTGTTGTAATTTGCTCCAAAAGATTGATGGGGTGTGGAGCAATTCACACCACAAGTAGTGCTAGCCTCATGGTTAGAACATCAAGGACTTGAAGTTTGTTGTCTAGGTAGTCTCTAGTAGCTTTAGTGGTTTGGGCAAGTAGATAACTCATTGGCCTTATGAAGTAATAATAATTCATTGAAAATGAGCACTACAATGCCCAAGAACAAAAATGGTGGTTGGTTTTGGTCCTATTTGAAACCCTTTCTAAAGTAGCCTTTGAGAATCTAGGTTCACTCTAAATTCTTCCAAATAATCCTTTTCTTATTCCATTGAAGAACTAAGAAACACACACAACCAATCCAAAGCACATAGTTTATTGGTTGCACTCTCCTATTTGGGCACTATTTTAGCCTTTTCTCAAGGTGGGATAGGCAACCAAGTTGGGCTTCCTACTTTCAATGTAGTCAATTGACCTTCACAAAACATCCATGGTGAAATATACATACATGCTCTTGGTGAATTCATGATGGAATAACTCATGATGACATTCTTGTAGTGTTTTTGCTCGAAATTTGCATGGATGGAAGATGAGATTTCTATGTTTTTGGTTAAAATACAGATGGTTGGATGATGAAATTCCTACAATTTTTGGTTGAAATGCTGCATATGGGTGGATGATGAAATTCATACATTTTTTGGTTGAAATGCTGCATATGGGTGGATGATGAAATTTATACATTTTTTGTTGGAATGCTGCGTATGGTTGGATGATGAAATTCATACCTTTTTGGTTGAAATGCTGCGTATGGTTGGATGATGAAATTCATACCTTTTTGGTTGAAATGCTGCATATGGTTGGATGATAAAATTCTTGCAGTTTTGGTTCAAATGCTTTATAGTTGGATGATAAAAATTAGCATGTTTTTTTCTTGAAATGTATATGGTTGGAAGACAAACACCACATACCTCCTTTTATCTAAACAAGCTAAAAATACACATGAAAAAAGGGGAGAAAGAAGGGAGGGGGGGGGGGGATGAAAATTCAACGACCCTATATCATAAAAGGTAGTAGGTGAAAACCCAGTAAGGATTCCAAGCCATAATAAGCAACCTTAAAATTTTAATTAAAGGAAAAAAAAAACAAAACAAGAACAAAAACAACATTATAAAAAGTAACCTACTTTTCCCCCAAATCCGCTGCAGATTCCAGTCTACAAGTAGCACATTCCACAAAATTTCCAAATTAAAAATTTGAAAAAAAAAAAGAGGAATATTATTCGGTACAAAATTGCTTGGAAAAAACTGAGACAAAAATGAAACGCACTCAAACCCACCCGGGTTCGAACCGCGTCCAGTGCGTGCACGGACAGTGTTCGTCTCTCTCTCTCTCTTCGCTCGCTCGCTCGCTCTCTCGCTCGCTCGCACTCGCAATCAGTGTTTGTTTTTTGGCTTGTTGAGGAACTTCTGTCTTTGGCTTTGCAGTTTTCCCGGAACGCTTCTTGTGTGTCGGACACAGAGGGCCATGGCGCTTCGCGCCGCAACAACACTGGGGCTCTTGTTACCTCCTCCGTCTCAGCGCGAGAGGATTACGAGAAGCTGTGAACGATCATTATCAAGGTTCTCGTATGTGTGCAGGCGGGCGCACAGTAGAGCTCTTGCTGTGGACAGGACATCATCATCATCATCATCATCATCATCATCGGCGAGCACTAATACTAATATTACTGCTACCGGGAAGCTGGTTGAGAATGAGAAGAATGAGATAAAGAAGAAGAAGAAGAAAGAGGAAGAAGAGAGAGAGAACAGGAATGGAGCCTTGTCTCCTACTACTACGTTGGAGCGGAACGAGGACAATAGGCTTCCGGGACTGATGAATGTGGAGAGCTTTGCAAAGGATACTATCACCTCTGATGTTGTTAGTGTTCACGATTACATGGAGCAGGTGCGTGTTTTGTTCGTTCTTTCGTTCGTTCGTTCGTGTGTGTGTGTATCTGTGTGTTCTTTTATGGCCGTGTGTAGGGAAGCTTGAATTCCTCTGTGTGATGATGATGAGAGAATTGGCTTCAGTTTTGGGATTCTGGATTCTCAGGGGGTTGATGTGTCCGTATTTAGGGTTTGTGGAATTCAGGTGCCGTTTTTCTTGGGGGATGATGGAGGGCCTCCTCGCTGGTTTTGTCCTGTTTTCTGTTCTCCGCTTATTGATGATGCCCCGCTCCTCCTCTTTCTTCCAGGTAATGTGCATCATACCTAGTGCTCAGTACCTAGGGTTTTGTGGCTTTTTTTTTCCTTGCTACTAGTTCCAATTCCAAAAGGAAATCAGTCAAATGGCGACTGAAAATAGTTTCTGCTAGCTAATGTATTTTATGCTGTGCCATGCTGTGCAACAACTGGTGATCAAAGGGTACACAATTGGGCTTCAGATATGGGATGAAGTTGGAATTGATATATGTAGTAGTAGTAGGTCACAGGAGTTTTCACAATTGGTTTCTCTATGAGGATTTGCAGGTTATTGAATGTCATGACATTTGAGAATTTGATAGTATTTCCAGAGTCCAATCCACAGCCCCATGTCTTGTGCAAGCAGTAATCTGGCAGCTCCTTTTGTTTTTCTTGTTGGAATCTTTGGGTGTTTGGTGTGGTCAGGTTTTGTCAGTTTGTAGGTTTTGACCCTTAAAGGATTATCCTTAATGTCTGATGAGGCATAGAGGTTCCTGATGATCATCCAGCCTTGAACAATGGCTCTGGAATGCTTGTATGATAAATTGGGGGTAGCTGGACTGTTGGGTTGATGGTTCAGGCATGGATGGCACTGGTTTAGGACTTGTTTTACATCATGAGTCACTTAGGCGGTGAGCTCTCTCCTCTTCATGTGAACAATCATGATGTTATGGACACAGAAATGAAAATCATGAATCATTTTGTCATGTATTGATCCCAACCAATTCAGCAGATCTATTGTTGGGTCATCAGCAGCAGTCATTTGAAGAGCTCTAAAATAGGTTTTGGTTTTACTGGTGCAAGAACAGGATGTTTGAGGTATGGTGCTTGCACATCCCGGTGCATGACAGAACACCATTTGAAGGTGGGCTATAATTCTCAGCTCTTTGACTCAATTATGAATCTTTGACAACACAAAGAATAATCATTCTGTGCTTCAGTTTGCATCACTCCAAGCTGGGATCTGTCAAGCAAATGAAGTGGGCTTTGCTAGAAAAAATTGAGTTGGTTACACAATCAATTGAAGTTGGCTTCACTGTTTGCAATATTTTCAAATGGGGTTTATGTGCTGGAAAAGTCCTTTGTCTGTTCAGATTGCCTGCTTTCTGAAACTACAGGTGTCACACTTTTGCAGGCTTGTTGAAATTGGTTGAAGACACTGTGCTAATGGAAATGAAGCAACGACCAGCAGGACCTATCTATCTTGTTGGAGACTCCTTTGGGGGTGCTCTAGCCCTTTCTGTTGCAGCACGGAATCCTACCCTAGACCTGGTTTTGATTCTTGCCAACCCTGGTCAGTAATGGTTCATTCCCCCATTCTCCATCTGACTTTTAAAGATCATGTTTAGTAAAACTCTGTGGGGAAGGGGACAACTTTCTTAGTTGGCTTCTGTTGGACTAATGGTGTATGTTTTGGTTTTGTCTCAGCCCTGGAATAGGTAAAGTTGTACAAACATGACATGCAAATCATGTCTTGACTGCTATAATGATTTATGAGGCTCAACCCATAGACATTATTGGGAAATCAAGTTTCTCTAACAGTTATTGGGAGGCTGGAGAGGCAGAATGATTGTGCTGCTGTTAATTGAGTGTGATGTGGTCTTTTGGGAGGGATTCAGCAACATCATTTGATAGATCACAGCTCCAGCCCTTGTTCCCCTTGCTGCAAGCAGCACCATCTGAGGTGTTCACTGTCGTTCCATATCTTCTTAGCTTCACAATGGGTAACTTTTAAAAGCCCTTGAAACCTGAGCTTCACTAGTGTCTCTTGCTAGCATTCTGCTGTCTGCTTGGAGAGAAACTTTGGCAATAGTCCAGTTTTGGACTTTGGAGTTTGTTTCCCAAGAGTTTGCTTCGCTCAGGAGCATTTAATGGTGCAAAATCTCTGTATGCAGGCGATCCATTGCGCATGGCTGCAGCAAGAGTACAAAAAGACGCCTTACCTCCAGAAAGAGCATTGCAGATGCAAGAATCTCTTCTCTCCCTCCTACCAACTCTACCGGTCTTTTTCTTCTCCATCCTGCCTATTCTCTTCTCTGCCTTTTAATAGGTTTGCAGGTTATTCATTCTTCATTTGTAGTTGCTCACACGAACTTTGCATAATATGGTTGATGGTAGAAACAGGAAATCTGCCCATAGTATTGAAAAGGGAAGTCTGTTCAGCTGTGACATATGTAGGAGGCTTGGATAGTGAGTCACCTAAAGAAGTTAGAGTTGGTGGGGTGTACTGATAGGACCTTCACCATGCAGACATTGGTTGATGTGGTGCCCAAGGAGGCCTTGCTGTGGAAATTGAAGATGTTGCACTCAGCAGCCCTTTACACCAACTCCAGGTTACATGCTGTCAGAGCTGAAGTGCTGGTGCTTGCCAGGTTCGTCTCATCATAAATTTAACTATTATTCAGTGTGAATTGTACCTGATATCCCTTGTCCTGCAACCTTCAGCTTGCCTCCCTAACTTGCAGCCAATTGAACAGGATGATATTTGAAAGTGCAGATGGACAGATCTACCTTGATATACTTCTATGTAGCTGTTCCTGTTGAGCTCATTATCTTACGCTAACAGATGTCTTGAATACAAGTTCATTTTCAACAGCTTGAAGTTGTGAACATTGCGTGCAGCGGCAAGGATCAGATGTTGCCAAGTGCAGAGGAGGCAAAAAGATTGAAGAAAGCTATACCTGGATGTCGAGTTCGCTACTTCAAGGAGAGTGGTCACACCCTTTTGCTGGTCAGTGCATTCGTCTATTACCTAGGGAACTTTTATGCAGTTGACTTTCCCTTTCACAGGAAAGATTTGGCAGGTTTAGTGCTGTGAATCTTGATTCTATAATCTATGTTGTAACCACCTGAGCCTAGTAGTTAATGATGTTGAATCATGCACCACTAGTCCTGGAATATAGGTGACAGGGCATTCTAGTGTTGGACCTCATCCTGCTGTCTGTTGGATGTTGTTTTGAGAACTTTGATGTCTCCTGGGCATGCAGGAAGGTGACCTCAACTTAGGGTCAGTGATCAAGTCCACTGGTTGTTACCGTCGTGGGAAGACTTGGGATCCTGTAAATGACTATGTCATGCTTACCAGAGACGAGTATTCAGCATCATATAATTCGTATATGTCAGAGACTTCCACTTCCTCTGTTTATTTACTGATTTTGTCAAGCACTTTTCACAGTCTATGTTACCTGCATGGCAGCTTCTTAGCTTGGTGCTTTTTTCAACATATGTAATGGTGGTATGTACTTGCAGGTATATACGGCAGCTCCTTAGCCCAGTGTTCTTCTCAACATCAGATGATGGGGAAGTGGAACAAGGTCTGTCAAATATCCCCACAGATCGGCCAGTGCTCTTTGTTGGGAACCATTTATACTTTGGTGTGGAGCTCAGCCTAATAGTTGGAGAGCTTCTCAAGCAGAGAAATTTACTAGTTCGGGGGCTTGCCCATCCTTTTTTGTTTAAGACAGGCATTGAGGAAGAATTACAGGTAAGTTCACTCTCCATCATTGCCGCTATCACAGCTCCAATGTCTTAGCTTCTGACTAGTTTTAGGCATCTTTAATGGAGTCTAAGAAAGTAGGAAAGGTATAATAATTTCCACTATGAACAAGGAAGTGATAAAGTGTGGAAGAGAGTGCAATTGGTGAGCTATATAGAAGAATATCTACTTTGTGATTTGCACTCAATATGTTACATCCCTATGTGAACAAGGAATTGAGTAGCTCTATTCAATCAAGCTGTAACTGTTGGCTCAGGAACCTTCAATGACGGATTTGTATCGCACATTTGGAGCAGTGCCAGTCTCTGGAAAAGCCCTGTTTAAACTCATGAAAAATGGCTATTCAACATTGCTCTATCCAGGGGGTGCACGTGAGGCCCTCCACCGAAAGGTATCGTGTTGTGCAAGCTTACAGTATTGAGCAGGTTTATGGATTAGGGTCAAAAGTAGTGACATTGCTGCTTTGAAATGTGGTCCATCCAACACAGTGGACAATGGATTCAAGCTTATACTGAGATCATGATGTATGGTTTTCAAGAAGAGGTAACAGGCATCTAAGTGATGTTGTTTTGTTGGATATTGAAGGGGGAAACACACAAGCTCTTTTGGCCTGAGCAGTCAGAGTTTGTAAGAATGGCTGCGCGGTTCGGCTGCACCATTATTCCTATCTCAAGTTTTGGAGAAGATGAGGTTCTTGATGTATGCTTTCTTATCCTGGCTCTAGATCATATTGAATGTGGCAGTTCCATTCTGCTGCATAACAGTTGGGAGCTACTTGGAACTGTAGTGGTTCTAGAAATGGATGTTGCAAAGTCCTCCATGTGACCATACCTGTCAGTTGACACTCTTGACTTGAATTTGCTGGCTGTAGGTTGTACTCGATTTGGACGATCTAAGGAGAATTCCATTTGGTGAGCGGTTGATGATTGCTCTACCTCAATTCCGGTATTCATCTGTCCCTTTGGCAGCAGTTGTGGTTGTAAGCTTAAAATGTGCTCTTTAAGGAGGAACACAAAGTGATGCAGCTTACTGTTATATGTCAGTATCTGCTACTTCATATATATTTTTCTTCCTGAATTGCTAGAGTGGGTTGTTTCATATCACAGGACTGAAGCACAGGGAGAGGTTGCTGACCAGCCCCTTCATTTTCCATTTCTTTTCCCAAAGCTGAACCCAGGACGACTTTACTTTTTGTTTGGCAAACCCATTTATACAGCTGGTGGGTTCTTGTCAAGACCCTTTAGAACTTCTTGTGGTATCTCACTTGATTCTGCTGTGCAATATCTCTGATTCGACAGTATCTGTTGCTTGGGCTTGCAAAGGGTTCACACTAATCTGACCATCTCTTTCCACTGAAAAAGTTCCTTACAGTTAGGAAAGATCTCATCTAGAGGAGCAGTTTGACATGGCTGCTTTGGTGACTGTCAATCAAATTGTGCAGGGAGGAGGGAGGAGTTACAAGATAGGGAAAAATCAGCGATTTTGTATGAACATGTGAAGAGTGAGGTGGCAAGAGGTCTAGATTACTTAAGGGTACTTATTCAACATCTCTTCACTCAGTGAAATTCATGTGAATTTTTTTTTTTCCATTTTCAGCTAGCTGGAGGTAATATCTGATCCATGTCTATGCAAATATGGATTTTCTGATCAAGGTTCCTAAACATTAACCTTTGACATTATGTTTCATATTCCTGAAGGTGGCTGATATTCTGCATTGTCCTTTTTTGTTGCTAACAGGAAAAGAGGGACAGGGATCCTTATAGACAGTTGCTGCCCAGCCGACTACTTCAGTCATCTGGGGCTGAGAATTAGCAGATACCAACTTTCACCTCTTGATTTTTCACTAGTAGACTTATTCTTTCAGAGGCAAATGTCATCTGATAATAGGGTATTAACATGATTTGTATGCCTCCTCAGGATTCCAATAGTTCAGATTCCTCCAAATTTGGATTAAACTGCAGTTAGCCCCGGTTCTCAAGGCTTTGTGGCTGCAAAGAGTTCTTTGCAACTCAAATGCTGAGCTGAATTGGAAATCTGAAGAGAGAGGTTCACTCTTTTAGATTGAACCAGAAGTTTGTCCAGTTAAAAAAGATTTTCTGTTTTGTATAATTTGACCTTTGAGACTCTTCTTTATGTTGCTTCTGCAAATGCGACAGAAGCTTAGGATGTTCATTAAAAATTGTTTGATCTAAGTTTTGCAGACTCAATTGACACTTACGGTCTCAAGCTGATGAAGCCAAGGTTTGTTTTCAAATGTCTATGTTGATACAACATTTTTCCTGTTACCTAACATTGTCTGTGGGGTGGATGTAATATAGTCTGTTGAGTTGATGTTTATGAGTTCTGAAGGAATGCTAGCACTGTCACAGTTGGCTGTCACAAATTCTAGTGCCCAACAGGTGACCTGTCCTCGGCACAATTTGATGCTATTTCTACGTGCAAGGCACTTGTATGTATTTACAAGGCTATCTGACACCTGTTCAGATCATGGGTATGTAAGATCTCAAGAATACCAATTCCAGGAATGATCATTCCTTGAACTGGTATCAGCAGACAAATCGCATGAATGACGAGAAAATGCTCTTGCTGTACATGGCTGATGTGAAACTGAAAATTTAAATCTATAACGGACACAAAGACCTGTGCATGATCACATGCTGTTCAGAAATTTTGGATAGAAGAGGGAGCTCAGACTAGAGCTTAGAGTAAGGAACTAAGGAAATACTTTGTAATTTTGATAAACATACGTTTGTTGTTTTATAACTTTCTGATTCTGTTTTCAATTCCATACTTGTTGAATTCTGTTTTCAATCAACTGCAGAAATGATTCTGGTGCAGATTTGGATTTGCAGATTTGGAGTTTTGAACATTTATATTATATCTGATTCTCTGTTACTTTTAAGTTTTTTTTGTTGTTTGCAAATTCTTATATTTTGAATGAATATGTTAGTACAGAAATCTGTACTTCAGAGAAACATCATTTCATGCTTTACTAGGTTGTGCTAATCCATCTTGGATTCTGGAGGCATAAACTTGATAGCAACTGTGTGGGCTACTGCTATCTTTGAGGTTTTGTAAAACATCTAAAATTGCTGCATGGAATTTATTTACTCATGCCTCAGGTACTCACCTCTCCACCTGATGAACTCAGGGTTAGTTGAGATGGAGCTACAGACAGACTGAAATGAAAATGTGAAAACGTCCTGCATCTTGGGCACAATTCCCATTTCCTTATTTATCAAATGTACTTGGTGATCAATCACCAGATTACTTAACTGACATAGCTATCACCAAAGAAGACCATAAAACCTATGACCAATGGAAGACCCTAAAACCCATCACCAATGAAGACTCTGAAGCCCATCAGCATCATAAAATCCCATCACTAGTCCTGTCACGCATCCACATGAGGGCCTGTGTATGATGAGCTATAGGTATGAGGGCTTTGCATCCAACCTACACTCTCTTTTACATTTGACAAAAGCTTCTCCCATGTTTGCTTGCTCGCTTGCTTGCAAGACCCGTCAATCAAATCATGTATATTATGCAGCGAACTTATCTTTTGAAAATTAGTTTTGAGTACTGGTTCTGATGTTGAATGTAAATTTTTTATGCCTCCTAAAACTAACTAACTAGTGGGGTGACCTTTTGGTAATTTTTACTGTGTTACACACAATTGTGCTCATTTGCAAAATGAACACTGTTGTGATGATTCAAGTGTACTTTGCTGCAATTTCTACAAGGTGTTGGTGAAGCTCTTTGGTTGCTGAAAAGAAGGCACTGTGGTCAGAGTTGATTTCTCGGACTTCAGTGGGTTCGTTGTCAGGGTCACATAAGAAAGCTTCTTCTTGTGCCTCTGGTGGTCCAAGAACACGGTCGTGCAATGTCTTGATGTAAACTCTTGGAATCTTGCCATGCTTCTCAGGTGTGAATTCAATGGTCGAGCCATCCAGTATACGCAGTGGAATTGGCTTCGACAACAATGAAGCTAACACAACATCCTGTCCATTTATTGCAATTTGAAAAATGATCATCATTGTGAGATTTGAGCAAAATCCAAACCAGAAGCACATGGTATATCTGAAATATGTTTAGATCAGGAGCCTGGAGGTGCAAATTCACACAGATTTTTCCATGGCTAGTGTGTGTAGCTATCAAGGTTTGTACCTTGTGTGTTGATCATGTGTGACTTCACAAACATTGGTTTTTAAAGCAGTTGTGAGAGCTGGATGATAGATAGCTTCCTGAAAGAATCAAAACCCAATCCAGAAAATCTTCAATTGAGAGAGTGCATTTAGCAGCTCAGATGTTTGTTTACCCTCTGATGGGCTCAAGTGATAGAACACCTCAGCTTGAACCTTTTCCATTACATAGAGAGAGGTTGGGATGTTCTGAACACCATCCCCAAATGTGTACTCAATGTACTGACCCACTGTAGGGTCTAATTCATACAGCTGCAGCAACCCACACAAAGTAGGAAAAAAAATTAAGGCCAAGAATGAATGAATGCTTTTAGTGTTTTGTAAAGTTTTCCAGTTCGTTTATGACCTCACAACACATGAAATTCCAGAGGAAGTTTCAGGACTTTCTAACTGAGTGCAGATCTGAAAGTTCTACAAATACATTTTCCAGTTTGTACACTTTGTCGGGTTTCATACAAAGTGTGTGTTCCATTAGTCAAATATATGAACCAATTGTGTGAACCACCATGTGAAACCCGACAGACACAGCTGCTTTTGAGCTCAAGAGGGAAGGAGGAGGAGAAGTGGGAGGAAGAAATCTAACATCAAAAGTAAGTGGGTAACCACTGGGCAGCATCATAGCAGCCAAGAAGATGGCAGCTGAAATCTTATCATGGAAATGTTCCATTGCATATGTCACACTGAGGCCTCCCAAATCATGCCCAACCAAGATGATCTGCAACATACATATTCACAGAACAAATCAGTCAATCCAGTGCTTGAATGCTATGAGGGAATGGGTGGTGGGCCATCCAGAATCAATCTGGAATCCTTCGTACTACATTTGACACACAAACTGGACAATCCTGTGAATGCAATGAAGAATGGTGGCATTCCAGAATTG